>OX454527.1:170747476-171947476 GCA_949715645.1 Portevinia maculata | reverse complement strand
ATATGATCTGGAGGAGTTCTGAAAAAAAACTAAAGACGAAAGGGAAAAAAGAAAAAAAACCTAACGCACACCACTTGCTTCAAGATTCCACCAACCATTAAGAACACCGCACCACTATATCTTCCAAGTTTATTATTCCATAATATCCTTAATATCCACTCTCATGGGGCATGTCCCGCATATCACATAAGGCGACAACCAACAACAATAACAACAACAAAAACTAGTGCAGGAATTTGATACTTAAATACCTATATCTACGTCTTATCTATTAGAGTAAATTAGGGTAATATGGAATACATCTTTCTTATTCTGAAATTATATCTACATTTCTATACCAAACTACCCATCAACTGACTTAAATTGACTGATGTCTATTCAGGTACATAGGCCGAACTTTCCAGAGCATTAAAACTTACCACTTTTGAAATACGGCTTATTATATAAAAAATGTCAATATCTTATTTCCACAAAATGTGAAGGTAATATGGAATATTCCATATTACCACGATTTGGGTGCAATATGGAATATTCCATATTACCCACAATCGAAATGTTTTCTTTTCCATTTTTTTTTTTTAAAGTTTTAATTTATAAATGAATTCTCACAAAATTTACATAAATATTTTTTGTGTGACCACATACTGCAGTGAATGCATCTGTCCCATAAGAGGCCATCAGGATACGATTCGTCACATGCATTGCAGAATACGCCTTCATGAGGTTCAGGATCGAAATCTGAGCCTATTTCATCTGAGCTTTTGTCATCTGCAACAAAACTTAATGATGAATCGCTAGAAGATTGGTTTGGAAAATCCCTTTTGCATTTCGGTTGCCTTTTACGGCCTCCTTTTGAAGTGGAAGGTAATTTTTGATCTTCTTTTTCTTTTTGAACACTTATTTTTTTAGTTCCAGTTTTAAACAAATTTTTACCACAGACATTTTTAGTTTTTAAAGTATCCTGTTTGTTTAAGGAGAGTTTATACGGCGTCTCTGTTATAACAGCAGCCTGTGTGGCTTTCCTTCCCCTATTGGATTTTTTTTATTTATTTCAACTGGCGAGGCTATGTCCCAAGGAGAGACAGTATAATTCGAGGTTTTTTCAGAGGTCCTTGGTGGAGTTTGTGAAGCCTTATCACTCAAATGATTTTCTTGTTGAACAACTGATTCATCAACTTTCCCTGCACCAATGAAATCCGCTTCAGTAAAAATATGTGGGTTGAAAGGGTAAATGCCTGTACATCTGAAACCGTCAGCAGATATTTCCGCTGTTTGACACCTTAGATATGCTTTGGCGAACAGTTCTGCAACGTCATATAATGTCACCTTTCGTCCCTGCTCCCGCAAAAACAAGCGAATAGCCTCACTGTAGTACGATTTTAATGGCGCCATGAAAGATCTATCAAGCGGCTGCATCTTATGGGTTGAGTGAGGTGGCAGCGAAATTATAGTTACAAAATTCGCCTTTGCCATTTCGATAACATCAATATTCCGTGTGTGGCTAAAATGACCGTCTAATATTAGTAAAACTGGCGAGTCCTCAACCGGTTGCACTTTTTTAATAAAATGCTTAAACCATTTGGTAAAGAGGTTAAGTTGTATCCATCCCGACGGATGAAATGCAGCAATTGAGCCAGGCGGAGCATTTTTCATTAACTGCACATTTTCATTTTTTCTAGGGAAGACAAAAAGTGGTGGCACGAACTGACCACCAGCGCTCATAGCTAATACCAAGGTTGCAAGCGAGCCTCTTTCAGCGGAGGTCAAAATGCCAATCTGTCGTTTTCCTTTAGTAGCTAATATTTTTGGCTGTTTGCTTTGAACAATCGAAAAACCTGTTTCGTCAACATTATAGATCCGATCTGGTGGAAAATTATATCGATCGTTGTAAGATTTCAGATGGTCAAAAAAAGATCAACATTGCTTCTTGTAAACCCAGTGGCTCTAGCGATTGACGTACCTGACGGTTTTCTAATCGACAGATCATTTTTATGTCGTTTTATAAACCCTTTAAGCCAATCACGCCCAGCGCATTGCTTTATAATGGAAAATGTGTTTGGAATGTTGTTCCTTAATGCCAATTGAAAAGCCAACGACCTAACATCTGATTGCGTTAACCCAAAGTATCGCGACTCCATCTCTTTGATATATTTTACAAGTTCAGCCTCCATCTCGTTTGTGAAGATAGGTTTTCTTCCAAGGGGAATACGCGATACTTTAGTAGAAGTTTCTGCAGATGTGGCCAATCTAAAAAGAGTTCCGCGTGGAACATTGAATGCTTTCAGGTAACCCATTTGCTTTGCACGAACGCAATGAATGGCTTGTTCCATTTCCTCTGGTTTCCATTGCTTGCGCCTTGCAGCGTTTTGGGTCTTAGTAGCCATCTATACATAAAGATTTAAGGTCTTAGAGATTTTATCAAAAAGAAGAAAAAAGTGCTGATAATATGGAATACTATTCCATATTACCAACGTCTAGGTATTCCGTATTACCACATTTTTGCACATTTCAGGAAAAAAGTAAAAAGTTACATACCGCTTATATATTTTTTCAGAAAACCAGCAATAAATGGAAGTACGAACCAACTGCTTTCGAAACACACGATTTTACTTTAAGTTTATGATTATAAGATATTTTTTTAAGGAAAAATTCTCACACCATGCAAAGTTTTGCTTGCAGCGGTTTTTGAATTTTATATTTTTTTTTGTCAGTTTGACAGTTATTTGAAATCAAGTAGAAGATTGCTATGATTTCTTACACAATCTAAGTTATGAGTGTGAAAAAAGAGATGGCGCTGCACTAAATATGGAGAAACAGGGGTATTCCATATTACCCACATATTCCATATTACCCTAACTTACTCTACCTATTCTTATGAGATTTAGTTATATAAAGAGGGTAACAAAAAAATGTATCTTACGGGTTTCGAGTTCGTTAGATTCCACCCAAATGATTGGCCAAACAAGATGTTGCTTGGGGACTTCACAGCGAGGAGCTGATACCGTGATTCGTCAACATGGCCACTCAACTTCGAGAAGGCTAGTTTAGAATTAACGAAACCTCAAATGGAAACGGTTGACAAGAATCGTTGCCTATGCACTTCGATTTATCCATAATACGAGTGCCAAGAGACACTAGAGACGAATCGGACATTCTCATCAGCAAATGAGGGTATACTTCAAAAAGGTAGAACTTCTGTTGGCTGAAGCTGAGCCGTTCCAGGGGGCGCAGGCTAGCAAATACGCAGAGGAGATTGCGGATTTATTACAATAATTTGTGTCCATACCATAATGCAGACAAAGTTGTTCAATCAAACAAGAGGGTTCCCTCCTCCGCAGAGGTTGGTGAGGACGTCAAGGGACCGAATCCGATCACCAAGCTTATCGTCATGTATCTCCGTATCCGATTCTATCAATGAAACAACGAAATGGTTATAATTTTTTTTTTACTATAGAGTTTCTAATATTACTCCCAAGCCATAGTTATATTAACGTTACTCTCAGCAAGCTGCGACTCTTTCTCACTTAAGATAAGAAAACAAAAACTGCCTCCCTTCGAAACCTTCATACTACAACTAGGTTATTCCTATCTAGTAGTTTTATTTAAAGTATTAAATACGCGTTTGGCTGGCAGATTCCCAGTGGAGGCACTTGCTAATACCGCCATAAGCACGCGGTTACATCTTATTGCGCTAATTCAAATGGTTTTATCCTTTGTAATCGGCGCACTATGTTAGTATCGTCTCGAATTTGTAGCATGGTGTTATTGCAATGACCGTGAAGCGTGTCTGTTGTTTGCGGGCAAAATGTTTTATTTCATCTTCGACGGAAGCCATGCTTAGGTCTCTGTGGATATCACTGTTTCTGATAAACCATGGTGCCTTTACTATTTTTCTTAGCACTTTGTTTTGAAAAGTTTGTAAAATTTTGATATTACTGGATTTGGTACAACCCCAAAGTTGTATACCGTATGTATGTCCAAACCGGTTTTAGTACTTGCTTGTATAAAAGCAGCTTGTTCTGCATGCTGAGTTGGGAAAATCTACCAAGCAGCGAGTGCATTTGTTTATATCGAATGGCGAGCTCTTCGCGTTTCTCCTTGACGTGCGGTTTCCATTTTAATTTCGCATCGAGTGTCATTCCCAAATGTTTTGCCTCGTTTGAGTACGGAATTCGTACCGAATCAATGAAAATGGGTAAGTTGTCTACATTTCTATAAGTAAAATTCACGTGCGTTGATTTGGCCTCGTTGAGAGCAATACGCCAAGTCTTTGTCCAATCACAAATTTTGTCAATAGAACGTTGGAGTTTATTAGTTGCTGATTCAACGGTATTACTGACTGCTAATATAGCTGTATCGTCTGAAAAAGTGGCTACTGTTGTGCTTTCTTCTTGCGGAATATCACTAGTGTATATTAGAAATAGGATCGGTCCAAGAATGCTTCCTTGGGGAACTCCTGCAGCGATTTCTTTAAATTCAGAGTAATCATTTCCGTGTTTATACTGTCTGATAAGTAACAACTAAGGATATAAGATAACTGTTTCGGAAAAGCTTGTCTTAGCTTATGTTTCAAGCCCGTATGCCATACTTTATCAAAGGCCTGAGAGACGTCGAGAAAAACACTAGAACATATTTTTTTCTCCTCTATAGCTTTTTCAATTACATTGGTTATTCTGTAAACCTGGTCGATTGTAGAATGCTTAGTCCTGAATCCGAATTGGTGATCAGGTATTAATCGACGTTCTTCGATAATCGGATATACGCCCTTTAACAAAAGTTTTTCGAATACCTTCCACATTATCGGTAAGAGCGATATTGGCCTATATGATTTTTTGTCATTTAGTGGTTTACCGGGCTTTGGAACCATTATAACTTCAGCTACCTTCCATTGTCGTGGAACGTACAATAACCTGAACGATGCATTTATAAGATAGGCAAACTTGATTAAAGCTTTCCTAGGTAACTTTTTAAGAACCTGTCCTGTGATTAAGTCATATCGAAGTGCTTTGCTTAATTTTAGTTTTTCTATTTCGAAGCGCAGTTCGGGTAGAGATACAGTTTTTATTCTATAATTGTCAGGTGCCACGGTTAGGACAGAAAATGCGAGCAACGCTTGACCATCAAATGGTTTAAATGTTTCTTCCAGATGTTCGGCAAATATTTCGGCTTTTTCCTTGTCACACTTCGCCTATTCTCCATTGATTTTCCTGATTGGTGGCGCTTGCGTTTTTGCTTTTTTAATGCCTTTCATGGCTTTCGAGAGCGAGTAATTTGTACTTTTATCCGCAGTTAGGCTTCCAAGATATGTAAAAATTTCACGATTTTTAAAGTCTCGAATTTCTCTCTTAAGTTTACTACAAAGGTAGTTAAGAGTGGTTTTATCCTGTGGAGCGCGAGATTGTTGCCATCTTTTGCGCGCTCTCCTTTTCTTCTTTAACAATTGAGTGACTTCGATGGGATATTTTATTTCGCAATTTGTGGTTATTTTCCGTTTATGGGGAGTATTTTACCAGGCTAAGCATTGTATGACGTCAATAAATTGATCGACTTCGTCTTCAAGTTCGTGGGGTGTTCGAAGAGACACTTTGAGATCGATTTTACTTTCGCAGTATTTTTTTAAATTATTCCCAGTTTGTTTTCATGTTAGTTAGTCTGGGCGGACCTTCTTTTTTTCGTAGACAGCCGTTAATTGTCAAAATGACCGGTGAGTGATCAGAAGAAAGATCGAAGCATTCCTCAACTACAATAGAGTTTCCCGACAACCCTTTCGTGATGAAGAAATCGATGAGGTCTGGTGTTTTTGCCGTATCCGAGGGCCAGTACGTCGGTTTACCTTAGGAATGGAAGTCAACCCCCAATTCCATACCGGCTTCGTAAAGAACTCTACCTTTTGCTGAAATGCATCTCGAGCACCAGAAGGTATGTTTTGCGTTAGAGTCACCTCCAATGACGAAATTTCGTCCAAGTGAGTCAAAGATACTTATAAAATCGTTTCTTTGCATCGTTGCACATGGGGACAATAGATAGCTGCAAAATCATATTTTATGTGTTTAGTTTTTACGCTTACCGTGCTTAATTGCAGTTTGTCAAGCTCAATTGTTGCACTAATTGAGTGTTCAATGGTATTTTTGATCAACAAGGATGCCCCGCCTCTCGCCCTTTCCGAAGGGTGATATGCGTGATAGGCAATGTATCTTCTAATGTTTGTGCTGGATTCTTTCGTCAGATGGGTTTCCGAAATCAAACAAATATCAACATCATATTTATGAATGAGTATCTCGAGCTCGTCCATCTTATGTCACTAATTTAACTAAGTCTATCATATTTATATTATTACACGTGTACTTCGAAATTGATTTTCGAGCTTGTCGAGTTTTTCAAACATATAAATGTTTATTAATTTGGCTCTGTTCTTCTAGCCTGGCAAGAATTGCAGAGAAAACTTGGGAGACTGGATCAGATGATTTATTTGTTTGTTCGCGTCCTTGCAACGCAGCTTGAGCTTATGTTTGTGGAACAGCGTTCCTCGACTTTTTTCTAAACAATTTTTCTTCTCTTGGTTGTTGTATTTTACCATTTCTTTAGCCTTTTTTCGTCCTTCATCGGTTTTATTGTTGCCCTTTTCAGGTTTGTTTTTGGTTTTATTTGCGATTGGTAGCGTAGTTTTCTTTGGTTATAAATGAGCTTCGACAAAGGTTTCTTATTACTCATGTGAAGTCCGCTCTTCGAGCTATTAAAAGAAAGTGTCAAGAGTGCAAAAATAACAATGTCAAACCACGACCTCCAATGATGGACTCACTTCATCTGGCCCGAGTTGCTCTATTTTGTCGATCGTTCTCATTTATATGTATCGAATACATTGCCCAATGACCGTCATCATCCTCCGGAGAATGGAAAAAGGTGGAGAGTGTTAGCGAAAGGCCTGACAACCTGAGCAGTCCGGTCTATCTCGAAATCGCCTACTTGTTGTCATCGGACTCCTGCATTCTGGCTCTTCGTAACTTTATAGCCAGGAATCGAAATCTATATCAATCTATATCAGTAATGGGATGAACTTCCATAAGGCTGAATAGGAACTGCAAAAGATTTCAAACTCATAAGTTGATAGTTTCTTAGAGACGGAGAAAACATAGCATTTCTTAATGTTAAGTTTTAAGCAGTTTATCAAACACCAATTGAATAAATTATCAAGGTCCACTTGAAGATTGGGATAAAATTCCAGCGCATTTTAAAAAACACAAACAGAAACGTTTCTGAACTTTCTCAATTCTACCCGAAAACGTATTTTGGTTAGGGCTCCAGATGACATCAGCATACTCAAGTGATGATCTGATTAATGTGGTATAAAGGGAGACAAGTGTGTAGGGATCCGAGAAGTCAGTCGAGTTTCTTTTAATGAAGCCAATCATTGTGTTGGCTTTAGCAACAATGACAAATGAAAACTTGGAGTCAAAAGAAACACCCAGATCCTTCATTTTAGTAGTTCTCTGTAGAGGGATACCAACAAGATAATACCCAAACTCATAAGTTGATAGTTTCTTAGAGACGGAGAAAGCATAGCATTTCTTAACGTTAAGTTTTAAGCAGTTTATCAAACACCAATTGAATAAATTATCAAGGTCCACTTTCAGAAATAATTTAAGATCATCAGCATACGAGTATATGAGACACTGGCTGAATTTTATATTATCGCAAATATCATCGGTAAAAATTATAAATAACAGTGGATCAAGATGATTACCCTGTGGAACTACTGAGGTACATCTAATAGATATCGAAGTTAGGTTGTCAATTTTGACTCTTTGGACCCTATAAGTTAAAAAGGATGATATCCATTGAAGGAGATTTGAGTGAATCCCAAAACGTTCAAGCTTGCGAAGCAGTATGTTGTGGCATACTGAGTCAAATGCCTTACTGAAATCCGTGTAGATAGCATCTACTTGACTTTGATTTTCAATACAATTAGTAACAAAGGAGGAAAAACATGGCAGATTGGTGATAGTTGATCTACCCGAGATAAACCTGTGTTGGGTGTCACTCACATGTTCTTTCACGAAAAAAGAGAGTTTGTGCTTTACTAAACTTCTAAACAGTTTAGGAATTGCGGACAACTTGCAAATCTCTCTGTAGTTTTCAATGTCATTTTTCGAAGCGGATTTATGAATTGGGATAAGAAATGAAGATTTCCAAACTTCCGAAAATAATCCGGACGATAAAGATAGATTGAAAATAATAAGCAATGGGAAGCAGATAGAATTAGAGCATCTTTTTAAGACAAGGGCAGGAATACCACCGACACCAGTAATGTGATTTGGCTTGAGGTCCTGTAAGCCCTTTAAAATATCAGAGGAACCCAAGTGTATTGAAAGTGTTACGTATGTAAAGTGTATCCACTTTAGGGACATATTCTGATTGAAAAACGGGGTTTCTTTGTGAGTTTGAGTAAACCAATTCAAAGAATTGAGCAAACAGCTCAAGAATTTTATCAATATCCGTAGAATTATCTCCTTTAAAATTCATCGAAGTTGGAAGCCCAAGCGATTTCCTTTTAGAATTAACAAAACTCCAGAAATGCTTTGGGTCTTTCTTCAAATTAAGCTCAATATTCGAGATATAAATTCTGTGCAAGAATTTACTGAGGACAATGAATTCGTTACGGAGTTTACAAAATTTGTTATCTAACGTGTTTGACATTTTATACTTAGCAAATGATTTATTTTTAAATTTTTTTAAATGAGTCATGTTATACCATGGAGGTTTTGAGACATTCTTTTTTGTCCTATAAGGCACAAATAAGTTAAAAGCCTGATTTAAGATACGCATTAAATGGTCTAGCATATTCTTCAAATTTAAATTTAAAAATTCTGTTTTCCAGTCAACAGTTGCAAGATAATTATCAAGTTCAATGAAATTTGATTTTAAGAAGTTACATGATCTTGGATTGTTACAATTGGGTTTTAAATAATTATACGTTTGGATTTCAATATATAATTCTTTATGGTGGATTGAATTATTTAGAAATTTAAATGGAACGATATCAGTGATTGATACGTTCGACTCATCTTGTGGTGTAAAAACAAGATCGAGGATTTTTTCTAAATCATTAGTATTAATTTTATATAAATTCAGAGCAAGTAAATGATCGATAAAAGTTATTTCAAAATCTCTTTTTAAATTACAAGGAATAAGCATATTTTCACTGAAAGAATAACACCAATTTATATCAGCCAAGTTAAAATCACCAATAATAAATATATTATGCAGATCATTATTTAAGATATCAACAAAATCTATGTTGACAAAATGTTTTTCATAAAGTTCAATATTGTATCACGTATTATGTTGTATAAAAAATTCTTTATAAATTGTAAAAAGGTTTTTCGATCATACCTAGGATCTAAACGTCATTTCAAATGTGCTTCCTAGGGTACAAGCCTTGTGGTTTTTTGCTTCTAGGATGCAAACAGTGCACCCGATCAAAAAAAAACGTTGGTAAGCATTTTTAAATTAAAGGTTTGTGCAGTGGCGAAGAGGTTAGTGTATTGGCGCGGAGGTAAGTGTATTGGACTATTAGTCTAAAGGTCTCAGATTCAAATCCCGCCGGGGCCAAGTAACATCCTAAATTATTTTTCCACTACCCCACGTCTTGCCTCCACCGATATGGTGTCGAAAGCCTTCTTAATATCAATCAGACAGCACCCGTGGATTGGTTCTTGTGTATTCCAACACACTAACCACTGATTCACTGAGCCTTGAGTGACCAGTGACCATTTCTACAAGAGCTTTTAATAGAACAAGTGGGTAATTCACTATTTTCCGGTTTCTTCTCCACAAAGTACAAGTACAAACAAAATACAATCTTTTATTAGTTCAATTGCTGGTGAATTCTTTAAATAGAATTTAGAATTGTTTTGAGCCCACAAGTTTTTACCGCCGTATCGGTAATATGTAAAAATTAAAGTTTGGTCTGAAAAGGGTCCTGCACTGCCCACCCTCATTCTCTTCACTCTACGTTATATATTATTATTGTTGTTTAATTATTTTTGTTTTTTCTAATGAAGTTTTTTTCTATAGCTTTTCCTTCAAATATTTTTTTAGTTAGTCCTTTTTCTTTATTTAAATGTTTAATAGATTACCAGTCGTATGGTAGATTTATACCATAATTATGTAAATTGTGCAATATAGTGTAAGGAAATTATGTATAAATATTCTGCTACAATAAATACAATACAATCGGCAATCACAATCTGGAGCTCCTGAAAACGAATGCTAGCATATATGCGACTTTAAAGTCGATGAAAATATGGCGGGTCTCGACCTAATTTCGAAATTTATTGGTATTTTCCAAGATTTGCCTAAGTTCCAAGATTTGGTCTATTGTCGATCTGTCGGACCGGAAACTGCACCGGTACGTGGCGGTCAGTGAGTTGCGGAACGTTCACTGGTTGGGTAGGACATTATACGGAACATTTAGCAGGGATATGCCTATATATGAAGATAGGACATATGGAACTGATAGTCGAGTGCTTTCTTACAAACACACTTTTGTGTGTGTTTGAAGAGCTCCGCTTGTAGTAGATGTAATTGGTCGGTTCTAGGTCACTACGGTTTTGGTTAATGATGTCATCAGAGCTTTTGGGGGCATTTTTGGGCTTTTTGGAGCCTTTGGAATTTGAATCAAAATCCTGATCAGAATAATCAAATTCCGCTCTCAAGGATTGAAACACAGCTCTCAAGGATACAAATCTTGAACTCAAGGATCAAAATTTTATTATCTAGGGAATGGATCGTCCTCTCAAGGATCAAAATCGTTGTCTCAAGAACCAAATCCTTGCTCTCAAGGATCAAAATCTTATCTTTCAGGAGCATCTTGATATCAAAGATCAAAGCAAACTTTTTGCCATGCTCAATTTTTGGAGGCGTTTTTCTAGCCGCACCCGGTAATTTTCTTGCCATGTGAGCTTTTGAAGGTTTTTTTTGTTTGGATCGGACATCTGGATCGTATATAGTTATTTGTATTCGAAATCTGGTTCGGACATCTGTGGGTCATACACAGTTATTTGTATTCGATATCTGGCTTTTTAGCCAGGTCGGGTGACATCGGGAGCAAAATCTTTGTCTCAAGGATCAAATCCCGGTCTACAACCTAAGTCTCAAAGACCAAAATCCTTATTTAAAACCCCGGTCTAAAATCCAGGTCCGGTCCATAATCCCGGTTCAAAATCCTGCTCTCAAGGACCAACATCTTGGTCTGAAGGACCAACAAGCCAAAGCAATTGTATTCATAAAAAAATGGTGTCGTACATTTTAGCATTTGTTATGAGCTTAGAAAAAAAAACAATTCAAATGTTTCTATGATTAAAAGTGAATTTGATCATCGATCGGTAAAAAACCGATCTGTTTTTTTGTACAAAACCGGATTCCTGGTATTGATGTCAGTTCACAATATTTATTGTTTATGATATATTTGCAATGTTCGTTTTGACTATTATACGCCTACCAGTTAGTATTATACAATTCAATTTTAATTCAATTTTCTAAACAAATCATTTCGCCAACATTCTCCCCGGCTGTGAACGAAGTTCACAATTGCCCATAGTGTTGATGAGATTGTACAGGAACATAGCAGAGACCCATCTATGGAACACCCTCTGCGTTTGCTGATCTAGTACTTCAGCACGAATGTATATAATAATATTAAATAAACATGTAAAGAGAAAGAACATTAATAAGATTCAGAACAATAAGTCAGACAACACTATTGTGACATGTATTGGACCACAAGTATAACGAGCACATCTATATGAGTGTGCAGAATGTAGAATGTAGATAGAGTGTAAAAGATGTTGTTTGACGTAAACAACGATGTCGTCTCGCCTTTGCCTGAAGCGAATTGGTGTGCTATTTGTTTATGTTTTTATACCCTATTCTAAGGGTATATTAATTTTGACGCATAGTTTGTAACATACCTTAATATTGCCCGTAGACCCCTAAAAGTTACTATATTTATGATCAGCATCGATAGTAATGTCGATCTAGCCATATCCGTCCGTCCGTCCGTCCGTCGGCAAAAATTAGGCCTTTAAACTGGGCCTAGAGAGCTGAAATTTTAACCATATACTCTCAAGAGTCCCGAAATAATCAAATTTACGAATTTTTGAAATCCGCCGACAGACACGCCCACAAACTCAAAAAAACCAAATTTTTGAAAAAATTTAATTTTGGGCAAGAAAGCTGAAATTTTTTATATATGATCTATTACTCCTAAAACTGCTCAGGATATAAAATTTTCAAAATCCGCTCACTGATACGCCCACAAATAAATAAAACAATTTTATTGAAAAACCAAAATATGAGCTAGGGAGCTGAAATTTATAATATATACTCTCTAGGGGCCCTTTGAGCTCATGTTTAAATATTTTCGAAATCCCCCTACTGACATGCCCACAATTAAAATTTATTTTTTTTTTTGAAAATTCAAAGTTTGTGCTAGGAGCGGAAATCTATAATAAAAAAAAAATTTATAAATAAAAATCTAGAAATCTATAATATATACTCTCTAGGGGCCCTTTATGCTCATGTGTTAATTTTTTTTAAATCCGCCTACTGTGGGCGCGTCACCACAATTAAATAAAACAATTTTATTGAAACACCCAAGCTTGAGCTAGGGAGCGTTTTTTTCTATACAATCCTTTAAATGTTATATAACAAAATATGTAGAGCGTTCTTAACAATGCAACAATACTTAGACTTTTGTCACGCCCACTTATGAGGGATAGGAATAAGAATAGGGTATCCAACAGTTCGCCCAAGCGGACAGTAGCCCGTCCCTATGATTTTTTTATACATATATTTTTTTTTTAATTCTAAAAAATGTGATTTTTCAAAAAAAAAGACTTCGAAACTTCCATGATGTATTCCTTATAGAGCATTTTTATAAATATTTTTGTTTTATTTTATCAGGAAGAAGTTGAAGTTCAAAGAACAAAAGTATTTTTTTTCAGAAACATATCCTAAACATTGAAGAAAAGCAATATTACACAAAGTGAGTCCCTGGGACTCACCTAGGTATTTATGCGAGTTTTTTTCACCTAGTGAATTAAGGGTTAAGCGAGCAACTTTAAATCTAAATTACTACTTCGCTGATTGTTTATGATTGTAGCAATTTATAAATGGTTTAATTAAGTTTTAAAGTTATTTACTTATATTTACAGTCATCTTTGTGCTTTGTCCATTTGATTTTACAACATAGTTTTTACATTGGACTCCTTATAAATTATTACTGAATTATGATTCGATAACTAAAAATATACAAATAAGGTGACTTATTTTACATGAAGGGTCTTTCATTAGCGACTTGACAGCTTCAAACATTCTGTGTGAACGCAATCTTAAGCCGATTACCGAACTGTCAATGTCAAAATATTCAGTAAGATCAATAGTTTGATTAGGTGAAGTACAAGGGGGAACAACGTTTACAAATAATTAAAATTTACTACCGAAATTCCGAGTCGGTGGTCGCAACTTTAAGAACGTTAACGCCAATTATCGGCCCAGTAGACAAGCAATTCATAGTCTAGTCAAAAAATTTAAGTCAGAATAGAGTGAGTGTGTAGAATATTGCTGCCGTAGAGGCGTCCGTAGCAAAATAGCCAAATCAGTCAATTTCCCGACATTCTCAATAATTGGGCCTCTCCCAGATCACATTATGGTAAATTTTGGGTAAGGAGCTTGTCCTGCACCCTTACAAGATAAAGCTGACTGAAGAACTAAAGCCACTTCAAAATCTCCTTCAGCGATGAAGCGCATTTTTGCTAAACAAAATACGCGTTAATGGACAGGTTTCATGTGCTTCATGAAACAGCACCTCATCCGCAAAATGTCACTGTTTGGAGCGGTTTTCATGTCATTGGGCCGTTTGTTTTCATTGATGAAAATGATCGTCATGGTACATTAAATGGTATTCGTTTTAGAGACATGTTGGAGCGTTATTTCTTTGAGCAATTGCATGAATGGGACATCAGTGATATGTGGTTCCAACAAGATGGTGCCACAAGTAACACAGCGGGTGCATGAATCGAGTTATTGAAGCCTCAGTTCGGTGAACGTGTTATCTCGAGAAATGGACGGTTCTATTGGCCGCCGAGATAGTGTGATTTACCGCCTCTAGGCTTTTTTTTATGGGGCTCAGAGTCAATAATGAACGAGAAAAAGCCGCCGTGTCGGTAATATGTAAAACTTAAAGTTTGGTCTGAAAAGGGTCCTGCACTGCCCACTCTCATTCTCTTCACTCTACGTTATATATTATTATTGTTGTTTAATTATTTTTGTTTTTTCTAATGAAGTTTTTTTCTATAGCTTTTCTTTCAAATATTTTTTTAGTCCTTTTTAGTCCTTTTTCTTTATTTAAATGTTTAATAGATTACCAGTCGTATGGTAGATTTATACCATAATTATGTAAATTGTGCAATATAGTGTAAGGAAATTATGTATAAATATTCTGCTACAATAAATACAATACAATCGGCAATCACAATCTGGAGCTCCTGAAAACGAATGCTAGCATATATGCGACTTTAAAGTCGATGAAAATATGGCGGGTCTCGACCTAATTTCGAAATTTATTGGTATTTTCCAAGATTTGCCTAAGTTCCAAGATTTGGTCTATTGTCGATCTGTCGGACCGGAAACTGCACCGGTACGTGGCGGTCAGTGAGTTGCGGAACGTTCACTGGTTGGGTAGGACATTATACGGAACATTTAGCAGGGATATGCCTATATATGAAGATAGGACATATGGAACTGATAGTCGAGTGCTTTCTTACAAACACACTTTTGTGTGTGTTTGAAGAGCTCCGCTTGTAGTAGATGTAATTGGTCGGTTCTAGGTCACTACGGTTTTGGTTAATGATGTCATCAGAGCTTTTGTGGGCATTTTTGGGCTTTTTGGAGCCTTTGGAATTCGAATCTAAATCCTGATCAGAATAATCAAATTCCGCTCTCAAGGATTGAAACACAGCTCTCAAGGATACAAATCTTGAACTCAAGGATCAAAATTTTATTATCTAGGGAATGGATCGTCCTCTCAAGGATCAAAATCGTTGTCTCAAGAACCAAATCCTTGCTCTCAAGGATCAAAATCTTATCTTTCAGGAGCATCTTGATATCAAAGATCAAAGCAAACTTTTTGCCATGCTCAATTTTTGGAGGCGTTTTTCTAGCCGCACCCGGTAATTTTCTTGCCATGTGAGCTTTTGAAGGTTTTTTTTGTTTGGATCGGACATCTGGATCGTATATAGTTATTTGTATTCGAAATCTGGTTCGGACATCTGTGGGTCATACACAGTTATTTGTATTCGATATCTGGCTTTTTAGCCAGGTCGGGTGACATCGGGAGCAAAATCTTTGTCTCAAGGATCAAATCCCGGTCTACAACCTAAGTCTCAAAGACCAAAATCCTTATTTAAAACCCCGGTCTAAAATCCAGGTCCGGTCCATAATCCCGGTTCAAAATCCTGCTCTCAAGGACCAACATCTTGGTCTGAAGGACCAACAAGCCAAAGCAATTGTATTCATAAAAAAATGGTGTCGTACATTTTAGCATTTGTTATGAGCTTAGAAAAAAAAACAATTCAAATGTTTCTATGATTAAAAGTGAATTTGATCATCGATCGGTAAAAAACCGATCTGTTTTTTTGTACAAAACCGGATTCCTGGTATTGATGTCAGTTCACAATATTTATTGTTTATGATATATTTGCAATGTTCGTTTTGACTATTATACGCCTACCAGTTAGTATTATACAATTCAATTTTAATTCAATTTTCTAAACAAATCATTTCGCCAACATTCTCCCCGGCTGTGAACGAAGTTCACAATTGCCCATAGTGTTGATGAGATTGTACAGGAACATAGCAGAGACCCATCTATGGAACACCCTCTGCGTTTGCTGATCTAGTACTTCAGCACGAATGTATATAATAATATTAAATAAACATGTAAAGAGAAAGAACATTAATAAGATTCAGAACAATAAGTCAGACAACACTATTGTGACATGTATTGGACCACAAGTATAACGAGCACATCTATATGAGTGTGCAGAATGTAGAATGTAGATAGAGTGTAAAAGATGTTGTTTGACGTAAACAACGATGTCGTCTCGCCTTTGCCTGAAGCGAATTGGTGTGCTATTTGTTAATGTTTTTATACCCTATTCTAAGGGTATATTAATTTTGACGCATAGTTTGTAACATACCTTAATATTGCCCGTAGACCCCTAAAAGTTACTATATTTATGATCAGCATCGATAGTAATGTCGATCTAGCCATATCCGTCCGTCCGTCCGTCCGTCGGCAAAAATTAGGCCTTTAAACTGGGCCTAGAGAGCTGAAATTTTAACCATATACTCTCTAGGGTCCCGAAATAATCAAGTTTACGAATTTTTGAAATCCGCCGACAGACACGCCCACAAACTCAAAAAAAAACAAAATTTTTGAAAAAATTGAATTTTGGGCAAGAAAGCTGAAATTTTTTATATATGATCTATTACTCCTAAAACTGCTCAGGATATAAAATTTTCAAAATCCGCCCACTGATGCGCCCACAAATAAATAAAACAATTTTATTGAAAAACCAAAATTTGAGCTAGGGAGCTAAAACTTATAATATATACTCTCTAGGGGCCCTTTGAGCTCATGTGTAAATATTTTCAAAATCCGCCTACTGACACGCCCACAATTTAATTTTTTTTTTTTTGAAAATCCAAAGTTTCAGCTAGGGAGCTGAAATTTATAATATATACTCTCTAGGGGGCCCTTTATGCTCATGTGTAAATATTTTCAAAATCCGCCCACTGACACGCCCACAATTAAAAAAAAAAAAACTTTTTTTGAAAATTCAAAGTTTGAGCTAGGGAGCTGAAATTTATAATATATACTCTCTGAGGGATAGGAATAAGAATAGGGTATCCAACAGTTCGCCCAAGCGGACTGTAGCCCGTCCCTATGTTTATTTTTCGATTAACTGGTCGGAATATGAATTTGTGGTTAGAAATTAATGTGATTACTGTGTTTTGATTGTGGACTGTATTGAGTTTGCATGCTGTATTGATTGTTACTCGTGATATTTATATTACATATTGTATTGTCCCGTGTAGAATTGTTGCAAAGACAAATTTTTGTGATCGGTCGTTTTAGTTTAGAGTGTTTTGTTTTTAGCGTTACAACTCGTACCCTTCCGTCGTTTCCATAATGCGCGCGAGCATCCACTGCGTTGGTGGTAATCGTTCATCTTTTAGCAGAACCAAATCGTTTATCTTTGGTCCTTCTTCAGACCTTGTCCATTTCGGACGCTGTTGCAGGCGAGTCAAGTACTCGTTACTCCTCCTCGTCCAAAACTCTGCCTTCATAACTTGTATCTGCCTCCACCTCTCTAAAGAGTTGACTCCTTTGGATAAAGTGTCTCCCTCGGGTATCGCGATTATAGGTTCTCCAATTAGAAAGTGGCCGGGAGTGATCGCGTCTAGTTCATCAACGTTGTCTGACATTTGACACAGTGGCCTAGAGTTCAAGCATGCTTCTATCTGCGCGAGAAGTGTGTTGAATTCCTCGAATGTAAGCCTTGTGTCTCCTACAACTCTCCTTAAGTGGTGTTTCACCGATTTCACACCTGCTTCCCAAAGACCACCAAAGTGTGGTGAAGCAGGGGGAATAAAGTTCCACTTGGTTCCGTGATTGCTTAGTGTCTCGGCAACTTCTCTCCAATCGTGTTTCGCGTCTTTCAACATTTTGTTCAGTTCAGTGGTGGCTCCTACAAAGTTTGTTCCATAGTCGTTTAATAAACGTTTAAAGGCAGCTAAAAAGGCCTCAGTGGTGAGGTCACTTACCGCTTCTAAATGTATTGCCTTGGTTGCTAGGCAGATAAAAATAGCGAAGTAACCTTTGAGTGTTTTTGCGCCTCGTCCCTTCCATGTTTTAAAGTCTATGGGTCCGGCGTAATCGACACCGCTGTGACTAAATGGTCTCGCCATCCGCACCCTTGCTGCTGGTAAGCTGCTAATTAATTGCTTCATGGTTTGGGCCTTGTGTCTAAAACATTTGCCACAATGGTGGATGGTGTGTTTTACGGCTTTTTTATTTTTATTATCCAATACATAGTACGGATGTAGGCCATCATTTGCTGAATGTTACCGTGTAGTGTGTTTTCGTGTGCGTCCCGCAATATTAATTTAGTGAAGTGATGGTTTGTTCTGAGGATGACTGGATGTTGTTGGTCATATTTTAGAACGGAATTCTGAAGTCTACCCCCAACCCGAAGAATTCCTTCGGCGTCAATGAATGCATTGAGTGATTTACATGTAGCTTGTGGCCGTGATCCTGTTAGTTCGCGTAATTCTTCTGGAAACATGTCACGTTGTGCTGATTTTACAGCTGCTTGTGTTGCAGTTCTTAGCTCCATTGGTTCGAGGATGCCGAAGGTTTTTCGGTTTGACTTGCAGTTGTTTACAAACCGTTTGCAATAGGCCAAAACTCGAATTGCCTTTCGCAGCTTCGAATACTTCAGAACAATGTCTCTTACTACATCTTCTCGTTCTTCAGTGTGTGTTGTAGCTAAGTGGCTCCTTACCACTCGTTTTTCTTGGTCAGTGTTGACTGTTATGGGTTGATCTGGCACCTTGTAGTTCCACTGGTTTCTCATGAAAGATGGACCGCTCCACCATAAGTCATTACCGTGTAACTGCGATGGTAGAAGTCCTCGCGAAGCTAGGTCAGCTGGGTTGTGTTGTGTTGGGATGTGTTTCCACATCTTAGGTTCCGTTAAACGCTGTATTTCGGATATTCTGTTGCCGACGAAGGTAGTCCAGTTACAAGACGGAGCTCGAATCCAAGCTAAGGTTACCGTCGAATCGGACCATGTGTGCCAGTGCTCCTGTGACACGTTGAAAACTCTGGCTGAATGTTGCATTAATGATGCTAAAAGAACAGCACCACATAGCTCAAGTCGAGGAAGACTTACTGTTTTGAGTGGAGCTACCTTCGTTTTCGACATATAAAGATGCATGTGTGTTTGGCCCTGTTTGTCTAACACACGGATGTATGTTGCTGTACCGTAAGCCCTTGTCGATGCGTCGCTAAACCATGTAGCTCCATTAGTTCACAGGCTGTGTTGATCCATCGAGGAATCTTCAGTTCTTCTAAAGCCGACAGATCCTTGGAAATCCTTTCCCATTCTCGTATGCCATCGGGTACTGGCTGATCCCATTCCATTCCTCTTCCCCACAGCAACTGCATAATAAACTTCGCTTTAATGACACAAGGTGCTATCCAGCCAAGAGGGTCAAACAGTTTGGCTATGGCTGAAAGAATGGTTCTTCGTCATTACGTGGCTATCTGGTTGCGTATGCTGAAATGAGAAACAATCCTCTGCTGGCAACCATTTGATGCCTAAAGTTTTAACGTGCTGCAATGATCCAAATGGGAGTTCGAAATTTATTTCCCGGTCTACTGTAGGTATGTCTTCTAATAACGCGTTGGTGTTGCTTCTCCATTTCCGCAATTTAAGTCCTGCCGCTAATAGTATCTTACGGACTTGGTCCCGTTTCAATCGTGCTGCCTCGATGGTATCGTCTCCACTTATCAGATCATCGACGTACATTTCGTATTGAATGGTCTGTGCTCCTATCGGATAGTTGACCGATTCATCCTCAGCTGCTCTCTGTACGACTCGAATTGCTAAGTACGGGGCACTTACAGTACCGAAGGTGACGGTCTTCAACCGGTAGATCCTTACTTTGCCGCTCGAATCTCTCCAGAATATCATCTGGTAAACTCTGTCCTCATATTTTATTAACACCTGCCGCTACATCTTCTCAATGTCCGCGGTGAAGGTGTATTGATATCTTCTCCAACCTAAAATGATATCTAGAAGATTTTTTTGCAAGGTGGGACCTACCATTAGGTGTTCGTTTAACGATGTTCCATCCGACATCTTGAATGATGCATCAAAGACGACCCTAAGTTTCGTATTGGAACTGGTTTCTTTAAACACAGCATGATGTGGTAGGATATAATGCCTTTGTGTAGCTAGGGTTATGGTTTCAGACAAATTTACCTCTTCCATCTGATTAAGTATTGCATACTCCATAATGCACTGAGTGTACCTTTCTTTCAGCTCGGGATCATGTTGAAAACGACGTTCAAGTTGAAGAAATCTCCGAAATGCTCCTTCCTTGCTGGATCCAAGTACAGGGTGTGATCCTTCCTTGAAGGGCAGCGCCACTTCATATCGCCATCTGGTAGTCTGGTGGTATGTGTTGCGAAATGTTGTTGACATGCTACATCCTCCTTAGATTCTTGAGCAGGGAATGGCAACTCTTCTATTTCCCAAAATTTCCGCAATGCGGAATCGAGATCCACTAGTTGGGTGAAGGTTCGAAGACTAACCGGAACATTTGAAAAGAATTTCCCTAGTACGATCCAGCCAAGTTGAGTGCTTTGGGCGATCGGGGTGCCTGGATCGCTGTGTCGAATGATATCCGGCTTAATGATCTCAGCGTAAACATCGCTTCCCAAGAGCAAATCGATTGGTGCCGGAATGTAGAAAGTGGGATCTGCCAAAGTAAGGGTCTGTATGTGACTCCATTTGTTCAGTACCATTCTGTGGGCCGAAAGAAGCCCAGTCAACGACTTGAAGACAAATGCCTTGGTGAAACCTTTAAAGGTTGAGTGTCGAGACGCGAATGTCAGTTCGACGTATTGCTTAGAGGTGCTACTACTGACCATCCCAAGCCCTGATACTTGAACAAATGTCTTGTGTTTGGTAAGCTGAAGAGCTTGTGTAGCAGACTCTGAGATGAAACTTGCTTCAGAGCCTGGGTCAATCAAAGCGCGTAAGTCCCAGTACCTACCATCTGCAGACAAAACCTTGACTATTGCGGTTGCTAATAAGACTTGTGGATTGTTTGTTAAACATTGGGTGGTATGGAACGTATTTCGTGATAGACCGGACCCCGAAGGTTGTTCGTCCGTCCTGGGGTGAAATGTGTTTGCAGCAGGGTTCATGGTCGCCTGTTCATGTTGAACAAGAGCGTTGTGTTGCTGCACGTGTTGGTCTGCGTTAAGCCCTTCGTGTTGATCGGCACGTGTGTGCTGGTTGTTCGTGTGGTTTCCGATGTTTGGATGGAGTAATGAGTGGTGTCGCTGATGACAGAAGTAGCAGTTCTTGGCATTGGGACAACTTGCTGTCTCACAGACTCTGGTTTGGCGAACCGTCTGCTGCTTACACGTCACGTACATGCCAAAGAATCGCTGGGAAATCCTCAACGAGTGTTGACCCTGGTTGCTTACCTTGCATTGATTCTGCTTGGGTTGTGTTGAGGTATGAAATACCTTTGGTGCTGGTTGCGATCTTGACCATGGCTTGGCGGTAGACACAGACGATGCTTGCTGTCTGACGGCTTCTAGTGTGCAAAAGCGCTTTTCCAAAAAGTGGTTTAAATTTTTCATAGTCGGCAGCTCTTTGCTGCTGCCCAGCTTTTCTTCCCATAATCGCTGAGTAAGACTTGGTAACTTCTGTGTCATCACGTATATAACGATGCAGTCCCACTTGTCAACTTCACGCTCCAAGTTACTCAAAGCGTGGAGGCTTTCTAATGACGTATCCAGCAACGATTTGAGTCCCTCTGCTGTTTCCTTCGTGAGCGTCGGCTGATTAAAGGACAGCTTCAATTGGGAATTCACCAAAACTCGCTTGTGTTCAAACCTCGCATTCATGAGTTCCCATGCCTTATCATAGTTGCCCGAATCCAAAGACAAAATGCTGCAAAAGCCTCGCCGCTTCGCCTCAAAGGCTAGATTTTAGATAATGGAGATTCTGAACGCTACTGAGGGATACGTTGCTGTGTATAAGCGACACAAAGATGTGTGGAACGACCGCCATTTTGTGTAGCACCCGGAAAACTCTGGTATGTGCACTTTTGGAAGAGGAATATCTTTGCTGTGTAGCGGCTCACCAGAAGATGGGTGGTCGGACGGGATGTTCATTACAATAGAGCACTTGTCCACCTTGTTTAGCATCTTACACCTATACTCAAGGTAAATTTCCCTTATATTCTCGTAAATGGATGTTAATTCACCTTTAACATCTTCTGCCAAGGGTTTACCACTTAAAATTTGCCAACACGATCACTTCGTAAAAAACCGTTTATATTCATGTTCAGATGTGTGTTCTATGCAGCTGGGGTAATAATTTGAAAGCTAACCGTTTGACTATAAAAAGTTGTGATTCGTTTGGTTAGTAAACGAATTGAGTCGTCAAAGTTATGATTTTTTTTTTTTATTGGGGTGACCAATGTATTTTTAAGTTACGGATGTCCTTTCCGAGGACACTAAAAAAAACCGAACACCAACCTTAGGCTGGTCCAACTTGTTCGTACTATTTAATAAAACTCCGGTTTTAACACGTTATAAAATATTTATTTTGTACTGCTTTGATTCGCGTCCAGATTTACATTTAACATCTAATGCCTCGTACTTCCACAGGTAGCCTCGTCTTCCAATGCCCAATCCGCTGAGTCGTCAGGTTTATCTGTCGCGCGTGCATCCGCTCGTTTCGGGTATCCAGTCATTGCACTGGATCTGCTGCATACCGTTGGAAAGCGCTGACGCAGCTATTATTGTTGTCGTGTGTACATTGATGGAAAAGTGCTGACGCAGCTATTATTGTTGTCGTGTGTAGATGGATTGGATTGGATTGGACATGCGCGTGTTGGATCGTGTTAACTCCTCCCCCTTCGAAAATCTACGTCCCGTAGATCTGGTAAGTTATGACAGGTCAGTGACCGACTGTTGTTTCCTGGCCGGATGGGATCCCTCCAGTTGAAGGTTAAGTCTGGGGATCTTGGATCCTGCGTTGAAATTTCGTAATGCTACCCAAGCAAGGATTAGGATCAGAAGGAACATGCCAGTGTCTGTAATTAGAGAAATGTTCATTTTATGAGCCAAATTACCTAGTCGTCGTATATTTTTGACGCTTAGGTTATGCACATAGCCCAGATCGATCACATGTCCTTTGGTGCTGATGTTTGACATCGCTGGAGGAAGGGCCTGGACATGACTGAATATTGGCTTGAGAATGTCCTGTTCTTGAGCCGTATCGTTTCATTTTTCAACTGAATGACGTAGGTTCCTGTTAAAAACCTTGAAATACTGCTGTAAGTTAAAGAGCCATTAAAATTCGAAAGGTAAATGGAGTCATGTTTAATTAATTCGATGACCTCCTCGCTTTTTAAGCGAAAAGTACAGGCTGCTTGTCCTCCCCTCAATAGCCTTGATACGCAGTCGTCTTCTGGAATTTTCCTTAGCGCTTCCTCCTTACATACCGTAGTGTTACCTAAGGATAAGCATCTGCCGATAACCCCATATGTCTCTCTATGATTGATCAACTTCCTGTCGATTATCGATGATCTTGTCAGCAAAAGGTTGTAATCCTCTGTCCTAACTTTTGGTATTGAGATGATGTATAGTAGGATTGAATTGTTTGTGTAAATCGAGGGAGTGCCGTGTTCGATGGCCTCGATTTGGTTCTCGTATGGCAAGGTTTCGAGTTCACTAACTATTCGATTTATTTCCTCTCTATCCAGAATGTTGGTGTTGATAATGCCGTTTTTAGCCATTTGGCAAGCTCGCACGATTTCATCGACTTCTCCTTTCATGACCATAACCTCATTCAATATGCCTTGGGCGAATCGTCCTTCAATATTGTCTCGGATTCCAGTGTTAACCCTCTCGATTACTTGATTCATCCTTTGCGTGAACTCTTCCATACCTCTGAAGAGTTCGTCGTTGATTTTGTATTGGTGGTTGCTTCTTTCGATTATGTCCTCCTGGCTTTGGAGAATGTTGTTCCAATCAGTTGCGTCTGGGCTGCCTGCAACCCATTTCCAGGCAGAGCCAATCCAATCGATGGACCTAGTCTTCCGTGGGGACTTGGCTTTCAATAGGTCAATGCGCTCCTTTGATTGCCGCAAATGGAATTGGACAATCGATTTTTCTTCTTGTCCAGTGATAGTGGTTGCTGTTGCGTTTGTCATTAGGTTAAGCATGTTCTCGAGTTTCCCTAGGTCGATGACATGCACGAGTTTAAAGTAACCGTCGATTATCCAGCCCTTTCCATCCTTTATGGAAACTATTGGTGCCTTGTATTCGTACATCTGGAATCCTTGAGTGACGGACAGAAGCGTGAGTCTGTGAAATAAATAAAATGTTCTTTTTTTTCTACTATGCTCCTAGGAACCCTAGGTTTTCGCTAAGATAGGTGATGTTAGAGTGGAATCTCTGCCTTCAATAAAAACGACAAGAACCTATTTCATTGTTATGAACATTTTACTTGGTTAACTTAGGACTAACATTTTTCTTAAATTAAAAATTAGTAGAAAAGCGCTTAAAAGCAAATGATTCCTTTATCGTAAGACTAAATGATTTATAATTATTCTTATTGTCTAGTTGTAGGTGCATTGCTAAAGTAGTTATGATATTGTGCATACACTCCCCTTTCTCTTTTTCATTTATTCTTTTTATACCCTATTCTAGGGGTATATTAATTTTGACGCATAGTTTGTAACATACCTTAATATTGCCCGTAGACCCCTAAAAGTTACTATATTTATGATCAGCATCGATAGTAATGTCGATCTAGTCATGTCCGTCCGTCCGTCCGTCCGTCCGTCCGTCCGTCGGCAAAAATTAGGCCTTTAAACTGGACCTAGAGAGCTGAAATTTTAACCATATACTCTATAGGGTCCCGAAATAATCAAGTTTAAGAATTTTTGAAATCCGCCCACAGACACGCCCACAAACTCAAAAAAAACAAAATTTTGGAAAAAATCGAATTTTGAGCTAGAGAGCTGAAATTTTTTATATATGATCTATGGCCCATAAAACTGCTTGGGACATAAAATTTTCAAAATCCGCAAACTAACACGCCCACAATTAAATAAAATACTTTTTTTGAAAAACCAAAATTTGAGCTAGGGAGCTGAAATTTTTAATATATACTCTCTAGGGGCCCTTTATGCTCATGTGTAAATATTTTCAAAATCCGCCTACTGACACGCCCACAATTATTTTATTTTTATTTTTGAAAGTCCGAAGTTTGAGCTAGGGAGCTGAAATTTATAGTATATACTCTCTAGGTGCCCTTTATGCTCATACTTAAATTTTTTTTAAATCCGCCTACTGACACGCCCACTATTAAATAAAACAATTTTATTGAAAAACCAAAGTTTGAGCTAGGGAGCGTTTTTTTCGATAAAATCCTTTAAATGTTATATAACAAAATATGTAGAGCGTTCTTAACAATTCAACCATACTTAGACTTTTGTCACGCCCACTTATGAGGGATAAGAATAAGAATAGGGTATCCAACAGTTCGCCCAAGCGGACTGTAGCCCGTCCCTATGTTTTTATTCATTTTCATGTACTTATTTCAAATGTTTTTTTAAATGAGTCTTGTGTATTTTTCGGCCACTGGTTGTGGTGACCGTTACCTTGTTGTCTTTTTGGACAATTTCTCTGCGAAAAATAGGCTTATTTTTTGCCTGAATGCCCTTGACCATTGCAAAAACGATGTCGCCTTTACAGTACGTTTTGGCTTGGATCTTTTTTTGTTTCGTCGCGCGTTCGTCGGTTTTTTTTGCGCATAATTTCCCCTTGAGCTCCCTATTCACTCTTTTCCGGAAGTCAACTAGTTTTTGGTAGTTTAAACTTTGATACCTGTTAAAGAAGATATCTGATGGTTTCTTCCCAGTATTAGAGTGAATGGAGTTATTGTACCTATCTACGGATATATTTATTAACTCCTTGATTCGCAGGCCTTTGTATTCGACTCTGAGGCATCTGAAGATTTCCAGTATCGTAGAATGAAATCTCTCCACCTGTCCGTTCACCTCACTTCGGTTAACGGGGATGCGGTAAAGCTTGATTCCGAGTAAATTTATAAAATTGAGCACTATTGGACTGAGAAAGCTTCTCTCATTGTCAGTCACCAGTATTTTTGGGACTGTGAAATAGTGCAGTATTTTGGTAATTTTGTCCCTTAGATGGAGGACAGCCCTACTTTTTATGTGAAACAATTTACCAAATTTCGAGAACTTGTGTATACAACTTATAAACTTTTCGCTCTGGATTTCCACAGTGTCTAGGTGCAGAATTTCGCATGGGTAGGAAGGTATAGGCGTAGCCTGATATTCCGGATTGATGGGATGTCTATCGTATTTATTAAGTTTACACACCTCGCAAGTGCTAGTATATTTTTTGATCAAGCTATTCATCTTCGGGAAATAGTATTTTTGCAGGAGTTGGTCCTTATTTTCCTTAGCATTGCGGTGAGCCCTTTTATGTTTACTCATAATGAGTGTTAGCAGGCGATCTGGGTCCCCGACGTCCTCAACAATTCTTTGCGTGATTCTGAGCTTATAATTTACAAACTTTTCTGAAGCAGAGCCAGATGTGACTCCGGACTTTTGATGCCATTTAGTATATTAGGCCTCAATTTGGTTTTAAGGATTCGTGAAAGGACCTCTTTGCTTGGTTTCTCTATTGCCACATAGTGGCGAAGTTAACCAGGATGAGGTTCTTCATGAGCTTCAAATCCTTTTCCGATTTTTATGACAATTTGGTTGCGAAATACGTTCAGCGGCACTTCGACATGGGGAATGAGGTCAGTGCTATCCTGATCAGCGCTGTGCATTGTACATATAGACGAACGTAACTCACTCGCTGTTTGGGTCATTGAACTATTTTTTTCACTCTCGCGACCCTCACTCGCTGTTTCGGTTATTGAACTATTTCTTTCACTCTCGCGACCCTCGCTGGCATCGTCCGTTACCGAACCTTGTATGGTTATATTAATTTTGACGCATAGTTTGTTACATACCTTAATATTTCCCGTAGACCCCTAAAAGTTACTATATTTATGATCAGCATAGATAGTAATGTCGATCTAGCCATGTCCGTCCGTCCGTCCGTCGGCAAAAATTAGGCCTTTAAACTGGGCCTAGAGAGCTGAAATTTTAACCATATACTCTCTAGGGTCCCGAAATAATCAAGTTTACGAATTTTTGAAATCCGCCCACAGACACGCCCACAAACTCAAAAAAACAAAATTTTGGAAAAAATCGAATTTTGAGCTAGAAAGCTGAAATTTTTTTTATATGATCTATGACTCCTAAAACTGCTCGATATATAAAATTTTCAAAATCCGCCAACGCCCAGAAATAAATAAAACAATTTTATTTAAAAACCAAAATTTGAGTTAGGGAGCTGAAATTTATAATATATACTCTCTAGGGGTCCTTTAACCTCATGTGTAAATATTTTCAAAATCCGCCCACAATAAAATTTTTTTTTTTTTTGAAAATCCAAAGTCTGAGCTAGGGAGCTGAAATTTATAATATATACTCTCTAGGGGGCCCTTTATGCGCATGTGTCAAAATTTTCAAAATCCGCCCACTGACACGCCCACAATTTAAAAAAAAACTTTTTTTGAAAATTCAAAGTTTGAGCTAGGGAGCGGAAATTTATAATATATACTCTCTAGGGGCCCTTTATGCTCATGTGTTATTTTTTTTAAATCTGCCTACTGACACGCCCACAATTAAATAAAATAATTTTATTGAAACACCCAAGTTTGAGCTAGGGAGCGTTTTTTTTCGATAAAATCCATTACCTAAATGTTATATAACAAAATATGTAGAGCGTTCTTAACAATTCAACCATACTTAGACTTTTGTCTCGCCCACTTATGAGGGATAGGAAGAGGGTATCCAACAGTTCGCCCAAGCGGACCATTTCCCATTTGCCAGCATTTCTTTTTCATTGGTCGCGTAGTTTTCTTCGGTCTTGTTGAGTGACCACGATATGTACGCAATCGGCCTATCCCTACCAGAAATGTCCTGTGAAAGCACGTAAGTTTTAAATCGCGTAGTTTGAAGCGTCTGTGGTCAAATTGAATGGCTTTTCAAAATCAGGAAAAGCGAGAACCTCAGATAAAGTAAGCAGAACTTTAAGATCCTCAAATGCTCGCAATGCCTCCTCATCCAACCTGACTGGAATGCGTTTCGACTGACTTGCCTTAATCTGGGCATTCTCTCCCCTTGTCAGGTTGGTTAAAGGTTTCGCCACCTTGGCATAGTCACGAATAAACTTCCTGTAATAGGAAGTGAGACCCAAAAAGCTCTTCAGCTCCTTAAGGTTTTCCGTTGGCAATAATTTCTGGATAGCAGCCACCTTGCTCGGATCTGCACGTATGCCATCAGGGGTATTAACATACCCGAGAAATTCAACCTCGGTATTTAAGAAGGTGGTTTTTTCCAAGTTAACCTTGAGATTTACCGCCCGCAATCTTGAAAGGATTGTATCTATGTTGTCGAGAGTCTCGTTCATACTTTTACCAAAAATGACAATGTCATCAATATATACATAGCATATTCTACCGATGAACTCTTTCAGTACGTCATCTATCGTCCTTTGGAAGATGGCTGGTGCGTTTTTTAAGCCGAATGGTAGCCGAAGCCATTCGTACTTCCCGTTCATGGTAGAGAACGCTGTTTTTGGTATATCGGACTCATGGGTATCTGGTGGAATCCAAATGTCAGATCCAATGTAGCAAACCATTTTGCTTTACCCAGACTATGTAGCTAACGTGGAGTTAATGTCCGGAATGGGGTACGCATCCGATATTGTAACAAGATTTAGGCGTTTTAAGTCAATCACCATCCTGTACTGAAGCTCGCCTGTGGCTTAGGTTTTTTAGGCACGACCCAGATGGGTGAGTTATAAGGGCTTCTAGAAGGGCGAATGATGCCTTCTGCAAGCAAGTCCTCAATCTCTTTCTCGACTATTTTCCTCATACTCCCAGGGTATGGGTAACTCTTAATGTAGACAGGTTCGTCTGTACTAGTCCTAATCTCGGCCTTCACTGACGTCTTGACTGGTTCTCTTGCGTTAAGAGGGCCGAAAACGTCTTTATATTTCTCTACCAGTATGGAAAGTCTGTGCCGTATGTCGCCGGGGAGGTTTTTATCACAAAGGGCATTGACTTCTGACGACAACTTATTCTTGAGTGGAATTTTCACCCTCTTTGATAATGTAAGGGTGTCCTCTTTGCGATCAATGATCGCTTCTAAATGCTTCAGAGTGTCGTCGCCAATGATGCCGTCGAAAGACTTGAGGCCAGGGAGAACATAAAAGGTTATAAGAGAGTCGTTTCCGACTTCTTTGAAGAACTGTCCAGTGACTTTATGGGAGA
Organism: Portevinia maculata; assembly: GCA_949715645.1. Classification (NCBI taxonomy): domain Eukaryota; kingdom Metazoa; phylum Arthropoda; class Insecta; order Diptera; family Syrphidae; genus Portevinia; species Portevinia maculata. The sequence continues at coordinate 171,918,167 of OX454527.1, read as the reverse complement.
TCTATACATTGCCGGCCGCCGAATTTACTATGAATGGTTGAGCTAGGCGGCTTGCTCCGTGCGACACATGTGACCCAATAAAATTTTTATTAGCTCCAGTGTCCACGAGAAAGCTCAACGTCGTACCGTTCTTGAGGGTATATTCTATGTATGGTACGCTGGATAAGCGCCCGTCATAAAATGTACCTCCTCATAACAAGCCTCCTCCGCTGTCTGGCGGTATTCTTCGGGGCAGATTTCATCGCTTGTTTGCAGATTGTAAATCCTCTGCTGTTTACGGGGAAGGTTATTAGAGTACGCTCTCCTCTTGAAAGGATTGTTGCGTGGGTGATTCATATAATTGACCTGTTTAGTTTGCACAGACCGATCTACATCCATTTTTCATTAGGTTTTGGATCATTTGGTCGTGGGGGTGCTTCGAGATTTGTGGGATAATAGTTTTAACTATTTGAAAAGTGCGGGTTGGGAAGAAATCTCTGCGGAGGAAAGGAAGGTCTGTTATCCCCCCTAAAAGATTGGTTAATCGGAGCTGTTACGGTATTTCTCGTGCTTGGTACATAAATCACGTGATTTCCGCAATTCAAGTTTTGCATTTCGAGACAAGAACCGTACGCTTCCGGGAGCGTTTTTGGTTTTTGCATAATCAGCATTCGAGACAAGTCCCCGTTGAGGCCCCGTATAAATACGTCAAGCGCGAGATTGCGGTATGTCAGAGAAAATTGATGGTTGACATTGGCATAGAATTCGTCCAACCTCGAGCCCCTCTGCGCGAGTTGGTTGAGTTGGTGCTCCAGCGTCCTTATATCACGCTTATCTGCGTAATGTAAGGACAGAATCCTCTTGATCTCCAGCCAATCGTCGTCGAATATGTTATAGGAGATCAGTGCCGAGTCGGCCTGTCCCCTAATTTTCTGTCTAATGTGCCGCAATATGGCTCGGTACATTGGTTTATTTTTAATGATACTGAAATCCCTCAGTATTCCTTCTACATTATGTACCCACGATATGTATTGCGTAAGCTCACCCTCAAAGATTTTCAGCTCTTTGACACAATCGGGAAGACGACTTATTTCCTTCAGGTCGGCTTCCGTCTTGGGCGTCTTCGCGGTTGGTTCCCAATTCAGGGTCGTTAACTGCCTCTACGACGCCCGTCAAGATCCTTTAACTGGGCCAGTATCAGATTTACTGCCCCGGTTAACTCAGTTACTGATTTAGCGACCGCTTCCATTGTTTGAACAATGATTAATTTTACGTTACTTAAATATAAGAGACCAATACGCGTGAAAAAAATGGAGCGTGTAAATGCACTACTTATGTATTTATATTTTATATGGGAATCTAGAATTCATGCATATTTGGTAGATTGCTGTAGGTCAACTGGTTTGGGAGATACAATGCACCTTACCTTTACTAGGGCTACTTATTTCTTCTTAATCTGGTTTCTCATAAATGTTCTCTTTTAAGCCTTATTTATTTTATTTAAAATTAGCTATTTCACTATTATTTAAATCTGAATTCCACAATTTATCGGATTAATTCTCTTTTTGCTTTAATTACTTTCACTTCGATTGCTTTACTACAACTTTTCTTTTTTATTTTTGAAAATTGTTCTATTTGTGCTTTAATTAAATTAATTCTCTTTTTGTTTAATTGCTTTCAATTCAATTGCTTTAATACAACTTTTCTTTTTTATTTTTTGAAAATTTTTCTCTTTGTGATTCAATTAATTTACTCCAATTACTTTAACCCTAATCAGCCCAAGTCAATTTTCTCCCTAATCCACCCAGGTGGTGACTCAAAGTCACCATATTAGAAAAGTGCTAATAATAATTTGAAATAAAGTTTGGTATTGATTTTTTATTTATAACTAATTAACTAACTCCATTTGTAATGTTTTTCATTTGTTGTTTTATTATTTGGTTAATTTATTTTTAAGGTACAAACTTGACATACAAGTGATTTTTCTGAGTGTTCGTTGCAGATGCTCTTCTTGCATTTACAACATATTTTTTTTGAATTGCCTTTATAATGAGAACACATGTAACATCTTTTCCTCTTTCTAGACGTGTCAGCTTTGTTGTCTTCAGAATTCGTCGCTGCAGATGGCACTATTTTACCGATGACATATTTTAGTGGCCCTGATAAATACCTAGTCTTGCGGCGTAGAATGTGAGGTGTAACTGATCCCATTGCAAGATCTCTGAGATATAGTGGTCTTGCTTTGTGCTTTTTAGGTGCATTCCAATTTGGATATGTTTTCATCCAAATCACATAAGCAGCTATACCCGTAGCATCAATGAGGTTGTGGAAAATTACAATGGGCCACCTGTTTGACTTGCGTTTGACTGAAAATGCATGGCACATCTGATCCAAAGTATCAACCGCCCCTTTAGTTGAGTTGTAAAACAAATTAACTTCTGGTTTGTTTTTGTTGTTGATGTCCATTGTTTTGGTATGATGCATGGTTGATAAGACAGACAGTACTGACTGCTGGAATAAGTCCAGAAAGTGTCGCTTCAAACGACGATTTTTTCGTGGTCGAGGACCCACAGGAGAAAGTGGATTTGCTGGGCGCTTGTTTCGAGGCCGTGTATACGGTGAGCAATTCTGTTCGCCGTAACCACGACATTGAGAATAGGGCTCTGGTGAACCACTTCGATCTGCGCACCGAACTTGAGAATTGGCGATCTGAGAATAACGGATTCACCGTGTTCACTGATGAAAACCATGCTAATGCAGTTGTCGCCAATGGCCGAGATGCATCGCACTTGTTCGTGTCGAAGGATGATCTTCTGTGCATCTTCGGGTCACTAAAGAATAAAAAGTCGGCGGGGATGGATGGTGTCCCAAACGTCGTATTGAGACACTTGCCTCTGGAGGCTGTAGATATTTTCACCACGCTGTTTAACAATGCGCTGAATAATGCACATTATCCGGCGCATTGGAAGGTAGCTGTGGTACACCCTATCCCGTAAAAAGGTAAAGATAGGACGAACCCAGCCAATCTCCGGTCAATTAGCTTGCTTCCGAATATTAGCAAGGTCTTTGAAAGGGTTGTCAATAGAGCTCTGTTAAAGTGGGTCGAGGACAATAACATAATTCCGGACAACCAGTTTGGTTTCAGGGCGAGGCATGACACTATTCATGCCGCGTCGAAACTGGTTTCCGACATTCAGTGGAATAAATGCAAGAGCCAATGCACGGGTGCTTGCCTGGTTGATTTTGAGAAGGCTTTCGACACCGTATGGTTAGAGGGACTTTTCTACAAGTTGACCAGGCGGGGGATGCACAAACCTTTGCTATATGTAATTTATAATATGCTTATGGGAAAGAAGTTCGTTGTCAAATGTGGCAACGTGACTTCGAGCAGAGTCTTTGAAATTAAAAACGGTTTACAGCAGGGGGCGGTCAATTCTCCGATCCTGTTTAACATTTACACGAGTGATCTGGTGGGTTCACTCAGACATACTATAGCTTATGCCGACGATTTGGTGGCATACAGATCAGGTCCTAAAATCGAGGTCATTAATATCCTTTTGCAGCGTGACTTTGATCAAATTAAGCGATATTGCGACGACTGGAAGTTGAAAATCAACTTTCAGAAGACGGAAACAATCTTGTTCAGAACTCCATTGGCTGGGGCCTCTAGGGATACCAGAAAAAACTGGAAAAAATTGGCCATTATTGGACAAAATGGGCAGCCATTGGCGGTGAGAAGCGCAGTTAGATATCTAGGTATCTGGCTTGACCAGTATCTATATTTCGATAGACATATAGCTGCTTGTCTTGCTGGGGCCAAGAAGGCTTATGCTCTGACAAGGAGACTGTTTCATAGCAGTCAACTTGACTCCAGAGTGAAGGTCATTTGCTACGTGGCCCTTATAAGGCCGATCATCGCTTATGGTTGTCCGTTATGGTTTAATATAGCACCTAGCTATATGGAAAAGATTCGGGTTTTGGAGAGACAATGTCTTAGGACCTGTCTCCGGTTGTTCCGAACGCCTGAATCCAACTATATAAAATACTATCCCAACAAGGTCCTATACGATGGGGCTCAGTTGAATAGGATTGACAATTTCCTCATTAAGGTGACTCGAAGGCACGTTGCAAGGGCGATGGCCAGCGACAATAGTCTGATCTTTGGGGCTTACTACCCCAATGAAATGTACATTGAGAGTACACTCCGGTCTGGCTTTATCCCGCCAGAGGCATTTATCCATATTGATGCAAAAGGGCTGGTACAGACGAGGGATGGTATCCCGGTATTATACCACCGCTACCGCAGTGCGAGAGATAAGCGGCTCATCCGCGGCGAGGACGTCGCCAATGCTCATGAGCTCCTCCGTTTTAGTACCGCAATAGCGGAGAGGGATAAATTCGATACAGAAAAGCAATTTGCCGAATTTTGGTGGCTTTTTGAGGGTGGAGGGTTCAACATGCCCTCCCAAGACGGTGCGTTACTCTAGGTAACATCCTCTTAGTTTGTAAGATAGATTAAGTTAGCTAGGGCGTTTCTGGGAGGGGCCGGGCTCGCCAACTTGTGGTGGTGCTTCCGGGAGGTGATTGATTCTGTAAGGCATCAGTCAGCTCACGGCGGCGCGTTCGCACGTTGACGACTGCCAGGCGCTCGGAAAGCAATTGGGAATTTGACCACTTGTTTCGTAATGCAACGAGTGCTCAGAATCCTAATTATAGTTAGAATATGTTAAGTAGTTTAAGTAAGTAGAGTAGGTAGTTTGTAATTTGTTTTTTTATATAAAAATATAAAATTTGATAAAGATGCCGAGTTTTCTTAAAAATTTTCTCGATGAAAACATAATATGTAAGATTAGTTCGTAAAATAGTTTTTAGGCCGAAAGGCAATAATTATAAGATAGAGTTAAGTTTAGGGCGTCCGCATAAGGATCAATAATCTAGAATAAGTATCCTGTTAATTTTAAGTTAGATTTACTCATTTTTGTCTAGTATATAAGTTGATATAAGCTAATAATTAATAAAAATGAATTTAAAAGTCAAAAAAATGCATGGTTGATAAGAACAAAACTGATTTGTCAGTAATGATATTTTTTTTCTGAACCCAAATAAACTTGACTCCAGATCTATTTTTTCTTAGAGTTTCAACACTGGTGAGACCTCTGCTAATTGCTACTTGGTTTGCAAATTAGTTTGCCAGATGGTGTGATGTAAACAAATTATCAAACGTAAGATTGCGGTTCGATCCAGAGTAAGACTCGGAAAGCATCAACACCATATTCTCCGCTTGATTACAATCTCTTTTATTCCCTTCCTTTCCAAGGTAAGGAATACCAAACAAGGGATAAGATGTAGAGCTATCACATATCCACCAGATCTTCATGCCATATTTATCCGGCTTTGAAGGGATGTATTGTTTCAATTGCACTCTACCTCGGAAGGGAACCAGTTGCTCATCAATTGTCAGGTTCATAGCAGGCACATACATCTTCTTCAAATTTTTCATAACGGAGTTCCAGAGTTCCCTTATTGGTGCAAATTTGTCTCTCTGTCGTCTTTCTGATCTAGTTGATGTGTCATCGAATCGTAAATGTTGCGAAATTTTGGCGAACCGATTCTTTGACATTGTTACCCTGAACACTGGATGGCCATGAACTTCATCCCAGAATTCTGTAAAATCAAAAATGCCTTCTTTTTTAGTGCCAGCGTAAATAAGCAGTCCTATGAAACTTCGTATTTCAATGACGTCAGTGAGCTTCAATTTCTGCCCTTCCTTTTCTGCACCATGGCAATTCGTAAATTTGACAATAAGGCCAATAATTGCACTATCAAAAAAAAAGTCGAATGCATCACTTACGTCGTCATCTTGATTGATCGGTTCAGAGTTCCATTCAGTTCCATCCTTCCCAAGATATTTTTCAGCTTCAATGATTACATCGTTATCCTCATCATTCAGATCTATTTCATCGTCCAGTTCCTCAATGATTTCAGTAGCATCTTCCTCACTATCTTCACTATCCAAATAATCAAAGTCACTTTCGTCATTAACTTCGAAAGCATTATTATCATTGTCCGAGTCAGCTTCAATCGCCCTTCTTATATCCTCTTGTGTAAGATTTTTGCTTTGAGTCATTACTGCTTGAATGGCAATCTGTATACAACAAAATAATTGTCTTATACATGTTCCATAATCCATGAAAAAGCTTACCTTTCAATATTCACAAAAATGTAAGAACACAAATGCAATCCGGAACAACTAACTTGAGCACAAAATATCTGAACTGAATTCTGCAATAATTACCAGTGTTCTGCTGATACCGGGTGCATAGCGAAAGAAAATTAACGGACTCTAAAGAAACAGCGTTATTGCGAAGATCAATCGACAATTGATAATAATTGACTATTTTCAATGTGTGCTATTGTGAACGAACGATTCATTTGGTATTTTTGTCAACCGCATTTTTTTATTGACTGCGATTGACAAAATCCTTTAGAATCGTTCGTTCACAATAGCACACATTGAAAATAGTCAATTATCAACTGTCGATTGATCTTCGCAATAAGGCTCAAAGTTTCCGTTAGTAACTATGACAATTCAAAGCCTCCTAGCATAAAAGAATACACTTTGCACACAAGGCATGCTTTTGCGTGTATTCTATTTTTGTTGCAATACAGGTGACTGTGAGACACCACCTGGGTGGATTAGGTTGGCAAACAATAATAGCGGTATATCTTTCTTACAGTAATGCATTCTGCACTTTTTTTTTCATTTCTAAATAGTGCTTCCTTAGGGAAACAATGTCAATGAGTGCGAATGGGATTGCTTTTCAAAAATTTGTGAAAATTACTTTCGAAAATGAAACGGAACGAAAGTCACCGGGTGGGCGGATTAGCGTTAACACAATTTCTTTATTGAATTACTTTAGATTTCTTCTTAATTATAGGTTGTTGAACTGAGAAATCTAGAAATCTTTATTATTTCTGGTTGTAGTACTTAAAAAAAAAAAAAAATTTCCAATTCTCCCTCTTTTTGGGGTGTAGATTGTAGAAATTTTTACTAATTTCCACTCACAATATCGAGAGGCTCTTTATTGTACACTTATGTAGTGATCTTTTCCTTTCGTCGTATGCTCTGTGGAAAGCAATAAAAAAACAAAGGGACGGGCTACAGTCCGCTTGGGCGAACTGTTGGATACCCTATTATTATTCCTATCCCTCATAAGTGGGCGTGACAAAAGTCTAAGTATGGTTAAATTGTTAAGAACGCTCTACATATTTTGTTATATAACATTTAAAGGATTTTATCAAAAAAAACGCTCCCTAGCTCAAACTTGGGTGTTTCAATAAAATTGATTTATTTAATTGTGGGCGTGTCAGTAGGCGGATTTAAAAAAAAATTAACACATGAGCATAAAGGGCCCCTAGAGAGTATATATTATAAATTTCAGCTCCCTAGCTCAAACTTTGGATTTTCAAAAAAATTGTTTTATTTATTTGTGGGCGTGTCAGTGGGCGGATTTTGAAAATATTTATACATGAGCTTAAAGGGCCCCTAGAGAGTATATATTATAAATTTCAGCTATCTAGCTCAAACTTTCGATTTTCAAAAAAATTGTTTTATTTATTTGTGGGCGTGTCAGTGGGCGGATTTTGAAAATATTTATACATGAGCTTAAAGGGCCCCTAGAGAGTATATACTAAAAATTTCAGCTCCCTAGCTCAAATTTTGGTTTTTCAATAAAATTGTTTTATTTTTTTGTGGGCGTGGCAGTGGGCGGATTTTTAAAATTTTATATCCCGAGCAGTTTTAGGAGTCATAGATCATATATAAAAAATTTCAGCTTCCTAGCTCAAAATTCGATTTTTTCCAAAATTTTGTTTTTTTGAGTTTGTGGGCGTGTCTGTGGGCGGATTTCAAAAATTCGTAAACTTGATTATTTCGGGACCCTAGAGAGTATATGGTTAAAATTTCAGCTCTCTAGGTCCAGTTTAAAGGCCTAATTTTTGCCGACGGACGGACGGACGGACGGACGGACATGGCTAGATCGACATTACTATCGATGCTGATCATAAATATAGTAACTTTTAGGGGTCTACGGGCAATATTAAGGTATGTTACAAACTATGCGTCAAAATTAATATACCCCTAGAATAGGGTATACAAATTATGAAACCGATTCGATTTTGTTCTAAGAACTGGCTCCGGAAGTGTCGTGTTAGTCCCTTTTAGTCGCAAGCGTTTATTCTTGCCAGCGACATACTCGCGGCACATTCAATCTTCACTCTCGTATCCGTCCTTCGACGATGACTATCATGTTCCCATGGGTATGATAGTGTTTGTTGTTGGAGGGTTAGTGCCATTACTGTGTTCCCATGGTTACAGCTATATGCACTCGATAGAGTGTACTAACCTCCTGTCCTGTCTGAAAGGACACAACAATTCGCACTGAAGAAAGGATACGAGTTTTAAGCCAGTCCCTGCTCGGGCGCCAGTTACGGATGTCCGAGGACACTAAAAAAAACCGAACACCAACCTTAGACTGGTCCAACTTGTTCGTACTATTTAATAAAACTCCGGTTTTAACACGTTATAAAATATTTATTTTGTACTGCTTTGATTCGCGTCCAGATTTACATTAAACATCTAATGCCTCGTACTTCCACAGGTAGCCTCGTCTTCCAATGCCCAATCCGCTGAGTCGTCAGGTTTATCTGTCGCGCATGCAGCCGCTTGTTTCGGGCATCCAGTCATTGCACTGGATCTGCTGCATACCGTGGGAAAGCGCTGACGCAGCTATTACTGTTGTCGTGTGTACATTGATGGGAAAGTGCTGACTCAGCTATTATTGTTGTCGTGTGTATATGGATTGGATTGGACATGCGCGTGTTGGATCGTGTTAACTTTTATAATAATGTTTGTAGCCTTTCGGCATTGCATGCGGTGATTCCATTTTATTTATTTATATGTGATGATGAGCATGGAAATTTGCGAACAAATATAACAAATAATACAAAAATATGTATTTTTTATTTCCTTTATTTAAACTTCTTTCAGTTATAATTTCTGAAGAGAAATCAGCTGGGTTGGAGAGATAATACTGGTATCGAAAATCGAATCCTGTTCAGCCTGATATATAACATCAGCTTCACGCAGTACCGTTTCAAAAAGGTAGGTTAGGAGAAAGTGATTAAATTTGATTTGCTTGGATGCAGGTGTAATTTGCTTAACATTTTTTTAGTGATGAGATGATTAATACTGGTTAGAGGTTTTTTATTAGAACCAGTTGCGATAATGTAGGTATTGCTGCAGTCACGCGCCTAAAAGAGTATTGTTGGGCGGCACGACATTGAAAGTGGGAGTGATTAAATTTTTTAAATATGTATTTTCGAAAGAGTATCGCAAAATTGCACAAGGTTTTCGTGTTCAACAGCTCGAAGCTGGTCTGCTTAACCAATAGCTGATTTGTTCAACAGCTCAAAGCTGGTGTGCTCAACCGATAGCTAAAATGTTTGCACTGTTAGAATGCTTAACCGATTGCTTATCTGTATAGCTGGTCTGTTCAATAGCTAAGCTGGTATGCTTAACCGATAGCTGGTCTGATCATTAGCTACACTTGTATACTTAACCGATAGCTGATTTGTTCAACAGCTGAAAGCGATATGCCTAACCGATAGCTGGTCTGTATAGCTGATATGTTCAACAGCTTAGCTGGTCTGCTTAACCAATAGCTATTCTGTATAGCTGGTGTGATTACCGAGACCTAGTCTGTATAGTTGACAACAACAACATGGAAATTAGGTATAACAATATAATAAAATCAAGAAGAAAGGATCACAAAAACATAATCTCTGTTCAAGTGCTTTTCAAACAAATCGAAGATTTTCTAATAAATAATAAAGAAACTTTGTTAAATGAACATTTTGAGGAGATTCCAAGATGTCATTTATACCTAAATGAATACAAACAGGCTTCACCTATTACATCAGAATATGGAGAACATTTTTTTAACCTGTAGCTTGTGCAAAGTTAGGCCAAAAATGGCATTTGGCTCTCTGTCTTGTTTCTTCTCCAATTTCAGGTTAAATTTGCAAAAAATTAAGAAACTGTTTACAAATACCTACTAAATTATGTAAACATAAAATTTATTATCAATAAATATTAATTTGACAGCAGAGTTAGCACATTCCAACATCCATCCAGCGCGTGTAAGAGTGCAACCGAAGCAGTTATCATATTCGGGCATTCACCCAACATTCACCCAGCGCATGCAAAAGTGCAACCGAAGCACGAGCGCATCCGGTGCACCTCAGAAGGCTATTCCCACCGTGACATACGATCCGGCTGGATAAAGTGGATCTGCATGGGAACTGCAGATCAGCAGATATTATAGGCTAGGGATTTAAATTATGAGTTTAACTTTGAACATTGTTAGTTTGGCAGTCAGAGAGTGCGGTCGTGATCTCGTTCCGTAAAAACGTACATATGTAGAAACATATTATCGCTTAAGTTATTACCTTGAAAATTATACATATAAAAAAAACATATAATTGTCTTAGTCGGAATTATTGATGAATAAAATCATATAAATGTACAACTAAATGAATGTGTTTCTATGCGAACCAGTGGGAGGTTCCGGAATAATTAATTTTTTTCTGATCAATCAAGGTAAAATCCTTAAGTGGCGCCCGAGCAGTTTCCGGAAAACGGAACAGTGAACCCAAAAAATAAATCAAAAATCAAGTGCGGTGAAACCGATATTACTAAAGTGAATAATTGAATCCTCTCAAGGAGAAAAGAAAACTGTCGCGACATTAAGTCACGAAACATTACATCAAACCCCGAAAAACCTGTGTGAAAAGTGAAACACTGAACATCCCAATCCAAGGCAGCAGATAACTCTAAAGGAAAAGAAATAAGAACATGACGAACTGGCCGTTAATTATACAGTAAGAGTATATTGTTAAGTAGCTCAATTTAAACCGTATTCAATTTAATTAAATTGGGAAATAACCCCAAATCACATTTGTGCCGTCTCAGCACATGTTATATAAACACATATTACTGCCTAGACGTTTCTTCCATCCATTGAATTAATTATCTAAAATAAGAAATAAGACTGCTTTTGAAAAAAAAAAAATTATAATAATTCCCTAAATATACAGAGGGTGTTAACAATTATATAGTTTAGAAAGAAAGAACCAATCGAACTCTCGCGAATATACAACGAAAACAATCTTTGGTACCACTCTATTAGGATGGAAGAAATTAAAAACTCAGTCACTTAGCTGACAGGGGCGGTCAACGCCGTCCTTGAGCAGTTGAGGGGATTCGAGGGCCGGCTCGCGCGTATGGAGCAAGCTGATTCCCCGCATGCTATCCAGAATTTGATAGAGAGGCTGAGCTCCTTCGAAAATAGGGTTATAACAATAGAAAATATGGGTTCGAGAGAGTCAGACAGACAAAGAATCCCACAAAGAGAGGTGCTGCGAAGCCCGGTCAATGAGGCCGAGCTACGCGAAATCTCGAAGCTACCAGACTCTGTAAAAGAGCTCCAGGTCTTCGAGGGTAACCCAGTACATTACGTATCCTGGGTGCACAGCGTAGAAACTGTGCTAAAGGACTACGAGATAGTCAGGGACAAGCCCATTTATAGGGCCATTCTGCAGAACATAAGGCAGAAGATTAGGGGTAAGGCCGACTCCGCTCTAGTATCCTACAATGTACTGGATGGTGAGTGGACGGAGGTCAAAAGGGTCCTCTCTCTCCATTACGCGGACAAGAGGGACATTAGGACACTGGAGCATCAGCTAAGTCAGCTGAAGCAAAGTAGTTCCAAAGTAGACGACTTCTACGCCACTGTGAACCACCAGTTCTCATTGATCATAAGCAAGATCCGGTCCGAAACATATTCCCCCGAGACCATAGATGCTCTGGTGGAAGCCTACCGAAATCGGGCATTGGCCGTTTTCGTGCGGGGGCTGGACGAAGATCTCTCAAGGCTTCTCATAATCCAGAAGCCAAGAACTCTCCCCGAGGCATACTCCGCTTGCCTCGAGATGCAAAATTTAAGTTTCAGAAACAACTCTGTGCACGTACGGGCACAGAACACTATATCCTCTCCAGTCCATTATAACTTCAAAACCGAGAATAGACCCCCACTGCCCTCAAGAAACCCAAATAGGTTTCAGAATAACGGATTCGGGCACCGGTCGTATTCCCCCTGGAATAGAGGGTATCAAAATAACCAATACCCGCCGCCGAAGGGTCCGAAGCCTGCAATAAAAATGGAGGTGGACCGTTCATTCCAATCGAGATATGTTAATTACATGAATCGACCCAACAACCCAGTTGAACGGGAGGCCGACTCAGACAGTAGTCGCAGGAAGCAACAACGACTCCACCATATGGTGACAGATGCTCCCGAAACGAACGAGGAGCCAAACGCCTCCTGTTCAGGGGTTCAACTAAATGGGGAAAATTTTATGGAAGGCGCCTCGTTTCCATCGTACCATATATAGAGTACGCTACACGGGACGGGAAAACATTAGATTTTCTTGTCGATACTGGTGCAAATAAAAACTTCATTAAACCAACCCTGGCACCAGAATCTTTCCCCGTCCGAAAACCTTTTTATATTAACAGCCCTGCTGGAAAGATCCTAGTGGAAAATAAAATTTGCGGCAAATTCTTCTCTTTTGCTGGCTGCGATTTAGATGTTACCTTTTTCATTCTCCCCCGGCTAGATTCGTTCGATGGAATAATCGGCGACGATACCTTAAAGGAATTGAGAGCCGTCATCGATAGGGAAAATAATGAACTAATCATTAAACCAAATATAAGAATTCCCCTTAAAAATAAATCTTCGGACGTCGTAAATAGTCTGGTTATACTCAATAAAAATGTTTCTGAATCAGCTAAGCTCAGATTGGAATCTCTCTGTAACAGGTTCAGTGATCTATTCGGTCCAGTTAACAACGATAAGGTCAAAACCAACGTGAGGGCCGAAATACGTACTATGACAGACGAACCAATTTACACAAATAGTTACCCATACCCGGCTTGCATGCGAGAGGAGGTAGAAAGGCAGGTTAACGAACTTCTGGCGGAGAACATCATCCGACCATCGAGCAGCCCATATAACTCACCCCTATGGATTGTCCCTAAGAAACCTAAGCCAAATGGGGAAAAACAGTACAGAATGGTTATAGATTACAAACGTCTTAACTCTGTAACAATTTCTGACACTTACCCTATTCCAGATATAAATAACACACTTGCAAGCCTTGGGGATGCCAAATTCTTCACCACATTGGATTTGACCTCTGGCTTTTACCAAATAGCCATGAGGGAAAAGGACATCCCTAAGACCGCGTTCTCTACGATGAACGGTAAATTCGAATATGTTAGACTACCCTTTGGACTCAAGAACGCCCCGGCGATATTTCAAAGAATGATAGATGACGTCCTAAAGGAATTGATCGGGAAAAATTGTTATGTCTGTATAGATGATATTATTATCTATAGTAGGACTGAAGACGATCACTTAAGAGACATAGAGATAGTCTTCTCCAAAATTCATGAAGCCGGATTAAAAATCAACCTAGAAAAAACACACTTTTTAGACACAAGCGTGGAGTTTTTGGGATATCTCGTGACCTGCGAAGGCTTTCTTCCCAATCCAGAGAAGGTAAAAGCCATTGAAGCAATTCTTCCTCCGAACACCCTAAAGGAGTTGAAGAGTTTTCTAGGACTTACCTCATATTACCGAAGATTTATCAGAGATTATGCTAAAGTTGCAAAACCTCTAACAAACATGACTCGTGGTGAGCTATCACAGGTAAGGGCCAACCAATCTAAGAAAGTTCCCATTCAACTCGATGAAGGCGGACTTAAGGCATTCGCAACTCTAAAGCAACTGCTTACATCGGCAGACGTATTGGCTTTCCCCGACTTTGACAAACCCTTTAACTTAACAACAGATGCTTCAGATTATGCCATTGGCGCTGTACTGTCCCAAGGCGAGCCCGGTAAGGACAAACCAATTTCATTTATCTCCCGTTCACTAAGCAAAACGGAAGAGGGCTACGCAACAAATGAGAAGGAGCTTCTTGCCATAGTTTGGGCGCTTGATAACTTGAGGAACTACCTATATGGTGCAAAGAAGATCAGAATATTCACTGATCACCAGCCATTGACTTTCGCACTCAGTAATAGAAATTACAATGCGAAGCTTAAGCGCTGGAAATCCAGAATTGAAGAGTACAACTACGAGTTGATTTACACACCTGGCAAATCAAACTTTGTGGCAGATGCTCTCTCGCGACTCCGAACGGAGATCAATCACCTTTCAGGTCCTGGTTCCTCTTCCTCTCGAACAGATACAGCGAGCATACCTGCAGAGACAGACAGTGCGGACGAAGGACGAACACAGACAAATACGAATACTGCTGACGAGGGACGAAGCGTAAGGACAGACGAGGTCGAAACAGGCACGGCCGAAGAAGGACTGTGTGAGCATACTCTTACCGACAGTGAAGATTCCGGCACCATGCACAGCGCTGACCAAGATAGCTCAGACCTTATACCACATATAGAGGCTCCGATTAATGTATTTTGCAACCAGATAATCTTCAAGATCGGCATTGACCTTTGCTCCCATGAGGAGCCACACCCCGGCTATCACCGCCACTTTATTTCCACAAGGCAGTTAGACAAGGTTAAACTTACCGATGCCTTGAAAACGAACCTTAACCCGAATGTAATCAATGGGGTAAAAATTCCTGAAGACTTCCTTGGAATGCTTCAAGATGTGTACCTCGGGAGCTTCCAAAAATATAAAATCAGGGTAACACAGAGGGTAGTGGAGGATGTAGCCAGCGCAGAACGCAGGTTCTCTATTATTGAGAAACAACATAGAAGAGCTCACCGCGCTCCCAGAGAAAACAAAGAACAGATCCTTGAGCAATTCTACTTCCCACGAATGATGTCCAGTATAAAAAGATTCGTTTCCTCTTGTGAAGTTTGTAATCTGAATAAATACGACAGGCATCCCGCAAACCCTGAATTACAGGCTACACCTGTTCCCAAATATCCATGCGAGGTAATACACATGGACATTATGGAAATTCAAAATGAGAAATTCCTGACTGTAGTGGATAAGTTCTCCAAGTTTTCAAAATTCTTTCACATTAAAGACAAATCAGCTATTTACATAAGATCCAAAATCATTAAGATATTGCACTACTTTACAGTCCCTCTAGTTTTGGTCACAGACAACGAAAGGGGTTTCCTCAGCCCAATTGTCTTAAATTTGATTAGAAACTTAGGGGTTAAACTGTACCTTACGCCATCCCACAGAAGTGAGGTTAATGGCCAAATAGAGAGGGTACATTCAACAATTATAGAGATATACAGGTGCCTTAGAGCAGAACACTCAGACTTAAAAGTCAAGGAACTCGTTTACGTGGCTGTTGACCGGTATAACAACACCGTACACTCGGTGACCAACAGGAAACCCTGCGATGTATTCTATAATAGGTCACAGAGAGTTAATTGCCAAAATCTGTTGAACATCCGTTCTAAAATTAACAAAGATCTTAGGGGGCTTATCAAAAGAAATATGGAGGCTAGGAACAAAAGGCTAAACCTAAAAAGAGTGGTCCCGAGAAAATACTGTCCAGGGGATGAAGTATACACAGCCATTAAGGGCAGGAAAAGTAAAAACAAGCCTCTGTATAGGAGGGAAATCGTAGCAAAAAATAATCGGGTAACTATAATGACAGTGAGCGGAAAAAAAATTCATAAGGCTCACCTAAAAAATATTAAATAACTCAAATAAAAAAAATATGAATTACACAATGTATGAAGAAGAAACTGATATGCCTCGGAGTGTAGCTCTCACGAAACAAGGGGCCGGTTCACTAAATAATTATCAAACCATAATTACGGTGGTGTTGTTCTTCGTACCCTAGTAGGTTGTTTGCAAATTATAACCTTACAAACCAAAGCAGACCAATACGAACCTTCCGATCCGGAGTGACTACCCCGAACATTTAATGGAGGGCTACCTCATCGAGCATCTAAAAAAGAAAAAAAACATAGGGACGGGCTACAGTCCGCTTGGGCGAACTGTTGGATACCCTATTCTTATTCTTATCCCTCATAAGTGGGCGTGACAAAAGTCTAAGTATGGTTGAATTGTTAAGAACGCTCTACATATTTTGTTATATAACATTTAAAGGATTTTATCGAAAAAAACGCTCCCTAGCTCAAACTTTGGTTTTTCAATAAAATTGTTTTATTTAATTGTGGGCGTGTCAGTAGGCGGATAAAAATTTAAGTATGAGCATAAAGGGCACCTAGAGAGTATATACTATAAATTTCAGCTCCCTAGCTCAAACTTTGGACTTTAAAAATAAAAATAAAATAATTGTGGGCGTGTCAGTAGGCGGATTTTGAAAATATTTACACATGAGCATAAAGGGCCCCTATAGAGTATATATTAAAAATTTCAGCTCCCTAGCTCAAATTTTGGTTTTTCAAAAAAAGTATTTTATTTAATTGTGGGCGTGTTAGTTTGCGGATTTTGAAAATTTTATATCCCAAGCAGTATTATGGGCCAAAGATCATATATAAAAAATTTCAGCTTTCTAGCTCAAAATTCAATTTTTCCCAAAATTTGTTTTATTTAATTGTGGGCGTGTCAGTGGGCGGATTTTGAAAATTGTATGTCCCAATCAGTTTTATGGGCCATAGATCATATATAAAAAATTTCAGCTCTCTAGCTCAAAATTCGATTTTTTCCAAAATTTTGTTTTTTTGAGTTTGTGGGCGTGTCTATGGGCGGATTTCAAAAATTCTTAAACTTGATTATTTCGGGACCCTATAGAGTATATGGTTAAAATTTCAGCTCTCTAGGTCCAGTTTAAAGGCCTAATTTTTGCCGACGGACGGACGGACGGACGGACGGACGGACATGGCTAGATCGACATTACTATCGATGCTGATCATAAATATAGTAACTTTTAGGGGTCTACGGGCAATATTAAGGTATGTTACAAACTATGCGTCAAAATTAATATACCCCTAGAATAGGGTATAAACATAGGGACGGGCTACAGTCCGCTTGGGCGAACTGTTGGATACCCTATTCTTATTCCTATCCCTCATAAGTGGGCGTGACAAAAGTCTAAGTATGGTTAAATTGTTAAGAACGCTCTACATATTTTGTTATATAATATTTAAAGGATTTTATAAAAAAAAACGCTCCCTAGCTCAAACTTGGGTGTTTCAATAAAATTGTTTTATTTAATTGTGGGCGTGTCAGTAGGCGGATTTAAAAAAAAATTAACACATGAGCATAAAGGGCCCCTAGAGAGTATATATTATAAATTTCAGCTCCCTAGCTCAAACTTTGGATTTTCAAAAAAATTGTTTTATTTATTTGTGGGCGTGTCAGTGGGCGGATTTTGAAAATATTTATACATGAGCTTAAAGGGCCCCTAGAGAGTATATATTATAAATTTCAGATCCCTAGCTCAAACTTTGGATTTTCAAAAAAATTGTTTTATTTATTTGTGGGCGTGTCAGTGGGCGGATTTTGAAAATATTTATACATGAGCTTAAAGGGCCCCTAGAGAGTATATATTAAAAATTTCAGCTCCCTAGCTCAAATTTTGGTTTTTCAATAAAATTGTTTTATTTTTTTGTGGGCGTGGCAGTGGGCGGATTTTGAAAATTTTATATCCCGAGCAGTTTTAGGAGTCATAGATCATATATAAAAAATTTCAGCTTCCTAGCTCAAAATTCGATTTTTTCCAAAATTTTGTTTTTTTGAGTTTGTGGGCGTGTCTGTGGGCGGATTTCAAAAATTCGTAAACTTGATTATTTCGGGACCCTAGAGTGTATATGGTTAAAATTTCAGCTCTCTTGGTCCAGTTTAAAGGCCTAATTTTTGCCGACGGACGGACGGACGGACGGACGGACATGGCTAGATCGACATTACTATCGATGCTGATCATAAATATAGTAACTTTTAGGGGTCTACGGGCAATATTAAGGTATGTTACAAACTATGCGTCAAAATTAATATACCCCTAGAATAGGGTATAAAAAGGGGAAAAAATCCTAAGTAATAAATGAGATAGAAAGAATAAAGAGACACACAAAAGGCACACAAATTAAAAAAAAAAAAAAAAAAAAAAAAAACATTAGAGCAAGAATGTGATTGCAAATACCTTGAACCGACATAAATGTCATAGTTGTATTACTTAGATTTTAAGATAAAATTTTAATTTCATTTTTAATAAACTTTGATTATATTGCAGATTAGTAGCTCTTTTCACTCCCATGCAGACTCTACATATTTTCGCCTACGAATCCCCGATTGTCACGGTTATAGAGTTCTTTAAACTCGTACATGTAATTGACCTAACGAAATATGACGGACTTGTCCAAGACACCGAAAAACTGATGCTCAAATACATTGAAAACGAAGAAATGCGACTTGTTCTAAATTATCATTTAAATCAAATCAAAGATCGTCTTGGCGAATTGAGAGACGCCAGGACGAGAAGGGCTAGGTCAATAAATTGGCTCGGAACAGCCTGGAAATGGATAGGCGGTTCACCTGACGCAACTGACTGGGACAACCTTTTGGAAAAACAGACAGACATGGTAGAAAACAATAACAGACAATACATTATTAACGAAAAACTGTTGGACAAGACTCGAGAAATAACAGGACGAATTAACGACGTAATTGAACACTATAACAACGTTATACAAAAAGGAGAGACGGACAAACTTAAGCACGACTTATTAAACAAGATACTTATATTAAAAGAGGGGGTGAACGAAATAGTCAGAGCCTGCCAAATGGCTAAGAATGATATAGTCAACAGCAACCTTTTGGACTTAGAAGAGATAAATACTATCATAACGAACTCGAA
Source organism: Portevinia maculata (assembly GCA_949715645.1). Classification (NCBI taxonomy): domain Eukaryota; kingdom Metazoa; phylum Arthropoda; class Insecta; order Diptera; family Syrphidae; genus Portevinia; species Portevinia maculata. The sequence continues at coordinate 171,899,243 of OX454527.1, read as the reverse complement.
ACCTTACCGTATCAAAACGTTGTAGAAGCCGTTGAATACGGTCGACCTTCAGTGTACTGTAATGGAACATTGATGCTATATGTTATATCCATGCCTAAAATCGACCCGAAGGCATACCATCTAATAACCGCTCGCGCAGCGATAAGAAACAAGAGACAAACTGACATAGACTTTTCAAGACTTCTTATTAGCCACGACAGGACGTACGGACTGAAAGGTAAATGTCTAAATATAGGTAACACATCCGTGTGCGAAGAAGGCAATCTCAGGGAAATACCAGAGGACTCTTGCTTGCCCGAAATCCTTAAGGGTGGTAACGCACTTTGCGACTACAGGACAACGAACGAGGAGATAGTCGAACTCATCGGGGAAAATACGATCTTCCTCACGAACTTCAACGGGACGATTCTAAATAAAAATTTATCTATTCCTTTAGACGGTACTTACCTGATCCAGCTGGACAATGACAGTCCACATTTAGGAGAAGACATATTACAGCAGAATGGTTTTCAGTCCGCAGGCACTTCCCCCCGTCTTGGCTAAGGTTACGGGCAAAAAAATCAAACCTAACCTGGAATACGTGCATGACCTCAGCGCAAAAAACATTGAACTCATTAACACCTTAAGAAAAAACCTTAACTCTTCTATTCTTGCAGAAATTTCCATTATCACAGCAGTCTTTGTCATCATCTGCCTATTCTGGAAGAAGATTTACGGAAGGGCCAACATCCCAGAGCTCCGACTATCCTTTCATCGAAGACCAGTCCCACGTCCTTTGCCGCGACCTCCTCTAGAGGTCAACCGAACCAACGATAACCAAAGTTCATCCACCTGCTCATCGGGTGATCTGCGGGACGCAGACATTTAAAAGGGGGGCAGTTAGCACATTCCAACATCCATCTAGCGCGTGTAAGAGTGCAACCGAAGCAGTTATCATATTCGGGCATTCACCCAATATTCACCCAGCGCATGCAAAAGTGCAACCGAAGCACGAGCGCATCCGGTGCACCTCAGAAGGCTATTCCCACCGTGACATACGATCCGACTGGATAAAGTGGATCTGCATGGGAACTGCAGATCAGCAGATATTATAGGCTAGGGATTTAAATTATGAGTTTAACTTTGAACATTGTTAGTTTGGCAGTCAGAGAGTGCGGTCGTGATCTCGTTCCGTAAAAACGTACATATGTAGAAACATATTATCGCTTTAGTTATTACCTTGAAAATTATACATATAAAAAAACATATAATTGTCTTAGTCGGAATTATTGATGAATAAAATCATATAAATGTACAACTAAATGAATGTGTTTCTATGCGAACCAGTGGGAGGTTCCGGAATAATTAATTTTTTTCTGATCAATCAAGGTAAAATCCTTAAGTGCAGCGAAAATGGAAACATTTGTTAATTTCATGGAGGAACGCCTTGAATTGGCGGAAAACTTCCCATGCCGATCTAGGGCAGAAATATTAGAAACACGTTTGGGAAAGATTTGGCCGGCTAACTGAATGCATTTGGATAATATACATAAGAAATCGGTGGTTGCATGGCGAAAGGTTTGGAAATTTATCTTAATACAAACAAGCCTCAATATCAGCGGGATGTATGAAGTGGACCAATGACCCCTATTTATGTTAATGGTTTCCAAGAAAAGCACAAGAAAGAAAAGAAAAGGTCGTATGAAGCAAAACTATCGTCAGACGATAATCGGCTTAAGGGATGAGATCCCTGCTTTATATTGCAGTTGAGTGTTTTACCCTGAATCCAAACGCTCACCTGTGAGTCAAACCGATGCGATGCAATAATAAGTTCACAAACTTTCACAGAACGGTTTTAGCCTCTTGCTCAAAATCGTTTGATAAGGCATTGTTGTGTCATAATTGGCAACGGCGAAGAGAGTCCATCGGGCAGAAGCTCCATCCTGCCCTTGTCGGGTATGAAAAGAAATAATAATTCCAGTTTATTATCACAACATTTTTGACGTAGTATTTCCTATGGCCATCATTATTTACATCAAGATGCACTAACACCATTGGAAAGTAACTCTATAAAATTTGTTTCCGATAAAGTCTCCAGACTGAAATTAACAAAAGTTTTTCAGTGGATTCAAAACTTTCAGGTGGATGTACCATGTACATCCTCTGTTTACAAACGGGGAAAAATGTTTCTCTGATGGTAACCATGCACTCCACCGATTTTGAATTGGTTGTTGTTTCAAAAAAGTTTTGAAAAAGGATGTGAGGTTCTGATTTAAAAGAAGTGAAAATATACAACAACTTGAGTTTCTTTCTTTTCGTATGCTCTGGTGAGAAATATGAAATTTGTTTAACAAAACTTTTGCTTATACAAATTGTTTCACTCCCTATTGAAAATATCAAAGATGCTTTCGGTTATACGTGTTATCATACGTTGTGATTGGTACGTTACGTATTTTAAATGTTACACTAAATTTATGTTTTCTCATTTTTTAATAATTGAGAGAGATGTACGAGTAATGCGTGTTGACGAAGAAACCACAGGCAATATACCTACTATGTATGTATAATGAATATAGGTACTTTGAAAGCAAAACGATTCAAAAACACAAACAAAAACTTCAAAACTTTGTTGTAACTATGAAGGTACGGGGCAGTCACACTGTTTTCAAACTTTGTGCGCAGTGTTCACTTACAGTGCATTTTAATAACAATTCCTTAAGACTTTAGTCAGAAACATATGAATTTATTACCAGTTTGCTCATTGTACCGTGGTGAAATATCAAATAGTCAACAAAAAAGAAAAATCTAAAAATAAACAAATTTAGTCATTTAAAAAAACACCCGACATTTTTTTAATTCTTATTTATATATTTTATGTTGTAAAAGGATGAGTTTTTTTTGTTTAAATATTGTTCTTTCAGAAAATGCAAACCTATAACGTCAAACTAGCTCCTCATTACAATTGTATTTACTCCCAAATTGTTCTATATAGTGATGGGGTGAAACAGTGGTTCACCTTGTTATGCAATGTTTCGCTCCAAGGATCCTTTTCAAGATGACGGAACGAGGATTAGATTTATTATTATTATTATAAGATATTTGGTTTTATTTATTTTATTTTGCAATATATATATATATAATATTATATATCCGTTGTATTTAGTTGAGGAGTTTCATAAATACTCCAAACCACGTAGTGTAAGTATGATCTTCAAAGGTCAACAAAAAAAATGAGAGCAAAACATTTGAAAATAAGCCCGTTACCATTTATTCAGTTTACAAACTACAGTGTCAGGTTTGTGTAGCGGAGTGCTTAAAGCAAGCAGCTATCACGCGCACCCACAGGTTCATCATTTAGTTCAGGTATTTGTAAATACGTCATCGAAGAATCGACACTTAAGCAGTGTGATTTGGAGGCGATTTTATATTTATTTTTATCATTTACACGCACCAAACGAATTTTTAGTTACCCCTGTAATGTAGATATGTCTATAGTAGGGATGTTACGGAGAAGGGAGATGGGTTTATAATGCCGACCTCAGGTTGGAGGTGAATCTGAGCTGGAGGCAGTGGTCGAATCAAATTATTTAAATATAAAATTTGGAGAAAGCAATTTTTTACAAAAACCAGTTAATCCTTAATTCACTAGGTTAAAAAAAACTCGCATAAATACCTAGGTGAGTCCCAGGGACTCACTTTGAGTAATATTGCTTTTTTCAATATTTAGGATATGTTTCTGAAAAAAAATACTTTTGTTCTTGGAACTTCAACTTCTTCCTTTATAAAAATGCTCTATAATTAAGATTTATTCGTGGATGTTTCGAAGTCTTTTTTTGAAAAATCACATTTTTTAGAATTAAAAAAAAAATTATAAAAAAAAATAAATAAAAAAATAGCAATTCACTTTTCAAAACAGAAAAATAACGCTTTATTCATAATTTATGCAAAAACTAACTGTTTTCATATGAAGAAAAAAAACGTGCAGGTACTCAAATGCAGACTTGATTTCAGAAGTTTTTGCACTCTTTGCATATTTTGCGGGAGCATCCCAGACAAACTGTCTTCTTGCATGCGCAATAAAGGTATGCAGTCTTAGTCCTCTTTTTTGAGCTGCAAACATGGCAGTATTTTCGATGACCTCTGGGAAGTTTTTCTTCTGCAGCCTCGGGCGCGTCAAGTATTTCTCTTTTGGGTATCAATGAAATTGATAGACGTAGTTCAAATGGCAAAATAGTGTTGTATAAACGCGAAATCAGGTTACTTCTTTTAAGCTCTTCAACTGCCTGGCCTGGTTTACTTAAATCCATACTTAACACTGAATGTCTTGCAAAAGAACAAAAAATAATAAAGCAAGCACATATGCGAATTGTAACATAAATACCTACCAGAGTCCCTGGGACTCACTGATCACCAAAACGTCACCCTTCCACTTATTGTAAAAACACATCCGACCAGTATCGCGTTTGTCACCACACTAGACACTACATGAAGGTACTGTGGATCTTATATGTGTGTGTGTAGAAATGCACGATCTGTGTGCGAAAGAAAAAGATGGGTGAGTCCCAGGGACTCAACTAGTGAATTAAGGGTTAAATAAAATACAAATTGTATTGTCATTTATTTAGTTAAAAAAAATTGGTTCCGGAAAGATTTTGACAGCGACAGAAAGACGAAAAATAGATGCTTTTAAGTGGTAAAAGTTTCCGGGTATAAATTTCCAACAGGTATAAAGACTGAAAAGCGATTAAAGATGGTGTCCACCATGTCGAAATAGCTGAAGAATCCAAAAAAAAATTGTTGGGTACCATTGACCGCATTTAAAAATCTCGTTTTTTAAAACTTGCATAACGAAATCTCGCATTTACAAGATCTCCAAACAAAAATCTCGAAACAAGAGGCTTCAATCAAAAATCTAAAATAAATAAATGGCTTTCACCCTTTTTTCCGCATGACTTAGTCCGCTCACACAACTTCGTTGTTCCGCTAAGGGTTTCGAAAATTTATAGTTTTATTGGAATTTATTCCTATTTTCAAAAAGAATTTGGCAAATTTGACATATATATGGCCTTTTGAAAAAAGGATACATCGTTTGTGTTTGGTGTCAGACAGGCTGAAGGTTTTAAGCTATTTTAAATAAAACTAATGGAGGCCTTTATTTTGTCTGTTTAAAGTCCTTACAATCTTACAGAATTGCGCTGTGGTGCAAATTGGAATGGGTAAGTTAAAAAACATCTTGACATTTTATTTTATAGGGAAATGGGTTAGAAAAGTATAATCACATTTTATCGCGGTATGAGGTATGAGTATACACAGTGATGTTTAATATATGTAAATATTTTCAGAAGAGTTGTCATATTTTAAATTTTGTAACATAACGAATAATTAGATTATACAGAAGTTTTGCAAATACCGTTGTATTAGGCTTTTGGTAAAAACTGAATGCATATGCCATTTTCTAACCTTCACACCAAATACTTAAAACATAAACAAGGATCGATATCGGCCGTTTTTGAGAAAAGTGAAATTTTTAGAAACTGTTATACCTATAAAATAATATATACTTTATACATTTTTCCAGAATCAAAGTATGCAAATTGGTTCAGAAAACATAACAAGCTTGATCGTCCAATAGTTTTCAAATCACTCGCCCGGTTTTTGATATAGGTAATATATACATTTTTCTAATGCCATGATATGCCATGTTCTTATTTTCACTCAAAACATTTAAAACTCTGAAAATAATTCAAGCATAAGAGCCGGATATAAGAAAAGTGGGGTTCTTAAACATTTTAGCAACTGTTATACAAAAATTTATTAATTCTGGGTATGTGGATTTCTTCTTAATATTTGTATTAGGTAATAAAATAATTTTCATTAAAATTACTTTACCCGCTTTCGAGATATTGTTTGTTAAAATAATGTTACTCGAGTCTTTTGAGAAAAACAGAGTAAGGCATCTTCTGACACTCAATCCAAGTATTCAAGTCATGATTTTGAAGATGTTTGAGAAAAGTAAGATTTAAAAAAACTGACTTACATTATATCGATGCTCTTAGTCGATCGTTAAACGTCGTTTACGTTGATGAAGAGTCTTTTCAGTTTGTGTTTTGGCGGGAGGAAAGCTGCAGGACCGTAAACTTATTGGTGAAGTTAGAAAATTGGAAATGACAAAACTCCCTTTCTTTGAAATGATTTCTGATTTGGTAAGCCGCAAAACTAGGGATAAGGTACTGTTCTCCATAAATGGAAGGACTGGTGTTACTAGTTTCCACAATTGAGGGATAAAATACTAAACTATATTCGACGATATCTGAAATGTATTAACTTCTCCCTAAATTCTCCAGATGACCACCTTGGCCCATTGTCAATGGCAAATAAAGGTCCCACTTATCTGCATTATAAATAAAATAACGAAATTTGTAAAACTCTAACCGGTCATGGCAACAAAAAGTAAAAAACAGTGATTTCTTAGGGTCATATTTCAAAAAAATATTCGCGGCCGATTAGAATGATCTACAGTCGTGGAACTTTTGATGTGTAAACATCTTTGCTCTCGGTAGGGGCTAGTTGTTGGAAATATCGAGGGTCGCCGTCATCGTCAGATTTTCAACGGCACCGTCATCGTCAGATTTTCAACGCCACCGTCATCGACAGATTTTCAGGTCGAACGGCAAAAAACCAAAGTTTGAGCTAGGGAGCTGAAATTTATAATATAGACTCTCCAGTGGCCCTTGAAGCTCATATGTAAGTATTTTCAAAATTCGCCCACGATTTAAAAAAAAAAAACAAAGTTTGAGCTAGGGAGCTGAAATTTATAATATAGACTCTCCAGGGGCCCTTGATGCTCGTGTTCATAATAAAGAACGCTAAAAACAGTCCAGGCATTGATAAAACTTTTGCGCCTAATATCGAGGACCATACGAAGTAGAAAACGCTTTGCCAAACGATCGATACCTCACCAAAAATATCGATGGCCTAAAATAGAAGCGACTGCTATATAAGGGAATTCCCTCACCAGCTCATATGAGACCATTCATGATGCAATTGTCTGGATCGGAGACATAAGATAACATCGTTGGAAATTAAGATCCCGATGATCTCTCTGATGGTCTTAATTTAATTAGTAAATTTAGAAAATCTTTGAAGATGAAAGTTTATATGTAATGAATCAAACCTTTTTACATTTCGCATAATCTAGTTTTCAAATAGGGAAATCGAAAATATATAGGTATTATACCTATCCTTAATATTTTAAAATATGTAATGGGCTTAAAGTCGTAAAATATATGTGTATGTGTCCATTAATGAATATCACTTTTAATTTTTGTATGTATAGTTATTGCCGACTGACGTTTTATAACAGGACGATTATTTGATCAGGTCGGTCGAGTTGTTCACTTATTTATTATCTGAAGATATTACTGCGTCACTATGTTGTCTTATCATATAATTTATCACGTACGTCATTATATTATAAGGTTGAATCAAGCCTGACTGATATCACGATTTAAACGAATTGTTACTTACATTGATTTTATTGTACTGCTATGGGCTATAAAATAATTAACCATTAAATTAATTTTTAATTGCGAACATTTTGTTGTTTTACTTTGCGTCTATTATTTTCTACAAAGTACAATCTTTTGCGAATTGCTTCTGTAAAAACTCTGATGCTCCCAGCCGTTAAGATTATTAAGCTTACAGCATAACTTTGTAGGCCTTATCCTGGAATCGTATTTCATTAACCCTAGAAAGATAAACTGCGCCTCGGAGGCGCCCGCGAAATATATAAAGGGTTTTTCAACAGGGACACTACAAAAGTAGAGCGACAGGGACATTAAACGACGCCGAATTTCTTGCCGCTCTTTTGACATTTCTCTTCAGTAAGGTTTGCCATTTCATAATAGAAAGATATACGAGCCAACAACGAGTCGAAATTATTAAAATTTACTACCGAAATTCGGAGTCAGTGGCCTCAACGTTAAGAACGATTTTCATCGAAAAATCATCTTCAGCGATGAGGCTCATTTCTGGCTGAATGGCTTCGTCAATAAATACAATATGCGGTATTGGTCAGGCAGCAATCCACACGTACTCCATGAGTCATCATTGCATCCCGACAAAATTACGGTTTGGTGTGGTTTATGGGCCGGCGGCGTCATTGGGCCGTACTTCTTCCGTGATGATCAAGACCGGCACGTTACTGTGAATGGGAATCGCTTACGTTCAATGATAACCGAATATTTTTCGCCCCAATTGGATGATGTGGACTTGGAGGACATGTGGTTCCAACAGGACGGCGCCACAAGCCACACAGCGAATACCACAATCAATTTATTGGAAACCAAGTTTGGAAACCGTGTTATCTCACGAAGTGGTCCAGTCGCTTGGCCGCCTCGGTCGTGCGATTTGACGCCGTTAGACTATTTCCTGTGGGGCTACGTCAAGTCTATGGTTTATGCCAACAAGCCAGCGACGATTGATGAACTTCGTACTAATATCGAAAGTGAAATTGCGGCAGTATCGGCCGATTTATGCTTGAAAACCGTCGAAAATTAGGTTCAGCGTCTGGACTTCTGCAAGCGTGCCTGTGGTGGCCATGCAAAAGAAATCGAGTTTCATACATAATGGCATCGAACGTACTTTCACAGGAATAAAGAATTTCATTGATATCCAAAACCGTTTATGTTTTATTTAAAAAAAACTTTTGTAGCGCTCTTATTGAAAAACCATTTATATTGCTTTCTTCTTTTAACCGACGCTCGAACAAACTTGTTTTTTAAGCCAACTCAGTCGTCGATTTATACTTGCGATTGGCGGTCGTTCCGGTTCGGTAAGTACCACCCTTTTTCAGTTATGGTAATGCGCTATTATCAGCATATGAAAATTAAATACCGAAGATCTCTAATTTTGTGTTCCTTTTTGTTATGGATTTATAAAATCCTACTTCTCTTTAAAAAACAGAAAATTAATAATATATGTTTATGTTTTACTTTATTGCTAATAATGTAACAATAAAATGAAACAATAAAAAAATAAAAATTTATTTAATTTTGTAAAAAAAAACGTTTTTTAATTGTGCGCCTCCCAGGCGCATGTTTATCTTTTCAGTACTAAAAAATAAGATTAACTTTCTAGGGTTAAATCAGTCATTTCGTTGTCTTGGTCGAGTTATAAGGTACGAGTAGGAACATATAGCTGCTTAACACAAAAGGGCGATATTTCTTGATGGTTTGTGAGGCCAATGCTATGGCTTCTGGTTTGCACTTCATGCTACCAAGGCGGTTCACAGATCTTTTTCTATGTACTTTGTATTATTTTCCGTTAAATTTTGTTTGTTTAAAGTACTTTAACTTATATAGTTTAATTTTTTCCGTTACCTATTTTATGTCTCTTCTTACCACAAATAGTGCAACGTTAACAATATTTACTACTTAAATGTTTCAGCCGAAACTGACCATATTCATTATTCCAATTTAATTCCAATGGTTGCTAATTTGATAATACTGTTAGCAGGAATCCCTGCCATTGTTTTGAAATGGACAGTTATCTAGAATAGTTGTTTACCTCAGCTCTTAAATCACCGACATTTTTATCCGACTATCCCTCTGGGGTGTATCACCTGGTGAAACGAAAGTGGAGCAAAGTTGTCGCCCCTAATGTCCTATTCGAATTTCAATTTTGAAAGCACCAAAGACGAAAAGAAAATAAGAAATAAAAGGATTCCGGCGTCCCATCAGATCCTTTGTCCCACTGCTTTCACAAAAAACAAAATTTAATCAACCGAACTTTTAGACATTTCTCATTGTGATTTATTGTTTCCATCCCCTGGTCGATGCTTTGCCTTAAAAGGCGTTCGAGTATGGACCAAATGTTGAAATGTTGACCTATTTAATGGGCATTTCCTGTCTGCATTTGAGTTTTTGTGAGCATAAACTTTAGTATTATAGATTCTCCCTGTTCCTTCTGATGGTATTTAGAAGCTCGCTAATCTTCGCTTGTAAGAATTCCTTCCCCTTATACCCAAGCATATTATGATAGAATTTATTCTTTTTCGTAATCAAAAACAACAATACATTTCTTTTCATTTCAAAATAGATATAGTGCGCCTGTACCATTCGACGACTTTCATTCACCTCCCTAATCCTCAAAAAACTTTTCTTAGTTTACAGTATGTACTATATTCTTCAATCTATCTTTCCTTGTAGGAAACGGGTATCTGCAATTTCTTTAGATGAACTCAGACTTAAACCCCGGACAAGATGCCCAAGCTAACAGGTTAGAAAGCTCTGTGTTTTTCTAATTGTGGTTCGTGTCTTAGGGCTTCAAGTAGTCGGTCGAACAGTGCGTGAAAATGTCTCAAGAGTCTGTTGAGTGAAACGAGGAAGAGTGGTGTCCGCTAATTACACCGGTATATTCCGTTGGCAATTATTGTATGCATCTCTTGGTACATGATCAACAAACGCGCGAATTGTTACCACATAGATCGATGGTAAACGGTTAGGTCAGACCATCATTTCGGTACCACTGAGTATGTACCTAAATAAATTCGCAAAGATCCACTCGTCAGTTGGTCTCTTATCGTGGGTGAACAAGTGCGTGTGGCTGAAGTACGGCAACCAAGTGCGGAAAGGAAAAAAACCGTATAAAATATACACGACGTACAGTCTCCTGGAAGTCAGTGGAATTTCAAAATTCCTTAAAAAAGATTATTAAATAAACTTTGTTTATCAGAAAAGGTATTCTTTTTATAATTTTTAGGTGAATTTTGGTATTGATTCCATTTTTTTTTTTGTTTTCCTGACGACTTAAGAACTCGCAATCGCTTGCAATTGGTTACGCTCCGTTCCCTGCCCAGCGAGCAGAGGTGTTTCAGCGGAGTTACACGTAACTCAGGAGATCGATCCATTCCAAACTCCAAGGATAACGTAACTTCCCCGCACGCCACAAATCTGCCAATTCACCGACGACCAAGAAACTTTCCACGTTATTCGTGGACCCGCCGACAAGGGCGAATGCCCATTGTGGAGAAGTAGGAAACCCCTTGACGCAATTCCAAGTGGACTATCCCATCATCACCATCGCCACCCTCATCACGCTCACCCCCAGCACCACCCAACATACCAGCATCAAGTCCCACCATACGCTATTTAGCCGCTTAAGCCGGAGTAAATTATTAAGTAAAGCTAAGTAGTTTAATTTATTCTGCGAATTGTAAGCTCGCCTTTGGTTAAAAAAAAATGTTTTCCCAAACCTAGCGTCAACGTCATCGTATGAAAGATACGGTATCCACAGGAACAGGCGGAATGCTGAGCTCACCATCCCTCACCCTGGTTTTCTACGCGTTTAATTTCATCGAAATAATGATCGGTAAGTGATAAATTTCATAATTTTTTTTATACCAAAGTGCGAACCATTAGACCATAGTTCGTTTATTTATGTTTCGGATTTCGTTAATTTAAGATGTATGGTATTCCGGGTATCATTCAAATTCTGCAGTGCTTATAATTATACTTCTGAAATTGCGTAATTTGTTTTTTGATTTGTTGTCCGCGGGGACTTTTTTTTTCGGACGGCGTTGAATTTTATTGAAGAGTGCCTATATCTAAGTATAAGTTGTAATTTAAGAAATATTGACATTCATTGTTTTATTTTCTAAGACTAACCCGGCTGTCTTTATAAATTGGATTTTATATTAAGAAGTAGATACACTCCATTCATTGGTTTATTTTTTTTAAAGACAAACTCGGTTGTCTTAACTATTAAATTAAATTAAGAAGTATATATACTATTGTTTGTTTTTTTCCCTAAAGTCAAACCCGGTGGTCTTTAGCGGTAGTCCCTGGTGCTTCCCCCCTCATCATCGATTAATTCACCCTCCCTGAAATTTACCTGAGCCCAGTTAGGAGCTGTATAATGTTAGCCTGATGCTACTAATAAGGAAACCCAACCCGGCTGACATCACAAGCAAATGATTCGTTTGCTGTAAGTCGTGATTTAAGGGGATGTGGCTGCACCAGAAGTCGTCCTAGAGACGTTGTCGAGATGGAATATTAGGGGCTACCACCAAAATCGTGTGAAGTGTTAGCCATGGAAGTGGGATGCGGTCTTTCGCAACCCTGTAGGGATGGGCACACACACATGAGAGCTTTAATACCTGTCGCTCTCTCCTCTCTATAAGAATCGGACGCAAATTGAAAGCCTTGGGACAATCTTTAGGCCCTCTCTTCCTACTACAATTTACTTATTAGCGAATACCATCTAAGCTACAGGCATGAAAATTCGTAACTCTGTTCGATGTTTACGCAGCAAGATCCCACCCCGAACCGACGAGCTAGAACGTGCTTAAGCTAGCATGCCTGGGTGCTGCGGGAACTCGGACCCCCTTCCACCTCAACTGCTATCACAAGCCCAAGGAGTCCTGTGGCCTCGCGGTAAGGTGGCAGCCCAAGGTGCAAAGGTTTTTTTCACTCAAATTTGGTCGCATTCTTCATCTGCTGGTACGGTTACGGTACGACCAAGGATATGCAGGCTTTGGCTTCAAGGCCTAGTACCTTAGCTGAGGCCTTCAATCCAGCTGATTCGTTACAGGTGGCGCCCAACGTGGGGCCTGAATTGTCCTAAGTTTTAGCTTTCGTGTGCAGTCTGGAGTTGTGTTTAGGGTAAGAAAGACTTTAGTCAGCCCTAACGTATTTCAGTGTTTCGATATTGATTGTCTTCTTCGAGTTTATGTTGCGGTTACTGGGTGATAACGTGATACGACCGGTGGATCCGTCCAGTAATCGGCCTACGTCTGATGCGTATTCATGTAATCAGTGGGTATCCGTGACGCTCATTTGGCAAATCGGTAACTTTGAAAAAATTCATCCGCTGGATACGTTGTTGCGAATCTTGGTCCGTTGTGAATTATTTTTGGTAACCGAATGCTCGGAGTTTGCGAGAACAGGCAACGTTGTCCGGTGATTGGGGTAGAGACCCCTAAACACGACAGTTGCGACGTGGCCCAAAAAAAATCTCGCTTATTCACCGTCTCGAAAGAAGCATCATGTTGAGCAATGTTCGGCAGCGTCGTTCATCAAGCGATGCTTGAGCCGTTGCGTTGTTTCCCAGATTTATATCGAAAGTGAAATAGCCAACACAACCCCGTTGGCAATCGTTTCGTTGTTGCTGATTCTTAACGAAGGCATCCTTCATCTCGACCTCGTCTTTTAGTGACTTAATGTCACATCCCCGCTTTATGATCAAGATATTTGAATTATTAATCTCTACAAATTTGTGAAATTGAATTGTCATATTTAGGATATAACGATAAGATAGGTGTAAGATAAGATAGAATTTTTTTTGGACATTTGATTTCAATTTAAGGTTGCTATTAGAAACAAACCCATCATCTGATAGGACCCCTGCAATTTTTGGCATTTCCACATCTGAGTTTCTGCACTCAGGTATCTTTAGTTAAGCTCAACATATAAACAGATTTAAGTTATTTCGGAAAATTGTCTCACTTAGGATACAATAATAAAAAAGTATTTATATACTTAAACCCAGTTGTCGTGAGACTGAAATATGTCTCACAAAGCTCCGCATTCAGTTCGACGGCGATACAGCTTGCGCAGCGGACGGATGGGAGACATCTCTACTAGACCCTCAAATTCCACTATTATAGACAAACCCGACCCTCTAGAGCGAATGGATGCAGTTCAATCCGATGGGGTACGCTCCTTGTTAGCCCAAGGCGTGCAAATAGAAAATGTTGGCCCTGAAGACGATTTTGTACCGCCGGTCAAACCCCAACTTCGTTTCCCGGAAGGGCAAACGAGTCTGTTGAAGAGGATCATTTGGCAGAATACATTCATGAAGTAGTAACTGCAGCGGTAGGCATGAGTAGAACGGAAGACTTCCGATTCATAAGGGGAGAACTAGAACGAAACCGATCCTGTATGCAACAAGAAGTTGCGGGGATTGTTCGACAGATCCTTTTAGAGGTAACTCCACCACCTCTTGGCCACCCACCCCCTACTCAATTAGAACCTGGACCTAATTCTGCAGCTTTACCGTTGCACTCCCAGCCAACTCCTATGCAACGAACTCGTGCATCTGCTCAGAATCTTGAACACAACCAAAGCGAAAACGCTGATGACTTTCTCCGTAGGCTCAATGATATGAGATTAAGTGACCCTCCTCCAGTACGTCCTCAAGTCATGCGGCGCAGTCTTCCACCACAGGGTGGATATCAAGTTCACCATTATCACAAATGGGGCATTCGTTTCGACGGCCAAAAAATGACCGTCGATGGTTTTTTTTATTTAGGCTAGATCGGCTCCGAACAGCCTATGACGTCAGTTGGGACGACGTTGCCATGAACTTCCATCAGCTTATAGCAGGGCAGGTATCCAAATGGTATTGGATGTTTCTGAGGCCGGATCCGGCAGTGAGCTGGAACACCTTACGTTCAGCACTTATAGACAGGTTTAGAAGCTTAGAAACCGATTCCGAAATATACCGGAAGATGGCTGATAGACAGCAGCAGACATCAGAATCTTTCGACGATTTCTATGCAGCGATTCTTGAGTTGAATAGTCGTTTGCAGTTACCTAAACGTGACCAAGAAATTATTGAATTGCTCAAGCAAAATGTTCGGAGAGGAATCGGCGAGAAAATTTTGACTTTTACAACTACACGACTTCCCGAAATGGTCCACGTCTGTAAGGGCGTGGAAAAGTATCTTAAAGATCACGAACCGCAGCGTCATAGAACCGCCTTTGTTTCGGCTGGTGACGCACGAAAAAATGTTGTCGCAGAAATCAATAATGACGCGCCAACAATGGATTCTCAAGAATTCGTTCCCCAAATTGAAGCATTCCAACCTCGTAGAGACACTCGCAATTTTAAGTGCTGGAATTGCAAAGAGATCGGACATTCGTATTTCGAATGTATGGCGAAGAGACAGATGTTCTGCTACCGGTGCGGTAAAGAAGATACCAACACCATCGATTGCGCACAGTGCTCGGAAAACGCCCTCAGGAGCAATTCGACGCCCAGGGCGAATTGCTCTCGGAGCAAGAACCTGGACCGCCAATAAATACCCGTTGTAATTCTTCTTTCGACCATAACGATGAAGGTCCTTCGGGATGCTCTAACGCCGAACATTTTAAAAAGCCCATCTTACTTTCCAAACCACCAAAAGCTTCCGAGCGAGTAACGCTTCCAAACCCCCCGAATGGGAGAAAGAAATTTCAAATTAAACCCTTGCATGACCGCATTGCAAACTATTATGCCATCCGAGAGAAGATTTTCAATTCCCCTCGCTCGGTTTCCAGCCGAGTTCAAACCCTCCGTAAAAGATTTAAGGACAAGAAGGAAACGTATCAGTCCATTGCAGCAACCACCCTCTGTAGCGCGGATGATCCCCGACCATACACCCGAGTTACCATTTTTGGCGAGTCAATGTTAGGCTTGCTTGATGGCGGGGCTAGTGTTAGCTGCGTAGGAGCCGGCGGGATTGAGTTCCTTGAGAGACACGGCATTCCCTATGAAAAGTTTACGTCCGTGATAAAGACAGCAGATGGAAAGGGACAGCCCATAGTCGGGAAAATTGTAGCCAAAGCTACGTATAAGGGCGAAACCAAGGACATTCTTTTGCTCTTAGTGCCTTCTTTACAGCAGAGTTTGTATCTTGGAATCAATTTTTGGAAGGAGTTTGATATCTATCCCAACCTGTTCATTTCTGAGGTTTCGCAAGACTTGCCTTACCCAGCTCAAGACCCAAATGCACACGAGTTATCAGGAGAGCAGGCGAAAATACCATCTAGAATCATCAGATTACTGCCTTCCTCTGCCATTCATGGTCTCGGGAAAACAAAGCTAGAAGTACATAAAATAGACACCGGAACTGCAGAGCCCGTTAAACAACGACATTACCCTGTCTCGCCAGCGATACAAAGGTTGATGTACGAGGAAATAGATCGCATGTTGGCCATGGGTGTAATAGAGAAAAGCAACAGCGCCTGGAACTCGCCTGTAGTCCTTGTGCGTAAGCCCGGAAAAAATCGGTTCTGCTTGGACTATCGGCTGCTTAACTCAATCACGGTAAAGGACGGCTATCCATTTCCTTCTATAGAGGGTATGCTCTCGCGTCTTCCCGAAGCACGTTGGTTCTCTAGCGTCGATCTTAAAGATGCGTTCTGGCAGATATCGTTGGATGAGGCATCTAGGGAAAAGACAGCATTTTCGGTACCTGGCAAACCATTGTACCAGTTTAATGTTATGCCTTTCGGTCTCTGCAATGCGCCACAGCGGTTATGCAGGTTGATGGACCAGGTGATTCCTTCGGAATTAAGAGAAGTCATCTTTGTTTACCTTGACGACCTATTAATAGCCACGCGCACGTTCGAAGAACATGTCAAAATGCTTAAGATCGTTGCTGAAAGGCTCACCGAGGCTGGACTCACCATAAACGTTCAGAAATTAAAGTTCGGTTTCAGGGAACTGAAGTACCTTGGCTATGTCATAGGGGAAGGTTGCCTGAAAACAGATCCGGCAAAAGTTTCTGCCATCAAGGATTTCCCGGTGCCTAAAACAGCTCGACAGGTAAGACGGTTTTTAGGCTTAGCTGGATGGTACCGGAGATTTGTGAAGGACTTCTCTTCATTAGCCGCACCTCTCACAGATACATTAAAATCAGGGAAAAAGTTTGAGTTCAGCAAGGAAGCCTTGGCTGCGTTTGAGGCGATAAAGGAAACCTTAACATCGGCCCCCCTTCTACTCAACCCCGATTTTAGTAAGGTATTTGTCATTCTCTGCGACGCTTCTGGGACTGGAATCGGTTGCGTCTTATGTCAACTGGATGATGAAGGAAATGAGCGTCCCATCTACTACTATTCTCATAAGCTCAATGCGGCTCAGCGAAATTACACAGTCACAGAGCGTGAATGTCTGGCCGCAGTAATGGGCGTTACGAAGTTCAGAGCTTACGTAGAGGGACACTCATTTAAAGTTGTCACCGACCATGCGAGTCTGAAGTGGTTGATGAATCAGTCAGACCTCAGTGGCAGGTTAGCTCGATGGAGTTTAAAACTACAGGGATTCAATTTCACCATAGCTCATCGAAGGGGTTCAGAAAACGTAGTGCCGGATGCCTTATCTCGTGTTTACGAGGTGGATGAACTTCTTGTCAGTGGGCTATTGTCCAATGATCCTTACGAGGTATTGCACATCGATCTTGAGGACTCCAGTTTCCAATCGGAGGAATATCGCAAGATCGTTCAAACCGTCGAAAGGCAAAAAGATCAGCTACCTGACCTTCAAGTCTCGAATAATTTCGTTTACAAGAAGGTCAACCATTGTACAGGAAATCCTTCGGAGGATGACTTAGTATGGAAATTATGGATTCCGGAAAAGATGACTGAACCACTGATTGCTCTGGCTCATCGACCGCCTCGGGCCTCGCATGCTGGGGTGGCCAAAACGTTATACCGTCTGCGTCAACGATTCTACTGGCCCAATATGGCCGTACAAGTAAAGTCATTCATCGCTGGTTGCGATATCTGCAAGGGATCAAAAGCCCCAAATGGCATTCTCAGACCTCCGATGGGTAAGGCATTTGTGTGCGAGAGACCATTTCAAATGGTCTATATAGACTTCCTCGGTCCTTATCCGCGTTCGAAAACCGGCCATACGCACATAATAATTGCGCTAGATCAGCTCACAAAATTTGTTCTCATCAAACCTCTTCGGAAGGCTACAACTGATACCACCACTAAATTCCTAAACGAGCAAATTTTCTGCGTCTTCGGCATTCCAGAAATCATTCTTTCTGATAATGGTAAACAATTTACCAGCCACGAGTTTGCCAAAGTGATGAATTGCTTCGGAATCAGACATGTAAAGACCGCCGCCTACTCTCCGCAAGCCAACGCCAGTGAGAGAGTAAACCGATTAATTTTAGCGGCCATAAGATCATACATTGACCCAGATCAGAGGAATTGGGATGAACATCTTCCTTCCATAGCTTGTGCTCTCCGTTCGACTATTCATTCAGCGATAGGCATGTCTCCGTATGAGACTTTATTCGGTCAAGGGATGGTCGAGCATGGAGCAGATTATAAGCTGCTGAAGGACCTCAACTGTTTGAACAACCCGTGAACTGGGTATCGAAAGCGTTAAAAATGAACATTCTCCACGCGCATTTAAAATCTTCTTTACAGAAGGCGCATAGAGTCTATGAGAATGCTTATAATACGAGGAGCAAGAATGTTAAATTTGCAGTAGGTGATTTGGTGTTTAGGCGCAATTTTATACTAAGCGATGCATCCAAGCGAATAAGTGCGAAGCTTAGCCCAAAATTCGTGAAGATGCGAATACGCAAGTCAGTTGGAAATAACTTATACGAATTAGAGGACTTGCAGGGAAAGAGAGTAGGAGTATATCATGCGCAGCATTTAAAAAAGTGAGCCCGCAAGCGTTACTCTAAATTTGAATTGTCGCCCAGCCAGCTCAGCGTGTGAATGAGATTCAACTTCTCACGGCGTGGGTCGAGATTTCCAACACCAATGAATCGTTTCATTTCTTGCCCTTTTAGTCGGAAGCCCTCCAAAAAGTTCAAGCTTTGTAGGAAACGGGTATCTGCAATTTCTTTAGATGAACTCAGACTTAAACCCCGGACAAGATGCCCAAGCTAACAGGTTAGAAAGCTCTGTGTTTTTCTAATTGTGGTTCGTGTCTTAGGGCTTCAAGTAGTCGGTCGAACAGTGCGTGAAAATGTCTCAAGAGTCTGTTGAGTGAAACGAGGAAGAGTGGTGTCCGCTAATTATACCGGTATATTCCGTTGGCAATTATTGTATGCATCTCTTGGTACATGATCAACAAACGCGCGAATTGTTACCACATAGATCGATGGTAAACGGTTAGGTCAGACCATCATTTCGGTACCACTGAGTATGTACCTAAATAAATTCGCAAAGATCCACTCGTCAGTTGGTCTCTTATCGTGGGTGAACAAGTGCGTGTGGCTGAAGTACGGCAACCAAGTGCGGAAAGGAAAAAAACCGTATAAAATATACACGACGTACAGTCTCCTGGAAGTCAGTGGAATTTCAAAATTCCTTAAAAAAGATTATTAAATAAACTTTGTTTATCAGAAAAGGTATTCTTTTTATAATTTTTAGGTGAATTTTGGTATTGATTCCATTTTTTTTTTTTGTTTTCCTGACGACTTAAGAACTCGCAATCGCTTGCAATTGGTTACGCTCCGTTCCCTGCCCAGCGAGCAGAGGTGTTTCTGCGGAGTTACACGTAACTCAGGAGATCGATCCATTGATCCGCAGCGAGAGGCATCCCCGCCGCTTCAGCCGGAATCCAAGCCACCGACTTGGAAGATCCCTGGAGTTCCAAACTCCAAGGATAACGTAACTTCCCCGCACGCCACAAATCTGCCAATTCACCGACGACCAAGAAACTTTCCACGTTATTCGTGGACCCGCCGACAAGGGCGAATGCCCATTGTGGAGAAGTAGGAAACCCCTTGACGCAATTCCAAGTGGACTATCCCGTCATCACCATCGCCACCCTCATCACGCTCACCCCCAGCACCACCCAACATACCAGCATCAAGTCCCACCATACGCTATTTAGCCGCTTAAGCCGGAGTAAATTATTAAGTAAAGCTAAGTAGTTTAATTTATTCTGCGAATTGTAAGCTCGCCTTTGGTTAAAAAAAAAATGTTTTCCCAAACCTAGCGTCAACGTCATCGTATGAAAGATACGGTATCCACAGGAACAGGCGGAATGCTGAGCTCACCATCCCTCACCCTGGTTTTCTACGCGTTTAATTTCATCGAAATAATGATCGGTAAGTGATAAATTTCATAATTTTTTTTATACCAAAGTGCGAACCATTAGACCATAGTTCGTTTATTTATGTTTCGGATTTCGTTAATTTAAGATGTATGGTATTCCGGGTATCATTCAAATTCTGCAGTGCTTATAATTATACTTCTGAAATTGCGTAATTTGTTTTTTGATTTGTTGTCCGCGGGGACTTTTTTTTCGGACGGCGTTGAATTTTATTGAAGAGTGCCTATATCTAAGTATAAGTTGTAATTTAAGAAATATTGACATTCATTGTTTTATTTTCTAAGACTAACCCGGCTGTCTTTATAAATTGGATTTTATATTAAGAAGTAGATACACTCCATTCATTGGTTTATTTTTTTTAAAGACAAACTCGGTTGTCTTAACTATTAAATTAAATTAAGAAGTAGATATACTATTGTTTGTTTTTTTCCCTAAAGTCAAACCCGGTGGTCTTTAGCGGTAGTCCCTGGTGCTTCCCCCCTCATCATCGATTAATTCACCCTCCCTGAAATTTACCTGAGCCCAGTTAGGAGCTGTATAATGTTAGCCTGATGCTACTAATAAGGAAACCCAACCTGGCTGACATCACAAGCAAATGATTCGTTTGCTGTAAGTCGTGATTTAAGGGGATGTGGCTGCACCAGAAGTCGTCCTAGAGACGTTGTCGAGATGGAATATTAGGGGCTACCACCAAAATCGTGTGAAGTGTTAGCCATGGAAGTGGGATGCGGTCTTTCGCAACCATGTAGGGATGGGCACACACACATGAGAGCTTTAATACCTGTCGCTCTCTCCTCTCTATAAGAATCGGACGCAAATTGAAAGCCTTGGGACAAACTTTAGGCCCTCTCTTCCTACTACAATTTACTTATTAGCCAATACCATCTAAGCTACAGGCATGAAAATTCGTAACACTGTTCGATGTTTACGCAGCAAGATCCCACCCCGAACCGACGAGCTAGAACGTGCTTAAGCTAGCATGCCTGGGTGCTGCGGGAACTCGGACCCCCTTCCACCTCAACTGCTATCACAAGCCCAAGGAGTCCTGTGGCCTTGCGGTAAGGTGGCAGCCCAAGGTGCAAAGGTTTTTTTCACTCAAATTTGGTCGCATTCTTCATCTGCTGGTACGGTTACGGTACGACCAAGGATATGCAGGCTTTGGCTTCAAGGCCTAGTACCTTAGCTGAGGCCTTCAATCCAGCTGATTCGTTACATCCTTTTCTATTAAGTACAAAAAAAGTCAGCTAAGAACTATTTAAAACAGTTACTAGACTTTAAATAAGTGATGGAGTTCCAATTTCATACGAGTATGTTAGTATTGCTCGTATGATATGCTCTATTTATGTTGAGGTCAAAACGGGGCACCTCACAGGCGGACCAGTTGGGATTCCGTGAAGTGGGAGGGTTCACTCGCGATCGCATCCTCGTCGTTTAAGGAGAAAGAAAAAGTTTTAATCGAAACAATATAATCTTAACATTTAAATATATGATATATATAAAAAATATATTCACAGCATTCTGCAGCAATGCTTCTTTAAGGGATAAGTGTTTATCAGTACCCAGTTCTGTACAGTTAACGGTATTTCTTTTAGCGAACTATTAGAAAGCGATGATCTCTTAAGTTGTCCCTGAATTGTAGCAAATTATAATATCCTGCTGGTTTTGTTCAAACATTAACTTTGGTAGACACATTTCACCTTCCGGTTTTCAGGTTAATATAGGTGATAAACAGTAATAATTGCCGATATTGATTGATTTTGTTTGCAGATCCTGATCTGCCTTGAACACATTCGCCGATAGGGGTGTTACGTAGCTCATACCGTAAGATGAGAGAAAATAAAATGGTCAGGTTGCATACTTCAATGTATGCGCTGAAAAAGGTTCGGGCACCCTGCAGCTAACTGCAAGTGGTGTGAAGTGCGACGAGGACCACAATCATGGTAAATGTTCTCTTGGCAAGGAGAGACATGCTTTTTTATACCCTATTCTAAGTGTATATTAATTTTGACGAATAGTTTGTAACATACCTTAATATTGCCCGTAGACCCCTAAAAATTACTATATTTATGATCAGCATCGATAGTAATGTCGATCTAGCCATGTCCGTCTGTAGGCAAAAATTAGGCCTTTGAACTGGGCCTAGAGAGCTGAAATTTTAACCATATACTCTCTAGGATCCCGAAATAATCAAGTTTAAGAATTTTTGAAATCCGCCCGCAGACACGTCCACAAACTCAAAAAAACAAATTTTTGGAAAAAATCGAATTTTGAGCTAGAAAGCTGAAATTTTTTATATATGATCTATGACTCCTAAAACTGCTCGGGATATAAAATTTTCAAAATCCGCCAACAATTAAATAAAACAATTTTATTGAAAAACCAAAATTTGAGCTAAGGAGCTGAAATTTATAATACTCTCTAGGAGGCCATTTATGCTCATGTGTTAATTTTTTTTAAATCCGCCTACTGACACGCCCACAATTAAATAAACCAATTTTATTGGAAAACCAAAGTTTGATCTAGGGAGCGTTTTTTACAAAAGCTTCGTTTTTTTGATAAAATCCTTTAAATGTTATATAACAAAATATGTAGAGCGTTCTTAACAATTCAACCATACTAAGATTTTTATCACACCCACTTATGACGGATAGGAATAAGAATAGGGTATCCAACAGTTCGCCCAAGCGGACTGTAGCTCGTCCCTATGTTTTTTTATAAATTGCTTACGCTAAAGGGGTTTTTCTCTTGTTACAGTACGCTTATAGTGCTAAGAACACAACGCAAGCATTTGTGTTTAACAGCAAGAAGCACCTGGCAATATCGTATTTCATTGCATGCTTTTCGTTGCTACTTACTATTAGAAAGAATAGAGTGATAGGAAAAAAGCGGGGACGTGCGTAAGTTCCAGCTGTTGGAAGCATGCATCATATGCATTTCCCTCCATAGCCGGAGGAGAATATATGTGGTGTCGCCTTACGTACCTGCAGCACGTCCACCCAAACAATTTATAACAGAGCTTAAGACACTTTTTCGCAGCCTTCAGCTTATTTCGAAGGAGAATTATTACTTCTTGGCCGGAGATAGTGATGCCAAATATGCAGTATTGGGAAATATTAGGGGAACCAGTTTCACTATTGGTGGCGCCTCAATATGATTGAGTACAACTTGAGCTGTAAATCTGCTGCGTTGTGTACATGCGAATATACAAGGTGGCGCAAAAGTCATCATCCTATCGGAAGAAGCTATAATTTTTGTAAATGGCGGCAAATGTAAATTCTACTTTGACATTTGTGAAGTTAACTGATACAGAAAAAAATTAAGACACCAATTAACATAATCCAAAAGCAGAACCCAAGTTTTTCATTCATAAAAAAATTACAGCGAAAGAACATCGGGTGACAACTTTTGCGCCACCTGACAACTTTTGCACCACCTTGTATAACAAACAGTGGTTGGTGAAGTAGAACAAGTTGATTTTTTAAAACCGTAAAATGTAAACATTTTATTATTTTTTTCCTTTCTTTCGAAGATTTTGCATGTGGCCACATCCTTGAGCGCATCTTTTTATATGCTTTTCAAGTAGTTAATTTTTTGATCTTGGGAAATTCCAGCGGTCGTTTCTTATTTACCGTTTAATTTTATGACTTACTGTTGGGAAAATATGTACCTATTCGCAGGTAATAAAACTGTCTGGGTATACAATTTCCAACAGGTATAAAGACTGAAAATCATCCTTGTGATCGCCACTGTAAGAACAAACATGTGATACTCACATGACACACCGACATTCTGCTTTGCAAAACAGCATTGCCATTTTGTTATTTAGTCTGTCCCTAACAGGAAAGGTTGGTAGGTAGGTGTGGCGGTTTGATGAAGACAAATCCAATTAGCACCGAGCGCCGTTTTGTTACCAGAAATTCACGTAAACCTGGGTATTATCGTTTGGTCGGGAGACTAAATCCAACCTGTGGAGTTCAGGAAAGTTAACAGTTCCTTCATACTTTTCTCGCAGACTTCCTCAAGTGTATTGAATACATCGGGACGGGCTACAGTCCGCTTGAGCGAACTGTTGGATTCTCCTTTTCTTATTCCTATCCCCCATAAGTGGGTGTGACAAAAGTCTTAGTATGGTTGAATTGTTAAGAACGCTCTACATATTTTGTTATATAAGATTTAAAGGATTTTATCGAAAAAAACGCTCCCTAGCTCAAACTTGGGTGTATCAATAAAATTGTTTTATTTAATTGTGGGCGTGTCAGTAGGCGGATTTAAAAAAAATTAACACATGAGCATAAAGGGCCCCTAGAGAGTATATCTGTGGCAATAAGACAGTGTAGCTTATGTCGAAAAAGTGGTTTCGAGAAAAATCGATTTTTATCTAAAATTTTTATAAATTATAATTTATAACTTTTTTTTGGGCGAAATTGTAAAACGAGGAGATTATTTAACATTTTTAACTATTTCACGGAAATCTGATAGGAAGAAAGTAGAAAAAAATGCATTTTTATACTTAAGATGTTATGTAAAAATCAAACTGTAAAAAAAGAATGTCTTAAGTCACATAAGTTTTTCTGTCAAACCCATAACAAATAATAAGAGTGCCTTAAATGGACTTACGATTTTATGTCAAATCCAAGATCTTAAAATAATTAGACATAAGGCAAAACGTTGGTTTTTTCAATTTATTTGTAATATTTTTATTTATAAAGTTTATTTCTAATAATAATAGAAATACATTTAAAGCAACAAAAAATGTACAAAATTCATTAGACTTGCGAAATGTAAGAAATAAAGGAACTGAAACCAATATAAAATGTGATTTTAAAATGATACATTATACACTTAGATATGAGCTGAGCATTAGGCATCTTCTTCATCAGCTTCGGTTAAATCTGGATGAAATTCTCCAATTTTATTATTATCATTTAGATTTTGATAAAAAGGATGGTAAATACTGTCAATCAGTGGGAGCATATCCAGTAAATCCTGCTTTTTCCTTTCGTTGATTTCGAGAGGAGTATGATAACATTTATTCAAATCCGTAATTTTTATGGAATTAAACCCACGGCGTCTTATGTTCAGCGACCTGAATTCTTCTGTCTCGTTGAGTGAAGTTTTGAAAAAGACTGTTCCAAACTCCTTCGTGAATCTCATCCACTTTATATTTTGCCAACAGAACTTCTGACCATTATTGTCAACCTTACGCCACATAAATATTTCCTTGGAAACAGATGAGAAATTGAAAATCTTGTCTTGATTCATTTCCGGAACGTCAAATTTGTGTTTAACACCCACAGTTCTCACAAATTGATACCAGTCTCGAGGATGATGTATCTTAACTGTTGTGCGCTTTTTCTTTTTTTCAATTAAGGCATGGTCAACGTCACATTCCATGTGAGTGTGTCCAGGAAGAAGAAATTTATGATCGATGATCTCCAAGTTACTACTGTCCAATTGCAAAAAAGTTGCAAACATTGAACCAATAAAAGAATTTTTATTTTGTCCAGGACAACAGTCACTATACAGGACAGCGTGTTTAGTGTCAGATGGAAGGTCTTGAAGGTGTTTGAAAACACATGAAGAAATTTCATTTCCACCACGATTTCCTATTGCCTCATGCCACATATAACATACTGGCTGTCCGGTTATACAGTCATGAACAGTTAGATTGTAAGTCCATAATCGGCGTTTATAAAATGAAACTGAAGACCTTAAAAAAGGTGTTGGGAGGCATTATTGCAGGTCGAATGTTAGAACTTTTAAAGTTTTATTGTTCTCAACGTTTATTTTGTCTAAGTCTTTTGACTTATAAGCATTCTCCGCTTGTTGGTGGTGATTTGTTTGTTCTTTTATAAGATTCTCACGTTCTTCATAAGAAGCGACATCAATTTTCAATTTTAAGACTTCACACTTGTGGCAAGTGTCTAGTTTAGGTTTTTTTAAATTTTATGTTAAGGGTGTTGAAAATGTTTGAGAACTTTGAGAGTGAAACTGGATCATATTTTGCCGAGTAGAGTCGAAATAATACTTTGATTGATAAATTGGTTGACAAATATCTTTTAGAAGTATCTCGTCTAGTGTATTGGGACTCATAAGAAAGGAAACTGTTTATAAATGTAATTTTGTATTGTATTGTATGTGCAGTGGGGTCATCAGTAGATGACAAGCACTTAGACCTATTGGTCCATTGTACTTCAGCATAGCTGCCCGCTCGCTGGTTATTGGCGATTAGTAAGATTCAGTGAGGGAGAACCTGCCAGTAGCCTAGGCAAAGCGAAGAAAATAAATGTAATTATTTCATTTTCTTTTTCAGGAGAAATTCTTTTAGGACCAGGATGTTTTCCACGCATATCACCATTTGTAAATGCTCCATGGCCTTCCAGCTTTTTTTTAACTATAGTTTTTATAAATTGCTCCGATTCACAAAGGGTGTATCTGAAACATTTCTGACATACTGAAATCTTTTCACCGCTTATTTCCAAAAAGTACTTATTGCAGGGTTTCCTCTTCCTTGGATTATTAAGACTCTTTTCTTTTCTTTTAGATTTGGTTTCCTCTATCGCAATGAAGCCAGAGGCAAACGCTTGTCTCAGCACATAAGAACCAAGTTCAAAATATTTTTTAAAAATACACGGTTGGTTTTCATAAGAAATTTTGTCTCTACATTTGTTGCGACAGTTATCTAACTGGCGTAAGGTTCGTTCTTGTACAGTTTTTCCAGCTGTAGATATGTAGCTTTTGCCAGAGTTCCTTTTGTTTTTGCGCATCTTTTTTGATTGTTTTGCGTTAGTCATTACGTTGTTTTGGTCTTCATTTTCCGAAACCACAATTTCACAATCTCCAAACAATAGATTTTGCTCTAGCTGATGGCCAGCGTTTTTCGTTTCAAAAGAAATATCAGATTCATTACTTACGTTGTCAGAATCAACAGGAATAAAATTGGGATCACAAATTGAATCATCGTCGTCGAAATCCGCTGCACTTTCTTCTTCCGCTTCAGTGGGGAAAACAGCGATTTCTTCACAAACGCAGTCATCTTTTTCTTGTTCTGATACGCTCCGTAAGTCTTGGCCCTCCGAAATGTCTGGCACTTTATTTGCATCTTGAAATTTAGTTTTATGTTAAGGTAATTAACCATTCCTATTCTATGATAGACTTGCTAAAAAGAACTTACCATTTAAGAAACTTGTATTGTCTTCGTACCTTGTAAATGGTGTGGAATTTCTATTATTCAACTGATTCTGTTTTTTTAATGCCAATGTTAACATTTTTCTAGCGCGTTCCATCTTATTTTGTTTTATACAGCACACAATTTTAAAAAGTACTAGTTATTAATAAAATAATTAATACAAAAACTTAGTTGTTTGACACTAAACACTTCTGATCATTACAGCACTCTAGAACACAAAACGCAACATTCCAGCTTAAGTCTACGAAACCAACTGAAATGCAGCCAACAAAACTATCTTATGTTGACATAAGCAATGGTTATTTGAAAAGCAAAATTCAATAGAAAATCTAATGTAGACATAAGTGGTTCTGACAAACTTATTTTTTATGATTTCTATTTCTTAATTTTTACAGAAGAACTAATGTCGACATAAGTGTGAGTAAAATTCAACTAAAGTTTTAGCAAAGTATCTTAAGTCAACATAAGTTTTTACAAAAAACTAAAAGAGAACCAGATAAAATTTTAATTCGCACGAATTAATACGACATAAGAGTTTTTGTTGAATCATAAAACTTGAATTTGGAGGACATAAGAAATTTTAATGACATAAGCTTCTCTGTCGAATGCATTGTATAGCCGTTCAAATATAAGTGGTTACGAATTATACGATATTTTTGTAACGGACAAATCTTTTTAAATGGGGGTAAGGCAGAAATGTAGACTTCAAACTGCTTATGAATGTCAATTTAAAAACAAAGAAATCGCTTATGTCGGCCTAAGCTACTCTGTCTTATTGACACAGATATATTATAAATTTCAGCTCCCTAGCTCAAACTTTGAATTTTCAAAAAAAAAATAATAAAACATAGGGACGGGCTACAGTCCGCTTGCGTGAACTGTTGGATACCCTATTCTTATTCCTATCCCTCATAAGTGAGCGTGACAAAACTTAAAGTATGATTGAATTGTTAAGAACGCTCTACATATTTTGCTATATAACATTGAAATTATTTTATCGAAAAAAACGCTCCCTAGCTCAAACTTGGGTGTTTCAATAAAATTGTTTTATTAAATTATGGGCGTGTCAGTAGGCGGATTTAAAAAAATTAACACATGAGCATAAAGGGCCCCTAGAGAGTATATATTATAATTTTCAGCTCCCTAGCTCAAACTTTGGATTTTCAAAAAAAAGTTTTTTCTAAATTGTGGGCGTGTCAGTAGGCGGATTTTGAAAATATTTACACATGAGCTTAAAGGGCCCCTAGAGAGTATATATTATAAATTTCAGCTCCCTACCTCAAATTTTGGTTTTTCTATAAAATTGTTTTATTTACTTGTGGGCGTGTCAGTTTTAGGAGTCATAGATATAAAAAATGTCAGCTTTCTAGCTCAAAATTCGATTTTTTCCAAAATTTGTTTTTTTGAGTTTGTGGGCGTGGGCAGATTTCAAAAATTCGTAAACTTGATTATTTCGGGACCCTAGAGAGTATATGGTTAAAATTTCAGCTCTCTAGGCCAAGTGTAAAGGCCTAATTTTTGCCGACAGACGGACGGACGGACGGACATGGCTAGAACAACATTACTATCGATGCTGATCATAAATATAGTAGCTTTTAGGGGTCTACGGGCAATATTAAGGCATGTTACAAACTATGCGTCAAAATTAATATACCCTTAGAACAGGGTATAAAAAGGGCTTCCAATGTTCGTAGTCTGGTCCTAGCTAAAGCCGGACAAGTGCATACAAAGTGAATTAGGGTTTCTTTTTCAGTTGTCACTTTGCAACAGTGGGTATTGTATGGGATGTTCAGCTTGGCCGCGTGGTCACCTATGCGCCAGTGTCCCGTGATGATCGCTGTTGTTCTTGCAATATCTTTTCCGGTTCTACATAGAAGGTCGGTTGTTTTTGCCTTGTTGTAGTTTGGCGACATTTTTCTGGATATGACGCATGTAGTCAGCCTGCTCCATCTGAGGCTGGCTTTCTTGAGGTATTTTGCGGTGATATTTACCTTAACTGGTCTGAGCGGTATGTGGACTAGTTCCGCCAATGAGCAGTAAAGAGCTGAACCTTGCCTGGCCAGTTCGTCGGCATGTTCGTTTCCATAAACGTTACTGTGCCCTGGAACCCAGATGAGGGTAACCTTGAACTCATCAAGCAGGGCCAGTTCGTTACGACATTCTAGTACTAACTTAGAGGATATAGTGACTGAAGCGATCGCTTTAATGGCAGCCTGACTGTCAATATGTATAGCGATCCTTTGCCAAAACCATTTTTGAACCGGTGTAGATTGTTTGATCGAAATCCCTTGTCACTTGTCCATTTTGCCATTCTGATCTAGTGGGGATTTGAACGACGAAATGTTTTATGAAGGACATTCTGGGATGATGTAGTCTGTTGAAGGCGGAACTAGTTTTCTCGGTAGAGAATCTGGAATAATACTGTGGCCGTTGGATTTCGTAGTCCAGCAACCGGACTCTTTGAGTCTGATCGCTCTATGTGTTGTGATGTTTGTTATGTGTCGATCGAGAGATAAAAGATGCAGTAAGACTGAGAGTCTGTCTGACGGTGTTGACCGTAGCGCTCCAGTTGTTCCTATACATGCCGTTCTTTGTACCTTATTAAGTTTGGTTTTATTATAGTTTTTCTTTAGAGCCGGCCACCATACTATTGACCCATACGTGAGGATTGGTCGTACCAGAGATGTGTGCATCCACTTCCACAGGGCCAATTTTGGTTGCAGGCCCCACTTTTTGCCGAAGGTTCTGCTGCAGGCATAGAAGGTTTTTCATGCCCAAATACCCATTGTTCTATGTTTATTTTCCAGTTGAGCTTAGGAACTAGGATAACTCCTAAATACCTGGCACTGGTTGAAAGGGATAGGGGTGTGCCGTTTAGGCGAGGAAGCGTGAAATCAGGTACTTTGGTTTTGGTGGTGCAGAGCATCAGCTTAGTTTTCTCCGGGTTGACTCCAAGACCACACTTTTTTGACCATGTGTTAACTTTGCTTAGAGCATTTTCCATGATTTCGCTAATCACGGTTTTAAAAACTTCGACTATTTCTCTGCCTGGTCAACCAGTGATTTGCCAGCTGGCTTTGTCCATTCGGTCGGCCGGCATCCTCACTCATACATCCATACATACATGGGGAAGCAAAGCCAACGACAGTTCTAACATGACCATTCAGCTCTGGTACTGAAGTGGTCAACTGCTTCGTACTCCCACATCCTCACACATACTTAGACATTTAGCGGTCCATGTCCTGTGCGCTGAATGATCCCGCTAATGTTCTCACGCCCTTCAGACGACCTCTCACTAGGTGAATTCGCCCATTACTCTAACTCTCCAATAATGAGCAAACCCTCCGACCGAGCCTGGATCTACCTTAATTCAGCCCGTACCCTTTGACAGTTCGCGAAGTAAACAAACGTGCATTCGAGAAAGAAACATAGGAACGGGCTACAGTCCGCTTGGGCGAACTGTTGGATACCCTATTCTTATTCCTATCCCTCATAAGTGGGCGTGACAAAAGTCTAAGTATGGTTGAATTGTTAAGAACGCTCTACATATTTTGTTATATAACATTTAAAGGATTGTATCAAAATAAAAAAACGCTCCCTAGCTCAAACTTGGGTGTTTCAATAAAATTGTTTTATTTAATTGTGGGCGTGTCAGTAGGCGGATTTAAAAAAAATTAACACATGAGAATAAAGGGCCCCTAGAGAGTATATATTATAAATTTCAGCTCCCTAGCTCAAACTTTGAATTTTCAAAAAAAAAAAAAAAAAAATTATAATTGTGGGCGTGTCAGTGGGCGGATTTTGAAAATATTTATACATGAGCATAAAGGGCCCATAGAGAGTATATATTATAAATTTCAGCTCCCTAGCTCAAACTTTGGATTTTCAAAAAAATTGTTTTATTTATTTGTGGGCGTGTCAGTGGGCGGATTTTGAAAATTTTTATCCCGAGCAGTTTTAGGAGTCATAGATCATATATAAAAAATTTCAGCTTTCTAGCTCAAAATTCGATGTTTTCCAAAATTTGGTTTTTTGAGTTTGTGGGCGTGTCTGTGGGCGGATTTCAAAAATTCGTAAACTTGATTATTTCGGGACCCTAGAGAGTATATGGTTAAAATTTCAGCTCTCTAGGTCCAGTTTAAAGGCCTAATTTTTGCCGACAGACGGACGGACGGACATGGCTAGATCGACATTACTATCGATGCTGATCATAAATATAGTAATTTTTATGGGTCTACGGGCAATATTAAGGTATGTTACAAACTATGCGTCAAAATTAATATACCCTTAGAATAGGATATAAAAATAATTTTCCACCAAAATGCACCCAATTCCATTTGTTGTTTATTTAACATACAAGGTGGCGCAAAAGTAATCCTCCTATCAGAAAAATGCTATAAATTTTGCGATTGGCCCCTAATGTCAGTTCTGTTTTGACATTTGTGTAGTAAACACATGCGAAATACACGTTAATAAACAATGTTACGCTACACTGCTCCAGAACGCGGAATATTGGTGACTATTTATTTGAGCAATAATTTAAATTACAGCCAAAAAACATCGGAAGGTTATTTTTGCGCCACCTTGTATATCCCTACAACAAAACGATCAAAATCTTTCGGATAATTTCAGGATAAATAGAATGGCGACCTTTTTCCAAAGATAACCATCCCTAGAACCACGCCCAACAATCATTTAGGAGCTGGTAAGTAAATGACTATTCAATTCTAAATTATTTCCCTACTCTACCTCGGTGGAATGGTGCGCAGATTTTGGGGAAAGGGGCATGCCGATCGTGTGTCAATCCTTACAGAAATGTAATTTACGTTGGGCTCGCGGCCATCGTTAAATTTGTGTCTTGTTGTTGACTTGTGCTGGGGATGTTCTTCTACCGTACCATTGTATATACACTTTTTAGTAGTGCCATCATGTCGAATTTTTTGTTTTAGCCGACTAAATGCAGATGGCGTTATGAATTGAGCTAGAATGTTTGTGTCTAAACTTTTGCTGTCATCTTCATTTTAAATACACACTTTGAAAACGAAGAAAGCAAGACCAAATAAACCGGTTTGTCTCTCTCCAATCTTTCCGCCGAACGAGTTTCATTCCATTGTGTATGCATTTTTTTTTTCCATTGTAAGAAGGAGCATAGGCGTAGGCAGCGCAGGTAGCATGTTCATGTACGTATGCTTTGCAAGTAGCAGAGGTTGATGATGGAAACCAAGTAAGTTATTATTTGTATGGATAATGGATTTCGCATTATCGACTCTCTGGATGGAAGGGGCGATTCGTTTGAAACGAAAAATTTAATAAAATTTGATTTGGGTATTTTTCTTTCAAATGAGAAATTATGAATTTATCGCATTTTAGATTCTCGCTATTTTGGCTATATCTTGTCGAAAAATGTACCGATTTATATCATTCTTTTTGTAATTGATTTAGAAATATTCAGTCTAATTTATAAAGCAATGACATAATTTATTTTGTGTCGGTATTGTGCCATGCTGCACCACCACTTATTGGTCAATAGGTACCTACACGATGAATATTTATATGGATAATACGAATTTTCGTTGTTTAAAGTCTCTGCACCTTTGCAATAAAGCATTGAGGAAGGTCACTTGTTTGTGTTTTTTGCTTCTAATGAAGGTTGCTTGATTGGTTCTCTTTCGCATTACCCATGTTGTAACATTAGATATACGTATTTTTAATCACCGAGCTTTAATCAGACGGCCTACTCCTCGTTTCGTTTTATTATTAGTTGTCATGCCCTGTGGTAAATGGTTCTGCTGAAATTTGCAATATATTTTTTTTTTAGCTTCTGGTTCGCCAAGGCGAAGAAAAAGGTACTGCGACCTATGAGGTCGTTTGTACCGTCTGGGCCAGAAATATGTTAAGCTAGTAGTATTTCTTCTTTCCGCATAAAGCGGATAATGCTACCAGCAGACCACTTCTTTATATCTTCGGAACTCAGTTGTTCTCTGAGGCCGGACATTCACCTAGAATGTGTTCAGCTGTTTCGTCTTCCTCAAGATATAGCCGGCATTCTGCAGAGTCAACTATTTTCATTATGTTTAGGTGATATCGCAACCCGTCGTCGGCCTTTTCGTTGCCTTCAAAACCTTCGTGGCCCGGAATCCACCACAGTTTGCTCTTGTTCCTTTACTTTACCTACTGAACATGTAAGAAGCTATTTTGGGTATATCTCGTCCAAAAATTCACCGATTTCTATCATTTCTTTTGTAATTGATTCAGAAATATTCGATTTGTTTTTTATCAGATATTTATAAGCGAACACGTTGTTGGATACGTATATCTGTTAGAGGCAGCTCACCTGTCGATTTACATTTTTTTTTTTTTATTATTTGAATGAATGTCAAACAAACTACCTACCTATTTAGACATGCAAAAATATATGTTTTCATTGCTTTCTTAAAAGAAAAAAAAACAAATACTGAGAATATTATGTATGTAGTTTAAAGATAAAGAAATGTTCATTTAACCAATTTGGATATTCGAGGCATAGGTACCAATCACAGCATTGAATATTTTATTTAAATTTTTTTTAATGCTGTGGTTGGTACTAAAAAAAACACAAGTCTGTTCTCTTCCGCATCACCCAGGAGGTGGAACATTTTATGCGTTTTTTTTTCACCGAGGTATCCCCATTAGGCCTACTCCTCGCGCATAGTTCATAAATAAATATATAAAATATTACGTAACATAACAACGCATAGGGTCCTTTAACCAAAAGCGCATACCTAAAGTATATATAAAAAATAAATAAACTATATATTAATATTACCATAACTAAAAACAAATAAAAATAAATATGAGTACATATAAATATTTATATATGAAAATCAGAAAAACACACCCATTCATTTATTAAAATATAACTTTATTTATAGATATTTATTTACATGATACTTATCCTTAAAGTTTGGCAGCCTTAAATCCTTGTTGTTTTTTTTTATTGTAAATTTAATCAGTCCGATTAAAATAAATTTAACAATGTCTTCGTTGTGTCCATAATTGCTACACGTCATGGTTTCTGTCACTTCCAACTGGTTTATCATCTGAGACATGAGGTTTTCAATCAAGTTTGCTTGTTTGCGGTCCTCCGGAAAAACTGTTTCGAATATCTCCTTTATTCTTTTCGCAGTATTTTCGAAGCTTATAGTAGGCACCGTAAGCTTCCCAAACTCTGACACAGTTTGTGTGGTCTCATAAGCCTTGAGACGTATTAACAAGGCTTGTTCTCGATAAGAATTTGTCTCATCGATCATAAATTGCGTGCAGGCTTCGCAATTAATCTTGTTCCGTAACTTAAACACTGCAAATCCTGCGTAGAACGTCAAAGCTCCTTCCTGTAGCTTCTCTGAACATCCTTTCGTTAGTACTGTTTCTATAGTGTTGTTCCTTGCGTAGTCTTCATCTGCGTCATCGTACTCGATATTGTTTAAAATATCGGTCTCCATGATGTGGTCTTCTAATGGGACTTCAACTGAAAATTCTTCATTCGCTGCCCGCTCAATATCCAGTTCTTCGCGATCTGCTTCATCCAGCAATAGCTCTGCTCCAGAATCTTCATAGCCCAAATGATCTGAAGATTTCAAATTTTTAAATATAATTTGCTTAAGATTTCTTATGAATCTGTAAGCCGAGGGATTTTTCTCATACGATCCCCTATTTGTCCGCACCATCGAAAATAAGTTCTCTGCTGGATCTGTGTTAAGATGCGCAGTCAGGAGAAACTTCTGCTCAGTAAGATGTTTCCACATCATCTCAATTCCTAGCAGTGTCTGCTCCAAGCCGAAAAAGCAAGGAGGTTTTTGCAGTCTTCCGGTATATTCCCACGTTTTTATCCACTGGCGAGCATTTCGTATTGACTTAAGTGTGTCGGTCGAATCTGAAATTGGCTGACGACTTGGATTCCTGGAACTCAGTCTGTCGCTATTCAGGTTGTCGAACAAGTCATTCATTTTTTGTATGAAAGTTGCTGTTGATTCTGCAACTTTCTGTTCCTCAACTGTTTTGTAGCAGTTTGCTTTCACTACATACAAAATTCCGGCAGCTAAATTAGCGCTGAATATTTGTGTTGCCAGTTTAACCGATAGTTTTTCAAAACCATTTGGGCAAACATGGCTCTTAGTAAGCTTGAAGGAGACTTGCAAAACTCCTTTCGAGTCTTCTTCATACAGCTTAACAACTACGTTCCAATCTATAATTTCTCCTGAAATTATGATTTTGTGCTGTAACAATATATTCTGCACGCTCTTGAAGAGATGCGGATATTCGTACAGCATGAAAACCCTTTCATTCCCAACATCGTAATAAGGCTTTTCTACTGACACTCCTAGCAGTTTGTAACCCAGTACGTTGTTTGATCCTTGGTCGCAGCTTGTCGCGACGACATTTAGGCCGCATGCCATTATTTTGCTGATGTTTATTTTTAACATCTCTGCAATATCTTTTCCTTTTGGGCATCCCACGTAGTAGGAAACTGTTTGCTTCCAATTTCCATTAAGCCCTCTTAACGTAAATACCATCACTTTGGTGGCTACTGTGGTCGTCCTGCCAAGCTCTCCAAAGTCGGTAAATCCATAAATTAGGTCGTCCTTAATATTATAATCGAGTTCGGGTATAATTGCCATCTCGTCGAATAATAAAACGCATTTCCTGTCCATCGCTGTCATCACTTTAGCTTTATTGCTTAGCAGGCAAACTATTTGCTCTGAAAAGCCGGCCGGCAAGCTTAATGCCGGCCGGCCGGAATGCCAATGATAAATAGTTCTTACCGCTGGCAATTTGAATCCCGTACTCAACAAATATGAGTACGCAGATGGGGACTTATAAAAGAGTTTTAAACAAACGTCTTTTTCGTCATTTGCCCAATGACTTTTGGGTTTATGGAAGGCTTGCGCAAAGGTGAACGTCTGCACGTCAGCAGGCAAACCTTCCAATTGACGATCTAACTGCTTACGCAAGTTATACTCCCTGTCCATCTTCAGTCTTTTTGGCGTTTCAAAAATGTGTTGGGGAATGTTCCTTACTTGCAACAATTTGGGTTGCTCCATTCTATATGAATGGAGTCCCGGAGAAGGAAATTGACTGGGTGAAATGTGGGAAGAATGAGGAGCTAAATCCCGTAGAGAATAATCTCTTATATAAGTTATGGGGTCCGATGGCCTTCTTACAATGAAAGGAGTGAAAGGATACGAAGGTGGCTCATACGGTCGGCGAGAAGATCCCGATGGCTCAATGGGCTGATCAATTTGCCCCGCGGTGACCGTGGAAGTCGGCTCATGTCGGGGCATGGACGAATTCATGATCCGGAAGCACGAATAATCAATAGCAATTTCGGAGCAACTGCAGATTAAAGCCAATGATATCGGCAAAGCATCTGCATTCAGTTGCTTCCGATTGTCCCTATATCTTATGTTAATATCATAAAAGTGGTTTTCGCAAAGAAAGACAGATTTGAAAGACTTATCACACTGCGCGTGCTTAAGCCAAATTTGCCGCCTGTGATCTCCCGGGATCTTAAAAAAGGAGCAACTACCCGGTCTTTTAACGGTGTTGCATTCTTTATACGCACATAGAACCATTATTTAATTATATGTTATATGATATGTAAAATGATAAAAAATGTGTATGTAAATAAATGTAAAATCTATATGTAAATTAATTAAATTGAGTCTTAAAAAAAACTATTTGTAATGTAATATGAATAGTGCTACTCGTATTATTACAAGCAGGGCACGCGCTCGTACACACACTCTAACTTGTCTTATCTTATCTCTGCCTCAATTAATTTTTTTCACATGCAAATATGATATGCCTCACTGCTGAAATGCGAATCTCCTTCGCCGATCTTAACATATACACACCAATTGTATAAAATACAGCAAAATAAGTTCCAGGTGACGGTTTTGTTCTAATTGCAATATGCCATAACCTACCCCAAAAACTTTGATCAGAGCAAACAAATAATATACCATCAATCTACCCAACTACAATTATCCCACCTCTCTTCATCCACCATCGCCCCTACCATTAAATATGAATATCTGCTTTTCACTTGCAAATACTCGTATGAATTATAAAAAAAAAACATTTGAGAATCTTCACTGCTGAAATGCGACTCTCCTTCAACGATCATACACACACATACCAATTGTGTTAAAATCCAGAAAACATAACATACCCCTTCCATCAAAGCAAACAAAAAATATACCATAAATCTACACGAAACCTGCTTTGCCAACCACCACCACTACCTGCATCATCCTCCTACTCATATTCCCAGCACGAGAATGGTGTAGAACTAGACTATCATGATTTGTTGCGGGCGAATGCGCACTGATGGCGTATCGTCGTTTACGCACGGTTGCACTACTATAAGGTTTATATACAATGACCGTACCCCCTTCTCGGTTTCACGGTAATCTATTTTGTGTTTCTCGTTTGTGTTTGGCACCGGTATTGTTGTTTTTGCGTTTGTTGTGAGGGTGTTTCACAGGGCCGTCCACCCGCACCCCTCTGCTGATCCTTCGGTGCTCCCACGACGGAGTTAGGTCAAAAGGGAGCTACATCCCTTCCCTCATCGAACGTGGCTCACTACCGTGTCTGTGGTAGATCATGATTCGCATTTGGGTCTTTGACTACTCGGACCGTCCGCCCGCGTCCGCCAATTTCATTTGAATTTTCAGGGTGGATGTTTCGGTGTGTTGTGTTGGTTCCACCCTGGTCTGGTTGCAGAGTGGTTTTTACTCGCAATCCGCCTTTACAGACCTTCCATCTGCAGTCATTTTCACAGACCGTCCGTCTGTATTTTGTTCACGCTGCTTTTCGTTTTGGGCCTCCTGCCTTTCAATTCTGTGGTGGTTGGTCCCCAAGGCTCCAAAAACGTGGACCAATGACTGATGGGACCATGGTTGCCCCTCCACTTTTTCAGACCGGTGGAACGCAGGCCGATAAAATAGGACAAGGTACTTTATCTTGTTGGAAGAATATTGCCCTTCTCTGAACAAGAGGAACATCTACAAGGAACTCCGGCAATGCTTTTCCAAAAAGCTCCAGATAATAATGGGAATTAACTGTATGTTGAAGGACGTTCGGGCCTGCTAAGGTATTTCCTATTAATCCAGCTCAAACAATAAAATAAGTAAAACATTTTGAAGAAGGTGTTCACAATAATTAATTAAAATCTTACCTTTGAAAGGATAGTGTGCGTATTAAATGGGGATTGCTGTCTGACCAATGGTGCAAATTATGGTGGTTTATAATCCCATCTCTTTGGAATTGAGCTTGGTCAGTCCATAAAAAGTTCTTGAGGAAGTTCCCGTCATCTGCCTTTTGCGTAGTATCTATTGGCAAAGTTCTACTGTTCTTTGTGCATCTCCTGATTGGAAATTCTGTTTCGGCGTTAAACAGAAAGGGTGTAATCTATTACTCCAACTCCAACTGCGTCTGAACGTTGTCAGCAAGGCGCTGATATGCATCAGCGAATATGGTGTTCCACCATTTTTGTCTGACAAAAAATGTCTTTTACCACAACTTGTGTTGATCGTACGTAAAAAAGTTTCCAGGACTATCCCTGTAAAATATTTTACTGCTTAACTGGGACACCCTGTATAAAGTTTTCTGATGTACCCACTTTTAAATGGCGTTTTTTTAACAAAAACGTTGTTTTTGCAATAGAATTCTTTAAATATTGTGTAACAAAATATTGCAGAACTCAACACTAAATGAGAGATAGGAATTGGAATAGGGCATACAACAGTTTGCCCAAGCGGACTGTAACCTTTCCCTATGTTTTTTACAATTCCAATAACGAACCTCCCCGGCTCGTCATTAGATATGTATGATTGATATCAGTATCCCCCTCTATTTTCGAAAAACATTGTATATTTTGGAAAGAAAATATACAAAATAGGACAA
This sequence comes from Portevinia maculata, assembly GCA_949715645.1. Classification (NCBI taxonomy): domain Eukaryota; kingdom Metazoa; phylum Arthropoda; class Insecta; order Diptera; family Syrphidae; genus Portevinia; species Portevinia maculata. The sequence goes on along the minus strand of OX454527.1, from coordinate 171,860,275 downwards.
GTACAATTTCAATTTACAAAATAAACTATGCATACTATAATAAAAACACTCAAAATGTACTTACCCACTAGTTTATAGAAGCCGGCTCCTTAACAAAATCAACAAAAAAATCCCACTTTTTTACCACTAGCTGCTATACGTTATCCAACAAAAATTGTCAGTACAGGCAAGATAGGATGGTTGTCTCTCAGTCTGGTTGCAATGACTTACATAAATCGGTCCCTCTTTAAAGCTCTCACAGGGTTGCCGTAGTATGATAATTCGCCATAACTCAGAGAACAATTCTATTAGGGTTACCATTTTTCAATTTAAAATAAAAATATTGCGGAAATAAATAAATTCCGTTTATCTTTTTCCTTTTCTGGTAAGATAATAATAGGCGCTTTTTTTAAGGGTATCTCCAGTAGACCAACAAAATATATAAATTTCGTAACACAAAAAAAAAATCAAAACGAAAAATATGTATATCACTGTAATCCAATTTATTCATTATAAATATTGTAAAACATAAAATACACTACTCAACTAATCCGATGAGTAATTACTGCTACTGCTCTCGTTATTTAGGTCTATTATTAACCTTTCAACTGCTTCCTCGGCAAAAACGTATATTTCCCACATATTTGGCTCAACAACCTTTTGAAAGTGTTGGACACATCGATGCCATTTTTCCTTGTCAACCCTTGTAAGTGCTGTCGTTAGTAAGTCTCTTATTTCAGCCATTTTAAATGACTTGTTTTAGCTTGCTACAAACCCTTTCACTTGAGCCCAAACCAATTCTATTGGATTAAGGTCACAGTGATAAGGCGGCAAGCGAAGCACTTTATGTCCCGCATTTTAAGCCATTTCATCCACGACGTATGTTTCATACTTGGCTTTGTAACGTTTAACGATTTCAAGCAACCCATTGTATGATTGCATCCCTACCTAACTTGAAATCGTCCTTTTGGGAAATCCTGTATTCATTGGCAAAACAGGTGTAATTCATCGGAAAAACAAAGACATCATGCAAACAGGTACATAATGAGAAGAAAGGATGTATTTTTTTTTTAAACAGTTTACGACATAAACTCAATCAGCAAGATTTGTTAAAAACATTTCCCAGTCCTTTCCGCTATATGTATTGTATATTGTGAAAGGTAGACATAATCAGGCAATTAGAATACAAAAACATAGGGGCGGGCTACAGTCCGCTTGGGCGAACTGTTGGATACCCTATTCTTATTCCTATATCTCATAAGTGGGCGTGACAAAAATTTAAAGGATTTTATCGAAAAAACTAAGCTTTTGTAAATAAAAACGCTCCCTAGCTCAAACTTTGGTTTTTCAATAAAATTGTTTTATTTAATTTGTGGGCGTGTCAGTAGGCGGATTTAAAAAAAAATTAAGTATGAGCATAAAGGGCACCTAGAGAGTATATACTATAAATTTCAGCTCCCTAGCTCAAACTTTGGACTTTAAAAAATAAAAAAAAAATAATTGTGGGCGTGTCAGTAGGCGGATTTTGAAAATATTTACACATGAGCATAAAGGGCCCCTAGAGAGTATATATTAAAAATTTCAGCTCCCTAGCTCAAATTTTGGTTTTTCAAAAAAAATATTTTATTTAATTGTGGGCGTGTCAGTGGGCGGATTTTGAAAATTTTATGTCCCAAGTAGTTTTATGGGCCAAAGATCGTATATAAAAAATTTCAGCTTTCTAGCTCAAAATTCAATTTTTCCCAAAATTTGTTTTATTTAATTGTGGGCGTGTCAGTGGGCGGATTTTGAAAATTTTATGTCCCAATCAGTTTTATGGGCCATAGATCATATATAAAAAATTTCCGCTCTCTAACTCAAAATTCGATTTTTTCCAAAATTTTGTTTTTTTGAGTTTGTGGGCGTGTCTGTGGGCGGATTTCAAAAATTCTTAAACTTGATTATTTCGGGACCCTATAGAGTATATGGTTAAAATTTCAGCTCTCTAGGTCCAGTTTAAAGGCCTAATTTTTGCCGACGGACGGACGGGCGGACGGACGGACGGACATGGCTAGATCGACATTACTATCGATGCTGATCATAAATATAGTAACTTTTAGGGGTCTACGGGCAATATTAAGGTATGTTACAAACTATGCGTCAAAATTAATATACCCCTAGAATAGGGTATAATTATATAACCACGACGCAATGTCATATACCTAAACAGATGGTTAAGAAACTGCACTTGTGTAGCTGTATAAATACAATTAAATTAAAACCGAATGGCAACACCCCACGTAATAATACGTTCTCAAAAGCACCAAAACCGAAAGTTCTTTGACAAAATCCATAGATAAACCCTTAATGATAGGCTTCATTGTAGAGATGGTAATACTCTTCTGATGTGCTTCAGTCACACATACTGCTTATTTTGGTGGATGATAATAGCAAGCGAACACAAGACGATCATGCTCATTCCCATTCGGCTGTGTGGAAGACTGGATGTGGTGGGTTGTATGCGAATTTTAGGAAAATTACAACAACAATTCCTTGGTATGACAGTGGTTTGGTTTTTATTTCAGTGGCAATTCTTGCGTTTGAGTGCACTTGTAATGAACCCAATAAACCAATTCCATACTCCTACATTGTACTGCATAACAATGCACACAAAACAACAACTCGAATATCACTTCCATCACTTCTTACTTTGTGCTTACATTATGTAAGGCAATCCAAGTCAACTGGCTCATATACACTACTGACCCACTGACATGGCATTCAAATTTCATCACCACATTACAGTGTCTGGTATCGCATACAGAAAGTATGGATAGAACATCTGGCGATAACCCTGACATTGTAACTGGATCGATGCATTACGCGATCGGTGATTTGGGTGACGAGTAATTATGAAGTGTGTCATGAGTACAATATGGAAGAGTATGATGACTAAATTTAACGGCATAAAACATTTTGTTTACATATATCGATGTGTATCGTTTTGGTTGAAAGAAGATTAGTATATAAGATATAGATTTTGAAGAATAAAATCAGACTCAATTTAGTATTCAAACTGATTGTTTCTCTTTATGGCAAACCCTATGGCATTCGTGCCTGCCCTACATTAAAACCGCTTCGTTGTTTAGATTCCTTGGGAAGTCTCTCTCTAAAGAAGAACCTCCTTACAGTAACATAACAGAAAGGAAAACAGCAAACCTTACACACTACTAGTAGAAAAAAGCACCTCCATAAGGCCTGTACTGACAATTTTTGTTGGATAAAGTTATTTTGCCGATGTGTAAGTAGAGTGTTTCATTTTCGTCTTGGAGTATATTTGCAAAGGAACGATTGTGTTTTGTGAAATCCCGATAGGCTTTCGTTTCGGGAACTAACTTTCCGAGAACACCGAGAATTACATCATTTTCACCCTTTTTTACACCTTTAGGCAAAAGCGATAGTGGACCATTCCAAACGGCGATCTTTCTTTCCTTCGCAGCTTTATTTTATTCCCAGTAATTCGCCCAATATTGCCGGCGAAGCTTATATTTTAACCATTCTGCGGGCGCTGATGGCGGTGACTGAACTTTACTTGCAATTGAATTTGTCTTTTTCGCAATTTTAGTCCGTTTTGATTGTTTGTCCGCTACCCAAATAAAAAGCATTAATATTAAGTGTAATAAGGTTTAAAAAATTTTTTTTAGTGCAAATGAATACATTATTTAAATTAGAAAAGTCGAAACAAAGTTCAATCTATTAATCTCCGAAGTAGTACTGGAACATTTAGTGTTTTACTCTGTATTTTAATGAAGGTTTTCTTAATAATGTATGAAATTGTTCATATATGTTCCCACAAGGCGATTGGCATTTGAAAGTGATTGAATAACATTTTTACTTCTATTTTAAAATGTTCCCTTAGGTATACATTATATTAATAAGTTTTTTTTTTAGATTTAGATAGATACATTTATTTCGTTTGAATTATTTACATTATATTTGTTACCGCACATTTTACAGAGATTTGATACTTTTGTCTTTCTTCTGGAACATTATTTAAATTTTTGTGAGTCAAATTTTTCTGAGAAACATACATTTCAAGGAAAATACGAACAAAAACCTTCAATATAATTGAGAAGAAAAAAAAAACTATTGTGTATAGCTACATACAATAAATAAATAAATATACATAGATAAATAAATAAATAAACAAGTAAGTAAATAAGTAATAAAAAAATAAATAAAGACTAAAAAAACAAATTATATATAGGTAATAAATAAATAATAAATAGATAATTAATAAATAATAACTTAGTTACCAATAATAATACGAAAAAAAATATTAAATAATAAATACATAAATAAATAAGTAAAAAAAAGGATATTACTTAAATTTAAACTCTTACAAATAAATGACTAGATTGTATGACCTTTTTTTTTTTTTTAAATGAAATCCAAATCCCAGAGCACGGGTCCATTTTACTACCAGGCAGAAATCCTCCTTTTGGTGTATGTAGAGGCATGTGATTGGGTGGCGTATGTTGATGTTCCCCATGGAGATTGAACCTTCACCGCACGAGTCACAAGCCAACAAACTAACCTCTACACCGTCGCCACCCTTGTATGACCTTACGATAGAGTGAAGAGGCATAAATAGTTACAAACAAAGTTATTTATTTACTTTGGGTAAAAGGAAAAACAAATGTATGTACGTACTTAAACCAGTAAGTTAATAGACAATAAGTAAATAATTTAACATGTAAATAACACCTAACATAACATATATAACAAGCGAAAAATAAGTACATTGGAGCGACAAAGTGCTCAACTTAAAATATTCAAATTATTTACGAGGGGATTATCAGCAAAGCTGCATCTAGTTTTGAACGCTATATTTAGTCTATCGATTCTATTAGCAATCAATTCAACATTCGCTCTCTCATGAATATCAAGGGTTGAGTGGTGCCAAGGTAAGTTTAGCATCATTTTTAACAATTTGTTTTGGGACACTTGCAATTTTTTTTATATGACATCTTACAGAGTCGCCCCACACCCGACACCCGTATAGCAAGATTGCTTGGAAGATTACTTTGTGCAAGATAATTTTGTTGTCAGTGGATAGTAGGGATTGCCTACTTATAAATGGGTACAACATTTTTATTGCTATCCCTAGTTTTTTTTATTGTCTTGTTTATGTGGTCCTTAAATGTGAGTTTAGAGTCCAAATAAATTATATTAATAAAGATTAATAAAGGTCTCTATATTTTCAGAGATATTATTATCATGGTTCTCTTTGGACGTGGTTCCACATTAATTGAATTAAGTTACAAAGACTGTCAAACAATTTATTTTGTTAATACAAATGTGCGTATTAGCAAATTAACATTATTCAATTACGAAAAGAAGAATTCACATCTTCCATTAGTAATTCCATCCATCCGAATAATCAATTTCGTATTCATTTAACTTTCTTAATTTCAGAAGTAAAAATTAAATGAAAAGGTAAAATCAGTTTTATTCAATTAAGTATGGAAATAGCATAAAACGAAATATTCCGACAAACCCTAACCTAATTCCACTTCAGCTAGAAAGTTTGTAAAGAGTTTTTGAAATAAATATAATTTGCTAATTTTCTGTTCTACAATATAATACAACCATGTTATGCCATAGATTAGAGAGGTGTGTATTTGGAACAAAACTTTACAGATTCCCATGCGACAATATTTGGTGTTGTCTTTGGTATACGCTGTCCTCTTAGAAATAAATTGAATTTCCTGAAGCAGGAAACTTCCTATAATGTGACCACCCACAACGTTGCCAACACTCCCCGCTAAAAAATAAATGAATTCTTATCCACATACTGTCCTTACGAAGATAGCCATAGAAATCACGCCCACAACGCAATAGAAATCAACCGGATTGAAATTGTCCCCAAAAGGATAAAGTAAATTGAAAGGAAAGCATTGGAACCGTCATATTATGAACAAAATCAATGTTCGGATATTAACTTATAACGGACGATGAACCGAATACCCTAAAGATTTTACAGAGGTTCCGCGTGATCCTTGCACGCTGCGCCGTTCCAATTTTCTGTAAATCCTTGAAAATGGAAAAGTTTGTGTGTTCAGTTAAATTGAAAACTTTATTAAGTTCGATGGTAATACGTCTCTAAGAAATCCAGTCAACTCAGCTCTAGAGATTTATTTTAATAATTTTCATAATCCTGTGGTGAGAGGATTTATTGGGAGTGCAGGATATGAAGGATTTAAGATGTCAGTATCAGATACTTGTTAATGCGAAATATATTAAGGTTTAAAGGCTTTTCAGTTTTTTGAGGCGCAACACTTAGTATTAACTTTAAGTATTGCATTTTCGTAGGTATTCAATTATAAGGCGTTGTTTGAAGCACCTCTATGCCAAGGCCTTAATGTTAGATAGGTTGCATTAGCAATATCGAATATTCCAAAAATTCCAATAGGGTGGTATTTTCATAACTCTTATGGAATTATCGCAAAAAAAGAAGTTTAATTGAATACGAGTAAGGGTCTTTCTCACAATGTAAAAGTTAAGTCACAGTTAAGCTACTTGCAACTTAATCACAGCGCTTCACTACAACCGAATTGATTCAACCAGTGGTTAAAGTTCAAGTGGAGTAAGTACCCAAGAGCAGAGAAAACATCCGGTCAAATAGTTTGACAGTTGCATCCTGCCTGTCACGAGAAATCATAATTTTCGTTTTGGGTTTTTTCTTTTCTAATTATAATATGGACATGGACACTGGAAACAAAAAACAATAAACACCACTTTTGAGAGGATTGGACTTCAAATCTAGGCATATATATTTATCACCGCGGTAGGCCAACCCAGTTTGGCAGAAGAAGTAGAATGTATGTATGTATAACAATTTATATACATATTCGTCGGGCACTGCCGAACGTCTTGACCTACATTCAAAAAACCAAATGGTAATCAATCTATGTTACATTTAAGTCATAGCTGTAAGTGACCAGGTCCCCTTACCCGCAGAGTTCCTGGTACCGTATCCCAGTCTTAAATGGTAGTCTTCATAGTCTGCTTTCACTTCCTGACATGTCCGTTCAAATCTCCGCCAACAATCAAAAGTTCTATTTTTGGGATGTTCTTGATGAAATTGTGAAAATCTATATAGAATGCAACTTTTTATTTCTGCTCGCATCCAACTTGGAAAGCCTATGCGCTGACAATATTCCACACCTTACCTTGTATCATGACATGAGCCATCATACAAGTAGCTCTGCCGGATAGACATTACCGATTCCGTTCCTACCTCGTTCCGTCCCGTAGTAGAACATTGTGAAAGCTTTTGTTCTAACGTCCAAGAAACACTCCCGATTTGCGGTGATTCGTCACTTCGTTTTTTCAATACATAAGATGTCAACTAGCCTTCTAACCATCATATCTTTAAGCTCGTAGCTACGACCACTCATACTTCCAACGTTCCCACTCGCGACCCTTAAGTTTCGCCTAAGCTCAAGCATTACTTTGAAATCCCGCGGAAACCTAATAGCTCTGATCCGAGCATTTCTTCCAGCCCAAGAATTAGTTCCATGATAAATATGCTTGGCGAGGTAGTGCGATTTTTATTATAGCGTGTATTTCCATAGTCTTTTAGTTCTCCAGTCGTGCCAACCCACGGAATTGCATGCACACTTGCCGGACATTTTTGAGATGTAAGATATTAGGCTCACCTGGATGCTTAAATTGCCTACATGCGATTTTCCCCTGAGTCGCCTTTTACGACAAGTGCTATTTATCGGGGTGAACTGTTGTTATATTCTTAACCCGTCCCTTCACCGGGATCGCCCATAACCATACAAAAGGCAGCAGTGCGGACTAGGCCTGTACCAGAAAACAACAAGCCTTGTAATTGCAAGTAAAATTCGATGTAGAATTGAATTTGAATTGAATTTCACTTATTTCACAAGACTGGTGGTGTTGTGGTATAGGCCCCTGAATCCTGAACGTAACCGTTTGGGGAGGCTTGGCATACTGAAACAAGTTCAGACATGTCAATGAGAGTCCCCTCTTGTCGTGGTGCCAAAGTCCGATTGATCGGTTCGCATAAGCGGAAACTTCAAAGCGTCTGTTAGTCCGCAGTCTTAATTGTCAGTCATTTTTAACGGGTGGCAATGGTGCAGTAGTAGTGTATTCGCTTTCGGAATGGAAGGTCGTGCGTTCGAATCCCGGCCAAGTCCATTACTTTATACCGAATACATGAAATAGAAATCTCCCTATGTAACTTAGACACCACCCGTGGAGAAAAACCCTACAACTGCACACAAACACTTCTTTCCTATCTCTCTATTCTTTCTAATACCAAGTAGCTTACACTTTGTTCTTAGCACTATAAGGGTACTGTAACAACAGAAAAAAATCCCTTTAGCGTAAGCAAATTATAAAAAAAAAAAAAAAAAAAATAGGAAGTGCATTGTCTTCATTTCCCTCGATCCAAAGATCTGTGCCATGAACTTCATGGATTACAATATTTCACTAAGTTTAGATTAGATTTTTGGGTGGAGGTGGTATACTGTATCCAGATCACTGCGGCCGCTTATGGGCCTATTGTGATATCCTTCATTTAGAGCTCGTCCATGATGCCGCAGTTTTTTAGAAAGGCGGCTAATTCTTTGGGAGAGCTGGCAGCTATGTTTACTGCTTCAAGGTAGAGCTTAACTAGATAACGTTGACGCGTTTTGATTAAACAGTTGCATTCACATAATATGTTCTGCTGTTTCCACTTCCTCGTTGCACAATCTGCAGGTATTATCTATGCCCATAGTCGTCAGGTGTTTTTTAACACGGCAGTGCCATGTGAGGAAGCCTGTGACTAGTCGAATCTGACGTTACTTAGTTGTAGTAGTTGTTTCGTTTTTTTGTAGGAACTATTTGTCATAAAGTTTTTTGTTTGCCTGTTTCCTTCGGTTTCCCTCCAGAAATGAAGCTCCTTTTCCTCGACCCAAGTATTAACACAACTTTTAATAGTGTTTATTGATAGCCCGCAAGGGACCTGCTTCTCCCTCACATTCACATAGTAAGTGTGTTATGTCTTCCTCTGCTGGCATATCGCCGCAGTCTTAATTGTTTTGTATGCTTCCTTAGGAGACAGTGGCTGAGCATTGTTCGGCAACTCCTAACTTTTTCAAAATTGATGTTAACTGATTCCAGGGTCTTGAGTGCAGCCTGACTATCGACATAGATGGCGATATCCATAACGAATTAATTCCCCCGCCCTGAGAATAGCAAGAACCTACGATTCTAAGATACTGCTTGTATCTGGAAGTCTTATAGACGGTCTCAGGTCTTGTTCGGCAGCATAAATGCCAGAGCCAGACCCTCCTGCCGTTTAAAAACCGTCTATATATTTTGCAATTTCATTTGTTTTGTTTTGTTATTCCATTTCATTGTTATTTGTCCCTTCGATCAAAGGGGATATTTCATCAATTATTATTGGATTAGCGAGCAGTAGTTCTGCCATCGAGCAATGTAAAATATCGTGTTATCTTTTCGTTATTGATATTCCAGTTCAGTTTTCCGTCCAAAATTACGTCGAGATACGTCGCGCTGCCGGAAGGTACAATTCTACACCTCCCAGTTTTGAAAGGTTGAACTGCGGTATATTGTGTTTTCTAGTTTTCTAGGACTTGTTCCGTCTTGCATTGGCATTGAGTCCGATGCTCTTCGCAGTCATCCTGTACTATGATGACATCATCTGCATATGCTGTAGGTACTTACAGAGCGAATTGGCGAAATGCATGCTTCTTCTATCTTCCCTACTACATCGTGTAGAGTAGTTTCTAGTAATGTTCAATTCATGTATGCATGTTTCGACTTGCTGCAGCAAAAATATTGACTGTTTGATTGTTTTGAAGTCTTTCGCTGTTGTGTACCCCTGCTTACCACCTTTGGTTATGAAAATCACCTTGACTTTCCTTCACTCTGCTGGTAAATATCCCATTTTTAGACTAAGTCTAACAATTTTGATAATCTTGTCTATAGCATTCTCCTGTACTTTTTGCAGCAAGATCAGCAAAACACCATCTGAACCTGGAGATTTATACCGTAGCTTTTTCCTATTTCTGAGACCACCTGTTACTTCTACGCAGAAAGAGAAGCTATTGATCTCTATATGCCTTTGCCTATAAGGGTCCCTTAGGCGGTTGAGCCCGGAGAGAAAATTTCAACCAACGTTTCAACAACCTCTTGACTGCTTTCAGCCCATATAGCGTCAGTTTTGATTATGAAGGAACCCCTAGCATCTTTTGAGAGTCTCATCTGATACAGCAATTGTTTCGCGGAATCGTTTTTATGACGCCATTTTAGAATGGATTACCAAGTATTTAAATTGTTTCTTACTTTCATAGAACTCATCCCATATCTTGTCATACTTTCCGAGTTTTGCTCTATTGTAGAGTTTCCTAACTTTCATCCATTCTAGACCGATTTCCCTGTTCCTTCTTTTTGGCTGAGTCCTTTAGGTTTTTTATTCAGCGGACATGCTTTCTCAAAAGGTAAGCCAGCGTTTCATTCACTTGTTCAACCGACAAGTCTAATTTCGCAATGTTATCGTTTGGAATCTAGATTTAGACTAACCACCTTTGAATATCTTGCCCAGTCTGCCTTTCTTGGATTTCTGTAAAAACTAGATGCCTTACTTTGGAAGTTAAGTCTGAAGCGTATCCATGGATTATCTGACAAAGACGCATCATATTCCGATTAAAACTACAAGGTTCTATAGTCTAAAGTTTCAATCGAAACCTTATTTTATCATTTTTTCTACACTCTTGTTGCATTAAAGGGATCAATAAAATACCTATTTTTGTCCGGACAACCGTTAATTTTAATTTCTTTCTAAGAACAGTTAAATCCTGGTTAATCACTGTCAATAATAATGTCCGTGAATCGTATCTCAGAAATCATCCAGTATCCTAATCATCAGCACATAAGTAAATTCTTGGTTTAATGTCGGTATACTGTTATTAAATTTTGTAGTTTTGAAATTTGTAACAACCCCAAAAAATTATTTGTTTTCACCACACCCTCACTCTTCTCATTCTCTACAAATTTAATTAAATACTTTTCGATTCAATTTGTTTCTATATTTTACTTTTTATTTGTTTTTTTTTTATCTTTTTTTTGGAATTGTATCCCGTTATTGCCTAATTTGTTTTTACGTACAAAATTGTAAGCCGGTGTTACACCACATCTGATATATATTCTGCTTCCAGTTCTCCAGATCAAGTGCATGCTTTTCAAATCTATATCTGTTCCTAAGGCACGAGAGTGATATTCATCAGAAAAACGGCTAAGGCCACCCAGACCACAGCCAAGTCTTCCGATCTATAAATCTGTCCTCATTCATTCCTGAAAACACTAGATCAGCTGATTTATGTGTATTTTAGAAATTGGATTTGCGAAAACAATCGTTCAAAATCGCAAAACGCATATATGAAAGGATTATCTGTGGACAAAAAGAAAAATCCTTAGAAAATACTGAGAACATTGTTAGTTTGTTTCTTTACATAGAGGGAGCCTTCGAGTGTTATGGGTAAGTGAAAATGAAGAGTTTTAGAAACCAACGTATAGATGATCACGGACATGTATGATAAACACAAGGAAGATGCCCCGCTAGGGTCAAGTAGGTGTTCACAGTCAAAGTCGGTGTACATCGGGAAACCTTGATATTTATTACAGTCCTTGATTATATGCTTGGATGAAATATAATTGACCCCAAAGGTTATCAAAAGCTCCGTCATCTTCTGTGTCCGAGCAATGCCCCATAAGCTAAAAAGAAAGGCTCTACACCAATTGTGTGCACGCGGCACTCACGTACAGCTCACAATGTTGAACAGCGTGCAAAGAGTATGAGGGTATGACAGCAGGAGTAACAAATTTTGACCGAATCAGAAGTTCCAAGACCAAGAGGAAAGGTTTCGGTACAAAAGAAATTCTCGTAGACAATAGAGCGCAACCGACTCAGTTGGTACTGTCATGTTCAAAGAATGGATCATATGAACCCAGCCAAAACGGTAACATCAATCCACGTTCGCGAACGAGAGGCAATCCGAAGCACTCCTCTAGATCATTTAAATGCCAAAACACCAGTATTTAATTGGCCTCAATGTCGAATTGATTCGATATCGGAAGGGCTTAAGATCCTTTTTAAGGTCAAACCGGCGGTGGATGCAGGAAAGTCGGAGGGATCATAACCATTACTCCAGATCATTTAAGATAGGTCATGAAAAGCCGTAGTATTAGTTGATTTCAATTTTACTGATATCACTTTTGTTTATTCTAAGGATGAAAATTATTCACTTTTATTTAGCACAATTAAATTAAAGAAGTAGACAATATGTTTGCTACCAAATTTCGTCAATTCAATGAGGATTGCAACGCTTCCGGTGGTACCTATATTAGATTTAATATTTCTAAATGAAGTGCTTGATTATTCTGAGAATAATGCATATTTTTATTTACTTAATAATAATATTTTCATAATGCCCTGGAAGTATTATTGTATTCAATCCATTCGTTCTTACAGAGCTTGGGTACGTTTTAGACTAAAGCGTTAGTTTTCGATAAATTCCGTAAAACGTTAAAGTAGAACTTATTAAATATGTTAGATACTATCCTTCTGTTACACCGCTACCCCATCGACATGTTAGAAATACTAATTGCCTAGTCGGAGACTCTTTCCGAAGGAATAAAGTGTATTTGAATTTACTGAGTGTTTGTTGTTAGTTAAATTTTGCCTCACACTTAATAATTCTCCCATACACTTTTTTTGGGGGTGTTTTGAACAAATGTGTCGTTTTTTCTATAATTAAATTCCTTAAAAAAACGGAAAAATATAATAAGGGTATTTATGCAACGTCGAAAGTTTACGAAGTGGAAAATGAACCGTCACGGGCTATACAAATTTTTACAGTTTTACGAAGATTGCGACGTTTACGAAGTTCTCGCAGATGTGGCGACGTTGCATGAATACCATTAAAGTCGTTCTTTACATTTGACACTACCGCTTTTGGGAGCGTTTTGGAGAAATCTTTAATTTTTGGTCATTTTGTTAGAACACAAACATTTTGTTATTATTTAAATAGACAAAGACTCTCAACTCAACACCACACCTACCTAAGGGGATAGAAATATGGATTGGGTTTATTTTTATTATTATTATTAACTCCTAGAATATCTTTTACATTAGACTTGAAGTCCATTTAAGCAAAAGTAATATAATTTAAATTAAATAAGCTAAACAATTATAAATTACATTAACCAATCAATGACAAACAAAAAGCAAAAAGTGAAAAAGTTAAAGCAAAACAAAGAAAATTAATATAATGTATGTACAAAATTAACAATTTTATAAAACAAAGAAAAAACGGAATAAATAAATAAGCAAATTGTAGTAGTTACGAATTATTGACTAGATATCTGAATAAAACGCTTTCGAAACGTTTGGTACCGCGATGTCTTCTTATGTCTAGGGGTAAGGTATTCCACTGTCTGATAACATAAACAAAAAATTGTCGTTTTGAATTTGTGCAGGTAAACCTTGGCTGTAGAAATATAAACCATCTTGACGAAGTAGAAAAATGTATTTTTTCATATAAGTACGAAGGTTCTTTGTTTATTAAAATGTTGTTTAATCTTTTAAGTGCGCAGTATGTAAACTATGTATACAGACTACATCCAAATATACTTTTAGAGTAGCTTGATATATGATCAAAGCGTTTGAGACCATATATGTATCGGATAACATTATTAAATGCAACAGTTAAACTTCTTTTTGTTTCAGAATTATGACCACAGAAAATTTCACACCCATATGTTATAACCGGCATAATTATTAATTTGGCTAATTGCATTTTAATGTGTTGAGGGGTAAAATGCTTCGATAGAGATAAGTTTCGCAGACAACCATAGATCTTACCGATTGACAACCGTATATGATAATCCCAACTAAGCGTAGAATCGATCTAAATACCCAAGTTATTCGCCTTTTCAGTATATTCAAGCGCTTTTGTACCTAAGTATATTCTTCGAAAATAGCTAGAGTCAAGTTTATCTTTGTATATTATCTGGCACTTAGACTTTTTTGGGTTTAATTGGAGACAGTTCTTTTCTGACCAAGTAGTAATACTTTTCAGATCTCTATTCAATTTATCAGCACCATCTTCTATCATTCCAAGCTTGCAGCTTAAATATATTTGTACATCATCAGCGTACATGTGCAGGGAGGAGTTCTCCAGAACAAGTGGTAGGTCATTGATGAACATAGTGAACAATAATGGGCCAAGTATTGATCCCTGTGGTACACCAGAGGAAAGCTCTAAGAAATTAGATACGTTCCCATTTACAACGACTGCCTGGGTTCTATGTATGAGATAAGAATACATCAAACTAGCGGCTGAGTTTGAAAACTGAAAATATGATTGGGTATCCGACAATTTGCCAAAGTAGTGTTTCCGAATGTTTAAATGTCGCTCTATTTCTTAGGACGCTGGTTTACTTCAGCGCTATTAACTGGTCATATGTACATTATTAATCACCTTTTATATTCAATGTACCTATTTAAGTTAATATATTCCTACAATTATACTTACCCACTAATAACATTTTACAAAAGCATCCACGTACTGGAAAACCATTAGCGCAATTTATTATATCTAGAAAACGATTTATGGCAAATTACACTTACCTAATGTTTAAAATTTAAATTTGTTCATAATAGAGCCATTTTTGCTGAATTATGGATATTCACCTTGGTAGAATACAGGTATTTACTCACTATCATAATTATATATAATATGTAGAGTGCATTATACATATGTTGGTACCTATGTTTCAACATTTTTTCTACGTGGTGATCCGAATCTGCAATTAAATTAATCACGATAAGGAAAGCTGTTCAAGTCACCGAGTGTAGCACTTAATTTATTATTAAACCTTATTATAATTATTAGTACCGCCACGCACACAGTTATTTATAGATTGCGTGTTCGGTTGGCATTTAATGCCACAATGTTGGTGGGAAATGCCAAAAGTAATTTGCTGTGGACGATATGTTTGAATCGTTTACTAGGGTATGCCTCATAAGGCATTTAAACATCCCTCCCCACATACCATTTAAAAACCAAAAAGTGGCTATTTATGTCGGCTTTGGGTTTGAAAAATAATGTTTCAGTATTTAACTAAGACATTGAGCTATGTATAAAAATCAAAGCATTGTTTTCGACAGATTAGTGTTTACATTTTGAAATTGCGTATATATGTAGGTACACATACATGCATCAATATATATGAACCCGCACAAGCGAAAAATAAAGGAACTCCTGGGTGGGACGAGTAATTTATATCTTGAAGATTAGGACTTACACAATTTTTAATCAATATAGGTATAATCGGTTAGAATAATTTTATGTTGACATAAATCTATATAAGGGAAAGGGTTGTCGTTGTTGGCCTCGGCCATTTTTCTAGAGCTAGATATATTATTTTATTATTATTGTGAAGGGACATTTTTGAGAAATATACATCAGTTAAAGAAAAGTACGAACAAAAACCTTCAATAGAATTGGAGAGAAAAAAAAACAGTTAAAAAAAATATTAAATAAATAAATGTGTATATACACAATAAATAAATAAATATATTTATATAAATAAATAATTAAAAAATAATATTATATAAATAATACTAATAAATAAATTATAATTAAATAATAAATAGATTAAAATAAAAAACAAATGTAGGTGGCAATGGTGCGATGGTAGTGTATTCACTAAGTGATTGGCAGGTCGTGCGTTCGAATCTCGACCAGGGCCATGATTTTTATAAATTAAATACACCCAACATAAACAGATCTGCTTAAAGCAATTTAGGCGCCACCTGTGGAGAAAAAAATCCCATCGCACCAAACTTCTTTCCTATTCTTCTATTCTTTCATGCAGTAAGTAGCACCCAAAAACAGGCAATGAATCATTATGCTGGGTGGTATTTGCAGCATCAAACAAAATGCCTGCGCTGCGGTTACCATTATAAGGGTACTGTGTCACTAAATCCCTCTAGCGCACGCAAATTATAAAAAAAAATATAAATAATAAATAAATAAAAAGAAAATAATAAATAAATAATAAATAAATAATGATAAATATTAAATAAATAAATAGGTAATAAATAATAAATGCATAAAAAATAAATAATAAATTAATAATAAATAAAAAATAAATAATTGATAAATAATAAATACTAATAATAATAATAAATAAATAAACAAATAATGAATAAAAACATAGGGACTCTACATATTTTGTTATATAACATTTAAAGGATGTTATCAAAAAAAAACGCTCCCTAGCTCAAACTAGGGTGTTTCAATAAAATTGTTTTATTTAATTCTGGGCGTGTCAGTAGGCGGATTTAAAAAAAATTAACACATGAGAATAAAGGGCCCCTAGAGAGTACATATTATAAATTTCAGCTCCCTAGCTCAAACTTTGAATTTTCAAAAAAAATAAAAAATTAATTGTGGGCGAATTTTGAAAATATTTACACATGAGCATAAAGGGCCCATAGAGAGTATATATAAATTTCAGCTCCCTAGCTCAAACTTTGGATTTTCAAAAATTAATATACCCTTAGAATAGGGTATAAAAAAATTATTTTATTTATTTGTGGGCGTGTCAGTGGGTGGATTTTGAAATTTTTTTATGCCGAGCTGTTTTAGGAGTCATAGATCATATATACGGATTTCAAAAATTCGTAAACTTGATTATTTCGGGACCCTAGAGAGTATATGGTTAAAATTTCAGCTCTATAGGTCCAGTTTAAAGGCCTAATTTTTGCCGACAGACGGACGGACGGACGGACGGACATGGCTAGATCGACATTACTATCGATGCTGATCATAAATATAGTAACTTTTAGGGGTCTACGGGCAATATTAAGGTATGTTACAAACTATGCGTCAAAATTAATAGGGTATACAAAGAGGTTATGAGTTAAATAATCTTTAAATTATAGTTCACAACTACCTTATGATACCAGCTTAAAATTCTAACATTGTGTATAACAAAACACTTCCAGACACCACCTTCCAAACGCGTCGATCCGAAAATGAGAATCGACAACAAAAAGTCTTTGTCTTAAACTGTTGCTTATCTGCATGTAAAGGCTTACAAAATACAGTAAACACAAGAATTAAAGTCAACTGACCACGCATTGCGTCGGCAATTCGTTAATTGGGCCATAGAGAAGCAACAACAAAATGACAATTTTTTCAAGCAAATTATCTTCAACGATGAGGTCATGTTGAAATTGGCGGTTATGTTAATAAACACAACTGTCGCATTTGGGCTGAAGAAAATCCTAGAGAATTGTTTGAAAGGCCAATGAAACCAAAAAAAGTCAATGTATGTTGTGGATTTTGGTGTGGTGGTGTAATTGGTCCATTCTTCTTCGAAGATGAAAATGTGGATGCAGTAACTGTGGATGGAGCTCGATATCCAGCGATGATTAGAAACTTTTTCTGGAGTCAATTGGAAGATATTGATCTGCAGAATAGTGGTTTCAACAGGATGGTGCAATATGACACAATGAACTCAATCGATCTTTTGAAATAGGAGTTTAACAATCGCATAATTATAGGAAGAACAGACGTGAATTGGCCACCAAGATCATGCGAT
The DNA here is from genome assembly GCA_949715645.1 of Portevinia maculata. Classification (NCBI taxonomy): domain Eukaryota; kingdom Metazoa; phylum Arthropoda; class Insecta; order Diptera; family Syrphidae; genus Portevinia; species Portevinia maculata. The sequence continues at coordinate 171,842,599 of OX454527.1, read as the reverse complement.
TTAACACCATTGGATTTTTTTCTAATGGGGTTTTCTTGAAGAGTAAAGTTTATGTATCAGTATCATCGAGCAAATATCACTTATTAAACCATCATTATGCGAAAAAGTGATTCAACATTTTGGTGAAAGATTGACAGTCTGCCGAGCTAGCAGAGGATGTCATCTGGACAGTCGACATTCTTTTTCATTATTAACCGGAGCTAATGAAAAGGGTTTTTCAATAAAAGCGCTACAAAAGTTTTTTTTTAAATAAAACAAAAACGGTTTTGGATATCAATGAAATTCTTTATTCCTGTGAAAGTACGTTCGATGCCATTATGTATGGAACTCGATTTCTTTTGCATGGCCACCACGGGCACGCTTGCAAAAGTCCTGACGCTGAACCCAATTTTCGACGGGTTTCAAGCATAAATCGGCCGATACTGCTGCAATTTCACGTTCGATATTCGTACGAAGTTCATCAATCGTCGCTGGCTTGTTGGCATAGACCATAGACTTGACTTAGCCCCACAGGAAATAGTCTAACGGCGTCAAATCGCACGACAGAGGCGGCCAAGCGACTGGACCATTTCGTGAGATAACACGGTTTCCAAACTTGGTTTCCAATAAATTGATTGTGGCATTCGCTGTGTGGCTTGTGGCGCCGTCCTGTTGGAACCACATGTCCTCCAAGTCCATATCATCCAATTGGGGCCAAAAATATTCGGTTATCATTGAACGGTAGCGATTCCATTTCACAGCAATGTGCCGGTCTTGATCATCACGGATCATCACGCTTGAGAACGACGTGTGAGAGACACATTTGGGCTTTCTTCAACTGAAGCCTCAGCGGCAGCAATATTCTCGACACTACGGGCACTTCTTTATCTCACTGGCACGGGAACATTTTGTACTGTGCTTGTGGATTCAAATTTTTCCACTAGATTCTCAATTGTTGATCTGCTAGGACGATTATGACGACCATAAATTGGACGTAGCGCTCTTAACGTTGAGACCACTGACTCCGAATTTCGGTAGTAAATTTTAATAATTTGGAATCGTTGTTGGCTCGTATATCTTGCCATCATGAAATGGCAAACCTTACTGAAGAGAAATGTCAAAAGAGCGGCAAGAAATTCTGCGCCGTTTGCTGTCCCTGTCGCTCTACTTTTGTAGCGTCCCTGTTGAAAAACCCTTTACATTAATTTCCAATAAAAATAAAAACAGATTTATGTCTTTCATTCAAAATATAAAATGATACCTCAAATTTGAACACCCTTTACAAAAAATGACACAAATAGCATTTATAAATTCTTTACTCTCCCAAACTATGTAATACTATGTAGAAACTATGTAGAACTATGTAATACAAAATTCGCAGTTCATTACGATATAAAAGTTTACAGTTATACAAAAAACAGGAACCACCTTTCATAAAACTTTACCTAAAACTTTTTCGAATTGCAAAAGAAGGTTAAAGTGACCATAAAGCAACATAGAATTCATGTCCTTGTATCGTCTTTGTATGTGAAATAAATGCTTTATAGCTAGCTTACTTTTTAACTCCTTTTGACTTTACATACTCTGAGCTTACAATTCTAAAAGTTTATTGTAGTTTACAAAGTGAAAGTAATATCTGGTGTAAGGAAATTGTACCGTAATGTCAATAGCATTGTTACTTATTTTTTGTGTATCCTAGAGGTATTATTAAAAAAACATTGTTTATGCCCATATTGTTATTGCTTTCCTAGCTTTCGTTATTGCTTACCTGCTCTTACGCATTTTTTTTAAATGTTGTAAATAAGTTCCAAATAAATCAGTCGTCCATAACAATTTATTTTATTTTTGAAGTAAAACTTCTTTACGCACGATTGACTTGGGGAGTAAGCTGGTGAATGCGACACGGAAGTGCAGACAAATGTAGACTTCCGGCGCAACGGAAGTGTAGACCAATGTAGACTTACGGTGCAACGGAAGTGTAGACAAACGTAGACTTCCGGCAATACCGAAGTGTAAACAGACGTACACTCTTTTGTTACAACCTTTCGGCGGAAAGGTTCGGGGAATGGGTAAACACACTTGAATCTCCTCAATAGAGAGCAATACTAAGCTCATCATCTATCCAAACCGATCCAAAGGAGAACAGTTGCCGACAGATGGAATTTACCGGAAGTGAGTAAAGTCATTGTCGTCAGATTTTCAGGTCGGACGGCAAAAAACCAAAGTTTGAGCTAGTGAGCTGAAATTTATAATATAGACTCTCCAGCGGCCCTTGATGCTCATGTGTAAATAATTTCAAAATTCGCCCACTGTAGGCCCACAATTTAAAAAAACAATTTAAAAACATAGGGACGGGCTACAGTCCGCTTGGGCGAACTGTTGGATACCCTATTCTTATTCCTATCCCTCATAAGTGGGCGTGACAAAAGTCTAAGTATGGTTGAATTGTTAAGAACGCTCTACATATTTTGTTATATAACATTTAAAGGATTTTATCAAAAAAAAACGCTCCCTAGCTCAAACTTGGGTGTTTCAATAAAATTGTTTTATTTAATTGTGGGCGTGTCAGTAGGCGAATTTAAAAAAAATTAACACATGAGCATAAAGGGCCCCTAGAGAGTATATATTATAAATTTCAGCTCCCTAGCTCACTTTGAATTTTCAAAAAAAAAAAAAAATAATTGTGGGCGGATTTTGAAAATATTCACACATGAGCATAAAGGGCCCATAGAGAGTATATATTATAAATTTCAGCTCGCTAGCTCAAACTTTCGATTTTCAAAAAAATTGTTTTATTTATTTGTGGGCGTGTCAGTGGGCGGATTTTGAAAATATTTCTACATGAGCTTAAAGGGCCCCCAGAGAGTATATATTAAAAATTTCGGCTCCCTAGCTCAAATTTTGGTTTTTCAATAAAATTGTTTTATTTTTTTTGTGGGCGTGGCAGTGGGCGGATTTTGAAAATTTTATATCCCGAGCAGTTTTAGGAGTCATGGATCATATATAAAAAATTTCAGCTTCCTAGCTCAAAATTCGATTTTTTCCAAAATTTTGTTTTTTTGAGTTTGTGGGCGTGTCTGTGGGCGGATTTCAAAAATTCGTAAACTTGATTATTTCGGGACCCTAGAGAGTATATGGTTAAAATTTCAGCTCTCTAGATCCAGTTTAAAGGCCTAATTTTTGACGACGGCTAGATCGACATTACTATCGATGCGGATAATAAATATAGTAACTTTTAGGGGTCTACGGGCAATATTAAGGTATGTTACAAACTATGCGTCAAAATTAATATACCCCTAGAATAGGGTATAAAAAAAAAACAAAGTTTGAGCTGGGGAGCTGAAATTTATAATATATAGACTCTCCAGCGGCCCTTGATGCTCATGGGTAAATATTTTCAAAATTCGCACACTGATCCGCCCATAATTAAAAAAAAACCAAAGTTTGAGCTATGGAGCTGAAATTTATAATACAGACTCTTCAGGGGCCCTTGATGCTCATGTGTAAATATTTTCAAAATTCGCCCAATGGCATGCCCACAATTTACAAAAAAAAAAAACAAAGTTTGAGCTAGGGAGCTGAAATTTATAATATAGACTCTCCAGGGGCCCTTAATGCTCATGTGTACATATTTTCAAAATTCGCCCACAATTTAAAAAAAAACCAAAGTTTGAGCTAGGGAGCTGACATTTATAATATAGACTCTCCAGGGGCCGTTGATGCTCATGTGTAAATATGTTCAAAATTCGCCCACTGACACGCCCACAATTTAATTTAGATGGAGCAAAAGAAGTTTTACTTAAGTCGTGTGGTCATTTTTTATAGTTGGTTGGATAATATGTTATTTGCGCAGCTGTGTGAAGAAATGACAAGAACTTTCATTGCTCGATTTTTGATTGCTCCTTCATACTGGAGTACGCTGGCTGTCAACAGGCTAGCGTTTAAATAGATTTGTTTCCACTTTTTGGGACAGTGTTTAGATGATAAAGATCTTATTTAACATATTTGTTAATTTAATGCGATTAACTTGCAGTCGCAACTCGACAGTCTAAATTTGATTAAAACAAAGTCTTTCATGTTAGCTTTTCTTGTCGGAGTTAAACTACAATAACTTATTTTTTCAAAAAGCTTATGGTGAAGAATTCTTCTCACTGAATGATCGGAAAGAAACTTAAGCACCACGCCTGTCGAATGAGACCACTCCGACTTCCCTACAACCCTTACAGCCTAAATGGCGAACCGCATTAAAAAAAAAGAAGCTGTGTTGCCGCACCTTGTGTAATGAAGCGTGATGATGGAAGGCGCGGGTTTTCACAGTTTCCCAATTCGTCACTGACAAACTAACTACCATGATGATGATTTTTTAACTTAGGTTGAACATTTAAATTTTGAGGATGTTTCGACAATGAAAATACCACTGTGGATTGCCGATCCATACGGTGATATTGAACACACGGATGTCATATCAAACCGGGTTTTATAACCTAGCCTCTTTATAATTACACATGAAAAACAATTACACATACAACACAATGTAAATATGTAAAATTGTATATGTGTCAGCGAAAAGTAAAATCACTGTTGGAAAAATAAAATTACAAAAAAATTCGTTCACATCTTATTTTGGGGAGAACAAAAATATCTATATACCACACAGAGACACAACTAATTTCAGTGATGATTTATGTGACCGATAAAAATTATAATTGTGTTTTGTTGGGCACAGTTGATCCTCGTCGACTTTGTTTGTCAAGTAAATGAGAACATATAGTAACAAAATATGTTGGTGAAACAAACTTAAAAGGAGTGAGAAGAACTTACATAGAAAAAAACGAATTAAAAACTTGTTTTTACATTTGGATAAAAACCTATTAAGTTGGTTTTGAAAAGTTAAGTTAAAATTAACAACTTTTACCGGAGTTTAGTCATGGGGTAACGGACCGTATTTAGAATTTCTTCGCCGAAACGAGAGAGTTATACAAGGTGGCGCAAAAGTCATCATCCTATCGGAAGAAGCTATAATTTTTGCAAATGGCGGCAAATGTAAATTCTACTTTGACATTTGTGAAGTTAACTATACAGAAAAAACTTAAGACACCAATTAACATAATCCAAAAGCAGAACCAAAGTTTTTCATTCATAAAAAAAATTACAGCGAAAGAACATCGGGTGACAACTTTTGCGCCACCTGACAACTTTTGCGCTACCTTGTATATAGCCGAGATGTTTTGGGTGTCTTGCTTTCTACTCATACAATGCGCTTCAATTTTATAGTCACACCTGCGTTATGTTTTAGAACTTAATTTTTTGTTCTATTGATTGCACCAATGGGAAAATAAAACGCATACAGCAGAAAGGTACATTAATACTGAAAAAAGGAAGCAACATTTCAGTTTGATAATGGGCACGTAACGGTAGTTCTACTCTCGTTTTCCTATAAGTGCAAAAAATTATGCATTTTTTGGTTCATTTGAATAGTCGAACCGGCTAAATTGTTAAGTTAGGAACAAGTGTTCGGACAAAGGTCAGTGAAAATTCAATTTGGAAGTGTGACAAGTATTTTTTAACGAATTTTATTTAGATGGGCAGAAAAAGGGTTGAATTTGGAAGAAAGGGCTTAAGTTGAAGCTTATCTTTCCCGTAAAATTGGTCGAAGTGAACCCCTAATAAGAAATTTTGTGAAAAATCGTGCATCCTATGGGAAAAATTACAAAGGAAGGATCGCAAAATTTTAACGCCACAAGACAAGTAGACTTGCGGCGCACATTGGGGCAGAATACCCTATAAATGTGGCATCAAATCAGCCGTTAGAGCTAAGAACCTGAAATTTTGCACGCAGGCTTCGGAGACAATTCCCAAAATATTTTCAAACCCACCCACTCGACACGCCCACTAAAACGCCCACATTTTAAAAATGTGCTTGTTTTACAATATTAAAAACATAAAAAAGATTAATTTAAGATTTAATTTTTGTCCACTACACTTACCTTGCACACCCACTTTAAGGCCAACTTTTATCGTGAAGAAAAACAAATTAATAAAACGAATCTTAAATTTTGCATTGGTATTTATTATTGAGACTTATAATTAAAAATTAGAAATTATCGCTATCATCATTGTCATCATCATTATCATCAGACTCAAGAAGAGTATTTGATTCCTGGACACTTGGGGGCTTTAGCAAGTTGACTGCTTCCTTGGAATGAGACTCGAATTTTCGTCTATGTAATTTTTGCTTGGATGTTATAATGGGATCCGAGCTCAGTAAAAAGAAAATAAATACGTCTTTATTGGTTTTTTCACGACTTGATTTTCTTGAGAAGCTCTCTCTTTTAAAAATCTTTGTTGCGCGCTTCCTGCGCTTTCTCCGAAAGTTGGCCGATCGGCAACAGTGCAGATGATATAATTTTTGGCCCATGAATAAAATATTTATGCAAAGTTGGAGGAATATGATACCAGGGATATTTACTGACGAATCATGTGCGCAATTTCTGATTTTGTATACATCAATATCATACCCACTGGCAACTGCAATCATAATTGTGTGAATTTTTTTCTACTCGACAAGCTTTTTCCCAACGTGATTTAATTTTTGATTTATACTCCGTTATTTTCTCATTAACATTGTGTTGAAAAGCACCGGTGCATTGAACCCGCTTTAGAACTTCTAATCCCTTTAACATTGAGCTTTTCATTATATTATATAGCTCTTCCATTGTCACAGAAAGAGTTTTGGAAGATGTTCGGCCTAAGAGGTAATCAAAATTAAAATTAAAAAAAAAAATATCGAATTTTTTTCCAAAGTGACGTCACCAACAAAAAAATTTACTACACAACAATTAGCAAAAGGTAGCAAAAAAAGTGTACAGGTTCTAAGACTAAACAAACCACTTATAACAAAGAGATACAACATTTAACGTCAGGTCACGGTCGACCCATCTAAACCTCTTAGGATTTCGGATAAAAACAAAACTAACACTTTTTTCGCAAATTTTTTATCTTTAGAAACAGATTAAAAAAACTAAAATAGATTTTTTTAAAATCAAAATAAGACAATAAAAGCACCTGAGCTTACTGATTCCATTGCAATTTTAACTTTTTCAATGCCAACAAACTGTAAGAAATAGCACACAGTCACTCAAAACAAAAAAACACGTCCGGCTTCGATGGAACATACTAACAAATTCGGCATTCGTGACGATCTGCTGAAGACCACATGCTCCCAATATACTTTCTTTTTCTCATTTTTTATTCTCTACCCTATTTAAAACAAAAACAAAACGGTAGTTTAAGACAAAGCTCAATTTCAAAATTCGATTAAATGTCAGCTTCAGAGGTAATTCGCCCCAGTGTGCGGCGCAACGGAAGTGTAGACCAATGTAGACTTACGGTGCAACGGAAGTGTAGACAAACGTAGACTTCCGGCAATACCGAAGTGTACACAAAAGTACACAATTTTGTTACAACCTTTCGGCGGAAAGGTTCGTGGAATGGGTAAACACCCTTGAATCTCCTCAATAGAGGGCAATACTAAGCTCATCATCTATCCAAACCGATCCAAAGGAGAACAGTTGCCGACAGATGGAATTTACCGGAAGTGAGTAAAGTCATTGTGTCCATGAATCGTAGTTCATTAGTTGGAAATATAGAGCGTCACCTTCATCGTCAGATTTTCAGGTCGGATGGCAAAAAAATCAAAGTTTGAGCTAGGGAGCTGAAATTTATAGTATAGACTCTCCAGGGGCCCTTAACGCTCATGTGTAAATATTTTCAATATTCGAGCACTGACAAGCATACAATTAAAAAAAAAAAAGTTTGAGCTAGGTAGCTGAAATTTATAATATAGACTCTGCAGGGGCCCTTGATGCTCATGTGTAAATATTTTCAAAATTCGCCCACTGGCACGCCCACAATTTACAAAAAAAAACAAAGTTTGAGCTAGGGAGCTGAAATTTAAAATAAAGACTCTCCATGGGCCCCTGATGCTCATGTGTAAATATTTTCAAAATTCGCCCACTACGCCTGTTGTATTTCTGCTAAAAGATCTGTTGACTGAATTTGGTATAAGTTAAACTTTATTCTTCAAGCTAAAAATTACAACTGACTGGAGTAGCACAATCAAAGAGTGAGACCAGCAGGCATGTGTTGTTGTTATGCTATTTAGGTGTTATTACAAGAGTATAAGTGATCTCACTTATACATCATCTCTCTTCTAAACAGAATCAAGAACATTTAATTATCCGCTGTTATCCGATTCAAAATAATGAAATGGTGTTCATCCTTATAACATCATTAGATAGTTAATTCAATTTAAAATTCATTTGGTGATATTATAAGGCTATGATTAAGTTTTAAATTTAAACGGTAGGTGCCTCCTAGGGATGATAGAACGACGGTTTTTTACTTATACGACCAAATTTGGTAATATAATGATCAGTGGCTTGAGGGTGCGACAAATATTTATGGATGTTGTTATTATTATCTTTGCTTGACATAGGTAAATCACATTGAGCATGATCATGCTGCATAGAGGTGGAATCTTTCACGGTATCACTGATATTTTCAGATGCATGTGGATGTTCTTGCTCTATTGCTTCTGCTTCAGGCATTATGAACGATGGTGAATGAGTTGTGTTCCGACGTATAATTCTATTGTTTTCATTTTGGAAAAGATACGACCGAGGCAACTCATGTTTTGACACAATTCGAGCTGGTTCCCACTTCCCATTATGCATGTAAACTATATTTTCACCCTCTTTTAGTTCTAATTCTCGGCGAGGTCGAGCAGGATTGTTATTTTCGTATATATTTCTTTGACGTTCCTTTAATATACTATATAAATGTTTTGGAATTCTTGGAATTAACTCTTCCTTTTGTATTGGCAAGAATGTTCTTAACTTACGACTCATCAGCATTTCCGCCGGTGAGTACCCTATACCAGGAATAGGTGTCGTTCTATATTCTAAGAGAGCGGTCTCTAAATTTCCATCCTCCCTCTCAATTTTCCTTAACATTGACTTGACTATATGAACCGCCTTTTCTGCCTGGCCGTTTGATCTCGGATATCGAGGACTGCTGAACACAAAATCAAAATTGAAATTTTCTGCGAATTTCCGAAGTTCAAAGGAATTAAAGGGTTGGTTGTCGGCTAGAAAAGTATGCCATGAACAGAAAATATTTGCTCTAAAGCACTTTTTACCGTATTTGCGGTCTTATCATGTATGTGGTAGAGCTCCATCCACTTCGAAAAATAATCGATAGCTACTAAATATGACTTTCCCCCATAATCAAGGCAATCCACTCCTATTTTCTGAAACGGGGTATCCGGTGGAGGATGCATAATTAGTGAATGCTTTTTATTTTCAGGCCTGTACTTTTCACATTTGAGACAGCTCTGGACCATATTCTCAATATCCCTAGCCATATACGGCCAATAGAAAGAGCCCTTAGCTCTGCTTAAGGTTTTGGTAATCCCCATATGCGATTTATGTAGAAGGTCTAACATTTCCCCAATTAAAGTTCTAGGGACTATTACACGATTATCAAAAAATACAAGATCATTATCCACATAAATCTTGTCTTTAAATTGCCAGTAAAACTTAACACAGTCAGGCAACTGTTGTTTGTTCTTTGGCCATCCAGCATTATATAAGTCTTTAAGGTATTGAAGAACTTGATCTGACTTTGTTTCTTCAACGAATAGCTTTCTTTTAGGGTCACTCATGTCAATACTATGGACTAAATCCTTTAATGTGTGCTCCATTTTAACTTCTGGATCATGAATTAAATTCCTCGATAACAATTCAGCTACATATAATAGCTTACCGGGGACATATTTAATCTCGAGATTATATTTCGAAAGCTTAATTTTCATCCGTTGTAAACGAGTTGAGTGAATTTGACCAACATCTTTTTCTAAAATTGATACTAAAGGCTTATGATCCGAATGTATAGTAAACCGATGTCCATAGACAAAATGATTGAATTTCTCACAAGCGTAAACCACTGCCAATAACTCCTTTTCAATCTGTGCGTATCTGGTCTCGGTATCTGTAAGACTCTTAGATGCATATGCCACCGGTTTATTATCTTGTAACAGACAACAACCGAGACCATACTGAGATGCATCAGTTTGAAGAGTTATGTTTTTAGTGGGGTCAAAAGTGTGAAGAATGGAGTGTTTTGCTAGTGCCTCTTTTATTTTATTTAAAATTTCAGTGTGTGTAGATGTCCACCGAAATTCGTTATTCTTTTTAAGTAATTCTCGAAGCGGGGCATTAATTTCCGAGAACTTCGGTATAAATGCACGGAGATAATTAAACATACCCATTATCCGTTCTAGTTGTTTTCTATCGTGTGGATCTTTAATATTCAAAATTGCTTCAACCCTGCTCGGGTCAGGACTAATGGTATCTCCAGTAAAAATATGACCCAAATATCTTACTTTATTAACACAAAACTGTACTTTCGCTTTATTAAACTTGACATTTATCTCACGTGCCTTATCAGTGACTCTTTTAAGGTTTTCATCATGTTCTTTTTTGTTTTTCCCTCCTACTATCAAATCGTCTATGTACACAAAAACCCCAGGCAAACTACCAAAATATTTCATATTCAATTGTTGAAACTTTTCAGCTGCTGGTTTTAGACCGAAAGGCAGCACATTATAAACGTATGTACCGAACATTGTAGTGAAAACTGTTTAGCTGAAGCATGTAAACCGAGCTGCCAAAATCCCTCCTTCAGATCAAGGACTGTAAATAAAGAGTATTCCCTCATCGCCTCAGAAAAATCATCTAGTGTTGGAATTATGCAATGTTCATCTTTTTGGTATTTATTAAGTGCATTAGGATCGAGGCATAACCTCAATGAACCATTTGCCTTTTCAACCACTACTAATTGATGTGACCATGATGTTGGCCCTTCCCACTTACTTATAATTTCACGTCGCTCCATGTCAGCAAGAGCTTCCTTAACCCTACTCCTAATACCGATCGGTATCCTACGCGGAGGCTTACTGACTGGTATAGTATTTGGTTTCAGTTCTAGTGTACATTTTTCCGGAAACCGTCCATCACCAGAAAAAACATCACTATTTTCTGTTAGTAATTGAGCACTAGTAACAATTTCAAAAACTCTACGGATCAAATCGAACTCCACGCATGTTTTTAGACCTAGCAATGCCTGAGATCTACCCTCAACCACAATGAAATCTACATTACTGATGTACAATAGCAGAACCTCCATATGTCTCCAACCTAGCTGTACATGGTTTAATTTTAATTTCACTACCAATCTTCCGTACAGTCTCACCTGTGATTATATTTACGTCTGCACCACTGTCAAGTTTGAACTCAATTAGCTTGTTCTCAATAGTTAAAGTTTCAAACCAACCATTACTACTACTATTTCTACTTTGTCGCACCTGATCAATCGCACCAACATAAGCCACTGACTCACCACTATCGCTATCAACACCGTAGATTGACTCATTTACATGAATGCTGTTAATTCGAGTTGAATTGCAGACCGATGCAAAGTGATTAATCTTCCCGCAAGCTAAACAATTTCTTCCAAATGCCGGGCATTTCCCTGGCTGGTGATTTCTATTGCACTTGTTACACACCTTGCCTTTATATCTCCCAAAAGTTTGTCCCTGTTCAACACTAGGCTGCTGGTCTCTTTTCTTTTGATGTATGTATGTGCGGGTGAACAAGCAATCGAAATCTATCAAACGCTAACATTGGAGGATGCAGATAAAGAAAAAGTTCAACAAGTGATCGGCGCATTTCAATCGTACTGTGTTCCACGAAGTAACGTCGTCTACGAGCGATATGTATTTTTTCCCCGTAACCAGAAAGAAGCAGAACCGTTTGAACAGTTTTTGTCAGATATCGTCAAACTAGTGGAAAATTGCGATTTCCTAGACCAAAAAGAATACATGATAAGAGATAGAATCGTGATGGGAATAACTGAGCAGAATTTACGACCCCAGTTGCTGAAAACCGATGGCCTCGACTTGGCTAAAGCAAAAGAACTCTGTCGAGTAGCTGAGCAAGCGAGTATGCAGGCACAACAGATGCAAGCAGAAAGGGGATCGATTGCTGCTATTCAATCCAGAAAAGAAGAAATCTACACAAATTCAAAAAAAAAATCATAATTCTAATCAATTTTCTAATTCATTTTTAAATTCTAATTACAAGAGTATAAGTGATCTCACTTATACATCATCATCATGGAGTATATTTTCCACATGTTGTGAAATTTTCTCCAATTTTCTTTAACATTACCATCTAATAGCAATGGGCCCGGTTTTTGAAAATCACCGCTTGCTGCCATTCTAAATGATTTTTATTTTTTTTGATTATAATGTGTTCAGTTTTAGCGTTTGATTTTAAATTATTTATTTATAATGCAATTGTATTGTATGTATTGTATGTGCAGTGGGGTCATCAGTAGATGTCAAGCACTTAGACCTATTGGTCCATTGTACTTCAGCATAGCTGCCCGCTCGCTGGTTATTGGCGATTAGTAAGATATAGTGAGGGAGAACCTACCAGTAGCCTTGGCAAAGCGAAGAATGTTAGCAAGTTCAATGTCCCCCATCTCATCTTCGTTGACGAATTGTTTGCCTATAGTGGTGAGCCTGGTTCTGGCGAAAGCCGGACATTCACAGATGAAGTGAGATACCGTTTCATCCGCCTCCAGGCAGCACTCACATAGGCCCGAGCTCCTAATGTGGATGGTTTTGAGGTGCTCGTTAAGAGGACTGAAACCGGTGACGAGACCAATCAAGGGTCTCAAGTCTTTCCTGTTTAGTCCAAGCAAAAACTTAGATCTGCTGATTTTCGGACCGTCCACTAGCTTCTTCGAATACCTGCATGAGACCTGGTCATGCCAGTATTCGGAATGTTGTTGGCGTAGAGCCGAATCCATTTCACGTTTGTGGACGGATGAGCAGCATCCTATAGATGGTTGTGGGCCAATGAAGGCTGTTGAAGAGCCCTTCCTGGCCAGAGCATCCGCTCTTTCATTTCCCTCGATACCTGTGTGCCCAGGCACCCAGGCAAGTGATACCGAGTTACATCTACCCAGACGGTTAAGCTTAACCATGGTTTCCTCAACTATTTTTGACTTGAGATAACCAGCCGAACAGGCTTTGATAGCGGCTTGGCTATCTGAGCAGATGTATAAGGTTTTACCCTTAATCCTTCTCCTTAACAGGATATTTGCGGCAGTAGCAATCGCAAAGATTTCTGCCTGAAAAACAATTGTTTGTCTACCCAAGGTTGCAGATAGATTTATCCGACAGTCTCTAGAGAAGACCCCGGCTCCGGATATACCGTCAATGAGTGAGCCATCGGTATAGACGATGACATCACCCGGCTTAAAGCCATTCCACCCCTCACTGTTCCATTCCTGCCGTTCAGGAAGGATGACCTGAAAACGGCGCTCAAAGACTTGCTTCATGCACACAGTGTCAAGTGCTCCTCCCCGATGGCCATTTAGGCTGCCATAGAGAGTTCTATACCTAGCACCTCTGGCCCCATCGCCGAGATTGACCTGCCGTCCAAGTACTACACACATACGGTATAGTGATTTTCTGGCCTCACTCTCAGCAAGGAACTGCAAGGGAGGTAAACAGAGCAACACTTCCATAGCAGCAGTGGGAGTTCCTCTCATCGCACCTGTAATGCATAAGCACGCAAGGTGCTGTAGCTTCGACAGTTAAAGTTTGAGGATGTGAGCTCTAGGCCACCATACAATCGCACCATACATAAGGTATGGCCTAACAATGCACGTATAAATCCAGTGAACCAGCCTGGGACTAAGTCCCCAGGTTCTGCTGAGCATCCTACGGCACTGCCAGAGAATGTTAGTTGCCTTCGAAATCCTAGCAACCAAATGTTCGGAAAAGTTAAGCTTTGGATCTAACACAATACCCAGATACTTAACCTTGCTTGATAGCTTTAGTTGAGTGCCCTGGAAGTAAGGCCACCTCACTTGAGGTATTGCCCTTCTACTCGTGAACAGCATCATCTCAGTCTTCGCTGGGTTGACCACCAACCACCACGGCACCAACTCCCAACACTATTGAGCGCTGTTTCCATCCGCACACAAAGAGTTGGTAAAAACCTGCCGCTGACAATAATGCACACATCATCAGCGTACCCAATAACAGGGTGACCTTCCCCATCAAGTCTTCTCAACAAGGAGTCGACCAACAGGTTCCACAATGTAGTGGAAAGTACACCGCCCTGCGCAAAGCCTTTAACAGTGCGCACAGTTCTGACGCAGCCGCCAACAGCAGCTGTAACTTCTCTCCTCCTAAGCATTTCCAGGATCCATTCCACAGTTGTAGAATCGACGCCCTTCAGTGTTAAGGCAGACTCAATTCTGCAAAAGGTGGGATTGTCAAAGGCACTCTGGCCGTCAGATCCGTTAATGCCGTCTCAGTGGACTTGCCTTTTTGATAGGCGTGTTGGCTATCATGAATACACAGCGAAGCTGGAATGCTCTTAAGCCGTACGTCAATCAGTTTTTCAAGGCCCTTTAACAGAAATGATGAAAGGCTAATAGTCCTGAAGCTTTTGGGAAGATCATAGGCGGCCTTTCTCGGTTTGGGAATGAAAACCGCCCTAGCTCTTCTAGCCAAAGGAATATGTCGCAGAGCCACGCTGGCTCTGTAGATTCTAGTTAGCAGTGTGAGCAAAATCTCGATACCCTTTTGCAAGAGTATGGGATAGATGCCATCAGGTCCAGGAGCCTTGAATAATGGCTCTCGCCCTCTCTCTCGTAACAATGCTCGCCACGACCCGCCACTGCTCAGTGGTAGCTCTGCTTTTGTTTGGCCACACGCAATTATCCACGGCTTTGCAGCCAGGAAAGTGGGTGTCCATTAGCAGTTGAAGTACCTCCTCATTGGAGTTGGTCGAGGTGAAATCGGGCTTCCGAAGGACGTCAAGCCTGGCTCCCGGATCAGCTGAGAGGACTCTCTGCAATCTCGAAACCGCGCTAAAATCCTTCAGTTCTCCGCAGAACCGCTGCCAAGATACCTTCTTAGCGCTCTTAATTTGCCTCTTGTACTCCTTCTGCGCATCCGCATGAGAAGACCAATCGGCTACCAGGTTAGACTTCCTGGCCCTGTTAAACAGCCTCCCCACTCTTTTCCTGAGAAGGGATAGCTTAGCATTCCACCATCGGGTTGGTTTCTCACCACCAGCCTCCTTCTCCGGGCAAGCAGTATGAAAGGCCGTAATAATACCGCTGTGTAGCGTGTCGGTCGCCTTATCCAAGTCGTCGCTACTAAGGATCCTGATAGGCAGGGAACCTATCTGACCCCGCAACTCCGTGGAATAGACGTCCCAGTCAGTGCGTCGCACATTCCTGATTTTGCTTCTGATCGGTCGATCTGCACTTAACTTAAAGATAACATACCGATGGCAGATGTAGTTTGTTCCCTTGAAACCCTCCAGCCCGAAACGATGCCAGATGCAGCAGCGGTTGCTACTGTCACATCAATAACTTGCCGCCTCAGCCGAGTGACAAAGGTTGGCTCATTACCAGTGTTCAGTAAATCGAGCTGGCTGGCAGCAAAGAAGTTTAGTAGGGATTCACCCCTGCTATTTGAGTCAGTACTACCCCAAACGCGATGATGCGCGTTCGCGTCCATACCAACGATCAAATGCTTGTTACCTCGTCGGGCATGCTCGACAAGCCTTACCAGTTCCACCGTTGGAGGTGGGGCCAGTGAGTCGAATGGGAGGTACACTGAGGCTAAAATAATCTCAGTAACCAACCCTCCTCGCTTAAGACACATTTTAATAGCTGTACAGTCTCGAGAACTGAACTCAGGCATAAGACTAGCATCTAAGCCCTTTGCTACAAAGATGCACGTGCGAGTATTAACAATCCCAGGCTTTACAAAAATTGCTCCTGGTACACCCGAGATGCCACTTACCGCCCCCTTATACAGATAAGGTTCCTGTATGAGGCAATACTCGTATCTTTTCTTTTGGCTGTTATATATCCTACCGACTGCGCCATGTTGTATTTCTGCTAAAAGATCTGTTGACTTAATTTGGTATAAGTTAAACTTTATTCTTCAAGCTAAAAATTACAACTGACTGGAGTAGCACAATCAAAGAGTGAGACCAGCAGGCATGTGTTGTTGTTATGCTATTTAGGTGTGATCTCACTTATACATCAACGCCCACAATTAAAAAAAAAAACCCAAAGTTTAAGCTATTGAGGTGAAATTTATAGTATAAACTCTCCAGGGGCCCCTGATGCTCATGTGTAAATATTTTCAAAATTCGCACACTGGCACGAGTTAAGTGCGAATACGCATAACGTACCATTTTAGCTAAGATAATTATATAAAACTGAAACAATATACCTACTGATTTAACAAACTAAATCTAAGTATTAAGTGTTGCTTATACAGAAAACATTTAACAACAAATCATCAGAAACATGTATCTAAACATAGACAAACACAACAAAACGCAGCATAAATATTACATTAACTTAAACTTATGCATCTGCAAGCAGACATACACGTAAACATTAGTTATTCTTGTATAATTTCTTCAACAGCAATGTAAATATATAAAGCCATCACTGAGTCCAGCTTAGCAACAAGTACTGTATAAAAAAAGTTAACGAAACTCTTTTTTTATAATAATATGTAAGAGGAAGCAAATGCTGCTTTAAGCATTTAGTTTGAAAGCAGTCTTTCGTTGGCGATCAACTAGTAACGTAGTTAAGCTTAAGATTATAAATAAAAGTTAAAAAAATAAAATTTAAGGCGTTGTTTTCTTTTTGAAACTACGGGTTTTCTGTAACCCATAACTGGCGCAGTCGGAACTCTAATTAATTCGAAAGTCACGTTAAATCTAAAAGGCAAAATAAGTGCAAGTGAATATTGCTAATTATACTTTAGACTTTGACTTTAATTTGGCGTGAACTTGCATCAAAAGAATATTGGTGTTTAGTGAATTAATTGAAAGGACAAGGCACTTCTCAAGAAGGAAGGAGAATCTAAATTCATTGGCCTTGAGGGATCATCAGCACCCACATCAACTTTACCTAGATCCTGCATCCAATTTTTGCAAATATTTCAACAGAACTACTGGTGAGTCGTTAATTGTTACTATAAACTCTATCCATCGTACTTCAAATCCTATCCCCAACAAAAAAAAAAAACAAAAAAAAAAAACAAAAATTGTGTGGGTATATGTCTAATACATATAATAGGAATAAAGCGTTATCACATAGATCTAGATATAGAAAAACAACCGCATTCTTACATAAACCATATTGTGTACAAGATAGTGGTAGTGAGGACGAATTACGGATTTTCGCAAGAGATAATATAGATCTCAATAACACTAATATGGCAACTGCAAATGCTAACGGAGTTTCTGGCATAGGTTTAGAACACGTTTATCCAAACAATGCTTTAAGTAATAACAGTTCAAGTAATAATTTGGGCAATTTATTAAATAATAATTTAGGTAATAATAGTAATGAAACTGTTAACAATAGGTCAAATAATATTACAAATAACGTAAGCTTAGATGCAATAAACAATATCTTTAATAGTCTTAAGATCCCAGATGCTATTAAGGATCTACCTCAGTTTGACGGCAATTCCCGCTTGTTGTATGAGTTCCTTAACAATGTTGAAGAAATATTATCTGTTATGAGTACGATCAATAATACACCTTATGCTCGAATCATTATGAGAGCTATACGGAATAAAATAACGGGTCAAGCTAATGAGGTATTAAACATGTTTGGGACACCTTTAGAATGGGAACAAATCAAAGCCAATTTAATACTACATTATTCTGATAAAAGAAGTGAAACCTCTCTTATACGTGATCTCCATACTCTTAAGCAATCAAATGACACACTAGAACGATTTTATTCTAAGATAATAGAAATATTATCAACCCTGAACAACCATGTTCATATTCACGAAAAGGATCCTAATGTTGTTTTAGCCAAAAGTGGACTTTATTCTGAAATGTGTTTAAATACTTTCCTTACTGGTTTAATGGAACCACTTGGGTCAACAATAAGAGCCATGAGACCAACCACACTGCAGGAAGCATTCAGCTTCTGTATAAAAGAGCAAAACTCTTATTATATGAGGTATAAAGGCCCAAATGTTGCCAGACCATTGAGACCCTACTATGCGTACCAAGCTTATCAGAATCCATCAACCATCAACCAGCTCAACAACCCTTATAACTTTAGGCCAAGCATGTTTCCTCGAAAAGAATATACGCAACCAATGTTTTCGAATAATAATGCACTTGTTCAAGGACCCTACAATCAACGGCAAAATCAGCAGGCTCCTATCCATTTTTCTCCACCTCAAAACCAACAACAAAACATGCTGCCCCGATCTAATTCGGCTCAACCCCCTCCTATTCCAATGGATGTAAGTAGTGGCAACTCTCGTGTGCGAACTCAGCAGTCGAATTTTAGAGGTCCATCTTCATACATTAGGCAAAATAATAACACATTTAAGGGCAGTCAGACAACACCTAACCATAGCTTTAATATCAGAGAAGTCCATAGCATTCAACAATATCCATCTAATTACCAACCCCTCCAAACTGAAATGAACCCTTTAAACCCAGAACCTCAAATTTACTCCGAAGTAGATCAGTATTACCCTACAGAAAACCATAGTGTACCAGAAGAAACTTATAACTTTCAAGATGCTAGCTGTGAAATCGATGATACAAATTTTCAGTTAAGCTGACTCGAACAGCCAATTGGGTTTTTGGACGTAAACAACCACAGTTCAAACATTTTACCATACATAAATATACTGTCTAGTTCAGGACGATTATTGAAGTTCCTAGTTGACACAGGTGCTTCGGCAAACTTCATCAATCCTGAACATACAGACCCAAGAGCTCATGAAATTATAAAACCAATTTGCATAACCACAGTTTTAAGTAAACACGAACTAGATCGGCAAGTAACTCTCTCCGCATTCAAAGAATTTAATACGGACGAGAAGTTTAAGTTTTTGGTTTTCAAATTTCACTCCTATTTTGACGGTCTAATAGGTTTAGAGATGATGAAACACTTAGAAGCTAGAGTAAACCTAAAAGACAAAATTTTAGAAACCAGAAATTCCAAAATCCCAATTCTGTTCAAACCTAACTATATTTCAAGAGTATACAATGTTCCTGCGAATTGCAAAATCATTGTTAGACTACCAGTTGATTTGGAGAACGGAGATATTTATGTGAAGCCTACAATGATCAATCAATACCTTAATGTACCTGAGGGTATTTACAAAGCTATAGAATGGCACAGTCATGTGGAAGTTATCAACCTTTCAGACCAGGAACAGAAGCTGTTCTTAGAACAACCACTGAAAGTAGAACACTTTACAAATTTTCATGAAGCACATAATATTGAAATAAAATACCACACCGGTGAGGAAAAACATATTCTCCACAATTACGCACCAAATCTTATTAGAGCAGACCATTTAAATGAAGAGGAAAAAAAGGCACTTTTTAGAACTATTAGGCAATTTGACGACGTATTCTTTAGGGAAGGTGAACAACTATCATTCACAAATTTAATAAAGCACCGTATCAAAACAATAAACGACATACCAATTTATACAAAGTCGTATCGATATCCGGAAATCCAAAAAGCCGAAATAAAAAACCAAATACAAAAGCTTCTCGAGCAAGGAATCATTCGACCTAGTTATTCTCCATGGAGTAGTCCAATTTGGATAGTCCCAAAAAAAATAGACGCCTCAAATAAACAAAAATGGCGAATGGTAGTGGACTATCGAGGCTTAAACCTTAAAACAATCAGTGACAGATACCCTATTCCAAACATTGTCGACATTTTAGATCAATTAGGAAGATGCGTGTATTTTACCACTTTAGATTTGGCGTCTGGATTCCACCAAATAGAGATTGACCCCCGAGATATTGATAAAACGGCGTTCTCAGTGAACAATGGTCATTACGAATTTATTCGAATGCCATTTGGGCTAAAAAATGCTCCGTCCACATTCCAACGAGTAATGGACCATATTTTGGGGGATCTGCAAGGAAAATTATGCCTCGTCTATATGGACGACATAATCGTGTTCTCTTCTTCTCTTCAGCAACACATGGAAAATCTTAATAAAGTCCTTTGCAGACTACGACAATTCAATCTTAAAGTCCAACTTGACAAATCGGAGTTTCTGCGCAAAGAAGTAGCCTTCCTGGGTCACATAGTGACTTCCCAAGGTGTAAGGCCAAACCCTGATAAAATCGAGGTAATAAAAACATTCCCTATTCCTCGTACTACAAAACAAATAAAATCGTTTCTCGGTTTATTGGGCTACTATAGGAAGTTCATTCAAGACTTTGCTAAGATAACAAAACCACTCACTGAATGCTTAAAGAAGGGAAGGCAAATTAAGCTAGACGAACGATATGTTCGTTGTTTCGAACATTGTAAGGATATTCTGAGCAATAATCCACTGTTGCAATATCCGGATTTCTCCAAATCATTTAATTTGACAACAGACGCAAGCAACTATGCGTTAGGAGCAGTTCTGAGTCAGGGTCCAATCGGAAATGATAGGCCCATATCTTATGCATCGCGTACCTTATCTGAAACGGAAACAAAATACAGCACGATAGAAAAGGAGCTGCTTGCTATTGTTTGGGCAACCAAACATTTTCGACCTTATCTATATGGACGTAAGTTTCTTATTATTACCGATCATAAACCTCTGACTTGGCTCTTTTCGCTTAAAGATGCGAACTCCAAACTGATAAGGTGGCGCCTAAGACTCGAAGAATTCGAATATGAAATTCATTATAAAAAGGGGACGGCAAATGTAAACGCCGACGCATTGAGTCGGATAGAACTAAACATCAACGAGTCCCTTCAAAACAATGTGTGTGATTTGGAAAAATGTTCTAACCTATCGACTATCCACTCTGCTGATGAAAACTTCGATGAAGGCATACCAATTTCAGAACGGCCCTTAAATGAGTTTACAGAACAATTTGTCCTTGCTAGGACAAACCAAATAATGAACCCGCCAATGATCTACAAAAAACTGTTTGAAACTAAATGTCGTCGGATTTTTAGACAACCGAATATTAACGATGAGCAGGTAGTTACGTCTGTTCTTAAAAACTATCTTCAGCCAAAAAGAATAACAGCCGTATACACAGATGATGAAACATTTAAAACAGTTCAAACAGTGTATTCAAAATTTTTTTCTAATAGCAAAATATTTAAATTAATTCGTTGTATGGATAAGTTGACCGATTTAGTAAGTAATGATCAACAAGACGAAGTGATAAAAGATTACCATCTGAAGTCTAATCACAGGGGTATTAATGAAACGCTGCAACATCTGCGCAGAACTTATTACTTTCCAAATATGAAAAGTAAAATAACAAAAACTATTAATAACTGTGAAACATGTCAATTACTCAAATATGATAGGCATCCACCAAAAGTGAAATATGAGATATTAGAAACACCGAATTTACCATTAGATACCCTTCACATAGATGTATACACCATTCAGAATCAACAAATCTTAACTGTAATTGATCGATTTTCCAAATTCGCATCAGCTTTTACTTTAACTGCTAGAAATAGTTTTAAAATAATTCAATCATTAAGAGAATTTTTCGCACATCATGGTATTCCGAAAAAGATAGTTTGCGATTCTGGGTCAGAATTTAATTCAAATTTGTTTAAGGAATTTTGTGACCGATACAATATTATATTGCACATTACAACACCTCAAAATTCCACAGGGAATTCACCAGTGGAAAGGTTTCACTCCACCCTGACCGAGATTTACAGAACTATATATGACAGGGATAAAAAACAAATATGCCAAGATGTATTGAACGAGGCAATTACCACTTATAATACAAGTATCCATTCCGTTATTAATTTAACTCCAATAGAGCTACTTACTGGTAGGACACCAAAGTTCAGAGAATTGGTAAACTTTGAATCCGAGCATGACTATCTAAACAAACTACAACATTTTCAGAAAAAACTATACGAACAAATGAAAAATAAAATTGATACCCATAACAGAATAAAAATTGACAAAGTTAATTTAAATAGAGAAACACCACCAACATTTAATGAGAACGATACAATTTTTGAGTTTAACAATAGACGAAATAAGCTTACACCTAGAGCAAAAAAGTTGAAAGTTAAGTTTGATAAAAAAGTGATTGTTATAACAACAAATAAGGATAGGAAATCACACAAAAATAAAATAAAGAGGAAAAGAAAATTTAAGACACCCAAAAACAATTAACACAATGAATAAAAAATAAAGCACTAACTTTCAGAACAATCAATATGTAATGTCAATGAATAAGATACAATTTAAAGCGATTAACAATATCAATACAGTTTTGCATCTATTATATACCTGGACTATAATGTTAAGCCTACTCATATTAGATTAGACAACTCTTGAATGAATATCTCTACCCCTATCCCAGAAAATCCGTTTCAGAAAACACAGGTCAAAATTTCAAAACACAAACGAATTCTCCTCAAACTTACACAACATGGGAAAAAAGATGTTGGTAATGATAATTTCAAAACCATATTATATGTAGTATAGGAAAAAGTTAACCTGCTACCCTATTGTATGTCTTTTGATGTTTATACACACACAATTTGTTATCCAAAGATTCCCATAAATATTCCCATTACCCCTATGAGTCACTGTAGTTCAATGTTCGCCAAAGTTCGTTATTACTTGTTGGGTGTAAGCCGGAGAACTTAAACATGTGCCATTACGTCAATGTGAACCAGAAAAGTACCAACGAAAAATCCAACCTTTGACACCAACACCAACTTGTCAAATCAACATCGCTCCAGCTGCATTGATATTCACCGAGCTCAACCATACAGCCTACACTTCGATCTGCGGGTGGAGGAGTTAAGTGCGAATACGCATAACGTACCATTTTAGCTAAGATAATTATATAAAACTGAAACAATATACCTACTGATTTAACAAACTAAATCTAAGTATTAAGTGTTGCTTATACAGAAAACATTTAACAACAAATCATCAGAAACATGTATCTAAACATAGACAAACACAACAAAACGCAGCATAAATATTACATTAACTTAAACTTATGCATCTGCAAGCAGACATACACGTAAACATTAGTTATTCTTGTATAATTTCTTCAACAGCAATGTAAATATATAAAGCCATCACTGAGTCCAGCTTAGCAACAAGTACTGTATAAAAAAAGTTAACGAAACTCTTTTTTTATAATAATATGTAAGAGGAAGCAAATGCTGCTTTAAGCATTTAGTTTGAAAGCAGTCTTTCGTTGGCGATCAACTAGTAACGTAGTTAAGCTTAAGATTATAAATAAAAGTTAAAAAAATAAAATTTAAGGCGTTGTTTTCTTTTTGAAACTACGGGTTTTCTGTAACCCATAACTCACGCCCACAATTTACAAAAAAAAAACAAATTTTGAGCTAGGGAGCTGAAATTTATAATATAGACTCTCCATGTGCCCCTGATGCTCATGTGTAAATATTTTCAAAATTCGCCCACTACGCCCACAATTTAAAAAACACCCCAAAGTTTATACTATGGAGCTGAAATTTATAGTATAGACTCTCCAGGGGCCCTGATGCTCATGTGTAAATATTTTCAAAATTCGCCCACAATTTACGAAAAAACCAAAGTTTGAGCTAGGGAGCTGAAGTTTATAATATAGACTCTCCAGGGGCCGTTGATGCTCATGTGTAAATATGTTCAAAATTTGCCCACTGACACGCCCACAATTAAAAAAAAAACCAAAGTTTGGGCTAGGGAGCTGAAATTTATAATATAGACTCTCCATGGGCCCCTGATGCTCATATGTAACTATTTTCAAAATTCGCACACTGGCACGCCCACAACTTACAAAAAAAACCAAAGTTTGAGCTAGGGAGCTGAAATTTATAATATAGACTCTCCAGTTGCCGTTGATGCTTATGTGTTAATATGTTCACAATTCGCCCACAATTTAAAAAAAAAACAAAGTTTGAGTTTGGGAGCTGAAATTTATATAGGTACTAGCTGCACCTGCCTGGCTTTGCCCGTGCCCGAGAATTCTATTGGCCAATATGTTCGAGTAGACTTCCTTATAATTGTCTATAGCGGGTATCCGGCGTATGTTGCTGCGCCTAAAAAAAGAAGACCGATTTTGACCAAAGTTCACAGAAACACTCTCAGGCCAATACCGAAGATTGCCTGATTTGAGCTCAACCGGTGAAAGGGACTGCACGTTTTTCTCCGCATGGCTTACGCCGCTCACACAACTTCGTTGTTCCGTTTAGGGTAGGTGCTTGTTGTCTGGCAGGCGCCTATGTCACCTTACTTCTGCGAATCAAACAACAAAGCGAAAATAAAAAACTTCGATTGAATCACTTTTCATTCACTTCCACACCGATTGTTATCAATATTGGTAAAGCAACTTTCCGATGTCCGATTCACAAAAAAATGCAAAAAAATTCAATAAGAGTTATTTGAATAAAATGTTGAACACACGATATCTCAAGAATGAAAGTGCGCACAAATTCCACAATAAGCTTGAAACGTTCGTGTGGTCTCCCTCTTTCATATGCTTGTTCGGATAACAAAATAAGTGACGTCTGTACGGCAGTGGCGTGGCGTGGATAATTTTAAAAGGGAAGACGTTGAAAAATTTAAATAAAATAATTTTTAATGGGGAAATTGTATCTACATAATATGCATTCCACATTGACTTAGCAAAAATATTCTAGCCACATTTTTTATACTTCAAGACAATAATATTTCAATCAACAATGAGCTTAAAGCATAACAAAAGTGACTTCAAAAGAAGCCGGTCTTGACAGACGCATGATACAATAACTTAAAAAAATTCAGCATAATGTGGATAGTAATTTTAAAATAAGAAAATTCAGAAGAATTATATGGATAATTCTTTATATTTGTTAAAATATAAAAACGATACAAATAATAATGTCAGCAATAAAAATAAATCAAAATTAAAAACAGCTAAAATTCACACACTTAAAAAAAAAAAAGTGAAAAGTTTTGTTAAAATATTAGTTCTTTATAATTATTTGTATTCTAATGCTATTCGACGATCTTTTTTGATAAACTCTGCCAATACCCTTTCATAGAAGTTTGGTCTATTTTTAATTTTAAGAAGAAGTCTTCTTTCTATCGATATGAGGGTTAAATCAGAGAGCCTATACTCGCCCTGTGAGTTTCTTAAATAAGTATGAATTCTTTTTAAAGCAGAAAAAGACCTCTCAACGGAGGCGACGGAAATGGGAAGTGTTAAAAGTAAACTACTTAAGTTTAAGACTTGAGGGAACACTTCTTTCAATGCTTCACTATTCAAATGGTTGTGAAGGTCGAGAACCTCAAACTGCCGAAGTGACGACGAAGAATATAAAACATTAAGTTCATTTTTTAATGCCGTGAAGTCAAAAATTCTAGGAAAAAACTTAATTAGGGAAGATATTTTTACATCTGGACTGGAACGAGAAAAAGTGTCATACTTCAAATTATTTAGTAAATCCAAAAATGTAAGATTACTAAATGATTTATATCTGGCATTTATTTGGCTAACTATATTGTCTTTAATTTCAACAAAAAGGCGCTTATAATTCGTCTTTAAATCGAAGTCAAGCAACCTGCGTTTACGTGGAGGTTCGATGCAATCATTTACGCTGTCATAAATAACTTCAAACATATTTAAAAAGTCAGAGCTTATCCATGACTCAAAACGTTCGATTTCTTGCTTGGCATAACTAACGTCTGTTTGTTTTTTTTGAATTAAATTAAATAATACATCGGTCTTTGCAAATATTTCAGAAAGGGTATGAAGCAAAAAACAGAATTCCTTGCTCTCTAATTTATTTAATAAACTTTCTGCCATCGAAAGTGTGTCAGTATACCATTCCCTAGAGTAATTAATTATTTTACTAAAAGTTTCAATTATATCTATTCTACAGTTAAAGATTACGTTTATTATTCTTGAATGATAATGCCATCGAGTTTCCGATACTCCTGGCATGCGTCGATTGGAAATTTGTTTTAAAAGATTGGACCGCTTTGTGGATTTATTAAAAAATCGAACGATGCTATTAGTATAGCCAAAAAATAGTTTAAGTTCTGCTATGTTTTCTAGAGATCGGGATAGTACTAAATTTAAAACATGTGCATAACAAGGAATAAAATTTGCCATCGGGCATTCATCAAGGACCTTCTTTTGAACACCACCCCACTCGCCGGACATAACTGCGGCACCATCGTAGGATTGTCCTATTAACTTTTCCTTGCAGTCGTATGTTTCAAGAATTTTAAATATATGATTGGATAACTCATTTGCATTACGACTTGCGCTAACGTCAAAAAATCCAAGAAATCTTTCTTGTATACCATCCTCTGACAAGTACCGAAATATGGCACTCAGTTGTTCCCTATGACTCAAATCTGGTGTTTCGTCGATCATAATCGACACGAACCGAGCATCCTTGATTTCCGTTTAAATTTCGGATTTAATAACCGCCGCGATACTATGTATCAAATCGTTTTGAATATCGTTGGATAAACCTGAAAAAATTGGATTGTGTGTACTTGAACACTGCTCTAAATGGGATTCCAATAAAGTGTCATATTTAGATAAAAAATAAACCGCTTCGACATAATTGCCACGATTATCTGAACTAGACCTTTCATCATGACCGCGAAATGCTAACTCCTGTCTGCCTAATAAAATGACCGTGTCAATAAAACGTTCCATTAGTTTCCGATTTTTATCTACTTTTTTATTATGAACAACGAAAGAATTTCCTAAAGAAGTTTCAATGCGATTCGTGCCGAATTCGTGTAGGGATAAACAACAACGAATATGTTTTTCTGTCTTAATATGTTTTTTCGAAGAATTAACTAAATTATTTATATCAGTGAAACCCGTTCGGCTCCAAACACTGGCGGAGTTTGAAAAAAGAAGACAAGGAAAACAAAACATTTTATTAAGCTTGCAACTCCCAGTTAGCCACTTATATTTTTGGTATAAGGAAACATTAAAATGTGTCACAAAACCATCTCTCCTTTGGTAATTAATATTTATAAAAGGCATAGAGCGCCCTACGTCTATAACTTTTTTTTATCAAGAAAAGATAGCTTACTAAAACTATTTGAATCCTCCAGGAGGAAATCAGTTAAACAGCAATCTACACTAATCAAAGACATTTCCAAAAAAAAATCTAAAACTGCACTAAAATTAAGAAGCTAAAATGTTTTTATCAGTAAGTTGGTAATAAAAGAAACTAAAAAATTACACATTAACCTTCACTTTCATTTTCACATCTAACTTTTCACTATTTTAATTTAAGATTTTATCAAATTGGCTTTACAAAACACTAGATTTTTTCAAGTTATTGCACTTGTGCAACGCAGTCTGTCAATAAATTCCAACTGATTCTAAATTAAAATTTGAATTCCTGCTTAAAAAAAAAACAAGTGTCGGTATTTTATTTGACATGAACTTCTCTTAAGCGATATGCTGAATTTACTCTGCTGACAAATTGCCATAATATTCTACCATATTTTATTTCATAAGACAAAAGTATAACAATAAATTTGTAAAAACATCGAAGCATTAACTATCACAAGAGAGAAAAATGAAAGCTCAACTTCTTACATCAACACGCATATCAATATCAACATCAAATTCAAAATCAAGAATCAACCCACATAACACATTCAGATATTATGTCATAAGAAAAAAGAAATAAGTCAAAGAACACCGTGTTATTAGACACAATGTTGCAAAAAAAAACGAGTCAAACGTAGCACCTGCATTCCTGCAACATGTTGATATCTTCCGATTGAAACGCAATGCTAATCGCAAAAGGGAGAATGAAATGAAACAATTCCAAGTATTCAGCGTGAGATTTGGTTTATAAGACGAAATGTAGCGTCTTTTTCTTTGAATATAAAAGCGGGTGTTGAACAAAGAGGATCGGAACCGCAATGCTTGTAGAAGAAAGGGATATAAAACAAGTAAATAAGACGGAAAAATATTTTTTATTCTATTATAGAGAGCAGCGGTAGTTGAAAACTTTTTACTAAGAGTATTTTTGTGACTCTTCGTTGGTTTGTTGTTTGTGATTTGTGGATTGTGGAATGTGGTTGAATCTTGATTCTTGAATGAAGTATGAAGATACAGACGAGAGGTAGAATGAAAATATTAAACTTATTCGATAGCTTATGTGTGAGTGTGTGTGTAGATTTTATTTTATAATTAAAATACGGGACGGGTTTCATTTTTCATATATTTATTTGGCAGATAGTGCTTACTTTTGGCGGATTTTTAAAAGGGAAGACGGTAGGAATCGTGTTATATGGACGCCACGCCACTGCTGTACGGTCTCTGTATCAGCGTCGTAATTTACACGCATACGCACATATGCATGTGTACTCACTCAAATGCCCATATCTCACACACCGATGCAGATATAGCCAAACATAACAAAATTCGTGCAGACGTCGCCTTTCATTGGAATCGGTTAACGCGTTTGGCCAAACACCGGCAACAAACACAAATATGGATTGATTTTTATATATAGAAAATATTACACAAAAAAACTTTTTATTATTTCACTTAAATTTGTTTTTTTTTTCAAAGCACATGATACCTACTAATGAAACACACAGTGTATAAATACATTGTCAATTTTTTTTTTCTTTTTTAAGAAACACATAATTTACACACCGATGCAGATACAGACATCGCACATACATAACATCCTTCGTATAGACGTCACCTTTCTTTAAAAAAAAATTTCATTGGAATCGGTTAACGCATTTGGCCAAACACCGGCAACAAACGCAAATATGGATTGATTTTTATATACATATATATATAAATAGATATAGATATATTCTCATATCAATTTTAATTCACAAAAACTCACAAAATCGCAATGAAGAAATCCGAATCCGACAGCGCCACCAAACATGAAACAAAATTGGCTTCTCCATTGATCGATAATAGATGGCGTTACGTTGCGTGTCTATCTGACAGTTCAATTGTGATGCGATATGTTACATTCAAATGTGATTCTTTATTTGGTTGTTGCCAAAATAAATAAATTGAAAATGAAAAAAAAAAATAAAAAATTTAAAAAAAATCGAAAAAAACCTGTCGTAACACGCTGGGTGGTCAAAATAAGCCATTTTGAAATTTAGATTTTTTTTCTTCTAAAACCCGTTCTGAGAAAATACCTTTCCAACAAAGTATAGATCATCAAAATCGGTTCGGCCAATCTCGAGTTATGCGGTTACATCGCTTCGGACACTTTCTTTTATATATATAGATAACTAAGTTTTTTGGCATTCATTTAAAAAAAAAAATAGTGATGATTTTTTTTTTGTTATAATGTTTTAGCTTAGTATTAAGAAATTGAGTACACATAATCAATACGGAATTAAAATTTTAAAATTCAATTCACACACAAAAAACATTTTATGGGAACATTTTCGAAAAATAAAGAAAAATAAAACTTTACATATCACTATTTTTATACCCTATTCTAGGGGTATATTAATTTTGACGCATAGTTTGTAACATACCTTAATATTGCCCGTAGACCCCTAAAAGTTACTATATTTATGATCAGCATCGATAGTAATGTCGATCTAGCCATGTCCGTCCGTCCGTCTGTCGGCAAAAATTAGGCCTTTAAACTGGACCTAGAGAGCTGAAATTTTAACCATATACTCTCTAGGGTCCCGAAATAATCAAGTTTACGAATTTTTGAAATCCGCCCACAGACACGCCCACAAACTCAAAAAAACAAAATTTTGGAAAAAATCGAATTTTGAGCTAGGAAGCTGAAATTTTTTATATATGATCTATGACTCCTAAAACTGCTCGGGATATAAACTTTTCAAAATCCGCCCACTGCCACGCCCACAAAAAAATAAAACAATTTTATTGAAAAACCAAAATTTGAGCTAGGGAGCTGAAATTTTTAATATATACTCTCTAGGGGCCCTATAAGCTCATGTATAAATATTTTCAAAATCCGCCCACTGACACGCCCACAAATAAATAAAACATTTTTTTTGAAAATCCAAAGTTTGAGCTAGGGAACTGAAATTTATAATATATACTCTCTAGGGGCCCTTTAAGCTCATGTATAAATATTTTCAAAATCCGCCCACTGACACGCCCACAAATAAATAAAACAATTTTTTTGAAAATCCAAAGTTTGAGCTAGGGAGCTGAAATTTATAATATATACTCTCTAGGGGCCCTTTATGCTCATGTGTTAATTTTTTTTTAAATCCGCCTACTGACACGCCCACAATTAAATAAAACAATTTTATTGAAACACCCAAGTTTGAGCTAGGGAGCGTTTTTTTTTGATAAAATCCTTTAAATGTTATATAACAAAATATGTAGAGCGTTCTTAACAATTTAACCATACTTAGACTTTTGTCACGCCCACTTATGAGGGATAGGAATAAGAATAGGGTATCCAACACTTCGCCCAAGCGGACTGTAGCCCGTCCCTATGTTTTAGTTATGACTTGTTGTTAAT
Organism: Portevinia maculata; assembly: GCA_949715645.1. Taxonomy (NCBI): domain Eukaryota; kingdom Metazoa; phylum Arthropoda; class Insecta; order Diptera; family Syrphidae; genus Portevinia; species Portevinia maculata. Next base: position 171,811,951 of record OX454527.1, on the reverse strand, counting down.
TTGTTTTTTTTTAGTAGCGAGTAGAGCCTCCTCTACTCCGTATGCACTGTATTAGCCTATCTGGTACGCTTTCGACAGATGCGTTACATTTAGTTCGGGTATGCGTTCCCAACATGTTTTTAACGCGTTTATCAGCTCTTGTTTAGTGTTGACATGGCTGTGGTTTTCTTTGAGGGTTCTTTTTAATTGGTCTCGTAAATGTTCGATCGGTCACTTCCGTCAATGCACGGGTCGGTAAAACGTTCACCTTGTCTTCTCCACACGCGTACTCGTTTATCATTACTCAAAAACTTTGTCTTGCATTCGTCTGTAAAGAGTACAGACCTCCAGTTGTCCATGGTTCAATTTGAATGCTCTCGGGCATACCTTAGGCGCGCTGCCTGATAAGCCGCTGTAAGTTTCGGGCGAATGGCACGCACTCTGGAACGTTAACCATCTCCGTGGATTCGATTGCGAATGGTTTGATTGCTGACTTGAGTGCCTGTTGAATGCCACATGACGTCTAGAACCGGGCATGGTAATCACGTTTAATCACGAAGAAATAAGGAAAATCAATTAAATGTAACACTTAGCAACAACGCTAGAATTGGTCTGAGAAAACAAGTGCAATAATTTTTGAATTGACTTTCGACCCATTGGTTTTTTTTGCTTACTCACTTGGAGACAACGGTAAAATTACTGTTTAAAGCATTGATAAGGACTCATACACATGCAAACTCTACAATAAAATGAATCGTTTCGATAATGTTTACCAATTAAGTATTTTTTAGGCAAAATACAAAATAAATCTTGGGTGGGCCCTATTTTGTTTTGAGTAGTTTAGACTCTCCAGGGGCCCTTGATGCTCATGTGTAAATATTTTCAAAATTCGCCCACTGACACGCCCACAAGTTAAAAAAAAAACAAAGTTTGAGCTAGGGAACTGAAATTTAAAATATAGACTCTCTAGGGGCCCTTGATGTTCATGTTTAAATATTTTCAAAATTCGCCCACTGACACGCCCACAATTTAAATTAGATGGAGCAAAAGAAGTTTTACTTCAGTCGTGTGATCTTAAGCACTCATTTTTTTTTCAAGGAGCTACAACTATTTATTTCAAGGAGGAGTCATTCCGTGAATATTCCAGCAAGATAATGCGCCCATACACAATACACACGCTGTTAAAGAATGGATTAGAAGTGAAAACATTCAACTATTGCATTGACCGCCATAATCGCCTGATCTTAATATTATTAAGAATGTTTAGAGATGGCTTGTGTCTGAAATTTATAGAGGAGGTCCGCAGTATTAAAACAATCTAGAGCTGATTGCGGCAGTTTAAGTTTTTGGGCCAACATTTGTTTGAAAAACCTTAAAAGTTTATATGACTCTATGAAGAATACAATTTTTTATCGAATGGTGGATGGCGGTGCAGGGAAATAACTTCACGGGCAATAACTTCACATGGGCAATAACTTAACCTGGAGTGGGCAATAACTTCACTTTTTTTGTGAAGTTATTGCCCACAATAGGTGAGCAATATCTTCATTTTTTTGTGGGAAATAAATTCTCTTAACATTTTATGATAAATCAAGAACCGTACCTCGCACCTACTCCAAATGAAACAGTGACCCCAAGCAGGGGTTTATGGAATCTACTTGCGATTTCGCAACTAATCCTATAAACACTAAACAGTGCAATGCATATCGAGGGGCATGGTGCCCCCCTGCAACCCCCCGGCTTGGGGTCACTGTTTGATATGGAGTGGGTGCAAGTGTCTTTAGTTATAATAGACAAGTTCTCAAATTATAGGTTTAAAATAACTTCACAAAATTTACGGTGAACTTATTGCTCACCATCAGTGGGCAATAACTTCACAAAAAAAATTTGAAGTTATTGCCCACTCGAGGTGAAGTTATTGCCCATGTGAAGTTATTGCCCGTGAAGTTATTTCCCTGCACCGTGGAGGGCAGCATGCACACATTATTAAAATGACACATAATTGATTGAAAGAAATAAAAAAGTAAAAATATTTGAAAAAAATTGTTGCGTGAAAAATATCTTCAATCTGAAGCTTTGGCTTCTGTATAGCTCGATCAACGACCATACCACGTCGAGTTAATCGGTTCTTGTCAGATCATGGCAATTAAACGACGTTGGGCGCGGTTAGTGCGTAGATGGGGAACCGTTTGAGAACAACCGCGTGTCGTTGGCCAGTCCCATCTACAGAGTTGAGGTAGATAATTATACGTGGTATCACAATGGACCTAAATTGGTCTAAGTGCGTCGGCTTCTGTCAACAGCCACCTAAACCTAGCCTAACCATAGTTCGATGTTGATTTTCAACCTGATAAAGTTTGAGTTTGAGCATCTGCAAAGTATGTGGTGTAGTGTTATCGGTCAGCCATTGCATCATCTAGGATTTTCGGCTAGCAGAAGTGATTTGTTTGTCTTCCCTTTTTTGTGGTATTACGGGTTATCCATAACAATTATTGAAGGCTCCTCCAGGTCATTCAAAACTTGTTCCTGCAGCCATTTACACAAATTTTCAAAGTTCATATCATCGTGATGTCCGTTTTCGTACCTGATTTGAATAAAAGTAAGGCGTTTTTCACGAAGCCTTTTTCACCATCTGCATGCGCCATTATCAGCCTCTGTCCCTTTTAAATTGGCGCCTTTAACCCACTGCTGTTAACATTAGTCATTAATATAGCTTTCGTCCAAATAAATGATGTCATATACTTTTGATCAACACTCCCGGATTTGTTTGGTTTCGTTTCGTTTCTTTCACAAAGAAGTTTGCGGTTGTTTTAATTTTTTTTTGTATAGAAAAATCCGCCTCTTACAAGAGTCCTGTTGAGGGATGAAATGCTAAAGTTAAGCTCCAGATCTTCCTGAACTCATTTTCTCAACATTTCTAGGGAATGCATTCCTCGAATTCCTTAATAATCCTTCTTATCGATCGCTCCGTAATTGGAAATACAAATCAAATAGCAAAGATTACTGAAAACAATAAATAAAGTGTGCGACTGTTTTAAGAATTGGTGTCGATTCAAATGTTCTCCTTTGGCATTTTCTGTACCGTAAAATCATGAAAAAAGGATCGTAATAATGGAGATTATAATTTAGATAGCTAAATTTTATTTGTTTTCATTGCATTTGCAGTTTAAGCAAAAACAACTGTTTCAAATTTCGGCTATTAGTATGTGGCAGAGTTAAGATTTAGTCTAGAGCTTTAAAAGAATTCTACCAATAAACAATTTTAACTCACAAATAACTAACCCTCCCACTTTCTTTCAAATCATTTACAATATTCAGTACTAATCGGCCCTTTGAACTCATAAGACGTTCTTTTTCCTGTGCGGCACTAATATAGAAAAAACAAAATTCCTAAGAGAACTCGGTCCCATAATGCTGAAGACAATAATTTGCCTTCAAACATTAAAAGTTTAAAAATGAGTTCTAGAGCAGACAACACTAGAACGAACTATTTTACACCTCTTCAATGTTTGCCCGATTCGGACAATGAAATTGATTGCGATGAAATCTAAACAACTCCCACCTCAAAAAAAAGACAAAATTCCATCTATCTGCATTCTACAAAAAAGCAGCGAATAAGTGCATTCTTTATTTCGTGATGTGGCCATAAACCATTACTGTGTCAAGAAAATATCTATCGGTATTAAAATCCTTAGTGAAACCATCGAATGCTACAGTGCTACGAGTATATGTTCAGTTCTTAAAATAAAAAACTGCCAATTTTTACCTACCAATCGAAACTCTTAAACACGAACTCACATCTTTGGGGAAAAGTGCAAAACATTAAAATTATTAAAAAGAAGTACATTTAATGGATTCACTGATGTCTTCTATCTTGTGTTTCTCGAGTGTGATTCAACCAAATTAATTGATCTAAAAAAAATGTTCGATCCTTGTTCAGAACCCAAGTCAAGTGGGATTTCGCCCGTTGGCAACGCAACAAAGTCACACAGTGTTACAACTGCCAAATGTTTGGCCACGGGGAACAAAATTGCCACATTAAAACACATTGCGGAAAGTTCTTTGCCTCTGCCCGTGTCAACGCCTTCTCTTACAACTAAATACTCAAATGTGTTGACCAACAACAACAATTCAAATGCACCAAGGGCAACCAACGACAACGAAATTTTCTCCTGGGAGGAAATTAACACTCTTACTGCTGATATGATCACACTGCTTGGACAATGCAACACAAGAGCTGATCAATTTAATACTATTGCACAATTAGCTATTAAGTATTTGTATCAACAAGGTAAATAATTATGCATTTCGGTTTTAGTATAATTTGTTGGAATGCTAGAAGCATTCGCAATAAAGCTCTGGAGTTTTTTGCTTTTTTAACCTCAAACAAGTAGTAACTGAAACATGTCTTAATTCAAGCATTGAAAAGTTCTCAAACTTGGAATACAAATGCTACCGCTTAGATAGAAATGAGAGAGGCGTTGCCGTTGTCGTTAAAAGAACAATTAAACATCAAATTCTTATAATTGTTAGAACTAAATTAATTGAGAACATAGGTATTCAAATCCCATTCACCAACGGCCGTTCAGAAAAAATAGTTTGTGTATATGTACTTTCCTGGTGGCCGTGTTACAGCACAGAAACGATCGCATTTAAATTGTGATTTACAAAAATTGGTTAGTTTCAATGACATTTTCCTGGTGGGAGGCGATTTAAATTGTTGGCATAGGAACTGGGATTGTCTAAGAGCAAATTCATGGGGAAATATTCTAGCTGACTTGCATTCTAGACACCCATTTCATATTTTGTATCCTCCTCATCCAACGTTTATTCCCTCCAACCCTAAGGCTAATTGTTTCTCACGAATATGCAAGAACTTTTTAGCCATCCTGTCGTGATAAATGATTTAAGCTCTGATCATTTACCGGTTAAATCTTGCATTATATTGTCACCTGAGCAGATGCTCAATTCAGTTATCGATTACCAAAATGCTAATTGGGATCTATTTAGGAGCAAAACGCGTTCAAAATTAAGGAACTATGAGGAAATGTTACCGGTTGTAAGTAACCAAAACCAAATCGATGAAGCTGCAAATTATTTTACAAGCTGTGTACACGAATGTATCGACCAGTCAGTACCCAAAAAAAAAACAGTCGATGAAATGGCGCAAATTTACTTCCACGTCATATCGTGGAGTTAATCAAAATAAGGAATCGTTCCAGATCCATGTGGAATAGAACCAGAACTACCTCTTATCTGACTGAAGCAAAAGCCTTAACGGCAACCATCAAGACACTCATTTTGAACTTTAGAAACAAATGCTGGAATAGAAAGCTGCAAGGCCTAGATAAATGCAGGAAGCCGTTTTGGAACATAGTCAAGGTTATTAAAAAGAAGAACCGTATCATCCCCGCATTGAAGGATGGTAGCACGGTATTACTGTCCTGCCCCGAAAAATCAAATGCACTAGCGAACGCTTTCTTTGCAAACCATTCAATAGGTAGAACCATAACAAGCAGCGAAGAGAATGCAGTTCGAAACTCACTTGGTATAATCAGCGCCCAAGCTCATTAGTTGGATGGGAAGACCTTATTTCAATTGAAGATGTAGAGGCCATTTGTATGCAAATAAAAAATTCTAAGACCACAGGTTTCGACGGAATAAGAAATACGTTTAACAAAAGTCTTCCAAGAATCGGATTACAGTTCTTGCACCGGTTCTTAACTGCTGCCTCAAACGGGGATATTTTCCCAAAGAATGGAAAACAGCAAAAGTCATCCCGATTCTGAAGCCAGGTAAAGATGCTTGCCTACCTAGTAGTTACAGGCCGATAAGCTTGTTAAGCTCTCTAAGTAAGTGCTTTGAAAAAATTATTAAAATAAAACTAACAGCTTACCTTAACGAGCATAATATTTTACCTGAAAAACAATTCGGTTTCAGAGCACATCACACCAAATTTATCGCATAACGAGGCATATCAAAAACAATTTTGATATTGGAAAAAGTACGGGTATGGTTAATGGTTATCCTTATGGCACGAGGGCCGGCACAAACTACTAAGCCTATGTTTCCCAATCTACATAGTGAAATTAGTACAGTCATTTTTATCAGGGCGTTCTTTCAAAGTTACTGTTAATAACTGGTTATTAGCAGGTTTCTCAATTGACGCATGGGCACCCCAGGGTTCGGTTCTTGGGCCAATTCTTTATAATATTTACACGCACGATATTCCAAAATTAACCAACTGTGAAATTGCCATTTTTGCAGACGACACATGCATTTATTCATCAGATTCAAATGGTTTAAACATTGAAACGAAATTGCAATCTGACTTAAAAGTCATCCAAACATACTTTGCCAATTGGAAAATTAAATTAAATGCTTCAAAGGAGCTGAAATTTATAATATAGACTCTCCATGGGCCCCTGATGCTCATATGTAACTATTTTCATAATTCGCACACTGGCACGCCCACAATTTACAAAAAAACCAAAGTTTGAGCTAGGGAGCTGAAATTTATAATATAGACTCTCCAGTTGCCGTTGATGCTTATGTGTTAATATGTTCACAATTCGCCCACAATTTAAAAAAAAAACAAAGTTTGAGTTTGGGAGCTGAAATTTATATAGGTACTAGCTGCACCTGCCTGGCTTTGCCCGTGCCCGAGAATTCTATTGGCCAATATGTTCGAGTAGACTTCCTTATAATTGTCTATAGCGGGTATCCGGCGTATGTTGCTGCGCCTAAAAAAAGAAGACCGATTTTGACCAAAGTTCACAGAAACACTCTCAGGCCAATACCGAAGATTGCCTGATTTGAGCTCAACCGGTGAAAGGGACTGCACGTTTTTCTCCGCATGGCTTACGCCGCTCACACAACTTCGTTGTTCCGTTTAGGGTAGGTGCTTGTTGTCTGGCAGGCGCCTATGTCACCTTACTTCTGCGAATCAAACAACAAAGCGAAAATAAAAAACTTCGATTGAATCACTTTTCATTCACTTCCACACCGATTGTTATCAATATTGGTAAAGCAACTTTCCGATGTCCGATTCACAAAAAAATGCAAAAAAATTCAATAAGAGTTATTTGAATAAAATGTTGAACACACGATATCTCAAGAATGAAAGTGCGCACAAATTCCACAATAAGCTTGAAACGTTCGTGTGGTCTCCCTCTTTCATATGCTTGTTCGGATAACAAAATAAGTGACGTCTGTACGGCAGTGGCGTGGCGTGGATAATTTTAAAAGGGAAGACGTTGAAAAATTTAAATAAAATAATTTTTAATGGGGAAATTGTATCTACATAATATGCATTCCACATTGACTTAGCAAAAATATTCTAGCCACATTTTTTATACTTCAAGACAATAATATTTCAATCAACAATGAGCTTAAAGCATAACAAAAGTGGCTTCAAAAGAAGCCGGTCTTGACAGACGCATGATACAATAACTTAAAAAAATTCAGCATAATGTGGATAGTAATTTTAAAATAAGAAAATTCAGAAGAATTATATGGATAATTCTTTATATTTGTTAAAATATAAAAACGATACAAATAATAATGTCAGCAATAAAAATAAATCAAAATTAAAAACAGCTAAAATTCACACACTTAAAAAAAAAAAAGTGAAAAGTTTTGTTAAAATATTAGTTCTTTATAATTATTTGTATTCTAATGCTATTCGACGATCTTTTTTGATAAACTCTGCCAATACCCTTTCATAGAAGTTTGGTCTATTTTTAATTTTAAGAAGAAGTCTTCTTTCTATCGATATGAGGGCTAAATCAGAGAGCCTATACTCGCCCTGTGAGTTTCTTAAATAAGTATGAATTCTTTTTAAAGCAGAAAAAGACCTCTCAACGGAGGCGACGGAAATGGGAAGTGTTAAAAGTAAACTACTTAAGTTTAAGACTTGAGGGAACACTTCTTTCAATGCTTCACTATTCAAATGGTTGTGAAGGTCGAGAACCTCAAACTGCCGAAGTGACGACGAAGAATATAAAACATTAAGTTCATTTTTTAATGCCGTGAAGTCAAAAATTCTAGGAAAAAACTTAATTAGGGAAGATATTTTTACATCTGGACTGGAACGAGAAAAAGTGTCATACTTCAAATTATTTAGTAAATCCAAAAATGTAAGATTACTAAATGATTTATATCTGGCATTTATTTGGCTAACTATATTGTCTTTAATTTCAACAAAAAGGCGCTTATAATTCGTCTTCAAATCGAAGTCAAGCAACCTGCGTTTACGTGGAGGTTCGATGCAATCATTTACGCTGTCATAAATAACTTCAAACATATTTAAAAAGTCAGAGCTTATCCATGACTCAAAACGTTCGATTTCTTGCTTGGCATAACTAACGTCTGTTTGTTTTTTTTTGAATTAAATTAAATAATACATCGGTCTTTGCAAATATTTCAGAAAGGGTATGAAGCAAAAAACAGAATTCCTTGCTCTCTAATTTATTTAATAAACTTTCTGCCATCGAAAGTGTGTCAGTATCCCATTCCCTAGAGTAATTAATTATTTTACTAAAAGTTTCAATTATATCTATTCTACAGTTAAAGATTACGTTTATTATTCTTGAATGATAATGCCATCGAGTTTCCGATACTCCTGGCATGCGTCGATTGGAAATTTGTTTTAAAAGATTGGACCGCTTTGTGGATTTATTAAAAAATCGAACGATGCTATTAGTATAGCCAAAAAATAGTTTAAGTTCTGCTATGTTTTCTAGAGATCGGGATAGTACTAAATTTAAAACATGTGCATAACAAGGAATAAAATTTGCCATCGGGCATTCATCAAGGACCTTCTTTTGAACACCACCCCACTCGCCGGACATAACTGCGGCACCATCGTAGGATTGTCCTATTAACTTTTCCTTGCAGTCGTATGTTTCAAGAATTTTAAATATATGATTGGATAACTCATTTGCATTACGACTTGCGCTAACGTCAAAAAATCCAAGAAATCTTTCTTGTATACCATCCTCTGACAAGTACCGAAATATGGCACTCAGTTGTTCCCTATGACTCAAATCTGGTGTTTCGTCGATCATAATCGACACGAACCGAGCATCCTTGATTTCCGTTTAAATTTCGGATTTAATAACCGCCGCGATACTATGTATCAAATCGTTTTGAATATCGTTGGATAAACCTGAAAAAATTGGATTGTGTGTACTTGAACACTGCTCTAAATGGGATTCCAATAAAGTGTCATATTTAGATAAAAAATAAACCGCTTCGACATAATTGCCACGATTATCTGAACTAGACCTTTCATCATGACCGCGAAATGCTAACTCCTGTCTGCCTAATAAAATGACCGTGTCAATAAAACGTTCCATTAGTTTCCGATTTTTATCTACTTTTTTATTATGAACAACGAAAGAATTTCCTAAAGAAGTTTCAATGCGATTCGTGCCGAATTCGTGTAGGGATAAACAACAACGAATATGTTTTTCTGTCTTAATATGTTTTTTCGAAGAATTAACTAAATTATTTATATCAGTGAAACCCGTTCGGCTCCAAACACTGGCGGAGTTTGAAAAAAGAAGACAAGGAAAACAAAACATTTTATTAAGCTTGCAACTCCCAGTTAGCCACTTATATTTTTGGTATAAGGAAACATTAAAATGTGTCACAAAACCATCTCTCCTTTGGTAATTAATATTTATAAAAGGCATAGAGCGCCCTACGTCTATAACTTTTTTTTATCAAGAAAAGATAGCTTACTAAAACTATTTGAATCCTCCAGGAGGAAATCAGTTAAACAGCAATCTACACTAATCAAAGACATTTCCAAAAAAAAATCTAAAACTGCACTAAAATTAAGAAGCTAAAATGTTTTTATCAGTAAGTTGGTAATAAAAGAAACTAAAAAATTACACATTAACCTTCACTTTCACTTTCACATCTAACTTTTCACTATTTTAATTTAAGATTTTATCAAATTGGCTTTACAAAACACTAGATTTTTTCAAGTTATTGCACTTGTGCAACGCAGTCTGTCAATAAATTCCAACTGATTCTAAATTAAAATTTGAATTCCTGCTTAAAAAAAAAAACAAGTGTCGGTATTTTATTTGACATGAACTTCTCTTAAGCGATATGCTGAATTTACTCTGCTGACAAATTGCCATAATATTCTACCATATTTTATTTCATAAGACAAAAGTATAACAATAAATTTGTAAAAACATCGAAGCATTAACTATCACAAGAGAGAAAAATGAAAGCTCAACTTCTTACATCAACACGCATATCAATATCAACATCAAATTCAAAATCAAGAATCAACCCACATAACACATTCAGATATTATGTCATAAGAAAAAAGAAATAAGTCAAAGAACACCGTGTTATTAGACACAATGTTGCAAAAAAAAACGAGTCAAACGTAGCACCTGCATTCCTGCAACATGTTGATATCTTCCGATTGAAACGCAATGCTAATCGCAAAAGGGAGAATGAAATGAAACAATTCCAAGTATTCAGCGTGAGATTTGGTTTATAAGACGAAATGTAGCGTCTTTTTCTTTGAATATAAAAGCGGGTGTTGAACAAAGAGGATCGGAACCGCAATGCTTGTAGAAGAAAGGGATATAAAACAAGTAAATAAGACGGAAAAATATTTTTTATTCTATTATAGAGAGCAGCGGTAGTTGAAAACTTTTTACTAAGAGTATTTTTGTGACTCTTCGTTGGTTTGTTGTTTGTGATTTGTGGATTGTGGAATGTGGTTGAATCTTGATTCTTGAATGAAGTATGAAGATACAGACGAGAGGTAGAATGAAAATATTAAACTTATTCGATAGCTTATGTGTGAGTGTGTGTGTAGATTTTATTTTATAATTAAAATACGGGACGGGTTTCATTTTTCATATATTTATTTGGCAGATAGTGCTTACTTTTGGCGGATTTTTAAAAGGGAAGACGGTAGGAATCGTGTTATATGGACGCCACGCCACTGCTGTACGGTCTCTGTATCAGCGTCGTAATTTACACGCATACGCACATATGCATGTGTACTCACTCAAATGCCCATATCTCACACACCGATGCAGATATAGCCAAACATAACAAAATTCGTGCAGACGTCGCCTTTCATTGGAATCGGTTAACGCGTTTGGCCAAACACCGGCAACAAACACAAATATGGATTGATTTTTATATATAGAAAATATTACACAAAAAAACTTTTTATTATTTCACTTAAATTTGTTTTTTTTTTCAAAGCACATGATACCTACTAATGAAACACACAGTGTATAAATACATTGTCAATTTTTTTTTTCTTTTTTAAGAAACACATAATTTACACACCGATGCAGATACAGACATCGCACATACATAACATCCTTCGTATAGACGTCACCTTTCTTTAAAAAAAAATTTCATTGGAATCGGTTAACGCATTTGGCCAAACACCGGCAACAAACGCAAATATGGATTGATTTTTATATACATATATATATAAATAGATATAGATATATTCTCATATCAATTTTAATTCACAAAAACTCACAAAATCGCAATGAAGAAATCCGAATCCGACAGCGCCACCAAACATGAAACAAAATTGGCTTCTCCATTGATCGATAATAGATGGCGTTACGTTGCGTGTCTATCTGACAGTTCAATTGTGATGCGATATGTTACATTCAAATGTGATTCTTTATTTGGTTGTTGCCAAAATAAATAAATTGAAAATGAAAAAAAAAATAAAAAATTTAAAAAAAATCGAAAAAAACCTGTCGTAACACGCTGGGTGGTCAAAATAAGCCATTTTGAAATTTAGATTTTTTTTCTTCTAAAACCCGTTCTGAGAAAATACCTTTCCAACAAAGTATAGATCATCAAAATCGGTTCGGCCAATCTCGAGTTATGCGGTTACATCGCTTCGGACACTTTCTTTTATATATATAGATAACTAAGTTTTTTGGCATTCATTTAAAAAAAAAAATAGTGATGATTTTTTTTTTGTTATAATGTTTTAGCTTAGTATTAAGAAATTGAGTACACATAATCAATACGGAATTAAAATTTTAAAATTCAATTCACACACAAAAAACATTTTATGGGAACATTTTCGAAAAATAAAGAAAAATAAAACTTTACATATCACTATTTTTATACCCTATTCTAGGGGTATATTAATTTTGACGCATAGTTTGTAACATACCTTAATATTGCCCGTAGACCCCTAAAAGTTACTATATTTATGATCAGCATCGATAGTAATGTCGATCTAGCCATGTCCGTCCGTCCGTCTGTCGGCAAAAATTAGGCCTTTAAACTGGACCTAGAGAGCTGAAATTTTAACCATATACTCTCTAGGGTCCCGAAATAATCAAGTTTACGAATTTTTGAAATCCGCCCACAGACACGCCCACAAACTCAAAAAAACAAAATTTTGGAAAAAATCGAATTTTGAGCTAGGAAGCTGAAATTTTTTATATATGATCTATGACTCCTAAAACTGCTCGGGATATAAACTTTTCAAAATCCGCCCACTGCCACGCCCACAAAAAAATAAAACAATTTTATTGAAAAACCAAAATTTGAGCTAGGGAGCTGAAATTTTTAATATATACTCTCTAGGGGCCCTATAAGCTCATGTATAAATATTTTCAAAATCCGCCCACTGACACGCCCACAAATAAATAAAACATTTTTTTTGAAAATCCAAAGTTTGAGCTAGGGAACTGAAATTTATAATATATACTCTCTAGGGGCCCTTTAAGCTCATGTATAAATATTTTCAAAATCCGCCCACTGACACGCCCACAAATAAATAAAACAATTTTTTTGAAAATCCAAAGTTTGAGCTAGGGAGCTGAAATTTATAATACATACTCTCTAGGGGCCCTTTATGCTCATGTGTTAATTTTTTTTTAAATCCGCCTACTGACACGCCCACAATTAAATAAAACAATTTTATTGAAACACCCAAGTTTGAGCTAGGGAGCGTTTTTTTTTGATAAAATCCTTTAAATGTTATATAACAAAATATGTAGAGCGTTCTTAACAATTTAACCATACTTAGACTTTTGTCACGCCCACTTATGAGGGATAGGAATAAGAATAGGGTATCCAACACTTCGCCCAAGCGGACTGTAGCCCGTCCCTATGTTTTAGTTATGACTTGTTGTTAATTTGTTTTTTTTTAGTAGCGAGTAGAGCCTCCTCTACTCCGTATGCACTGTATTAGCCTATCTGGTACGCTTTCGACAGATGCGTTACATTTAGTTCGGGTATGCGTTCCCAACATGTTTTTAACGCGTTTATCAGCTCTTGTTTAGTGTTGACATGGCTGTGGTTTTCTTTGAGGGTTCTTTTTAATTGGTCTCGTAAATGTTCGATCGGTCACTTCCGTCAATGCACGGGTCGGTAAAACGTTCACCTTGTCTTCTCCACACGCGTACTCGTTTATCATTACTCAAAAACTTTGTCTTGCATTCGTCTGTAAAGAGTACAGACCTCCAGTTGTCCATGGTTCAATTTGAATGCTCTCGGGCATACCTTAGGCGCGCTGCCTGATAAGCCGCTGTAAGTTTCGGGCGAATGGCACGCACTCTGGAACGTTAACCATCTCCGTGGATTCGATTGCGAATGGTTTGATTGCTGACTTGAGTGCCTGTTGAATGCCACATGACGTCTAGAACCGGGCATGGTAATCACGTTTAATCACGAAGAAATAAGGAAAATCAATTAAATGTAACACTTAGCAACAACGCTAGAATTGGTCTGAGAAAACAAGTGCAATAATTTTTGAATTGACTTTCGACCCATTGGTTTTTTTTGCTTACTCACTTGGAGACAACGGTAAAATTACTGTTTAAAGCATTGATAAGGACTCATACACATGCAAACTCTACAATAAAATGAATCGTTTCGATAATGTTTACCAATTAAGTATTTTTTAGGCAAAATACAAAATAAATCTTGGGTGGGCCCTATTTTGTTTTGAGTAGTTTAGACTCTCCAGGGGCCCTTGATGCTCATGTGTAAATATTTTCAAAATTCGCCCACTGACACGCCCACAAGTTAAAAAAAAACAAAGTTTGAGCTAGGGAACTGAAATTTAAAATATAGACTCTCTAGGGGCCCTTGATGTTCATGTTTAAATATTTTCAAAATTCGCCCACTGACACGCCCACAATTTAAATTAGATGGAGCAAAAGAAGTTTTACTTCAGTCGTGTGATCTTAAGCACTCATTTTTTTTTCAAGGAGCTACAACTATTTATTTCAAGGAGGAGTCATTCCGTGAATATTCCAGCAAGATAATGCGCCCATACACAATACACACGCTGTTAAAGAATGGATTAGAAGTGAAAACATTCAACTATTGCATTGACCGCCATAATCGCCTGATCTTAATATTATTAAGAATGTTTAGAGATGGCTTGTGTCTGAAATTTATAGAGGAGGTCCGCAGTATTAAAACAATCTAGAGCTGATTGCGGCAGTTTAAGTTTTTGGGCCAACATTTGTTTGAAAAACCTTAAAAGTTTATATGACTCTATGAAGAATACAATTTTTTATCGAATGGTGGATGGCGGTGCAGGGAAATAACTTCACGGGCAATAACTTCACATGGGCAATAACTTAACCTGGAGTGGGCAATAACTTCACTTTTTTTTGTGAAGTTATTGCCCACAATAGGTGAGCAATATCTTCATTTTTTTGTGGGAAATAAATTCTCTTAACATTTTATGATAAATCAAGAACCGTACCTCGCACCTACTCCAAATGAAACAGTGACCCCAAGCAGGGGTTTATGGAATCAACTTGCGATTTCGCAACTAATCCTATAAACACTAAACAGTACAATGCATATCGAGGGGCATGGTGCCCCCCTGCAACCCCCCGGCTTGGGGTCACTGTTTGATATGGAGTGGGTGCAAGTGTCTTTAGTTATAATAGACAAGTTCTCAAATTATAGGTTTAAAATAACTTCACAAAATTTACGGTGAACTTATTGCTCACCATCAGTGGGCAATAACTTCACAAAAAAAATTTGAAGTTATTGCCCACTCGAGGTGAAGTTATTGCCCAGTTATTGCCCGTGAAGTTATTTCCCTGCACCGTGGAGGGCAGCATGCACACATTATTAAAATGACACATAATTGATTGAAAGAAATAAAAAAGTAAAAATATTTGAAAAAAATTGTTGCGTGAAAAATATCTTCAATCTGAAGCTTTGGCTTCTGTATAGCTCGATCGGTTCTTGTCAGATCATGGCAATTAA
The DNA here is from genome assembly GCA_949715645.1 of Portevinia maculata. Classification (NCBI taxonomy): domain Eukaryota; kingdom Metazoa; phylum Arthropoda; class Insecta; order Diptera; family Syrphidae; genus Portevinia; species Portevinia maculata. The sequence continues at coordinate 171,796,705 of OX454527.1, read as the reverse complement.
ACGACGTTGGGCGCGGTTAGTGCGTAGATGGGGAACCGTTTGAGAACAACCGCGTGTCGTTGGCCAGTCCCATCTACAGAGTTGAGGTAGATAATTATACGTGGTATCACAATGGACCTAAATTGGTCTAAGTGCGTCGGCTTCTGTCAACAGCCACCTAAACCTAGCCTAACCATAGTTCGATGTTGATTTTCAACCTGATAAAGTTTGAGTTTGAGCATCTGCAAAGTATGTGGTGTAGTGTTATCGGTCAGCCATTGCATCATCTAGGATTTTCGGCTAGCAGAAGTGATTTGTTTGTCTTCCCTTTTTTGTGGTATTACGGGTTGTCCATAACAATTATTGAAGGCTCCTCCAGGTCATTCAAAACTTGTTCCTGCAGCCATTTACACAAATTTTCAAAGTTCATATCATCGTGATGTCCGTTTTCGTACCTGATTTGAATAAAAGTAAGGCGTTTTTCACGAAGCCTTTTTCACCATCTGCATGCGCCATTATCAGCCTCTGTCCCTTTTAAATTGGCGCCTTTAACCCACTGCTGTTAACATTAGTCATTAATATAGCTTTCGTCCAAATAAATGATGTCATATACTTTTGATCAACACTCCCGGATTTGTTTGGTTTCGTTTCGTTTCTTTCACAAAGAAGTTTGCGGTTGTTTTAATTTTTTTTTGTATAGAAAAATCCGCCTCTTACAAGAGTCCTGTTGAGGGATGAAATGCTAAAGTTAAGCTCCAGATCTTCCTGAACTCATTTTCTCAACATTTCTAGGGAATGCATTCCTCGAATTCCTTAATAATCCTTCTTATCGATCGCTCCGTAATTGGAAATACAAATCAAATAGCAAAGATTACTGAAAACAATAAATAAAGTGTGCGACTGTTTTAAGAATTGGTGTCGATTCAAATGTTCTCCTTTGGCATTTTCTGTACCGTAAAATCATGAAAAAAGGATCGTAATAATGGAGATTATAATTTAGATAGCTAAATTTTATTTGTTTTCATTGCATTTGCAGTTTAAGCAAAAACAACTGTTTCAAATTTCGGCTATTAGTATGTGGCAGAGTTAAGATTTAGTCTCGAGCTTTAAAAGAATTCTACCAATAAACAATTTTAACTCACAAATAACTAACCCTCCCACTTTCTTTCAAATCATTTACAATATTCAGTACTAATCGGCCCTTTGAACTCATAAGACGTTCTTTTTCCTGTGCGGCACTAATATAGAAAAAACAAAATTCCTAAGAGAACTCGGTCCCATAATGCTGAAGACAATAATTTGCCTTCAAACATTAAAAGTTTAAAAATGAGTTCTAGAGCAGACAACACTAGAACGAACTATTTTACACCTCTTCAATGTTTGCCCGATTCGGACAATGAAATTGATTGCGATGAAATCTAAACAACTCCCACCTCAAAAAAAAGACAAAATTCCATCTATCTGCATTCTACAAAAAAGCAGCGAATAAGTGCATTCTTTATTTCGTGATGTGGCCATAAACCATTACTGTGTCAAGAAAATATCTATCGGTATTAAAATCCTTAGTGAAACCATCGAATGCTACAGTGCTACGAGTATATGTTCAGTTCTTAAAATAAAAAACTGCCAATTTTTACCTACCAATCGAAACTCTTAAACACGAACTCACATCTTTGGGGAAAAGTGCAAAACATTAAAATTATTAAAAAGAAGTACATTTAATGGATTCACTGATGTCTTCTATCTTGTGTTTCTCGAGTGTGATTCAACCAAATTAATTGATCTAAAAAAAATGTTCGATCCTTGTTCAGAACCCAAGTCAAGTGGGATTTCGCCCGTTGGCAACGCAACAAAGTCACACAGTGTTACAACTGCCAAATGTTTGGCCACGGGGAACAAAATTGCCACATTAAAACACATTGCGGAAAGTTCTTTGCCTCTGCCCGTGTCAACGCCTTCTCTTACAACTAAATACTCAAATGTGTTGACCAACAACAACAATTCAAATGCACCAAGGGCAACCAACGACAACGAAATTTTCTCCTGGGAGGAAATTAACACTCTTACTGCTGATATGATCACACTGCTTGGACAATGCAACACAAGAGCTGATCAATTTAATACTATTGCACAATTAGCTATTAAGTATTTGTATCAACAAGGTAAATAATTATGCATTTCGGTTTTAGTATAATTTGTTGGAATGCTAGAAGCATTCGCAATAAAGCTCTGGAGTTTTTTGCTTTTTTAACCTCAAACAAGTAGTAACTGAAACATGTCTTAATTCAAGCATTGAAAAGTTCTCAAACTTGGAATACAAATGCTACCGCTTAGATAGAAATGAGAGAGGCGTTGCCGTTGTCGTTAAAAGAACAATTAAACATCAAATTCTTATAATTGTTAGAACTAAATTAATTGAGAACATAGGTATTCAAATCCCATTCACCAACGGCCGTTCAGAAAAAAATAGTTTGTGTATATGTACTTTCCTGGTGGCCGTGTTACAGCACAGAAACGATCGCATTTAAATTGTGATTTACAAAAATTGGTTAGTTTCAATGACATTTTCCTGGTGGGAGGCGATTTAAATTGTTGGCATAGGAACTGGGATTGTCTAAGAGCAAATTCATGGGGAAATATTCTAGCTGACTTGCATTCTAGACACCCATTTCATATTTTGTATCCTCCTCATCCAACGTTTATTCCCTCCAACCCTAAGGCTAATTGTTTCTCACGAATATGCAAGAACTTTTTAGCCATCCTGTCGTGATAAATGATTTAAGCTCTGATCATTTACCGGTTAAATCTTGCATTATATTGTCACCTGAGCAGATGCTCAATTCAGTTATCGATTACCAAAATGCTAATTGGGATCGATTTAGGAGCAAAACGCGTTCAAAATTAAGGAACTATGAGGAAATGTTACCGGTTGTAAGTAACCAAAACCAAATCGATGAAGCTGCAAATTATTTTACAAGCTGTGTACACGAATGTATCGACCAGTCAGTACCCAAAAAAAAAACAGTCGATGAAATGGCGCAAATTTACTTCCACGTCATATCGTGGAGTTAATCAAAATAAGGAATCGTTCCAGATCCATGTGGAATAGAACCAGAACTACCTCTTATCTGACTGAAGCAAAAGCCTTAACGGCAACCATCAAGACACTCATTTTGAACTTTAGAAACAAATGCTGGAATAGAAAGCTGCAAGGCCTAGATAAATGCAGGAAGCCGTTTTGGAACATAGTCAAGGTTATTAAAAAGAAGAACCGTATCATCCCCGCATTGAAGGATGGTAGCACGGTATTACTGTCCTGCCCCGAAAAATCAAATGCACTAGCGAACGCTTTCTTTGCAAACCATTCAATAGGTAGAACCATAACAAGCAGCGAAGAGAATGCAGTTCGAAACTCACTTGGTATAATCAGCGCCCAAGCTCATTAGTTGGATGGGAAGACCTTATTTCAATTGAAGATGTAGAGGCCATTTGTATGCACATAAAAAATTCTAAGACCACAGGTTTCGACGGAATAAGAAATACGTTTAACAAAAGTCTTCCAAGAATCGGATTACAGTTCTTGCACCGGTTCTTAACTGCTGCCTCAAACGGGGATATTTTCCCAAAGAATGGAAAACAGCAAAAGTCATCCCGATTCTGAAGCCAGGTAAAGATGCTTGCCTACCTAGTAGTTACAGGCCGATAAGCTTGTTAAGCTCTCTAAGTAAGTGCTTTGAAAAAATTATTAAAATAAAACTAACAGCTTACCTTAACGAGCATAATATTTTACCTGAAAAACAATTCGGTTTCAGAGCACATCACACCAAATTTATCGCATAACGAGGCATATCAAAAACAATTTTGATATTGGAAAAAGTACGGGTATGGTTAATGGTTATCCTTATGGCACGAGGGCCGGCACATGTTTCCCAATCTACATAGTGAAATTAGTACAGTAATTTTTATCAGGGCGTTCTTTCAAAGTTACTGTTAATAACTGGTTATTAGCAGGTTTCTCAATTGACGCATGGGCACCCCAGGGTTCGGTTCTTGGGCCAATTCTTTATAATATTTACACGCACGATATTCCAAAATTAACCAACTGTGAAATTGCCATTTTTGCAGACGACACATGCATTTATTCATCAGATTCAAATGGTTTAAACATTGAAACGAAATTGCAATCTGACTTAAAAGTCATCCAAACATACTTTGCCAATTGGAAAATTAAATTAAATGCTTCAAAGACTCAGGCTGTCTTTTTTACTAGAAAAATAAAAGTCTGTTTCTTACCAAGCAACAGACTAGTAATAAATAATATACAAACGGATTGGAAATGAAGTGCTAAGTATCTTGGGGTTCACCTTGACAAGTCGTTAACATTTTGCCTTCATGTCCAAGAAACCATCAGGAAAGTTAATATCTCAATTAAAATGCTGTATTCATTTATAAACAGAAGATCAAAAATGAGCCGAGAAAACAAACTCATAATTTTTAAAGTAATTTTTCAAGCAATCTTGTGTTATGTATCTCCAGTTTGGGGCAAATGTGTAAAAAGCCACATACGTAGACTACAGATAACCCAAAACAAACCACTGAAAATGATTTTAAACCTACCTTGGCATTTTTCGACCGAAGAACTAGACGCGATCTCAAACATTGAAAAAATATCAGTAAGACTGAATAAATTATTTGATCGCTACAGCTGGTCTTGCAGCTCCTCTGACAACCTCATGATTTTAGGTCTTCTGCATTAAACAAAAATAAAATCACTACTTGTTTCACTTATTTGTCATTATTTATTTATTCTTTATTTATTATTTATTTATTTATTTATTATTTGTTTATTTATTATTTATCTATTATTTATTTATTTAATATAATTATCATTATTTATTGATTTATTTACCTAGTCATTTATTTATATATTTATCTATTTATTTATTTATAATTAAAATTGACTTCGTTATTATATTAATTCATCGTCTGCATTTGTTCAGTTATTCATATTTGTTAAATTATTTATATTTGTTAAATTTGTATATTTATGTTTTTTTTTTAAATTATTTATATCTGTTAACTTATTATATTTGTCAATTATATCTGGAATTGTTAATCTATTTATATCTGTTTATTTAATAATTGTTCTTGTTAATGTACGTGATATCTGAAATCAAGTTGCCCACCACGTCTCTCATTTCGATGATCCTATTATAGTTCGTATTGAGGTTTTTTTCCATCAGCTTTTCCTCAAATTATTACATAAATATATGTACTCGTATATATAGTTTAAAATTTTTCATTTACAATTATATAATATTATCAGTAGAAAGGTAGTAATCACGACATCTCTGTAAATTGTGCAATAGTAGTGTTTAGAATGTATATATTTGCTGAAATAAAATAAATATATATTTACAATATTCCCCTTCCCATTGTTGTTATATCACGCATTTGTCAATTTTTTTTCCTTACCTTCGCAATCAGTATTGCCGTAAGTCTTTGTCGTATTTTTTTAAAGTAAATATGTTAATATTTAGCACTGCCTTATTTCAGTATTGATAAAAGTATTTAAACTTCCGAACTTTTAATTTCTTTACAGCACATTTGCAATCTGCATTAAACAAAGACTACAGTCAAGTTGATCAAGCATATCTTTAACACTGTGGTGACTATAGGGATCTTTCCTAGGCAATGGAAATCAGCAAAAATTATCCCCATACCAAAATCTTCCAAGTGTGATGAGTACAGGCCGATTTCAATACTCCCTTTTTTGTCGTCAAAAGCTTTTGAAAGGATCCTCCAAAAGCATATTAGCCGTCATCTCGCCATGTTCAACCTATTATTATCCAAGCAATCTGGTTTCCGACAAAAACACAGTTGTATCACTGCTGTGATAGGTGTGTCTGAAGATATTAGGCAAGGTCTTGACGAGGACAAAGTGTCCTTCTTAGTCCTTCTTGATTTGTCTAAGGCGTTTGATTTGGTTGACCACTCTTTTTTGTGCTGCAAGTTGTCTCATATATATAATTTCGAGACTTGTGCTATAAAGTTAGTATCGTCATACTTAACTCACAGATTTCAAGCCGTAGAAGTTAACAAATCATACGTGGTGTCCCTCAGGGATCCATACTAGGGCCTTTGTTTTTCTCCCTTTATGTCAACGATCTTCCTAATGTCATCAAAAACAGCTCAATTCATTTGTATGCTGATGATGCTCAGCTCGTATTAAGGTGTCCTCTGGGTTCAATAGAGCACGCCGCGCAATCGATAAATAATGATCTTGCCGATATAGTGCACTGGTCTCAACAAAATGGACTAATATTAAATCGAGATAAAACTAAGTGCATCGTGATTTCGCGAAAGCCCCTAGATCTGGTTTATTTTCCTATCCTCACACTCCAAGATGATCCTATTGAATATGTAGAATCCGTCAAGAACCTTGGGGTGACCTTTAATCGATTCTTAACTTGGGACAACCACATTAATCTTGCAGTTGGCAAGACTTATGGAGTTATCCGAACGTTGTGGGCGACCCAATCCTTTACACCATTTAAAACACGAGTCTTACTTGCTAAAATTCTAGCCATGCCAGTCTTAACATATGCTTGTGAAATTTTTGCGAGCTGTAGTTATGCATCCAAGAGGAAACTTAATGTGGCATTTAATTGTATTGTGCGATATGTGTTCGGATTGCGTAAATTTGATCGAATATCACTCTACTCCAGCCAACTTTACAGTATGACTTTCGACAATCTTCTGAAATTTCGAACTCTTTGCCTGTTTTCGGACACTGTTTTTTAACACATCAACCGACTTATATACATATATGATAAAATAAGATATCCCACCTCAAGCAGATCTGCTCAATTGATCCCTCCTCGGTACTCTTGCTTAACTTCTGAGCGTCAGTTTTTTATTCACTCCACACGGTTGTAGAACTCCTTACCCTACTCTATCCGAAGTTTAAATAACACAACTAAACTTAAAAATGAATTAAAATCGTATATCTCCTTGAATTCTTAAAATTTTTTATTGATTTTTTGTATATTTTCGTGTAAAAATTGCTTATGCTTTACTTTTCATTATTTCTTTTTTCTCATCAACATGAATTCTTCGTTTTGTAACTCATGTAGCTTTTTATACTCGCTTCAACTATTGTATGCCTTTCACTAGTTTATAAGATGTTGTATCTTACTGTGTATCTGTATAGGTAAATCACTAAATAAATAAAAATAAATAAAAATAAATAAAAAAAAATAAAATAAAAAAAAAAACATATAAATGTTTTTTTAATTTCGTATACTGAAGATTATAATATAAGAACGGATTTAAAGTAGGTAAGGCACTTTATATATACCGCAGCTCAATACGATAAAATAAAACGAATCAGTCAGCTATTGATAATCAGGTTGGCTCTCAATTGCGAAACCAATGTAATAGAGATATTAACCCTAGAAAGATAATCATATTTTTTATGACGTAACAGATAATCATACGTCTCAGAAAAAAAATTGTGGGCTTGCCAGTGGGCGGATTTTGAAAATATTTACACATGAGCATAAAGGGCCCATAGAGAGTATATATTAGAAATTTCAGCTCCCTAGCTCAAACTTAGGATTTTCAAAAAAATTGTTTTATTTATTTGTGGGCGTGTCAGTGGGCGGATTTTGAAAAAAATTTATCCCGAGCAGTTTTAGGAGAAATAAAAAATTTCAGCTCAAAATTCGATTTTTTCCAAAATTTTGTTTTTTTGAGTTTGTGGGCGTGTCTGTGGGCGGATTTCAAAAATTCGTAAACTTGATTATTTCGGGACCCTAGAGAGTAGAGGTTAAAACTTCAGCTCTCTAGGCCCAGTTTAAAGGCCTAATTTTTGAAGACGGACGGACGGACGGACATGGCTAGATCGACATTACTGTCGATGCTGATCATAAATATAGTAACTTTTAGGGGTCTACGGGCAATATTAAGGTATGTTACAAACTATGCGTCAAAATTAATATACCCTTAGAATAGGGTATAAAAACGATTACCTACTGAAATTAGTTTATGAAAAACTTAGGAAACGTTGTAAATACAGAACATAAAATGTTTATGTCCTTCTTAAAGTACAACGGTTGTTAGCGTCACTTTTTATACCCTATTCTAAGGGTATATTAATTTTACCGCATAGTTTGTAACATACCTATTGTCCGTAGACCCCTAAAAGTTACTATATTTATGATCAGCATCGATAGTAATGTCGATGTAGCCATGTCCGCCTTCGCGTGTTTCAGTCACCTTGACGTGCGTACCATCATTGCATTCGATGGTGCCGGTGCGAAGGCTTGAGGCGTAGGTTCAACGGGCTATGCTGTCTAAGGGCCACCCATGGCAGACAGGCTGTTGACGAGCGCTTACCAAGTACTGAGCAGGACTCTACGTCCCCTCTCTCCCCCCTCTCTTTCTTAAGGCGTAAGTTTAGTACATGTACTACTTTGCGACCTCTACATTACAGTCCGTTCTTTTCCCTCTCCCGCTCCTTATCCCCTGGGCTGGACGTTAGGTGTCATACGACCCGTGCCGAGAGTCAACCTGGCTGAGGGCCCAGTCTATCAAATAGCTCAGTCGTGCACGGAGTATCCGGATACCTGGCGACCTCCGGATTAACCAGCCTTATCTGCACAATGCGGATCTCTGTGCAGATGGACCTTTTTTCTCCGCGACTCGTGAGATCTATTATGCATTCAAACAAAAAACAAACAAAAACAAAAACAAAAAATGGCCGGTTCCCCTTTCAACCCGGACGGTAGTATGGCGACCAAGCTGTCTAGCGGCATAGCTCTTATGGCACCAGATAGTGTTGGAACTGTGGACATACATGGTCCCTCCACTAGTGGATGCGAGCTCAAAAAATCCTTTTCCGACAGAGAGAGGACTGTGAATCATGGTCCCCCCTCTGCCGGCCCCACCAAGTTAACAACGTCTTCGATCAATACTAATACGGTGTCTGCGGGACGGACTGTGGCAACTCATGCTCCTCCCACGGTCGGCAATAGCGTTGCCACCAAAAAAACCTGTTGGTGGTGGGACTGTGCATCATGGTCCCTCCACGGTCGGCAAAAGCGTTGCCCCCAAAAAACCTGATGGTGGTGGGACTGTGCATCATGGTCCCTCCACGGTCGGCAAAAGTGTTGCCCCTAAGAAACCTGATGGTGGTGGGACTGTGCATCATGGTCCCTCTACCAACACAAAGCGTCACCATAATCCGTCCATGGCATCTTACAAACACCGACGCAACGCCATCCGAATCCAGCGTATGTGTGGCACTATCGCGGAGAAGGATAGGACGCCAGCACAAATCGCCAAACTGTACTGGGCTCAGCAGATCCTTAAGGCCTGCGACCCGTCGATCAAACGCCAGAGGTCAGTGGAAGGAACCAGTTCTGTTCCCAAGAGGCAGAGAGTGCATAACCCCGGCATCTCTCCCACTATCACACCTCACAGATCTTTCAGTGACATCTTGAAAGACAAAATTGTGATCGCAGTCATCGACCGCAATGACATTGACGGGTCTATAACCCTTGAGAAGTGGGATATGGTTAAGAGAGCGCTTTCGCGCTCCTTCTTTTCCTTCATAAGAAACCATCCCGGACCTCCTCCGCTTACGCATGAAGGAGGGTGGCATCAAGGCCACATGAAATTGGTCGCGTGTGATGACCAAAGATCGGCCGATCTCTACAAGCTTGCAATAAGTAGGCTTGGAGAGGTGTGGCCCGGTGCAAGCTCGAGGTTGTTGCAAGGGAGGACATCCCCTGCCGACCAAGATCTCGTATCTGGATCACTGCGGATCCGTCCACCCCTGAGGACATCCTGGAAGTCCTGAAATTCAGCAACCCTTCACTTCCGACCCACAACTGGAAGGTTGCCAAACTGGAAGAGCTGAAGGGCGATTGCAGATGTGTCGTGGTTGTAATCAACCAAGAAACCCTATCTCCTCTGGCCAAGAACGACTACATGATAAGATTCGCATGGGACGATGTCAAAATGCGGGTCTATAAAAAGGACGAAATGTATGCGGGTAAACTTCCCCCTCCTCCTCCTCCTCTCTCTGACTCTACGATCGTAGTCTCAGATCTTGGCGCTTCAATCTCCTTCCCCTCTTTAGAGGACGATGAACCCTCGCCAACCAACGAATCACCATCCTTAACCGACGCTTTGTCAGATATGGAGACTGATGGTCAAGATCAGGATAAGGCTCTTCTGAGTGAAGACGAGCTTCTCAACTCGTCCTCGGAATTGGAAGGCCTGAATAACACCGTGGTGGAGGCATCTCTGCCTGATTGTAGCGAAAATGCTGCAGTTAGTTCAGATTAACCTCCAACACTCCATTAAGGCTTCGGCAGCACTTATTCTTCGTCTTACCAAAGGCGCAGAAGACATCGTCCTGATACAAGAACCTTGGGTTGTCAACAACCTGGTTCGAGGACTCAGGACTCCTGGATACTACTCACTGTATGTGACCGATAAAGGTAAACCTAGATCGTGCATACTAGTGAAAAGTAATATTAATGCTTATTTACTCCCTAATTTCAGCGATCGAGATACAACTGTGACAATAATAGAGAAAGCTGGTAGATCATTCTGGCTAGTATCAGCGTATCTCGCCAACGATCAAGTGGGGCCTCTCCCTTGTGATAACCTAGAGAGGTTGATCGAAGAAGCAAGGAGGCAGAAAGCTGATCTCATAATGGGGTGCGATGCTAACGCTCATCAACCCGTATGGGGCAACACAGACATCAATAACAGAGGTGAGTCACTTTTTGAATATCTCTTACGTACTAACCTCATTGTTTGTAACTCAGGTAATGAACCAACTTTATTTCCAAAAATCGACAAGAAGTCCTTGACATCACTCTTGTCTCCGATACCATCAACGACATGATTACGGGTTGGAAGGTTTCGGCTGATCACTCTTTTTCGTATCACCGCTATCTTCTTTTCAACCTTAACGTTGAGCCTCCATGTCAACCCACCTTCCGAAATCCTCGGAAAACCATTTGGCCCTTATACAGAGACACATTACATAATCGTATTAACTCTGTACTCTTAAGTCCACCCTGCGACTCCAATGAGCTCGACAATAAAGTCGATGAACTCACCCTGGCCCTTAACGAAGCAATGGCGGCATCCTGCCCACTCGTACAACCCAGGGGTAAGAAGAAGGCTCAGTGGTGGACCCCTGAGCTGGGACCACTCAGAGAGGAGTGCGGAAGACTCTTCAATCTTGCTAAAAGCTCAAAAGCAATAACCGATTGGGACTCCTATAAGGAATCCCTCACACTATACAAAAAAAAAACTAAGGAAAGCCAAAAGATCGTCATGGAGACTCTTCTGTGGCAAAATAGAAGAATCATCTGAGGCATCAAGGCTAAGAAAAATCCTCTCTTCTAATCCATCTATGCCTAGCTGCCTTAAGAATGCAGACGGCTCTTGGACGACATCTAGCGAGGAATTGCTCAATCTGCTACTTGACACTCATTTCCCAGGCAGCTCCAATATTACCGGCAATTTACGCCCTAGCAGGTCATATGCACAGGTAACTTACTCTCACGGTCTGATTACTAGGGAAAAGCTGACTTGGGCGCTACATAGCTTGAAACCGCAGGACCAGACGGCATAATACCTGCCGAACTACAAATGTCAGCGGATATCATCCTGCCTGTGCTGGAGATGATCCTGAAAAGCTGTCTAGACCTGGTTCATATTCCCCGGGCTTGGAGAGAAGTTAAAGTGGTTTTCATACCCAAGGCTGGCAAATATTCCCACGTCAGTTCAAAGGACCTCAGACCCATTAGTCTATCTTCATTCCTCCTCAAAACGTTGGAGCGATTGATTGATATCCATCTTCGCACGAACATAAATCCGCAATTGTTGTCTGCGGCTCAGCATGCATACTGTAAGGGAAAGTCGGTGGAAACCGCTATTCACTCCTTAGTACGCACTATCGAATACTCTCTTCATCACAAAGAGTATACCATGGTGGCTTTCCTTGACATAGAAGGCGCCTTTAACAACGTTAACACATCTGCAATCGCAAATGCACTGACAGAACTGAAGGTGGATAGCTCGCTTGGTGAATTGATTAATCTACTGCTTGAAAATCGGATTATTAATTCAAAACTGGGCGTTACATCTGCTAGAAGGTCTGTCAGCAGAGGCACACCACAAGGCGGTGTTCTTTCTCCGCTTCTCTGGAATTTGGTGGTGAATAAACTACTGATAAATCAGGAAGGGGAGGGCTGCGGTGTGATTGCCTATGCGTATGACGTTGCTATAGCCGTCTCAGGAAAACACCTCAATACCATAAAGGAACTCTTGCAAAACGCTCATAATAAGCTAACGAGATGGGCTAATCGGTGTGGACTGGGCGTTAACCCCCATAAAACCGAGTTGGTCCTCTTTTCCAGGAAATATAAAATCCCACATATTGACCCTCCCTCTATTAGCGGTACAAGCTTAACTTTCTCTGACGAAGCAAAATTTTTGGGTCTAATCTTCGATAGGAAGTTAAGCTGGAAAGCCAATATACAAGAAAGAGTCAAGAAAGCTACAGTAGAAGCAATCATCCAGCGCCTGCATACGATGAGTGCAGTGTGGTGGGAAGCATAGCATATCTATGCCATTCCCTTTTGCGAATTGCAAAGCTTCCAACACCTTGTGGCTTGCATTGCCATCGAGAATAAGAAGAACCTTATCATCAGTACTTGCCTTTGCGTAAGTTTGGAAATGTTTTTGCCATTTCACAAACAATACGGATGTCATCCATCCCGAATCCTGTGCCAATCCCAGCGTTCCAGTGGGTGCGTGATCCACAAGCTCATTCTTGGGTTTTTTCCTGGGAAATATTATGCATGGAGGGACATACGAACCACTCGCATTCATGCAGCACACAACAGTGACGTTGGTTCCTCGTTCAGCACTGGTGACACAACCAACTTGCTTTCTACCAGTTGTTGCTAAAATTTGTTGAGGCCTTTGAACGGTGGATAGACCTCATTCATCCATATTATATATTCTATTTGAAATATAGTTATTATCACTCAATAGCTTTTGATAAGCATTAAAAAACTTCTGAACTTGTGGCCTGTTGAAATCCATGGCTCTGGCTGCGGAAGTGGCTTCAGGTTTACGTAGGTAAATGTCTTTATTTCTTCTTAGAAAACCATCTAGCCACTCTTGTCCTGCTTTTCCTTTATCTACGTTAAAGCGATGAGCAAAACCATTCTTCTCTGCTAATTCGAAGGCCAGCTCTTGAACTCCTGCACGAGTCAAGCCAAAAAGTCGGGCTTCTAGAAACTTTAGATGTTCCACTAAGGTCCTCTCAATATCAGGTTGGAAAAAGTTACCGTGAATCGTCCCAATCCTTTGGTATTTTGTTTCCATTTTGTTTCCCTTGACAGCTTTAATAGCCGTCTTCATTGACTCAGCACTCCATGATTGGCGATCCGATGTCCTTTTATATCCGCGTGGCATGTTTGTAACTATAATTAAAACAGTAGGTATTCGTTGAATTCGCAGGCATATGTCGTTTTGTCCATAATTATGGTATGTCATTTTGTTCATATCGTAGTTTTGACAAAATTTGCTAAATAAACTGTAATAAAACTCTGATTTTATTGCAGACAGGTAGCTAATTTGCTAAGTTTTGTCATAAACTATCAATATAATAAATAATATAATAGAAAAACTGAAGAAAACTCACCAAAACACGCAAAAAAGTTTAAACCAAGAAAAATTTATTTGCTGCTGAAAATCCTTTTTGCTTATTGGCACTGACTTACGGCTATTAACGGAGCTGTCATTTTTACAGTATTTTAAATATCATCGAAGTTACCTCGGACGAAAGCATCTAGTGCTGTAAGTGTATCACATTTCAAGTTAAGGCTAGTGTGTCATTTTACCCATATGTCATTTTGGACGTACTTCCCCTACTTGAGTTTAACTTTCTCAATTTCAGTACTGTCACAAAATGAAATAACTGCGGCTTTAAATGAATCCGAAGTGGATTTTTCCAGTGACGATTGTGCTGATGATCCCATGTATATTTTCCCTGAAAGAATTCGTAGTTTAGGGTCGAAAAGCAGTAGTTATTCCTCTGATGAGGCAGATTTGATCTACCGACTTCTTCACCAGCAGTCTCTAACTCTTCATTAGTCTTGAGAGGCTCAACCACCAGACGCAGGACAGGCAGAACGATAAGTCGAGGACGAGGATTACTTCTCGGTAGAGGAAGGTATCAGCGGCAACCGTCTACAACCCGCGAATCCAACGGTATTTTTCCCAATGGTTGGAATGGGCATATTTTCCAACCTGAAATAAGACATCTTCTACAACCGACCTATGTAGATAAAAATACAGATAATTGGGACTGGCACAAATATTATAGTCAATATATAGATGATGATATCCTCTCCCAAATCGTTGACAGCACTAATAGGATTTCTGTTTTGATAAAAGGTAGATCATTGGGGTTGTCTATAAAAGAATTGAACGTATATTTGGGTATAACTATGATTATGTCTGCACTTCAATACCCTCAGTTCGATATGTATTGGGCAGAAAAGTGGCGGGTTCGCTCAGGAGATGACACGTAACAGATTTTACTCTATTAGAACATCAATAAAATGTGTTTATGATGAAGATGTTACAGCAGAGAAGAGAATTGACAAAATTTGGAAGATACGGCCGCTTTGATAGAATCTTGAAGGGTTACCTCCAGCAAAATATGCCTGCATCTGTATGCATTGACGAGATGATAATCCCATTTACAGGAAGATGTCCTATGAGGCAGTATTGTCCTAACAAACCAAATCCTGTCGGTTTGAAAGTTGTTGTGCTTGCCACCCCACAAGGAATTGTTTGCGATATGATTGTGTACCAAGGAGACTCAACTTTCCCACATTTGAAAAGCCAGGGTTTTGGCTTGGGTGAAGCTGCTGTTTTATATTTAACAGAGTCTTTGGTTCCCGGGCATATGATTTTCTTTGATCGATACTTTACAACTGTTAAGTTATGTGAAGAGCTGCTGCGGCGGAGGTTCCATGGTACTGGCACTATAATGAAAAACCGAATTCCAAAAGACTGTGTAATGACGGAAGGGAAAGAGTTTCGAAAAAAAAACGGGGGACTTCTGACGTAAAAATTAGGGATGACGGCAAACTTGTTGCTACAATGTGGCTAGATAATAAGCCAGTATTAATGCTGTCCACCTGCTATTGCGACAGAAACCACGATGACTGCGAAAGCTGGTCGAAACTTAATAAATATTATGAAAAAGTAAAGAGGCCTGAAGTCATAAAATTATATAATCAGAACATGGGTGGTGTCAATCTTACCGATCGTATGCCCTCTGTTTGCCCATCACGCAATCGAACAAAAAAATGGACAATTAGAGTCATTGCACACCTTTTTGATCTGGCTGTTGTCAACGCATGGTTAGAATATAGGGAAACCGAGGTTCGGAAAGTCAAGCTGAAGCGACACCACATAGATCACTTGCGTGAATATAAACTTAATTTGGGAACAAAGTTAGTGACTGATAATGACACCGAGAGCGATGACGAGAGCGATTCTGAGCAATTAAAAGAACTTTTGCCGAAACACAAGAAAAGGAAGGTAATGATAGTGCCGATACCTTCAAAATAGAAGCGACAACAAAAAGTTGCACACCCTGCCTGCGTATGGTACCAAGCAAAATCGCTGTAGATGAGATGGCTGTGACAAAAAACAACCGTTTATTGCCAAACGTGTCAGATTTATTTATGCTTTACACCAAACAGAAATTGTTTTTCCAAATTTCATGAAATGGATATTTAAAAAAACAGAATCCCCATTGTGAACTATTTTCTTAGTTTTTTTTTATTTTATTTTTAATTCAATCAATAGGAAAGTTGATTTTTTTATTTTACTTTATTTGATATCTAGATACCTACCTATTTCCATTCGGATGGATTTAATATGGCTGTTTGTTTAACACTTGACAGAAAAAAGTTTTCTTATTTTCATAAGTTTGATATCTTAGAAAAGCATTGTTACAACGTTTAGTTGTTCTTTTTAAAATATTTTTAGTTTTTTAGTTTTAATTGCCTCACTGTGCGAATATGTAATTTGAGACTGATAAAGTGATAACAATAAAATTAAATGAATTCCCAATTGTTTTATTTTCTTTTTGCTACTAAGTTTTTGCTTCTACGTTCACACGAGTTGTTGTCTGCACCCCGACGCAAGCGCATGTGCAGCTTTTTTCGGTTTCGTGTTCGCCTCCGCTACAAAGTTTCTCTGTTTATTCAATTAAACAAATTATTGTACGCGCCGCGACATCGTGTGTGTCAAAAAAAAATCCAAAAAAAGGCAAAACAAAACCGTAGTGCCAGTGTCGGTGTCGTGAAAGGAAAGCGGAAAAGAAAAACGGAAAAAAGCCACATCGCTGGGTATCCTTCCGTCCCCCATCCCACTTCATCACTGTTGTATTTACTTGGCCATTGTAGGTGTCGTACGATTTTCGTTTGTACACTTGTAATGGCTGAGTAAAGGCAGCATCCGACGGATAGCGGCCCGTGAGTTGTTGATTTTGTTGGTGGACCAAAAAAAATTACCGTACGGGCATAACACCTGCGGTAATTTGTTTTGGAAATCTAACGCGGATCTTCAATTCACTTCTTGCTTAGGTAGCGTCGAAGTTTGTGTTTTCGTTTATGTTTGTATTTTATAATGTGTTGGAATTTTGTGGTGGATGTTAGTAACATTCGTGGCTTGAGGAAAATTTTTTTTTCGTTATACGCCCACGCTTTCCACAACAAACCAGCTGTTTTGGCACTTAACGAAACTCAGGTTAGCGTTGGCTCTGATTTAACAGAGTTTAGTCTGCCTGGGTACAATTTATTGCCATTATTCTTTCCGCATCGCGGTCTCGCCGTCTATATACGTAGTGACGTAGCCTACCAACTTCAGCCTCAATATGGCGAATGTTCCAATCCAGAATTTAATTTCATTTGGCTCAAATTTCATGTCCGTAGGCAATTAATCCACTACTGTTTTATTTACAGAAGCCCCAATTTGGACAGACATTCAACTTATAATGAATTGGATGCGTTGTCTGGCTCCATCACAAGAATTGTAACCCTTCATCCTCGTACTGAAATCGTCATTGCGGGTGATTTCAATATACACAATTCACATTGGCTTCGACATTCTGGACAGCCAACACCCGAAGGAAGGTATGTTGAGATTTTTGCTGAGGTTAACAATCTCACTCAGCTTGTAAATGAGCCAACACGAATACCGGAAATAAGCAGTCAAACCGCCAACACACTGGACTTGTTTCTCACCTCTCACCCTGAAAAATACGAAATAAACGTATTACCGCCTCTAGGTTCGTCAGACCATTGTGTCATATCAGCTAATTTCTCGTACTCCGGCCACATAGTTAAAGAGCAAACTCCTAAAAGAACCGTATGGCAATACGAGAAAGCCAATTGGGAAAAACTAAACCGTTTCTTTAAGAGTTTTAACTGGTCGCTGTGACCAACAAACATGATTTTATTGGGTATGAAATGCTTTATCCCTAACCGGATAAAAAGTATCAAACCCAAGGTAAACGCGTGGTATGACTCGAGCTGCAAAGAGGCTATAAGGTTAAAAGAGGTAAGCTTTCGGTCTTATAAGGCCAACCCATCTGAGGAAAACCGGAAAAAATTCAAACGAGCAAGAAATGACTGTAATGCCCACATTAATCGTGTAAAATTCTCCCACGACCAAAAACTGAGGCAAAAAATACTACAAAGTCCCACGGGTAGTAAAAACTTTTGGTCGTTTGTCAAAAACATCAAGAATTCGGTCTCGTCATCTATCCCGACACTCATTTACAACGACATTCCAGCCGTCAGCTATTTGGATAAAGCCAATCTGCTTGCTGCTCACTTTGCAGCTAGCTCAACGCTCCCAGATTGTGCTTTATCTCCCCCTGTACTCGAGCGCGTAGAATACTCCATGGGACCAATCCACTTTCGCACTCGTACAGTGGCTAGAGTACTTCGAGATCTTGACATACACAAATCCGCTGGTCCAGATGGTATTTCCCCCATCGTTCTGAAGAGGTGTTCTTCTACGCTGGCAAAACCACTGCGTAAGCTTTTCTATCTGTCCTATTCTTCAGGGCTCTTTCCGGGAAGATGGAAAACAGCATTTGTCCAGCCTGTACCAAAAAAAGGCGAATCTTCTTCTCCCTCCTCCTACCGACCAATTGCACTTACGTCCCTTCTTTCTAAGGTCATGGAGACGCTGATCAACCGTCAGCTAATGAAATATCTTGAATCTCGAAAACTTCTCAATGACCGGCAGTATGGTTTTCGGGGCAATAGGTCCACCGGTGATTTGATGACATATCTAACCGAAAAGTGGAACCAATCTCTTCACCAAGGTGGTGAAAGTAAGATCGTTGCGCTTGCTATTTCAAAGGCATTTGACAGAGTTTGGCATCAAGCTCTCTTGTCGTAAATGCGTGCATTTGGAATCGATGATAACCTTCTTCAATGGATTAGATATTACCTTTCGGACCGCTCAATTCAAGTTGTCTTGGACGGTTTCAAGTCTGCAACTCACCAAATAAAAGCTGGTGTTCCCCAAGGCTCCGTCCTGTCCCCGACTCTCTTTCTCATTTTTATAAATGATCTCCTGTCTGTTACTTCTAATCCAATCCATTCCTTTGCTGATGACAGTACCCTCAGCTTTTCATACTCGTTTCTTGGGTCACGCCCCACTTCTTCGGGTGTGGAACTGGAACGGCAACGTATGTTAAGCTCATTAAATTCCGATCTTAACAGCATAACTCAGTGGGTTACAACCAATAGAGTGGAATTTAATGCTTCCAAAACACAATGCTGTCTCCTGTCATTAAAGCAAAACCCACACACACTGCCATTATCCATGAATGACACTTGCATCGCTGAAACCGATAGACTTTCCATTCTCGGTATGTATGTCAATGATAACCTTCGTTGGAATGACCACATATTCGATGTCGCCAAGAACGCTGCGAAATGTCTAGGCTTCCTTAAGCGATGTAAGAAATATTTCACCCCTACTGATCTGGCTACAATTTATAAGGCGTTTATTCGCCCGAAACTCGAGTACAACGCTCATATCTGGTCTGGTGCACCAATAACTTATTTGGAGCTACTTGACAGGATCCAAAAACGCGCGATAAAACTCATTGGCCACCGAGACATTATAGACACTTTATTTTCTTTAATAGACACTTTATTTTCTTTAATAGACACTTTATTTTTAGTTATTTACAGCTTTATTTTTGGTTTTTAATATATTCATTTACAAGATCTCTTCTTTTCCACGTTTTCCTTGTACTTAATCAACCATAAACCTCAACTGCTCGAAATACTTTTTACCGCAGTCGTATCTCTTACTTACGCCATCTATGGGCTCATGTTACAGTTTTATGTTATAGTTAATTGGTACACTTTTTACAAAAGGCTTGACTTGGCAATCACGTTAATCTTATAATATTTTTTTTTTGATACTACATCTCGGTCAATCTGACAATTTGATCGACCTCGATCAACAATCTACCCGTCAACCCATGGACACCGCACGCTCAATCTTTCTTAACAAAACATATAGCTAGGTCTTATACTATAAGGCTTGATAACTTAAAAATATACCACAAATGGTTTAGCTTAAAAACTATAATGATAAGCGTTACTTAGGACAATTATATCTTCAATTTTCAATGTTTATTTTCCACAGGCGAATATTTTTTGATTCAACTACTCCATCATATGGGAGCTGTGTGATTTGGCAATTCTCAATATCACGGATGACATATCTGTCGTGAGGCAATACTTTGTAAATAACATAAGGCCCCTTGAACTTGGGGAGCAGCTTCTTGCTAGTACCGGGCGTCGTGTCAACATTTTTAATAACCACGTAGTCCCCTCTTTCATAAGTGTTTGCCGGGTGATTGTGCTTCTCAAAATGTCTACTGTTGTCTTCCCCAACCTTTACGATTGCCTCAGAGGCAGTTTTCCTGAGTTCACTTAAGTCTCTTTTAGTAACATTCAATTCCTTTTCGCTCAGAAACTCAGTAAGCTTGTCGACGACCGCACCTCGCTGATTAACTCCAAATAAAATTTTACTTGGGGTAGTAGCAATTGACCTATGTATTGTGTTATTTAACGCAAATTCAACTTGAGGCAGCATTCGAACCCAATCGGAATGTTCTAATGACTCACTGAGTTTTCCGATCATACCAGTCAAAATTCGATTTACTCTTTCGACCTGACCGTTGGCTTGCGGTGAGTGAACGGCTACTTTAACGTGAGTTATGTTGCGGTCTAATAGAAACGAACTGAACTCTAAGGAGGTAAACCAAGAGCCTCTGTCGGTCACTACCCTAGATGGTCGGCTATAATAGTCAAAATATTAGCTAAGTGAGGCGCACACTTCTTTTGTGCTTGTTGATAATACTGGATACAATTTGACGAACTTCGTAAATGCGTCAACTACCAGAAGGATGTGTTTACGTTTTGATTGGATGGCCGGAAGAGGGCCGAAATGGTCCAGATGGATGGTATGAAACGGGACGGGTTCTTTAGGAATGTTGAATAAGTTACGCTCGTTCGAACGTGCGGGTGCCGAATACATTATACAACGGATACAATTCCTGGTGAAGCTCTCCACCTTTTTCTGGATATTTGGGAACCAATAGTGCATACGTATTTGGCCGGCACATTTTGTAACCCCTAAGTGTCCAATTTTCTCATGAATATCTCTGATAAGGTTAACTTCCATATCCGGAGGGACGTAAAACCTTAATTCGCCGGCCCGAGTTTTCCGGAAGACAATGCCATCCTGCAAGGCGAACCTCTTCAGGTTTTCAGAACACAACCTTTTTCTCAACTTTAAGATCTGAGGGTCACGACCCTGAGCTGCTCTTAGCTGAAAATCGATATCTTCCGAGCTAACAACGGAAACCACATGACATCGGCTAAGTGCATCAGCGTGGTTCATATTTGATCCACTACGATGCTTTACCTTGTAGTTGAAGTTCTCGAGTTCTAGCGCCCATCGCGCTATTCGTGGGTTCACGTTTTTCTTATGTAAAGTCATTGTAAGGGAGCTACAGTCGGTAATGACCGTAAACGGTATTCCCTGCAAATACACTCTGAAACGGCGGAGCGCTGAGATTATTGCTAAGGTTTCAAGTTCAAAGCTGTGATACCTTGATTCTTGAGCCGTCGTACTTTTAGAGAAGTAAGCTACTGGATGCAGTTTCCTATCATCTTGTCTCTGAAGAAGAATCGCTCCGTAACCTATAGAGCTAGCATCACAGTGCAGCTCGGTTTCTCGTCCAGGATTGTAGATCGCAAGCACTGGGGAGGACATCAGGCGTTTCTGAAGTTGACAGAAAGCGTCTAAACATTCCTGAGTAAAATTAAAGGGGACATCCTTTTTTAACAAATCGTACAAAGGTTTCGCTACTCGTGAAAAAGATTCGACAAATCGTCGAAAATATGAACACAACCCAAGGAATGAGTGTAATTTCTTGCTATTATCAGGGATAGGATAAGTGGCAATAGCACGGAGGTGTGAATCACTTGGTTGGATACCCTTCTGGGTTACTCTATACCCTAGGTATTCTATCGTGGAATACGCAATTCGACACTTAGATAGTTTTAGCTCTAATCCGTTTTCTGAAAGACATTGCAGTATTGAGGCAAGTAACTCAAGATGTTTAGTCATATCATCACTTGCGATAATTATGTCATCCATGTAGACCATAATCTGATTGTCATCTAAAAATTTCCGAAATATTTTGTGAATAAATCGTTGAAATACACTTGGTGCATTCTTCAGTCCGAAAGGCATCCTTAAAAACTCGTATTGCCCATTTGGTGTAACGAAGGAGGTAAAATGAGTCGATGCGGGAGCAACTTTAACTTGATGGAAACCACTCCTAAGATCGAGCACGGTAAATATTTTCTTTCCTTCTAAATACTCTATGCAGTCCTCGATCAATGGAACTGGGTAGTTATCACGAACTGTAAAGTTATTAAGGGCGCGATAGTCCACACACATACGAGTTTCTCCCGATTTCTTTTTCACCAAAACGATCGGCGAAGCATAAGGAGAGTCACTTGGCTTAATAATATGCCTTTCTAAAAGGTCTCTAATAATTTCGTTCACCTCCTGTTTTTCTGAAAAGGACAATCTCCGCGGTCGGAAGAAGAAAGGGGTATCTGTCGTAAGGTGAATGTGCATTTCGAAATCAACAGGCCTTATCATAGATTGATCAAAACATGTATAACTTTCAGCAATAATATATTTAATTTGTTTTAATGTCACTAAATCGATGTTTGGGCACACATCAATCTCCTCGTTCGCCTCAGTTTCTATATTAAAGATTTCACAAGTACCCACATCAATCCCAGAAGCACAATCATCCTTGAACACATCTTCCTCCCTACAATCAGCCTCGGAACTCGCATCTATGTCACCATCGAACGATTTATCTATTTCACTACTAACACCATTTGAAGATACGCTTGTCCCACTCACCACACCAGTTGATTCATAAGTGCACAGGTGCAATTGGTTTGAAATTAATTTTTTATTAACGTAAGAAGAAGGTACACATATTTGCTCTGAAGATATTTCTTTTTTACAGTAATTCATTCGTAAACATATATTAAATAACTTAAGTATATCGCGGCCAATTAGCAGCGGCAGCGGGATGACCTTGTCTGAAATTACCATAAGGGAAACTTTTTTTATTTGTCCACATATTTTGATAAAACAATATATCGTACCGTAAGTGTAAATCTTAATTCCTCCTAATCCTTTGTAATTCGAATAAGTTGGTATTCTAACAGAAATATCTTCAGGCAAATAAGACCTATGTATGAAGCTAACGGGACTACCGGTGTCCAGAAGAGAAAAACTATTTATTAAATCTGAGCACTTATCACCACTTAACGGAAAAGCAACGCTTACCAATTGTACGGCGTCCAAGCCCTCTACTATTTCATCATCGCTAGAGTATTCCTCGGCAAAGTTATCCTTTTTGATGACTCCAACTCGTTTCGGTGCAACCGGACAGTTCTTGTAGGTGTGTCTTAAGTCTCCGCAGCTGAAGCAGGATCCGGCGGCCCGCTTTTCCTTCGGACAATTCACAGCAATGTGGCCATAGGCCGAACAGTTGAAACATCTGATCTGTCCACTAGCCACCGTTGTTGAATTTTTGCTAGTCGAAGTTGCCGCTGGAGGCAAAGGCAAATTTGAGCTTTTATTGATTGGTTTTAGCGCTCTTCTCTTTTCGTAGCGGGGCAGAAGTCGTTTAAGATCTGAAAGTGACTTGGCCGCATAGAGAATGGATACCGTTGATGAGCTGTCTGCAAGTCCATCAATGATGTATTCAATCAAGTCATCTTCGTCCACGTCAGCATATGCGGCAATTTCCTGCATCGAAAGAACATAGTGCAGTAACGTCTCATCTCTACGGCGGGCTCGACGACTAAGCTGTCGATAGACCTCCTGTCGAGTCAGGCGCTTCTCAAATTCGGATAAGAGAAGGTTCTCTAAGGCCTCCCAGGTATCAACCCGCACCGTTCTTAATAGCATCTTCGCAGTGCCTTTCAATAATCTTCGCGCGCAGACATATTGATATCGATCATCCCCTCCGAGGGATTGTGTCACATCCTCGAAGTCGTTGATCCACTTCTTAACACCGTAAGAGTCATCCCCGGAGAAGGAAGGTACTGCGTCCTCAATGTCACTGAAATCGACTCGCCTGCCTGGATTTGTAGTCGGCTCTGTTTCGGCGAGCTCCCGTCGAAGATCTGCAATACGTTTACGCCTTTCTAGACGAGCCAATTCCAGTTCCTCTTCGACATCAGAATTGGTCATCGTGTTGCTTTTGGTAGTGCCCGCAGTCCCACTATTTAGGGTTGCCTTAGGATCCACCGTTTGTTTTAAACCGGTGCGAGTTCCAGAAGTGGTTGCAACAGTTCCAGAAGTGTTTGCGGAAGTAACAGAAACAATCGCAGAAGTTCCAGAAGTGTTTGCGGAAGTAACAGAAACAATCGCAGAAGTTCCAGAAGTGTTTGCGGAAGTAGCAGAAGCAACAGAAGTAATCGCAGAAGTTCCAGAAGTGGACAAAGCAGGAGTCCCAGTCTCGAAAACTTTTCCAGTGTCTTTGCACTCACTTAATTCCACCTGAAGCATATTTGCACCCAATACTTGTTCATATAATGACCTTAGTTGCACCACAGTCGCAGAAGGTGACACATTGATTTGCGCAGCCTGAAGTGCCTCGTGCAATTGCGCCTTTGTCAGTTTCTTATTGCTCATATCTAATCGTATTGAATCTTATTGCGTCAGGGTCATCCACACAAAGTTTTTATTTTATTTTTGTGTGTTACCCCACATCTGACGTTATAGACACTTTATTTTCTTTAATAGACACTTTATTTTCTTTAATAGACACTTTATTTTTGGTTTTTAATATATTCATTTACAAGATCTCTTCTTTTCCACGTTTTCCTTGTACTTAATCAACCATAAACCTCAACTGCTCGAAATACTTTTTACCGCAGTCGTATCTCTTACTTACGCCATCTATGGGCTCATGTTACAGTTTTATGTTATAGTTAATTGGTACACTTTTTACAAAAGGCTTGACTTGGCAATCACGTTAATCTTATAATATTTTTTTTTTTGATACTACAACATCGCGGGATCGATTGACTCACTTAGTCATCGTCGCAATGTCTCCTGTCTTTCGTTATTTTATCGCTATTTTCACCGTAAGTGCTCTAACGAAATAGCCAGTTGCATTCCACCCCTTGAACATTTCAACCGCAATACCCGCCATGCAAGGAATGCTCATCAGTTCACATTAAAGCCTGCATTCGGACGTACAGTGAAGTACAAAGAGTCTTTCCTCAGCCGTACAACACGAATGTGGAATACTCTTCCACGCTCAGTTTTTTCTTTACATTATAACCTACAAACATTCAAAACCAACGTGCATCGGCAACTATCCTTTTCTTCTAATCCTACTTTCCCTAACGCCCGCGCTGTGTAGCCAATACATGATAAGGGTACCAAAAAAATCCCTTTAGTGCGCGTAAATAATAATAAAAAAAAAAAAACAACGAGAGACCTTCATCTAGTACATACAAAATCGTAGCGTTACTTTATTGAGTACCGTTGTGCTTTATAAAGTACGTAGTTAAGGACAAATTTTCCGAAAGAATTTTTTTTTTATTTTTCCTATATTATTTGAACCTATAGCAATGACCCTTCCAAGTTTCATAAAATTCCGAAAAAAAAATTGGTGCTGGTAGGCAGGAGGTAAGGAACTTTAAAATTGACATTCAGTCATAATAGTTGCCAATTTTCCATTTTTCGGTTTAAAATAAGTCTACTAATAAGTCTTAGTAATTTTAAATTATATACGATTAAATTAAATGTAAGAATGGCACACGTCACAAAGCATAAAGGGCCTCTAGAGAGTATATATTACAAATTTAAGCTCCCTAGCTCAAATTTTGGTTTTTCAAAAAAAATATTTTATTTAATTGTGGGCGTGTCAGTGGGCGGATTTTGAAAATTTTATGTCGCAAGCAGTTTTATGGGCCAAAGATCATTTATAAAAAATTTCAGCTTTCTAGCTCAAAATTCAATTTTTCCCAAAATTTGTTTTATTTAATTGTGGGCGTGTCAGTGGGCGGATTTTGAAAATTTTATGTCCCAATCAGTTTTATGGACCATAGATCATATATAAAAAATTTCAGCTCTCTAGCTCAAAATTCGATTTTTTCCAAAATTTTGTTTTTTTGAGTTTGTGGGCGTGTCTGTGGGCGGATTTCAAAAAATCTTAAACTTGATTATTTCGGGACCCTAGAGAGTATATGGTTAAAATTTCAGCTCTCTAGGTCCAGTTTAAAGGCCTAATTTTTGCCGACGGACGGACGGACGGACGGACGGACGGACATGGCCAGATCGACATTACTATCGATGCTGATCATAAATATAGTAACTTTTAGGGGTCTACGGGCAATATTAAGGTATGTTACAAACTATGCGTCAAAATTAATATACCCCTAGAATAGGGTATAAATACAAATTAACTACCGAGAGATACTCGGAATACTTATAGAATTTAGCTTTATTAATGATGCAATAAATATAATAGACGCTTACCTCTTAAAGTCTTTTTTATATAATATCCTAATCGCAGCTCAAGGAAATCGAAGAGTCTCGCGATCGAAACAGCATCCGCAAATTTTACAAGAGCGCGAAACAGCTGGCTGCTGACTTTTAGACCACGACGCAGCCTCTCCGAAACAGCGATGGAAACCTAGTCAGATGTATTTAAGCAGCATTTCCAATAGCTGCTTAATGGGCATCATGTATAGAGAGTGACAGGGCAAGAAGAGAACAAACGTCCTGTCAATGTAGAACAGATTTCACTACCCAGTATTGCAGATGTTGGCTTAGCTATTAGAAGGCTTAAGAACAATAAGGCCGCAGGCTCTGATGGCTGATCAGCCGAGCTTTTTAAATACGGAGGAGCTGTTTTGGTTGGGCGTATGCACCAAATCATCAACTAAGTATGGATGAAAGAAAGGATCTCCAAAAGACTGAACTAGCAGCTCCATATGCCAAATCTACAAGAAAGGCTAATCTATGTTTTCCAACAACTATCGAGGTATATCCCATCTTAATTTTGTATATAAGTTCCCATCCAATGTATGTGAACGTCTCAATCCGTTCTCCAACACACTAATCGGCACGTACCACTGTGCCTTCCGATCCGGCAGATCTACATTATACTAAATGTTCACACTGAGGAAAATCCTGATATCATAACAGGCAATTTGGTAAGTCTTGAAGTTAATGGCGACAGGACTAAATACATGCTATCAACAACTAAACAAACATTTGTCCAACGCCTTGGAGAAACCGCCACTGTGGATAACAATAACTTCGAGGTGAGATGAGGAGAATTACCTTAGGAAACCGCTGTGTCTTCAGTTTGGCCGAACAAATGGGTTCAAAACCAGGCTCTATCGAACCTTAATGTACCAGTCCTGCTTTATGATGGCGACTGTTATTTAAAAGCCGCATTTTATTTACATTTTGGAATACCATTAGTAGGTATAATGATGGGTATTTTGTATACTAGGTCAAATGACTTTTCATTACCATGGAATATTATACCGGTTGATTTTCCTACTTCTCGTTTTCTTTATATGATGTTACATATTCGTAATTCGAAATCACCTTAAATCGAGCTGCACCTCAGGTAATAGTTTTCTCTCATCAAATATTTTTACAATTTGTTCCTTCCAGATACTTTCGTGTCTTTTGCTATGCTTAGTGCGCTTATTGGTTGGTAGCTATCTGCACCATCAAGATCTTGATTTTGGAATATGTACAACTTTGGCTATGCCTTGTTATACACTTCGGATACACACACATGAGGTGGTATATTAGTTATAAAATACATCTGCTTAAATATCAATGCAGCGCCCCCCCAAAAAACAACGCTTGTCATTAAAGGTGACTTGCGATGATAGCTTCTGGGGAATTTTAACATTCAGGTGAGCCTAGTGAAACAGTTAACATCTCTAAACTTTCCCACAAATGTGCATACAAATCCTTGCGTTGACACGACTGAAAATCAAAAGTATCGTAAAAGGACTATCAAACAATAAACAACAACAGGAGCATGCACGTGTCACATAAATGCAAAAGCACCAGGATCGTGGCTTTTTTTATAGTCGTTTTTGGACTATCAACTATTCATTGCTCTGTGTAAAGTGATAACTAAACATAGGAACGGGCTACAGTCCGCTTGTTCGAAATGTTGGATACCCTATTATTATTCCTATCCCTCATAAGTTAAGAACGCTCTACATATTTTGTTATATAACATTTAAGGATTTTACCAAAAAAAAAAAAAAACGAAGCTTTTGTAAAAAAACGCTCACTAGCTCAAACTTTGCTTTTTCAATAAAATTGTTTTATTTAATTGTGGGCGTGTCAGTATCTATTATAAATTTCAGCTCCCTAGCTCAAATTTGTTTTTTTCAATAAAATTGTTTTATTTATTTGTGGGCGTATCAGTGGGCGGATTTTGAAAATTGTATCTGCCGATCAGTTTTAGCAGTCATAGATCATATATAAAAAAGTTCAGCTTTCTAGCTCAAAATTCGATTTTTTCGAAATTTTTTTTTTTTGAGTTTCAGCTCTCTAGGCCTAGTTTAAAGGCCTAATTTTTGCCGATAGACGGACGGACATGGCTAGATCGACATTAATATCGATGCTGATCATAAATATAGTAACTTTTAGGGGTTTACGGTTAATATTAAGGTATGTTACCAAGTATGCGTCAAAATTATTATACCTACTATTAGAATAGGGTATAAAAACATAGGGACGGGCTACAGTCCGCTTAGGCGAACTGTTGGATACCCTATTCTTATTCCTATCCCTGATAAGTGGGCGTGACAAAAGTCTGGTTGAATTGTTAAGAACGCTCTCCATATTTTGTTATAAACATTTAAAGGATTTTATCGAAAAAAACGAAGCTTTTGTGAAAAAACAGTAGTTATCGAAAAAAACGAAGCTTTTGTAAAAAAAACGCTCCCTAGCTCAAACTTTGGTTTTCCAATAAAATTGTTTTATTTAATTGTGGCATGAGCATAAAGGGCCCTTAGAGAGTATAATATATTATAAATTTCAGCTCCCTAGCTCGACCTTTGGATTTTCGAAAAAAAGTTTTTTTTTTAAATTGTGGGCGTGTCAGTAGGCGGATTTTGAAAATACTTACACATTAGCTTACAGGGCCCCTAGAGAGTAGGTATATATCATAAATTTCCCTAGCTCAAATTTTGGTTTCTCAATAAAATTGTTTTATTTAATTGTGGGCGTGTCAGTGGTGGAAATAAAAAATTTCAGATTCCTAGCTCAAAATTCGATAATTTCCAAAATATTGTTTTCGTGTATATTCGTATCTAATTCGTAAACTTAATTATTTCGCGACCCTAGAGAGTATATGGTTAAAATTTCAGCTCTCTAGGTCCAGTTTAAAGGCCTAATTTTTGCCAACAGAAAATCGCGCGATTTTTTAAAATAAAGCAACTACTTTTGATTGTAAAAGCGGGATAATAAGAAAATTAAAA
Organism: Portevinia maculata; assembly: GCA_949715645.1. NCBI lineage: Eukaryota > Metazoa > Arthropoda > Insecta > Diptera > Syrphidae > Portevinia > Portevinia maculata. Next base: position 171,767,477 of record OX454527.1, on the reverse strand, counting down.
TAAATTAAGCAACGAGTGTTTTTTGAAATGCAGTTTATTTTAACATTTATCATTTTTAGAGGAAGTAACAAAATAAGAAATAAATAATATCAAAATAAGTTTTTAAATAATAAATATGACATTCTTCAATAATTAAAAAACAAAAAAAATTTTAAGTAATGTTAAAGGAACAAAAAAAACTTCAAACCATTAACAAAATTTTTTATTTTATTAGTTCAAGTGTATTATAAGCAATGCAACACAAAAAACCTGTTTTACTCATTTTTTTTCTATTTCTCATTAATTTTTTTTACAGCGCGTGACTTTATAACAATAGTTTTTTTATATAATTTTTCTTTTCCATTTCGTATTTTTTGTATTTCAGTTTGCACCACAATTGCTTCCTTTCTTAAATCTGCAATGAGCTTATACAAGCCAGCGCTTTTTCGTCCAACCAAAACGCTCAGTCTGCGATGCTACGCTTCAGCATTATTTTGTTTTCTCGGGAATTGTTTTTCTGCACTGTCATACACAGACCAAAAGTTAGGAGAGTACTGCACTTGTCTACTTCCATTACGAATGTTTTGTAAAAAACGGGATTAGCGGGATTTGGCGGGATTTTAAGAAGCGGGATTATAATAGATCGGGATTTTGAACAAGCAGGATTTTAGAAGACGGGATTTTAAAAAAACAGTATTTTAGTAGACGGGATTTTAAAACTTTTTTTCGGGATTTTTGAAAAGCGGGATTTTAAAAAGCGGGATTCCGATACGCTCCCTTATATTACACTGCGCCGTAATGGTCTACTGTATGCACTGCCTGTGCCTCGGAGAGGTTCATGCCCTCTTTCAGAGCCCTCTCTAGATACTTCTTTTGTGAAGCGTGTCGAGGTATTGCTCTGATTTATCCTTGGCAGGTCACACTCCCTAGAGCACAGCGTCTACTCCAGTTTCTTTGACGAATCTGAGAATGAGCTGTGGGTCCATGGCTTGTATGTCCTTGTCTGTTATTTGGTGCCTGCCCAAATATCTCATCCTTTTGTGGGCCAGTGCCCCACAGGATTTGTAGCATACACCTTGAGATGAAATGAAAATAGAATAACATAAATAAAACAATCTAAAGGTTATTTCGGGATACAAAATAGATGTTTCCTATAACGCCACAAGAAATTGATGGCAATGACTTACCAATTGCACAAAACGCCGAAACTTTGCCTGAATTCACTCAGCGGAAACTCACCACTATCATATTAGACCAAGAGCCCACAGCAAATTTTGGGCGTGAAAGTATAACCAAAAAGCTGGTACATGAACAGAAAGGTCTCCTAAAAGTAAACTCAAATGTCGAAGTCTGGCAGCGCTTAGTTGCAGCTGAGGTTAGTAAAAGTAGGTTGAAAATGTGTTTTTTTTTCCAAAATCTGGATTTTTTATATAACCACTTGAATATAGTATTAAATGAAAGAACAGACTGCCCTGATCACAGAAATATATGTGCCAGACGTCTTACGCGCAGCCATACCCTTGCCAGACGTACTACTAGTATGTTAAAAATCACATTTTGAAATAATTGGTATAACCAAATAATGGTTACACCAAAAAATTTGTGAAAACGCCCAGATCACAAAAATGATGGTCCCAGACGTTTTACGTGCAGCCAAAACCTTGCCAGACGTCCTCAAAGTATGCTAAAAGAGCATTTTTTTAACAATTCTAATAACCATATTGTGACAACAGAAACGAATTTGTCAGAGCCACTGGTCAATGGTCATAAAAGATAACTGTTAAATACTTCACTTATGTCTAGTGAATGTTGCCCTAAAAGTGTAATTATCTTAAAGATAATATACAAGTATTTATATACCATTATTTGTAAATTAAGAAGTTCAATGTTTATTATATGATATGTATTTATGTACATAACTGAGAAATAATATATACTTGTATATAATACGTTCTAAAAGTTATTCATTATCAGATTCATCCTATGAATCGTTTATAAAATTATCTTCATCATCGGAAACATCCACGTCATTAATTAATATATCCTCCAGTCTATCAGGGCAACATTTCCGTCGAACCATTTGACTTTATACTTGTTGTCATCTAATACCCAACCACTCTCTGATGGTGATAACAGAATTGGTTCATTTTCTACAGCATTCTTTCATACGCGACATAGGCATGGCATTAAAAAACAACCAACGCCGGTTAAGAATTCTTAAAAAAAAAACTTGACAGCACACATGCACCTATGACATGCACCGTGACACAGCTGTAAGTTGTAGTTAAGAAATTTATATTGAAAATCCAGAAATTAAAAAATATTTACTTCCGCCAATTGAAATTGATGCCAACCATATTCTAAAATTATAAAAAACAATTTCACATTAACAGATTTGCTAAATTTAATTACCCTTATAATGAAGTTTGAATAATAATAATAATAAAATCACGAATAAAATATTCGGCGGGATGTGTCAGTGGTCAGCGGGATGTCAAACTTTGAATTTTCTTGAATAATTCATCGCATCTATTCATCAGAAACGAAGAAAATGGATTTTGGAAGCACTGTTTATCTCCGCTAAAGGACTTAGCGGCGATAGCTATCCCCGCTAAAGTTAGCGTATATAGGATAAGTTGTTGTTGTATTTTACATGCAAATTTCAAATTATCCCTATATCCGCGTGCAAAGAAACACGGCTACTGTATTGTTATGCCTTCTTGTATTTTCAGGTACGATGTTTGCACTGGATATTTCATTGCTTTCAGGCACTGTGTACACAAAAGACCGAGATAATTACGTTAATGGAACTATGTAGATTATTTAATAATTAAATATAACTTACATTCATTTCTTTGCATCGAAGATAAAACCTTTTTAGAAACAGCTGTAAATAGCCGATAGCACTTGCTATGGTAACCACTTACACTATCAACCTTCATTGGAAGATCTATATCCGAGTAGGTATTTAAAATTTCGAATTTTCCGACATGTCAAAATTTGGGTACATTTTTCCAATGTTTTGTCATCAAACAAAATTATATTTCCGCATTGTTTCGGACTATCACTTGAATGAAGAACACATGTAGGTACTATCTACTTCTTAGAAACGGTTTCTTGTTTTGCATGATCTACGTCAATCACTTGCACTTTAGTGCAACATTTGTAACCAATGGTTCGTTTCTGCTATGACAATATGGTTATCAGAATTGTTAAAAAAATGTCCTTTTAGCATACTTTGAGGACGTCTGGCAAGGTTTTGGCTGCTCGTAAAACGTCTGGGACCATCATTTTTGTGATCTGGGCGTTTTCACAATTTTTTTGGTGTAACCATTATTTGGTTATACCAATTATTTCAAAATGTGATTTTTAACATACTAGTAGTACGTCTGGCAAGGGTATGGCTGCGCGTAAGACGTCTGGCACCTATATTTCTGTGATCAGGGCAGTCTGTTCTTTCATTTAATACTATATTCAAGTGGTTATATAAAAAATCCAGATTTTGAAAAAAAAAAACACGTTTTCAACCTACTATTACTAACCTCAGCTGCAACTAAGCGCTGCCAGAGTTCGACATTTGAGTTTACTTTTAGGAGACCTTTCTGTTCATGTATCAGCTTGTTGGTTATACTTTCACGCCCAAAATTTGCTGTGGGCTCTTAGACTATATCTATTGCCACCTCCGGCAATTGAAAATTAATATATAGTTCTTTTACCACACGCGGTCGTTTTCTTTTCTCCAGCAAAAGCGATCGAGTGCAAAGCTTGCACCAAGCCATACATAGCTTTTGAAATAAAATTAAAACCTTTAAGCAGTTAATAAAACTATAAAAAAAAGGAAGAAAACCAAATTATATTAAGGGGGGAACATATACCCGCATACGCATATTTAAAAACCCTTCAAACGTTGTGTTCGCTCCAGGTAAAGTTGTACGAATATTCTAGCGTCATAATTGAAGATAAATCTATTTTAATTTGTCCAGCGCATGCAACCGACTTCGATAGATAAGTATAGAGGTACCAGCGTGTGAGACGAACTTGTGGTAAATCAGAAGGCGCCACATGTAGGGACCTGCCATTATAAATACTTCGTCTAGAAGCTACGCATGTGCCAACACTTCAAATCTGAAGCCGGAGTTTGGCATGCAGTTACGCGTGCAACCTTACCACGCGGTCCTTAAAATCCTCAAACAAAAGGAGAATACCTCTTTTGGTTAAGATAGCAGCACATCCTTGCCAACCATAAGCAACACCAAAGTACATAATTAAGTACCTGCACCATCTAGACTGGATTATCATCGGGACAAAAGCGATCACCCCATCAACCAGGATTAATCTTTATAGAACATAATTTTGTGTTCTACTGGAAGTTTTTTTTTGTTTCGGTGTGCCTTTTAACAGCATTGTGAAATTGGTAGTTTTTTTTTTGTATGACATGCATAATATGTATGTATACTGATAAATTAAGGAAGTAGGTATATCAGTCCATTTAACGGTTGTGAAGGTAAGAATATCGGAAGGTGACTCGTACGTATTCAATTGTGTCAAATCTCAGTTCTCTTTTTTATACCCTATTCTAAGGGTATATTAATTTTGACGCATAGTTTGTAACATACCTTAATATTGCCCGTAGACCCCTAAAAGTTACTATATTTATGATCAGCATCGATAGTAATGTCGATCTAGCCATGTCCGTCCGTCCGTCTGTCGGCAAAAATTAGGCCTTTAAACTGGACCTAGAGAGCTGAAATTTTAACCATATACTCTCTAGGGTCCCGAAATAATCAAGTTTACGAATTTTTGAAATCCGCCCACGGACACGCCCACAAACTAAAAAAATTTTTTTTTTGGAAAAAATCGAATTTTGAGCTAGAAAGCTGAAATTTTTTATATATGATCTATGACTCCTAAAACTGCTCGGGATAAAAAAAATTTCAAAATCCACCCACTGACACGCCCACAAATAAATAAAATAATTTTTTTATACGATATTCTAAGGGTATATTAATTTTTGAAAATCCAAAGTTTGAGCTAGGGAGCTGAAATTTATAATGTATACTCTCTATGGGCCCTTTATGCTCATGTCTAAATATTTTCAAAATCCGCCCACTGACACGCCCACAATTAATTTTTATTTATTTTTGAAAATTCAAAGTTTGAGCTATGGAGCTGAAATTTATAATATGTACTCTCTAGGGGCCCTTTATTCTCATGTGTTAATTTTTTTTAAATCCGCCTACTGACACGCCCACAATTAAATAAAACAATTTTATTGAAACACCCAAGTTTGAGCTAGGGAGCGTTTTTTTTTTTGATAAAATCCTTTAAATGTTATATAATAAAATATGTAGAGCGTTCTTAACAATTCAACCATACTTAGACTTTTGTCACGCCCACTTATGAGGGATAAGAATAAGAATAGGGTATCCAACAGCTCGCCCAAGCGGACTGTAGCCCGTCCCTATGTTTTTTATACAGTTCACGGTGATCTTCATCCCAGGTGTGCGCACAGCTCGGCTGCAGATAAAGGAAATTGTTCCCGTGATTCCAACAAACCGTAAGTGACCTTTCTTTATTATCTACTTCATACGTGCCTCATTTACATTTGATAGTCTATAGTTAAATTGCCTATAGCTACCTACAAATTTATCGGTACAGATAGGTACATACTCGTAAATTTGCATTTAATTTAGATCTATCAGTACATTCACATGAATTTGCATTTAATTTAGATCTATCAGTACATTTACATGAATTTGCATTTAATTTAGATTTATCAGTACATTTACATGAATTGGAATTTATTTAGATTTATATGTAAGATAGACAGATATAGAACATTAACTTATTGCGAACATTAACTAAATATAGTCATACCGTTGTAAGGAACCGAATGTGTTTGGAATTCTTCTTTATATATTATAGAAAGGTTAAGTTTGGCTTTGACTAAATACCTTTTGTGGGAAGTTGTTAACGAAATCCCTAATAAAAAAAAGAAACCGAAGCTACTGTTTCTTTAAAAAATGGTTCGTCTTTAGTAAATGACCCAACAGACGCGGGTGGCAATGGTGCAGTAGTAGTATATTCGCTTCCGGAATGGAAGGTCGTGCGTTCGAATCCCGGCCAAGTCCATTACTTTATACCGAATACATGAAATCGTAATCTCCATAAGTAACTTAGACACCATCCGTGGAGAAAAACCCTACAACTGCACCCAAACACTTCTTTCCTATCTCTCTATTCTTTCTAATACCAAGTAGCTTACACTGTGCTCTTAGCATTATAAGGGTACTGTAACAACAGAAAAACATAGGGACGGGCTACAGTCCGCTTGGGCGAACTGTTGGATACCCTATTCTTATTCCTATCCCTCATAAGTGGGCGTGACAAAAGTCTAAGTATGGTTGAATTGTTAAGAACGCTCTACATATTTTGTTATATAACATTTAAAGGATTTTATCAAAAAAAAACGCTCCCTAGCTCAAACTTGGGTGTTTCAATAAAATTGTTTTATTTAATTGTGGGCGTGTCAGTAGGCGAATTTAAAAAAAATTAACACATGAGCATAAAGGGCCCCTAGAGAGTATATGTTATAAATTTCAGCTCGCTAGCTCAAACTTTCGATTTTCAAAAAAATTGTTTTATTTATTTGTGGGCGTGTCAGTGGGCGGATTTTGAAAATATTTATACATGAGCTTAAAGGGCCCCCAGAGAGTATATATTAAAAATTTCAGCTCCCTAGCTCAAATTTTGGTTTTTCAATAAAATTGTTTTATTTTTTTGTGGGCGTGGCAGTGGGCGGATTTTGAAAATTTTATATCCCGAGCAGTTTTAGGAGTCATAGATCATATATAAAAAATTTCAGCTTCCTAGCTCAAAATTCGATTTTTTCCAAAATTTTGTTTTTTTGAGTTTGTGGGCGTGTCTGTGGGCGGATTTCAAAAATTCGTAAACTTGATTATTTCGGGACCCTAGAGAGTATATGGTTAAAATTTCAGCTCTCTAGGTCCAGTTTAAAGGCCTAATTTTTGCCGACGGACGGACGGACGGACATGGCTAGATCGACATTACTATCGATGCTGATAATAAATATAGTAACTTTTAGGGGTCTACGGGAAATATTAAGGTATATTACAAACTATGCGTCAAAATTAATATACCCCTAGAATAGGGTATAAAAATCCCTTTAGCGTAAGTTAATTATAAAAAAAAAAAAAAAAAAAAGATGTGGCAAATCTATTTAACGAGCATTTTTCCAGCATAACCAATAATATTAGTATATCTTCTCAGTTGAGGTCATGTCAATGTTCTGTGGGCATTATTCAAGAGTGCTCTAACACCGATAGCTTCTTCTTTGAAAGTTTTACCTCCCTAGAAATCTATAATATTATAATGTCACTAAAAAACTCTAATTCTTCATCTTATGACATGATTTCTAGTAAAATTTTGAAAATAATTTCACACTATGTCTCTGATGTTTTGATGTATATTTTCAACCTTAGTATGCAAACAGGCGTTTTTCCAGATGGCCTCAAGGTAGGAATTGTTATTCCGCTATACAAAAAAGGTGAAACTACTAACCCTAACAATTATCGTCCCATATCACTTTTATCCGTTTTTTCTAAAGTTTTTGAAAAAGGTATAAAATCCAGGATGTTAACTTTTTTGAATAGATATAATTTCTTTAGTGATGCTCAATTTGGTTTTAGAAATCATAAGTCGACTGAACAAGCAGTTTTAAGTCTGTGTAGCGTTTTATATAACAGCATGAATGTATCGGATATCGCCGCTTCCTTGTTTATTGACATAACTAAGGCCTTCGATACGGTCGATCATATGTTGCTACTCCAAAAATTGTCTAGGGCAGGCTTCCGTGGTTTTGTTTATGATTGGTTTGCATCGTATCTAAGGGACCGCAAACAAAAAGTTAAATTTAGGGATAAATTAAGCTCGGAAATAGTCATCAATGTAGGCGTTCCTCAAGGTTCCGTTTTAGGTCCGATCCTTTTCTTAATTTTTATAAATTCGCTTTTCGTTCAGCACTTTAAAAGCAAATTAACAGCGTTTGCAGATGATACTGCATTAGCGTATTCGGAAAAGAATTATTTTAATTTATTTATTGCTTTCAATAGTGACTTAGTTATTCTTCGTAAATGGGTTTTCGTGCATAATCTAATCATTAGTGATAACACTAAATTCATGATATTTAGTTCTAGCGGTTCGGTCTGTGAAGATATAATGTTGTGGTATCACTCACCAAGCTGCAATAAATACAGTTTGGGTAATTGCAGTCATCAGTCTTGCGATTCCACTTACAAACCATATGTATCTTGCTCTGACGGTTGTTTTAATATTGAGCGTGTAAACAACTTCAAATAATTAGGTATCATTTTGACAGTAGATTAAGCTGGAAATCGCACACTGCCAGTCTGACGCAATACTTCAATAGTGTTCTAAGATAGTTATATCACCTCAGTCTTTATTGCAGTCATAATATTCTAAAATTGGTCTTTAATAGTTTGTTTAAATCTAAGCTTCAGTATGGATTAACTTGTTGGGGTGGTACTCACGCTAATAAAACTAAGCCTTTATTTGTTAAGCAAAAGCATGCGATTCGTATCTTATGCAAAGTTAACCGCAGAACCCCTAGCTTTGAACTATTCAGAGGCCTTAAGATTCTTCCACTCAAGCATTTATATTTTTTTAAAGTTTTAAAAACATTTTTTGAAAGTTCAGTGTATTCCACTTCTAGGTTGTATGGTTCTTATAACTTACGTAGTAATAACCAGAAATTAGTTATAGTGCCCACCATATTAAAAGCTCACTTTTCACTCTTTTACGATGTCATTGCTCCACGTTTGTTCAATATTTTACCTGCAAGTCTGCGGTGTGAGAGACGCAAATCAGTCTTCTTAAAAAAATTAATATCCTTTCTCTTTTTGTTTAATTATGTGGAAATAGACTCTTTATTAAATGTCGTAGTTTGATTTATCATAAACATTGAATTGCATTAATCACAATATTTTAACAATTGCTTTCCTTTTCTCTTTATCTTTTTTCAATACACATATTATAAATTGACCCCCATCAATTATTATTATTATTTTATTATTTTAAAAATAATCTTTAGTTATTTAATGGTCCATTCGCCACTTATCTTCTGGCAAAAGAATGGTCCTTACTGTTTCAATTTTACTTTAAAGCTTCTTATTAAATATCTTTTATTTCTATTTTTGCATTGTAATAGATGTTAGCTTTAAGATTTTTTTGAAACAAAGTTTGAAATAAATGAAATAAATAAAATGTACAAAACAGTAAAGCAGTCACAATTCGCGTACATCCAGTGACATCATATTTTTTTATGGCGGCCTAAGCGATATTTTAATGGCGGAAAAGGGGTGGTGCGCATAAGTATGCCAAAATGTGTTTAAAACGGGTGAAATGAACTGTGGAAATTAAGACATAATAGGGATCGTCCAAATAATAAAAAGGAAAATTACGTAAATGGGCAACGGACGATCACGGTGCTATGACCTGAGGTTATACGCGCGGGTGGGTAGAACAGCGATCATCACCATCTGACGCCTTTCTTCTCCACATCTCCCCATTTTCACCACTTGTACCTACAAAATACTAAATTCCTATTTCCTCCTCCAGTCCAATTAGAATTGCTTGCAAACTCTCATCGGCTGAGTATTCCCTCTAATTTTTTTGTTTTTCCTTCCTTTATTGAGTAAGGTTATCATTTTATTACCTCGATAGGCTAATGCATAGGTATGCACATGTATAATTGTATATAAGTACATACGTATATAAATAATTTTTTTTTCCTTGAGGCACGATAATTCTTTTTGTAGTAGGTCAGTAGCAAAGACCCCCCATCCGACGAGCTGTCGCCGTGGGACCATTAACGTGCCACTGCTACATATTGGGTAATTTTACATCCAACCTGCCCCCTCCGACAAGATGGCGCCCAACGTGGGGCAACGAGTATCAGCTGTGATATAGTTTCCAATTCATTATAGAAGGTGGAGCTCAGCCTTATTAATAGAACTGAAAACATCAAATTGTTAAAAGCGACAATATTAGCGGCTTTTGCATAACACCATTTCTCGTTGCAATTGAAAATCTTCAATGAGCTGAAAAAACCGTAATTAATTTCCAACAAACAAAAATCATTTTCAATGATCAGCTTTTCTTGTCAGACCATACTGATTAAATACCTTAGGAAACCTAGCTAAGAAGTGTATATTCGGTACACAACTGCTTGTAGTTACACTAAGGGACAGTAGTAACGAGTCGACAGAAAACCATATGTAGATATTTACTAGGTAGTATTTTATTAGACCTTGCACATCAGGGCTGTTAAGCTATTGTGCATGCGCGATAAAGAATCACCTTTGTAAATCCTTTAGATACATGTTAAATGATATTAACCTTACCTAGCTTTCATTTCTTATATTAAACATTTCTCTACAGTTTAACTCATCTTCTCTTTCACGCCGTAAACTCAATCCTTTTGTGACCAATCTTACATATGTACATTATCCCCAAACCGCCATTACCTATTACATGAAAAATAATTTCAGATCCAAGTGCTTAAGTTTCCAACGATATACCTATTAAATATTATTCTTGATTATTTTTTTTTTCCTTTTTATTTATTTTTTTCGTGATCTCATCATAAGTATAAACAAACAAACAAAAAAAATAAACAACAGTATATATAGAACTTTACATAGATTAGCTTTCGGAGAGGTACCCACATACCTACTCATACTAATAATTCGTAAACATTCACACATATTATATAGAAATGGAACAAAATAAAAACAAAACAAAACAAACAAACAAAACTTGAACAACTCTGGTCGGAGTATGGTAACTCGAGGAAGAAAACCGAACTCAGCTGTTCTACGTCATTCTCCTACACATGAGAATACAATTATGACACAGTTATATAATCAGCCTCCTCATAATTTAATGCTATCAGATGGAAGCATACATGAGAGTGTCAACAACACACTAATGTCAAAAACAGTAGTAACATCAGCTGGTAACTCAGCTATGAATATCGTCTTCACAACTTCTCCCGCTACTCTCGCTACTACCACTATCACTTCAAGATATTCATCAAACCCAATCATGTCAACAGCCCATGGTCACGGTGCAACAGCATCATCAGCTATCGTTCAAGAAACAAATGCTGATAACCGTTCACCATCTTCTGAACTAGGTGCGACGTGCGACGTGCGAGTGTTGTACAAGAGAATGAGAGGCACCAGCAATTCTCCAACAGCTTTTTGCACAATCATATTAAAAGTGTTGTAAATGCAAGTTTAGTAGACTTGCAAAGTTCATTGCTGCGAGACCTCCCAGGTCTAATTAAAGAAAATGTTGAGGCTAGCGTAAATGACATTTTAAATGCAAATGTGCTACTAAATAGAATTGTCAACCCATTAGACAATACACTAAATGACAATAACAGACAATCTTCGCAGTCTAACCAGACATTGAACTCTGCGAACCTCTCTGGTAGCTCCCGTTTTACAAGCGATGGAAGACAAACAGCAGGAAATCGTTTTGTGAGCAACGAATTTCCCAATTCAACAGGTAGACACAATTTTAATAATGATGGCATCCGACCGTCAACTCGACGGTTAGTGTTAGATCGGTGGGGCCTCAGATACGATGATTCAGTCAAGGGTATTTCAATAGAGGATTTTATTTTTCACATTGAAATCCTCAAAAGCAACTATAACTGCCCTTGAACTGAAATCATGAAAAAATTTCATTTGTTACTGGCTGGATCTGCGCAAGACTGGTACTGGCAGTTTGTCAGAACCAACACTAGAGCAGACTGGGCTATGCTTCGTGCGGCTCTATTAAAACAATTCAAGAGCTACGAAAATGACTTCGAAATAATACGACAAATCATGGATCGCAGACAGTTTCCGCAAGAGGGGTCGATGAATTTTTTAAGTCGATTGTCCAACTACGAATTCAAGTACGTGAGCCTATTTCCGATCAAGATCTAATTAGGATAGTTCGAAATAATATTAACTCAAGGCTAATGAGTTTCATTTATCCTATGCAGATCAATAGACTCGAACAATTTAGAGAGGAGTGTAGGAGAACTGAGAAGATGCTTCAGTCTCGTTACAGTACCCAACAGCGTTTTGCTAATCCGAGGTTGTTCATGAAATGAGTTTGCCGAATGAAGAGGGAATGTGCGAGGAAACCTTAGCAGCATTCGCAAACATCTCTGCTGCTCAAACTAATTATCGTATTCATAAAAAAAAAGCAACAATTCGGATGTATCCCTTAAAAACAATCAAGTTTTAATTGCAAAAAAACAGGGACACATTTTCATTCAGTGCAAAGAACCTCCCAAAAACCTGTTTTGCTACCGTTGTGGAACGGATAATTTTACAGTTTTGAACTGTCCTAAATGTAAGGAAAACTTGCAATCGTACGAGATAATGTCCGGGAAGTCTCGTTCGACTCAGACCAATCCGGAGTAACCACACGCATCAACGAATACCGTTCCATACAGTAATGTAATAGGACACCCTAAAACCTCATTTCCCAAGAACAACTTATCCAAAACTCCCCAGTACAAAAAACCGTATGAACAACGACTAAGAGAATATTATGATATAAGAAAAAGAATTTTTAAATTGAACGAAGTAAACATCACAGTTGTAACAATTCTAAAGGAATGTAACGGGAAGAAAAGAATAAAGAACAAAAGAAACAAAAAAAAGGGACTACCGATGCGAGAGGTACACACACATTTTTGAGTGAGACCAGTTCAGTTGTAATATTGACGCGAATAAAATCGGACGTACAAAAGAAAGGTTGTCGTTTTTTTTAATTATTCAATTTCAGCAGAGTATTTAGTATTACAATTTTAAATTTCGGTACAGTGTTAAAATTCAGAAGTGGGATTGTGAACAGTGTTATCCAATCTTATCTAAAAAAGAAAAACAAACAAGAATAATGTCTGACATTGAACAATACAGAAAGTTCACTGCGTCGCATTTAAAGTCATGGCTGGAAAGGCTTGGGAAGAAAAAAACGGGCAACAAAAGCGAATTGTTGTTGCGCTTGCTGTCGATCCCCGAAGAGGATCGTGGCGAGCCGCCAGATGTGTGCTGTGATGCCATTGAAACGGCAGATGTAGACAACGTAAGAAGCGAAAACAACGGCACTACACAGCCACAGGCAAATTTGTTGGACGACGACGACGACGAGGAGCAGACAGCTGCAACACAAAAGAAAGGAAAAATGAGTGACAGTGACATTGAGTGGAAATATATGGAAAGAGAGTTAAAACTATTGAAAAAAGAAATGGTATTACAAAAGAAAGAAATTGAGTTATTGAAACGCGAAAATGAGTGTTTAATGTTAAAAGAGAAAGAAAAGAAGTGTGATGAAAAAAGAGTGACGAAAAAGAAAGCGCAGAAAATAATACAGGGGAACAAAGTGACGAACAAATGAAAATGGGACAGAGTAATGAAAAAGAGTGTCATACAAAAGGAAACAATATAATTAAAAACGAGTGTTACCAAATTAGTGCCAGTGTGCCGAGGGCCGCGGCCAACGAACACCACAAATACTGGGAACAGCGAGCAGCGAAATCCAACTAGATGCTTCAACTGCAACTCACTGGGACACATCGCCGCCGAGTGTCGCAAGCCAAAACGCGAGGTCGGATCCTGTTATGTATGCGGAACTATGGGACATTTTGCGGCTAACTGCAACGAAAGAAGGAAAGTCCAGCGAGTCCACTATATGGAAGAACAAGAAGCAGACGACGATTATGTAAGAGACTTATGTTTTATATTGAAAGGTAGGAATTATATGTATAAATTTTTATTAGGCACACTAATCGACACCGGTAGTCCCGTCAGCTTCATCCGAGAAAAATTCATTCCATCAGTATGCTTAAGAAAATTTGAAAACAATGAGAAATGTAATTTTGTAGGGATTAATAAAAGTCCATTATCCGTTCTCGGAGAAACTGAGTGTATAATTTTATGTGAAGAAAAGGAAGTAAAAATGAACTTACTCGTTGTATCTGATAGAACAATGCAATGTCCGGTAATATTGGGAAAAGATTTCCTAAAGATTGGGGGGTTTAAAATGAAAATTCAGAGAAACTTAATGATGAAAGTTATGAAAAAGAATGTAAGGAATTATTTAATATTGAATTTGATGAACAAGGTAAAGAATATATATCAAACGAAGATATCAATTTTGTACAAAAAAAGAAATTTGATGATATGTTCAAAAAATACTATGTAAACAGAAAGCGCCCCGAAATCCCAGAGGTAAAATGTGAAATGAGATTAACTTTAAATAATGAACAGCCCTTCCATTGTGCCCCTCGTAGATTGTCATACTTTGAAAAGGAACAGGTCCAGGTAATACTAGACAGCTTGCTGGATCAGGGAGTTATTAGGCATAGCAAATCGGAATATTCTTCACCTATCGTCTTGGTGAAAAAGAAATCCGGAGACATAAGATTATGCGTAGACTATCGTGTGTTGAATAAAGTAACTTTAAAGGATAACTACCCTATACCGTTAATAGAAGACTTGTTAGACGGATTGGTGAACAAAAAGATTTTTACCCTTTTGGATTTAAAAAGTGCGTTTCATCATGTTAGTATGCATCCCGAATCAATAAAATATACGTCATTTGTGACACCCTTAGGTCAATTTGAATACCTGAAAATGCCATTTGGGTTAAGGAATGCACCATCAGAATTTCAGCGTTATGTGAATCGGGTATTTGATGATTTGTTAAGGGCAGGCAAGGTTAGGATATACATTGACGACATAATGATCGCTACAGAAACTGTAGAAGAGCATTTGGAAATAATGAAAGAGGTATTCGTTAGGATAGTTCAAAACAAATTGGAGTTATGTCTAGACAAATGTCAGTTCATGAAATCAAAGGTAAGGTACCTGGGGTACGTAGTGACAGGGAAAGGCATTAAGCCGGATGAAAAGGGCATCGAAGCCGTTGCTAACTTCCCCGTTCCAAAGTGTTCAAAGGCAGTACATAGTTTCTTGGGATTGTGTTCCTATTTCAGAAAATTTATTGAGGGCTTTTCACTTATAGCGCGGCCTCTATATAGACTAGTTAAGAAAGATGTTGCCTTTGCATTTGGTGAGGAAGAATTACGCTGTTTTGAACAACTGAAACAAAAAATGATTGAAGCACCCATATTGGCTTTATACGACCCTAAGGATGAGACAGAATTGCATTGCGACGCTAGTTCCTTGGGATTTGGAGCCATACTTATGCAGAAAAAGGTAGATGGAAAGTTCCATCCAATATTTTATTTTTCCAAGAGGACCTCCGAACATGAAAGCATATATCATAGTTTCGAATTGGAAACACTGGCAATCATCTGTGCGTTAAAAAGGTTTAGAGTATATTTACACGGCTTTAGATTCAAGATAATTACTGATTGTAATTCACTAACACTAACATTGAACAAGAAGGAAGTAAATCCAAGGATAGCCAGATGGGCATTGGAGCTTCAGAATTACGATTATATACTCGAGCATCGGGGTGGGAGTAGAATGCAGCACGTGGATGCACTCAGTCGTACTACGAATATTTTGATATTGGAAGAAAACACATTCGAACAGAATCTTTCAATAAAGCAATATAAGGACGAAACTATAAATAAAATTCGAGAGCAACTAGAAAAAGGGGAAAGTAGTTTCTATGAGATGAGGAATGGACTTGTTTATCGTAAAGTCGGGCAACGTATTTTATTTTATGTCCCACGTAGTATGGAGGAGAATGTGATACGGGTTTATCATGATGAAATGGGGCATATGGGTTGCGAAAAGGTGATTGGGGTTATAATGAAGACATATTGGTTTCCTAGGATGAAGGAAAAGGTAAAAGATCACATTTCAAATTGCTTGAAGTGCATTGCTTTCTCACCAAAGTTTGGAAAGCATGAAGGGTTAATGCACAACATTCCAAAAGGTAATTCACCTTTTGATACTATACATGTGGATCATTTCGGTCCTATTTTGTTGAAGACCGCTAAAAAAAAATATGTTTACCTGGTGATAGACGCATTTACTAAATATGTGAAGTTATACGCTACAAGTTCTACCAATACCAGGGAGGTGATACATTCAATGCGGTCTTATTTCACACACTATAGCCGTCCTAAGATATTGATATCCGATCGTGGAAGTGCTTTTACATCTAGAGATTTTGAAATGTTTTTGGAGGAAAATAATGTACAGCATATAAAGATCGCCACGGGATCTCCCCAGGCAAATGGCCAAGTCGAAAGAGTGAACAGATCCTTAGGCCCAATGATAGCAAAGATGACTAGCGCCGGTACGGCCCTTTCTTTGGACAGGGTGTTACCACAGACAGAATTTGCATTAAACAACACGGTACATGGGAGTACTGGTGTTACCCCGAGCGAATTACTGTTTGGAGTTGAACAAAGAGGGGTAGTCATTGATTTTTTGAGGGAAAGTATGAATGAGTGTGACAACCAAAGAATGGACAGAGATTTAAGTAAAATGAGAGTTGAGGCCGCAGGTAGAATGGTAAAGTCTCAGGATAGAAATAAAATGTCAAAGGATCGTCTTAGAGTTCAGACCGCGTATAAAGAAAACGAATATGTGATGATAAAGAATTTCGAAAGTAGAGCTGGGATATGTAAGAAAATTATACCTAAATTTAAAGGACCGTACAAAATAATGAAAGTTTTGCAGAATGATAGGTATTTAATAAAAGACGCGGACGGTTTTCAGCTAGGTCAGGTTCCATACGAGGGGATTTGGGAAGTCGCAAATATCAAACCATGGGTTGATTGTAAGAAAACAAAACCAGGTGAAATCGGGGCGATTTCTGGTCAGGAGGGCCGAATTGTAACAATTCTAAAGGAATGTAACGGGAAGAAAAGAATAAAGAACAAAAGAAACAAAAAAAAGGGACTACCGATGCGAGAGGTACACACACATTTTTGAGTGAGACCAGTTCAGTTGTAATATTGACGCGAATAAAATCGGACGTACAAAAGAAAGGTTGTCGTTTTTTTTAATTATTCAATTTCAGCAGAGTATTTAGTATTACAATTTTAAATTTCGGTACAGTGTTAAACAGTCTTACCTACAAAAATATCTAAAACGAGAATCCGATTTAAAAAAGGAAAACTCTTTAGAAAGCTTATCCGCGAGACTTCCTTTGAAGACAAAACCGACACACGGCCGTATGCAAAAATTAACATCAAAGGCAAGGAGGTATCTGGACTCTTGGATAGCGGTGCTTCTCTTTCGTGCTTATGTCATGGTTGCTAAGAATTAATGGAGGAACTCAACGTTCCAATAACTAAGTACAGTTCGTTCGTCAAAACAGCTGATGGATATGATCAGAGCATTGTTGGCCGTATTAATATCTCTGTTGATTACAACGGAATGAAAGATAACATGGACCAAAACCACCAATGCACCAACTGACAATCGAGCAAGAACAGGATCTACAGTCCGTAATATCACAGTTTCCATCGTGTGAAATTCTCGGTTTAGGTAAAACCACTATTGAAACGCATATTATTGACACCAGTGATGCTGACGCTGTGAAGCAGCGCCATTATCCGGTGTCTCCTGCTATACAAAAATTAATATATGAGGAATTGGATCGTATGCTGTCTCTTGGAGTTATAGAAGAGAGCCATAGTGAGTGGAGCTCGCCTATAGTCCCTATAAGGAAGCCAGGCAAAAATAGACTCTGTCTTGACTCGCGCAAAGTCAATTCATTAACAAAAGAGACGCATACCCATTACCACATATCGAGGGGTTGCTAAGCCGTCTTAAGGATACACACTACATTAGTAGTGTGGACCTGAAAGATGCATTTTGGCAAATCCCCTTGGAAGAAAATTCAAGAGAAAAGACGGCATTCACTGTGCCAGGTAGACCGCTGTACCAATTCAAGGTTATGCCCTTTGGGTTGTGTAACGCAGCCCAAAGGATGTGCCGCCTGATGGACAAGGTGATACCTGGCGCACTATGTGAATGCGTGTTCGTCTATCTTGACGACCTTCTTATAATTTCTCCTGATTTTGACCATCATACGCAAACATTGAGAAAGGTTGCTGAATGCTTGAGAAACGCAAATCTGACGATAAACGTCAGCAAATCACATTTTTGCTTTAAAGAGCTTCGCTCAAGCACAAGTCAAGCCAGATCCCAGCAAAATTGCGGCCATTCAAGATTTCCTTACACCTGTCACGCAGAAACAGGTGAGGAGATTCCTAGGTCCGCCGGCTTATAAGGAATTTCGCTTCCATAGCTACGCCATTGGTCGACACCCTGAAAAAGGCAAAAACATTTTCCATGAGCCCAGAAGCACTTTGTTCATTTGAAGCGTTGAAAACCTTGTTAGTTTCAGCACCCTTACTCAGTAATCCTGATTTTAATAAAACATTTATTATAAAGTGCGATGCCTCCACGAGCGGTATTGGCGGGGTATTATATCAATTTGACGACGAAGGCCATGAAAAACCGATCGCATACTTCTCAGAGAAACTTAACGCTTGCCAATGGAGGTATAGTGTTACGGAGCAGGAATGCCTTGCGGCAGTTACAGCGGTGACCAAATTTAGACCCTATGTTGAAGGGTTTTCACAGTCGTGACAGATCACGCAAGTCTTAAGTGGCTCATGGGACTGAAGGCCCTGAGTGGGAGACTGGCGAGATGGTCGTTAAAATTACAAATGTTCTCCTTTAATATAGAACATCTAAAAGGCTCCAAAAACGTTGTTCCCGATGCTCTTTCGCGGGTACACCTTGACGAAATTTCGCAGAAAACCGATTACTTAGAAATGGTCGATTCAACGTCACCGGAATTTCAAAGTGTGAAATATAAAGACCTAATTCAGACAGTTTTAAGTAACCAAAAAGCCATGCAGGATTTAAAAGTAATAAATAACTTACTGTACAAAAGGTTGTATCCGTTAGATATGTATTTCGAACGAATAACAATGGAAGTTGTGGGTACCCGATAAATTGACCAATGCCGTCATTGAAAAGGCACACATACCTCCTAACTGTTCGCATGGTGGTATAAGAAAAACATTAGACAGAATACGACAAAATTATTACTGGTCAAACATGACAACAGAAGTTAAGGACTTTATTTCACGTTGTGACCAATGTAAGCAAAACAAAGCTCCAAACCAGATTCTGCGACCACCAATGGGAAAGAAACAAGAGATATATCATCCCTTTAAAAAAATTATATCGACTTCCTTGGTCTATATGTAAGAACCAAAAGAGGGAATCTCTTTATTTTTGGGTTCTAGATGAATATTCAAAATATGTCTTTTTGAAGACAATGCGAGTCGCAACATCGAAAGCAGCCATTGATTTTCTGGAAAAGGAAGTATTTAATAAATTTGGAGTACCAGAGACTGTCCATAGTGATAATGGGAAACAATTTGTGTCAAAAGAGTTTCAAAAATGTCTCAACAAATTTGACATTAGTCATGTCAGAAACGCTGTTTATGCTCCTCAAGCGAATTCTTCAGAAAGAGTCAATAGGTCGATTTTGTCTGCAATAAGGTCATATCTAAAACAACACCAAAGAGAATGGGATAACGAAATATCTGAGTTTCAATTGGTTTTAAACTCGTCAACTCACCAATCCTCAGGCATGTCACCTCGCTACGTTTTATTCGGCTACAATATCATAACTCACGCGAGTACATATGCGATTTTGAGAAAATTGAACACCCTGAAAGATAATGATATTGACTATTTAACAACTTCCGATCGACTTCGGCTTATTCGAAAAAAGGTTGAAGAAAACCTAAAATTAGCCGCACAACGAAACTAAAGATATTACAACTTGAGATCCACGGTTCGGAATTTGAAGCCAAATGATGAAGTTTTTTGTAGAAACTTTGTTTTGAGTAATGCGTCCAAGAAAATAAGCTCCAAATTGTGCCCCAAATTTATAAAAGGCCGTATCGTAAAACAGGTTGGCAAGTCTCTGTACGAAAATGTAAATAGGAAAACCAGGGCGATATATCATGGAAAAGACATCCGAGCTTAGAGAAGCGTTGCAAATGATGGGTTGGCGATGAAACGACAAGGGTCGTGGGTCGAATTCGTTGCAAAACTTTCAAGGTCTATTTCTTTTCGTGTATTTTCAAACCACATCGGTGGAGCAAAATTCACGATTTTGTAGCCATACACCTTGAGATGAAATGAAAATAGAATAACATAAATAAAACAATCTATAGGTTATTTCGGGATACAAAATAGATGTTTCCTATAACGCCACAAGAAATTGATGGCAATGAATTCACTCAGCGGAAACTCACCACTATCGTATCTATTGCCACCTCCGGCAATTCAAAATTAATATATAGTTCATTTACCACACGCGGTCGTTTTCTTTTCTCCAGCAAAAGCGATCGAGTGCAAAGCTTGCACCAAGCCATACATAGCCTTTGAAATAAAATTAAAACCTTTAAGCAGTAGTTAATAAAACTATAAAAAAAAGGAAGAAAACCAAATTATATTAAGGGGGGAACATATACCCGCTGTATACTGATAAATTAAGAAAGTAGGTATATCAGTCCATTTAACTGTTGTGAAGGTAAGAATATCGGAAGGTGGCTCGTATGTACTCAATTGTGTCAAATCTCAGTTCTCTTTTTGTACCCTATTCTAAGGGTATATTAATTTTGACGCATAGTTTGTAACATACTTTAATATTGCCCGTAGACTCCTAAAAGTTACTATATTTATGATCAGCATCGATAGTAATGTCGACCTAGCCATGTCCGTCCGTCCGTCCGTCCGTCCGTCGGCAAAAATTAGGCCCTTAAACTGGGCCTAGAGAGCTGAAATTTTAACCACATACTCTCTAGGGTCCCGAAATAATCAAGTTTACGAATTTTTGAAATCCGCCCACTGACACGCCCACAAACTAAAAAAAAAACAAAATTTTGGAAAAAATCGAATTATGAGCTAGAAAGCTGAAAATTTTTAAATATGTTCTATGATTCCTAAAACTGCTAGGGATATAAAATTTTCAAAATCCGCCCACTGACACGCCCACGAAAAAATAAAACAATTTTATTGAAAAACTAAAGTTTGAGCTAGGGAGCTGAAATTTATAATATATACTTTCTAGGGGGCCCTTTATGCTCATGTGTAAATATTTTCAAAATCCGCCTACTGACACGCCCATAATTTACAAAAAAAACTTCTTTTGAAAATCCAAAGTTTGAGCTAGGAGCTGAAATTTATAATATATACTCTCTAATATATACTCCCACAATTAAATAAAATAATTTTATTGAAAAACCAACGTTTGAGCTAGGGAAAGTTTTTTTTACAAAAGCTTCGTTTTTGTTTGATAAATTCTTTTAAATGTTATATAACAGAATATGTAGAGCGTTCTTAACAATTCAACCATACTTAGACTTTTGTCACGCCCACTTATGAGGGATAGGAATAAGAATAGGGTATCCAACAGTTCGCCCAAGCGGACTGTAGCCCGCCCCTACGTTTTTATACCCTATTCTAGGGGTATATTAATTTTGACGCATAGTTTGTAACATACCTTAATATTGCCCGTAGACCCCTAAAAGTTACTATATTTATGATCAGCATCGATAGTAATGTCGATCTAGCCATGTCCGTCCGTCCGTCCGTCCGTCCGTCCGTCGGCAAAAATTAGGCCTTTAAACTGGACCTAGAGAGCTGAAATTTTAACCATATACTCTCTAGGGTCCCGAAATAATCAAGTTTAAGAATTTTTGAAATCCGCCCACAGACACGCCCACAAGCTCAAAAAAACTAAATTTTGGAAAAAATCGAATTTTGAGCTAGAGAGCTGAAATTTTTTATATATGATCTATGGCCCATAAAACTGCTTGGGACATAAAATTTTCAAAATCCGCCCACTGACACGCCCACAATTAAATAAAATATTTTTTTTGAAAAACCAAAATTTGAGCTAGTTAGCTGAAATTTTTAATATATACTCTCTAGGGGCCCTTTATGCTCATGTGCAAATATTTTCAAAATCCGCCTACTGACACGCCCACAATTTTTATTTTTTTATTTTTGAAAGTCCAAAGTTTGAGCTAGGGAGCTGAAATTTATAGTATATACTCTCTAGGTGCCCTTTATGCTCATACTTAAATTTTTTTTAAATCCGCCTACTGACACGCCCACAATTAAATAAAACAATTTTATTGAAAAACCAAAGTTTGAGCTAGGGAGCGTTTTTATTTACAAAAGCTTAGTATTTTCGATAAAATCCTTTAAATTTTTGTCACGCCCACTTATGAGATATAGGAATAAGAATAGGGTATCCAACAGTTCGCCCAAGCGGACTGTAGCCCGCCCCTATGTTTTTTATACAGTTCACGGTGATCTTCATCCCAGGTGTGCGCACAGCTCGGTTGCAGAGAAAGGAAATTGTGCCCGTGATTCCAACAAATCGTAAGTGACCTTTCTTTATTATCTACTTCATACGTGCCTCATTTACAATTGATAGTCTATAGTTAAATTGCCTATAACTACCTACAAATTTATCGGTACAGATACATAAATTTGCATTTAATTTAGATCTGTCAGTACATTCACATGAATTTGCATTTAAATTAGATCTATCAGTACATTTACATGAATTTCCATTTAATTTAGATTTATCAGTACATTTACATGAATTGGAATTTATTTAGATTTATATGTACAGATAGACAGATATAGAACATTAACTTATTGCGAACATTAACTAAATATAGTCATACCGTTGTAAGGAACCCAATGTGTTTGGAATTCTTCTTTATATATTTTAGAAAGGTTAAGTTTGGCTTTGACTAACAACTTATGTACAAAACAGTAAAGCAGTCACAATTCGCGTACATCCAGTGAAACCATATTTTTTATGGCGGCCTAAGCGACATTTCAATGGCGGAAAAGGGGTGGTGCGCATAAGTATGCCAAAATGTGTCTAAAACGGGTGAAATGAACTGTGGAGATTAAGACATAATAGGGATCGTCCAAATAATAAAAAGGAAAATTACGTAAATGGGCAACGGACGATCACGGTGCTATGACCTGAGGTCATAAGCGCGGGTGTGTAGCCAGCGATCATCACCATCTGATGCCTTTCTTCTCCACATCTCCCCATTTTCACCACGTGTACCTACAAAATACTAAATTCCTATTTCCTCCTCCAGTCCAATTAGAATTGCTTGCAAACTCTCGTCGGCTGAGTATTCCCTCTAATTTTTTTGTTTTCCTCTCCTTTATTGAGCAAGGTTATCATTTTTTTACCTCGATAGGCTAATGCATAAGTATGCACATGTATAATTGTATTTTTGTAGTAGGTCAGTAGCAAAGAGCCCCCCATCCGACGAGGTGTTGCCGTGGGACCATTAACGTGCCACTGCTACATATTGGGTAATTTTACATCCAACCTGCCCCCTCCTACAGATTCCAGTATGTGGTCTGTAGTTTCGGCGGTTTCACTGCAGAATCTGCAGAGCCCGTCCTCTGATATACCCATTTTCCTCAGGTGCTCCTTGAGTCTGCAGTTCCCAGTGAGGAGGCCTGTTAGAATTCTTAGGCTGTTTTTGTTAAGGTTGATACAAGTTTTGAATCTCTTTTTGTTGAACTTTCCTAAGAGTTTTTTTGCTTGCCTCAGACCTTGGAGCTTGAGAAAGCTTTTGGAACTTTTTTCTTTCTCCAGTCTCCTGAACTCTTCGCGTAGAGTATGTCCTCCTATCCCGCAGAACGTTTCAGGTTCTATGAAGGGTTCCGCTGCTCCCCTTTCTTGCCAGAGAGTCTGGTTCCGGGACTTATAAGAAATTCTTTCGAGTCTGTGAACAAGTTCATAAATGCATGCGGATGGATTGTAATCCAATACACGCATAGGTTTTTCATTGTTTTCCAAGTACTGGATTCTAACCAATTGGGTATCACAAAGGGTCTACTTTGACCATTGACGATCCTGCGTCCATCGTACTGGACGCAGGATCCTCTTGCCCCTATGTTGGTAAGGGGTTGTGGTATGCAGAACGGTTTGTATTTAAT
The DNA here is from genome assembly GCA_949715645.1 of Portevinia maculata. Taxonomy (NCBI): domain Eukaryota; kingdom Metazoa; phylum Arthropoda; class Insecta; order Diptera; family Syrphidae; genus Portevinia; species Portevinia maculata. The sequence goes on along the minus strand of OX454527.1, from coordinate 171,743,379 downwards.
TAGTTTGAATCATAAATCTGACGTTGCTTTTACATAACATGTATTTGTTTAAAAGTTCCAATTTCACCCCAACCCAGTCCAGGCGATAGATCTGCATATAGCTTATTCCATTTTTTAACAGCAACTTTAAATCACATAATCGCTCTAAGAAAAAAATTGATATAAAATGCCGATGAAAGAGTTTATTTTTCTAAATGATATAAATAACGATTTAAAGATTGTATCTTAATCTTCTCAAGTGAGCCATAAACACTTTCAGAAATCCTTAAAATTCCTGTGTTCAAAACGTAAAACAACGTTTAGACTGAATTCACTACCATCTACATATTCGTTTGGTTGAGTCGTTTTGGGCTTATGTAGATTGCAAAAGTGACTCCTTGGCTCCCATTGTGTTCAGAGAACAAATAAATAATTTATGGTTTCTACACAAGACTATAATACAAGAGGCTATTTTCCTCCTTTTCCGGAAATGCTTTGGTTGGATACATGCTTAGGTCTGAATCATTTGAATCATCATGAAAACCAAACAAAACAAAACCATTTCCTTGTTAAATGAAAGGGGTTGCATTGGAGCACGCATAGAAAGCATCCTTTTGCAGTGAACCGCCTTAAACGTAATGTGTGTATGTAAATAGGTATTTATACAAAATGTGATTTCATTGCCGGGATTTTTATTATTATTACATTTTTGAATAATCTGTTAATGGCATATTGATGAGATTATTTTAAGTACCTACCTTTTTTTTAATTCAATCATATTGTTAAAACTGCTTTAAAACTGTCAGCATTAAATATGTGACAGAGAAGTTTGAGCAATTTGTCTTATCTAAATGACTTGCGTAGAATTTAAGATTTTGATTTTAATAGTTTGTATAGGATTATAAGTACCTACCTACATTCATATTGCCAGTTCAATCAGACATGAGAAAGAAGAATACACTGTCATCATTCAAAACGAGAAGAAGAATACACAAACGCAAAATTATAGGCGGTAAAGTAGTAAAATTATTAAGCTACGCAACAAAGTCGAAATTTGTCTTTTGATAGTTATAGCCTAAATAAAACATTATTTATCTTGACCAGCTAAATTCAAAACCACAGAAAGTACATTTGATCTTTAAGGCCGCGTGCCATTTTGTGATAAAATCGTTGCTAGATTTTAGAGATTGGCCTAATATCTTCGCTTTAGCTGTGTCAATGGGATTAAATTAGATATTTGAAGTGATTTTTTCCCAATGAAAATTTGATTTGTGAACTTTCTCTTATACTTTTTTATTTAAATTACACTATCAGTTCTGTGTCGTGGAGTGCTTAAAGCAAGCAACTATCACGAGCAGAAATTGCCGGCACTAAAAGTGCTCTCACAGGCTCATCATTTAGTGCAGGTGTTAGCAAGGACAAAATAATTAAAAATACAATAATTATGTATCTATAAAATACTAACACAAACACAAAATAATGCAAACAATTTAAGACATTAAAGCATCATTACGCAAAATATTTTTTAGCTTAATTTTACTAACATGCAAGTCAATCACATGATCATTTAGATTATAGATTCTACTCATGCGACTAATAGGCGTATGCGTCCCATAATTCGTTCTATGATGGGGGCAAACAATAATTCAACACTGCGCAAATTATGGGCACCACCACGAAAATTAAAGCCAATAAACGACAGCAAGTCAGGTGCATCTATTTGACCGGATATAAGCTGCTGTACAAAAATGATATCGCTATTAAGATTTCGTTGAGAAAGGGGTAACATTTGAAGAAGCTTGATACGTTGACTGTATGGGGGAAGGTTAAATGCATCATCCCATGCAAGTCCTCTAAGTGCAAATCGAATAAATTTACGTTGAATGGCCTCTATTCGATTTGAATGAATGTTGTAGAACGGTGTCCAAACTTGAGACGCATACTCTAGAATCGGAAGGACAAAACAATTGTGCAATGACATAGAAATGTATGGGTCATTAAATTCTTTGGCCCACCTTTTTACGAAGCCCAGCATAGAATTAGATTTATTAATTATAGAATTAATATGCTTAGCAAAAACCAGTTTGGGGTCGAAATAAACCCCAAGATCCTTAAAATTATCAACATTACAAAGAATATGTTGAGACGGAGAATATTGAAAGGTGGAAGGGATATTCTTTCTAGAGAATGTCATATGTTGACATTTAGTAGGGTTCAGGGATAAACCGTTTTTATCACACCAATCGGCGAAGCTATTAATGTCAGATTGAAGAAAAATTCTGTCTTGCTGACTAGTTATAGATTTATATATTTTCATATCATCAGCGTAGATTAGGATATTACTGTAATTTATACATGCCTTAACATCATTAATGGCAAGTATAAATAGAATTGGTCCGAGGTGACTTCCTTGGGGAACTCCAGACTGAGCTGTGAAAGATACAGATAGCGATCCTCTAAATTTCACTTGATAAATCCTTGATCTAAGGTATGAATTAACCCATTTTATGGAACATGGTGGGAAACCAAAAGCCCTGAGCTTAAATTCGGTTATTTCATGGGGCAGCTGGTCGAAAGCCTTAGAGAAGTAAGTGTATATGCAATCCATTTCGTCCTTATTCTCCAAGGCATTAGAACAATCATACAAGAAACTTAATAGATTAGTGACAGTGGATCTGTTTCTTACAAATCCATGCTGTTCATTACAAATTATATTGCGACAAAGCAATATTAACTTTTCACAAACAATTTGTTCAAAAAGCTTAGGGATACACGAAAGCTTTGAAATGGGCCTATAATTAGTGATATCACCACGTTCGCCGTTTTTAAATACAGGTGTGATAAAATCACTTTTCCATAGATTAGGGAATTTACCTTTACTAATGGACAATTCAAACAGATACACAGATATGGAGCAATTGCATGACTGCATTTTTTAAGAACAATCGGTACAATGCCATCAGGACCTGATGAATAGTCATTCTTCAGAGAAGAAATACATTTTAAAATTGTTTCCAAATCGAATGAGATACTACTAAAACTTATTTGGGAATAGCTAGTTAGATCAGTAAAATATTGATCATCAATGTGAAGAGGGGTCTCCCTAAATGACTTACTGAAATGATCTGCAAACATATTGCTTGCATCTAGCGAATCAGCAGTTGTCGAACTATTGTAAGTAAGCTTCGATGAATAACCATCGGTTTTTTCTTAGAATTGACAAATCCCCAAGAAAGTTTGGGGTTCAATTTTGCATAAAGAGCATTCCATTTTACTTATATAGTCAATATAAAAGTTGCAGGATAAAGATTTGAATTCATTGAACAATGTGAAATAGAGTTCAAGATCTGAATGGCAGAGACTTTTTAAATAGTTCTTCCAATCCCTAATACGTCTGTTTCGTATCGATTTGAGCTCTTTAGTGTACCAGGGATGGGACGTTTTCAGATTCCTAGAGGATTTCAAAGGAATCACTTTTTTCATGCAGTTATCCATCAAAGAATAAAACGAACCTACTGCATCTTCAATATTAGATAAGGAAGTAAGGTTAAAATTAAAGCTGTTAATTTCATCAGAAAGCCTTTGAAAATTTGCTTTCCAAAAGTCAAAAGATTGCGAACGGTCATACGAATTACTATTTTCGTACAAATGTGCACCTAGTTCAATAAATACATCCAAGGATGGATGATTGTTATCTATGTTAGTTATACTGAAGTGGGATTCCAGAACCACAGTACTAACAGAGTCAGAAGAGAAAACAAGATCGAGAGTTCGATTTCTGAAATTTTTTATACAACTTGTTTGCTGTAAGTCAAAAGACAAAATGTTGTCTAGTAAGGCGAGCTCTTGTTGGGCAGAGTCAAAGGATGGAATGAAATGAGAATCATCCTCAGAAGGTACCCATCCAATATGTGGCAGATTGAAGTCGCCCATAAGTAAGACAGTGCTGTCACAACAAGATATGTCGAAAATATGGTCTAGTGCCATAGAAAGTTCCGAATACAAAGAACATAGACGAGACGATGGAATGTACGCATTAACAACATATAAATGTTTGTTCTTAAGTACAATTTTTACACAGATAATTTCGATATTTTGTTGAAATGGAAAGTCAATCTTTCGTGACTCAAAGTTGGAACGAACAGCGATCAGGACACCACCTCCAAGCGCTTTCAGGTCATTGTTATGACGGTCGTTTCTGAATACGGAGAAGAAGAACTCATGATTGAAGAGTTCCGTGTCTAAAATTCCGGCATTAAGTCATGTTTCCGTCAAGGAGAAGATATCATGAGAGAGGGCTTGGGAGTTTAAATATACTTCAGCGGTTTTTGTGCGGAGTCCCCTTACATTTTGATAGTAGAGGGACAGCCTACTTGGTTTTTTAACACGGACGGACGGACAATCTTTCCCGCGACTTTTTGTCGAAATTCTTTAACAAATGTATTTTGAGGCCATGCAGTGCTATTGCACAGCTTTTCAAAATATACTGAAGGGGCAACAATTTTGAAAGACGCAACAAACCCATCAGCCTTGCTGATTTTGGTGCATTTGATTGAGTCATCTTTTGAAATCAAGTTTCTCGAGACCAAATGGTTCAAGACATCGTCTGAAGAAGTGTTTGGTTTTAGTCGAGAAATGGAAATAGATTTCGGCCTGGGAATCGATTCAATAGTTCCAGATTCTGTACCTAAGAAATGATTTATATATGTGGGACTAACATTAAGAGTGGGCGCCTTGTTTGAGGTTTTTCGCTGACTCCCAAGGTTAAATCGCTTTGCCTTTGGATTCAACGCAGAGGAAGGCATATCGCGTTTCCTTTTGCACCTTTTATACTAAAGAGAATGAAATTGTAATCGTGCTAAAATTTCGAACTCAAATTGAGAATGAAAGGTATTAAATTACGACTATGTGTCCCGCATTTCCGCCCATCGTACAATGGGGCAGCTCGTATTGCAAAGCCAAAATTAAATCAAAATTTTAATGCGAAAGATGGGTAAACCTGTTTTACCGTTATTTTACTTTCCAATGCATCATTTGCGAAAACAGTTCAATGTTTTTCCTGCTATTTCGTTGTTCTAGTTGAAAGTTACACTTTAGTTATGCTTTCAACGAAAAAGAAAACCTGGTTTAATTGGTAAGTGTCTAACAAGCAGTAACTTTTTTTCAAATCGTGTCAACTTTTTATTTTATGGAATCAATAGCATGAATGGGGTTGTTTAACCTCATGAAAGAAGCAACTGCAACTGTTTCCCGGGTTCAACAACAGAACACAATTTTCCCACACAGCTAAAGTTTTAATGGAGACGATGAAGGTAATTTTCCCAATAAATTAAGCAGCAAGTACGGAGATGCATTGTAGCATTAAGCCAAGTCTCGGTGAGCGCAATAAAATCATATTGTTGAGAAGATGAGGACAAAACCATATGATGCAATTTTGTGCGCATGCCTCCAATGTTTTGATAGTAGCCATGGAAGTGATTGCGATATAGAGGAAATCTGGAGAGCTAAAAAAGCATTGACAGGTATGGTTGGTTGTGAGTTAGTTAACCCTTAATTCACTAGGTGAAAAACACTCGCATAAATACCTAGGTGAGTCCCAGGGACTCACTTTGTGTAATATTTTACTTTTTTTATTACTTTTGTTCTTTGAACTTCAACTTCTTCCTGATAAAATAAAACAAAAATATTTATAAAAATGCTTATTTTTTAGAATTAAAAAAAAATATATAAAAAAAAATAAATAAAAAACCAGCAATTGACTTTTCAAAACAAAAAAATAACGCCTAATTCATTTTTGATGCAAAAAGTAACTGTCTCCATATGAAGAAAAAAACGTGCAGGTACTCAAATGCAGACTTGATTTTAGAAGTTTTTGCACTTTTTACACATCCCAAGCAAACTGGCTTCTTGCATGCGCAACAAAGGTATGCAGTCTTAGTCTTCTTTTGTGAGCTGCAAATATGCAGTATTTGCGCTCACCTCTATGAAGTTTTTCTTCTGCAGCCTCGTGCGCGTCAGGTATTTCTCTTTTGGTAATCGATGAAATTTATAGACGTTGTTCAAATGGCAAAATAGTGTTGTATAAACCCGAAATCAGGTTACTTCTGTCTTTGTATATAAACTTTATAGTATTATCACTTCGTGTATACGACGACTACGCCACCATACGACGTAAATACTAAATTAAAAAAAGCTATATCCATACTAGCATATCTATCTTCCATTCTCGTGAATATGACGAGGAATATGAAGATCATGAATATGAAGATCATTCAGGTAGCGACTACCGATGGTGGCTGATGTTTGACGGAGCAGGAAATTCTCATCGGGTAGATTTATCGTATTTTATTTGTTGGCTCTGATGGAAGTATCAGCAGAATATTTTTATTTGGTTTTGCGCAAACAGCTGATTGTTTGTTCTCCTTCATGCTCGTGACTAGGCATATGAGAAGGAAGACGACACAGGTAGTGTTGGTGTGTGTTGGTAGGGCGGAAAGCTGAAGGAATTATTATCGGGTAGACTTATGCCATATTATTTGTTTGCTCTGATGGAGGTTTGGGTTAGGTTATGTTTTCTGGTATTTAATACAATTGGTATGTGTGTGTATGATCGTTGAAGGAGAGTCGCGGTGAGGATTCTCAAATGATTTTCTTTATAATTCATATTTGCAAGTGAAAAATGGATATTCATATTTAAATGTAGGGGCGATGGTAGATAAAGAAAGGTGGGAGAATTGTCATCGAGTAGATTGATGGTATATTATTTCGTGGCTTTGATGGATGTTTGGGGTACGTTACGGCATATTGCAATTAGACCATCACATTTACCTGTAACTTGTTCCTTTGTATTCAATACAATTGGTGTCTGTGTTCACATCGGTGAAGGAGATTCGCATTTCAGCAATGCTGATTCCCAAATGGTTTTGAAACCATATTTGCATGTGACAAAATATTAATTGAGGCAGAGATAAAAAAAGATAAGACAAGTTAAGTGTATTCCCAGCTACATTGCGAACGATCCTTAAGGGTTTCCATTTCAAAAAGAAAATCGTGGATATTTTCGGACGCGTCAAATGCAATTTGCCACTTTTCAATTTTACAAACTGAACTTAACTGAAGAAGTTTGTTGACTTATTGGTGGTGGTTGTCTGCGTTGCACAGTGTGACGATTCGTTGATTTAGCTTGATTTAATAAGGAAAATGACATGCACAAAATTAAACAAAAGCCGGTTAAGCCTCCTACGTAATGACTGTGCAATTTATTTTTGTTGTTGCTTAAATCATCTCAAACTCCAAATTGTGTATAATTTTTTTTATAAGAAGGTCAATTTGAAGAGAAAGTGTTTATTTCGTTTTTAATTGGTTCGCGTACATTTTATAGCTTTTTTTTTATCTTTTCTCAATAAGTAAACAGTTAGTTGGTATAAAAGTAAGTTTTTCTTAAATAATTAAAGATTTTGTTTAATAGGTATAAGGGGTAAATGAAAGTAAAATTTATAGATAAAATATGTGTTTTTTGTATTCATTAGACGAAAAGTATAGTTGTTCAGTGTTGTCCAAGTTGGCGACCGTGTTTGTTCTAAAGCCTTGCATATGCACTGCTAAAATGTGTTTCAACTTCTTGCGCACAGGTGCGACAATCATACTAAATTTTTCTTTTTTTTAGGATGCCCATGGAAATCACGAAAAAGCAAATTTTTTGATGTTTGGATTTCTTAAGTCAAAATTAAGCGCTTAGATGCTGTTTTTGCTTTTGTTATGGGTTACTTTAGCCATATACTATTTTCTGAGGCTGCAACAAAGTCAATCAAATTAACCTTAAAAACTTTATGTTTAAGATTTGACGAGAGATGAGCCAAAATTGGTCGGCATAGAGAGCGCTTCGAAAATTCAAATTCTCTGTGGCTAAATGAAAATCTTACATTACCATAACATATCTTAGATGAAATACCTTCTTCATCTAGAGTAGAAAGACAGAGAAAAAGCTTATAGATTAGATGTCAAGGTGTGGCAGGTAAAGACCAAGGCAGTTAAGAAAAAGTCAAAGCCAGAAAATAACTAATCCAAGAAAAATTTACAAGAGAAACAGGCTCATTGGTAGATATGCCAACTCTACAGTCTGGCAATACTAATGACGGGAGCAAGGCTAGAATATTTTTTAGAGATGAGGAAATGAGTGCCCAAATTACAGGGATAGATAAAGAAATTATCAAAAAGTTTCATATCATCTTAGAAGTTCTTGGGTCTGGGTTCCCAATAGATGCAGATGATTTTGAGAAGTATGCAAAAGAAACAAGGAACTATATTTTAAAAATTATGCCTGGTATTTTAAGCTAGTAAGTGCGCATAAGGTCTTCTTTCATGGAAAACAAATAATTTCTACTTGTTGCAAGAAACAAGGAAAATAGAAGGTTCAGGGAACTTCCTACCAGAAAAATATCACGTGTAGATACAAATACTGACCTCTTAAATCGATTGCTTATAACCTCAGATCCATTCTTAGCAAGTCTAAGATACTTTACGAGAAGAAATAAAAGTGTCATGGAACATGAAGTCTTGCAACTTTTAGATGTACCAAATAATTAATAAAATTAAAATAAGCTGGTTTGTATTGAAATTTGTATTCATATGTTAAAAAAAAATTGTTATATTCTATTCTATGAACAATTTCAATTAAAAAAAAAAACAAAAAAATTCAATTTTAATTTAATTCCGCTAAATCAGCGATTCATCACACTGTGCGTTGAGTCGAAAACGAAACGTTATTTAAAAAATGTTCGAAGTCAGAACGAGCATTCGAAGGTCTCGTAGGATTCACATTGGGAGTATTTAAATTCAAATTGTCCAATCTTCCAACTAATTTATCTCTAATAGACTGTATTTCACGAATGAAAACTCGTTGGTTTGCCTCGAGTATTCGTTGAAATGCTAACGTAATAGCTCTAATGTCTGTGGCCTCTTCTTGAACAGGTGGAGGATGTTTTTTAATATCTCGTCGCTCATTATTGTCATAACTATTGTGGTTACTGGCGTGAGCGGATTGCATTGTTTCAGGAGGGTTATCTACCAGTTGTGGTAAAATCTTATCCTGGCTTAAGCCTACACTAGCCCCCTACTTGGTCTTCCTCTAGAACGTGTATGTGGAACTCTATTATCCATAATAGGAAATTTCGGATTTTAAATACAACTTCAAAAGTTTTTAACTGTCAATATGTTTTAATAAATCTGTATTAAAAAAATAACACATGCATAATTTGGATTCAGCGCGGTTGGTGCTAAATTCGATATTAAATTAGATATTAAATTTGATAAGATTAGATACAATATGCTTAAGAGCAAGATATCTATCTTGGTAAACAGACGGACTGTGCAAATCAATGCACACAATACGAACAACACTGTATATAATTCGCAACTATAGGTAATATAGTAGCAACATAGTCAACTGTTATAACTACCAGACAATGGACTATACTATAAAAGAATTAGGATTTATATATTATAAAAATATTCATATGCGCAATGTAATAATCCCTAAAAATGTAGACAATTCCAATGAAACACAATTACCAATATTGTGAATATATAATATTTATTCATCCCCTCGCTTCAGGTTACTTGGATATAATGAATAGAATCAATGAGAAGTAAATACAATAACTGGGTTATCTAGTTATTATGTGAGTACAATGAATGTCAGATATGTTATACATTTAGTGAGGAACAGATCTCCAGACACAACTTATCCTTTCACGAATAAAATTAGACCAATATGAATACGAAAAGCAGTTCAACTCTTTCTGATATTCAATAGTCGCAACGTGGATTACAATTAAAACTATGAATATACTGGTGTGGTGTTTCTGCCTGTAGTACAATGGACCAGTATTGAGTCTGAGTGCTCCAGTGCAGAAAGTCTCACACACCTCGACAAAAAAAAAAATGAATATACTGGGACTATAGTAATGAAAGTCATACTCAACTTGAACCGCCAAGAGACACAATAGAACACTCTACAATTGCTGGAGCTTAGCTAAAAGCTCTAGAGTTAGCCAGCATAATCTTTGTAGTGACGTTCTTAATGCCTCGAAGTATAACTATTGTTGGAACATGTTTAATGCAAAAGAGAAACAAGCAAGCAGCCTCCATTAAGCAAAAAATACCAACAAGTAACCTTTCTCAATGCTTCATTAAAAAGGTACATGGACTTTAAATTATATATACCAACAATTTCACATGTTGATTAAAGATAAATAAATTTGTGCAATACTCCTATAAAATATGTCGTTCATCGAATTTAGCAATCTAGCTCCACGCAAAACAACGAAAATTCTTACTATCCATATAAAAATTCATCGTATAGGTACATATTGACCAAGAAGTGGTGGTGCGGCATGGCACAATACTGACAAAAAATAAATTATGTCATTACTTTATAAATTAGATCGAATATTTCTAAATCAATTACAAAAAAAATTATAGAAATCGGTACCTTTTGCGACAAGATATAGCCGAAAGAGTGAGAGTCTTAAATGCGACAAACTCATAATATCTCATTTGATGAAAAATACCGAAATCAAATTTTATTCAATTTTGCCTTTCAGACGAATCGCCTTTTCCATCATACATTCTACTCGCAGACAAAGAAGTCAGATTTCTTATTTTTTCATCATCTCCCTCTCATCAAACATACTACTTGCCGAAGCGAAGGCAACATTGCAAATCATCAAACGTATTCGGCTGTTACACAGAAAAATTAATACATGCTTACACTTCCTTAAGAATGAAAATAATTTGGCATGACCAGAGAGTAGATAATGCGAGATCCTATATGCTACCTGTGCTGCGCTGCCTATGCTCCTTCTTACAAAGAAAAATAAATACTATCAAAATATCAGAATGATTCGATAGAGACACAGCAAAATTTCAGACACAAACCTTCAAACGCCACCATCTTTGTTGCTGACTCGCTCGAAGTCGTCGTTTTCAAAATCGTGTTGATGATAGTACTGTTGGAGCAGAATCGTCGTCATCATCATCACCATCTTCGTCATCATCATCACCATCTTCGTCATCATCATCACCATCGCAGTCATCGTCATCATCATCACCATTCTAGTCATCATCATTACCATTGGAGTCATTATCATCCTAATTATTTTGTAATGAGATTTATTCTTATACATTTGTAAATTTAAATCTGGCGCCTTTGTTAGACCAGTCACCATAATTAATATATTTTTTGAATTCGCCACATCATTTGAACTTTAGAAAGTAACGTAATGTCTCTCTTGAACGAAGAAACCTGTTATTTAAAGATTGTATAAAAACCCTCGCCCAAATAAAGCTTGAGGAATTAATAGTTGAAAACCCTTAGGGGAAACAATTGCATTTTATTTAACCAAACCAAAAATTCGTTTGTCGTTCGTCGTCGCTCTTCGAAATCTTAGTCGTTATTTTCGCACCCGTTTGGCGATCGGCCAACGCAGTAACCAGGATCTGCCTACTCCTAATCGAAGGTCAAGTATAGGTCCCGCGGTTGACGGTCGGAAACACATCCGAACGTTCAAGTACTATAGAGTGTATATACAAAGCTTCTGTTACGGTCTTATCACTGAATTTCTCGCAAAAAAAAAAATCAAAAAATAATAAAGCAACCACATATGCAAATTGTAACATAAATACCTACCTGAGTCACTGGGACTCGCTGATCACCAAAAAGTCTACCTTCCACTTATTGTTAAAACACATCCGCCCAGTATCGTGTTTATCACCTTATATTTGTGCGTGCACGATCTGTGTGCGAAAGAAAAAGATGGGTGAGTCCCAGGGACTCACCTAGTGAATTAAGTGTTAAACGAAAACTATTAAGACAGCCATGGACTGGGCACCAGGAACTCTCTGTGGTAGAATATATCAAAATCATGTGCAAGTCATACGGTCTTATCTTTCTAAATACCATGTTCGTTAAACAAAGCCGGTACTTGGTCATTTACAGCAGTGGTGGGAATGAAACCCAAATTGATTAGGAAAGGCAACCCCCAAGCACAGCCGCCTGCTGACAGAGTTTTTTTATACCCTATTCTAAGGGTATATTAATTTTGACGCATAGTTTGTAACATACCTTAATATTGCCCGTAGACCCCTAAAAGTTACTATATTTAGGATCAGCATCTATAGTAATGTCGATCTAGCCATGTCCGTCCGTCCGTCCGTCTGTCGGCAAAAATTAGTCCTTTAAACTAGACCTAGAGAGCTGAAATTTTAACCATATACTCTCTAGGGTCCCGAAATAATCAAGTTTACGAATTTTTGAAATCCGCCACAAACTCAAAAAAACAAAATTTTGGAAAAAATCGAATTTTGAGATAGAAAGCTGAAATTTTTTATATATGATCTATGACTCCTAAAATTGCTCGGGAAAAAAAATTTTCAAAATCCGCCCACAAATAAATAAAACAATTTTTTTGAAAATCCAAAGTTTGAGCTAGGGAGCTGAAATTTATAATATATACTCTCTAGAGGCCATTTATGCTCATGTGTAAATATTTTCAAAATCCGCCCACTGACACGCCCACAATTAATTTTTTATTTTTTTTTGAAAATTCAAAGCTAGGGAGCTGAAATTTATAATGTATACTCTCTAGGGCCCCTTTATGCTGATGTGTTAAATTTTTTTAAATCCGCCTACTGACACGCCCACAATTAAATAAAACAATTTTATTGAAACACCCAAGTTTGAGCTAGGGAGCGTTTTTTTTTTTTTGATAAAATCCTTTAAATGTTATATAACAAAATATGTAGAGCGTTCTTAACAATTCAACCATTTTTTTTTTTTTTTTTTTTTGTTTTAAAAAGAAAATCCAAATCCCAGAGCACTCAGACTCGGTAACGGTCCATTGTACTACCAGGCAGAAATCCTTATTTTGGTGTAGAGGCATGTGATTGGGTGGCGTATGTTGTTGTTCCCCATGGGGATTGAACCTGCACCGCACGTGTCACAAGCCAACACACTAACCTCTGCACCGTCGCCACCCATACAATTCAATTCAACCATACTTAGACTTTTGTCACGCCCACTTATGAGGGATAGGAATAAGAATGGGGTATCCAACAGTTCGCCCAAGTGGACTGTAGCCCGTCCCTATGTTTTTTTTTTATGGCGGAGAAGAACAAAACTAAAATCAAATGGTACAATGTACCAATGAGAAAGGTGGACTATTTATTGCAAATATTTAAAATTATCTCCATCACGTCATCAAAGAAGTTCGGGATGCATATTGCAGGCAGAGTACAAGTGATGTGGAATTCCCTAAGACGACCTTGTTTGGATAGAGCCAACTCACTGCTACGCGTTTCACCACCAATAATGGAGATGAAAAAGCTCGCCTCGAATTTGTGTATAGGCTTTGCAAGAGGCTCGCGAAGAGAAGGCGCGCTCAAGTTCTCACAAAGTGTGTGGTATCGGGAATTAGAAAAAATTTCTTCTTCGGCTACTAATAGAAAACAGGCTATCCACGAACTCCGACAAACCAGCTTGACCAGGGTCACAAACATTTTCAAAATAGCCGCTCAGAGCAGGGGAAATGCCCAGGAAATCCGTTAGCCAAAGTTCATCAACAATGCTCATGGGCTGCTTCTTGTGAATGACGAACAACTATTTTACAGGTGGAAACAATATTGCGAATAACTTCGAAATGAAAAATGTCCTCGGATATATTATCCAAGAGCCGTTCCTTACAATTAAGGACTACACGACATTATTGCCGAAATAAGGCGGTCAAAGACTCCAAAAACCGAAAAGCAGTTGGGCCGGACGAGATACAATCTGAGTTCTGGAAAATGATGGGAGATATCGGGTCCGACTAGTTCCAGAAAGCTACATGGACATATGATAGGGAGTAAAGACGAGGGGCTCGCAACCAAAGTCGGTGTACACCAGGGAAGCGTCTTAAGTCTGGTTGAAGGAAAAAGGACGGACTCCAAATTGCAAAAGTTATTCTTTGCTGACAAAGGAGCTATCATTTGCTTGGATCAAACGTCGGTCGACGGAATATTCCCCGGCCACCTCAATCTCCGAAGGTTTTTTTAACGAATACCCCTGACGTCGTGGGTGACACAGCGACCTGAAATATATATTGTACCTTAAGGGCTGACCATTCCAAGAGATGAAGCGCTTCCCTTATAATGACGGCTAGCACATGCTTGGCGGCAGAATTTATTAACTCTGCTGGCGAACGTATTTCTCTGTGGAAGAGACGTCTTCTTCGTATACACAAAGCTTTTTATAAATGCGCCTTTTTTTTAACCGAAATACTTTATTTAATTAATTATTTTTCTCAATAGTGATCACATAAATAATGTTTAAAGTAAGTGAAAACATTCTGCATTTTCTCTCATCTTATACTCTATTCAAATTCCAGTACATTTACTCGTAACGTATCAAGCAATGCAGAGCAGAATTTCCGAGGTAATTGTCAAAGATTGGCAATTCGAGAGAAAAATGAAAATATGTAAACATTCCTTATAAATAAATGTCACTTGATTAATGATGTCCTGTAACAAACGGATGGCTTCTTTTATAACTCCCTTTACTTTAAAAGACGATTGCTATAAATTTATTTCTTGTACAAACAAAAATGTTTACTGATTAAGAAGTTGATGATGATGAATGACAGATTAAGTGTAGAGGGTAGAAAGGGGATGCTACGACATCGTTCTCCCCCTTCAAAAACCGTTACAAGAACCACTCTGACTGCAGTACAACAAATTAAACCCTTAACTGCCCAATGATGGTAATTTGGTCAAAAGCAAGTGGCGTGAGTGCGACCCAGGAGGTTTATACGATCATCGTCCCAACGCGATATGAATAGGGTAACTAATTAAACATTAAGAGTAAAAGGATGGGTAGGTTTGAAATAGAAAATATTCATGCATTTTTTCAGTGGGTCAGGTAGGGTAGGAAGCTAGAGGTGGCGATTTGGCCTGAACCCAAGTAGCGCTATGTTGTGCCTTTCTGTTTCCATGACTCGTGTGACCTATGTTGTAGTGATTGTAGAGGATGTGTCACTATATCCAACCAGTGGAGTTGAGAAAACGGATAAGATCTTGTATCCCTTTGCCCGATATATGCCCACAGTCTGGCACTGAATCAACCATGAGAGAGAGAGTATCTCTTTCATTTGCATTCCCGCAACTTCGACAGTGGAGGTTAAATGGGATACCTACACCTAGTTTGGCCGCATGATATGATCTCCAATTGGCCAAGGCCCCGTGATTATCGGCGTAATTCTGGCGACATCGGGGCGGGTTCTGTTAGAAGATCCTATGTCCTTTTTTTGTCATAAGTAGGCCATATCTTCCTTGATATGATGCAGTTAGTTAACCTTCTCCATTGAAGAATGGCTTTCTGCAGGAAGTATGAGTTTATTTGTGTCTTAACCGCATCTAGAGGAATGTGAACCCTAGCCGCGAGTGAGCCGTCTAGAGCTGAGCCCTGCCTAGCCCGCTCATCTGCACGCTCGTTTCCTGTTATGTTACTATGCCATGGAACCCAGAGTAGTGTAACAATGAAACGTTCGCCCAGTCGGGCAAGGTCGTTCCGGCACTCCTGCACCAGTTTAGAGGATATGGTAGCCGAGTCAATAGCTTTGATGGCGGCTTGGCTATCTACGAGAATAGCAATGTCTTGTTTGTACGTTGTGTCACGCCCTAGTTGCGTGCAGGCCCCTCGGATAGCCAGTAGTTCCGCCTGAAAAACGGTGCCAAAATCCGGCAGGCGGTTGTAACTAAACCTCCCAAGGCCTTTGATACCGTCGATCACACTAATCTATGTAATAAATTAACAACGTTATTTGGTTTCTCAAATTCCGCTGTCACTCTAATGTCTTCATATCTTCAGTCTCGGAAACAAGCTGTATCAGTGGGTCATCGTTTATGTGACTTCCTTTATAACAGTAGAGGAGTCCCGCAAGGCTCGATTCTGGGACTTCTCCTTTTCTCACTCTATGTAAATGAAATTCCCTTAATAATATCAGCTTCATCATCAGTCCATATGTATGCTGACGACGTCCAGCTGTATCAAAGCTGCCCTCTTGGAATGATAGATGAGCTAACTCTATCAATAGTGATCTTGGGAGGATATCCACTTTGTCAGAGAAGAACGGACTCTTTCTTAACCCCCTAAAATCCAAATGTCTTGTTATAAATAAAAAACCGTTAGATATCTCCTACTTCCCTGATATAATGCTTAGTGGATCCAAAATCGAATATGACGACACTGGCAGAAGCTTGGGAATGGTTTTCAATAGGAGGTTAACATGGGATACTCACATCAACGCGACTGTTGGCAAAGTGTACGGTATGTTACGTCAGCTGTGGATGTCGCATAATTATACTCCCCTTAAAACACGTATATTGCTAGCAAAAACCCTCATCACTCCCATTCTTATTTATGGATGCGAAATTTCTTGCTGTTGTGATGCTAATAGCAGAAGAAAGCTAAATGTTGCATTTTATAACACCACGCGTTATGTTTTTAATCTTAATCGTTTTGATCGAGTCTCTAGCTACGCGAAATCGCTTTATAACATGTGCTTTGATCAGCTACTTCGTTACAGATCCCTTGTATTGCTATCTAATGTGATTCAAACTAACCAGCCTACTTATATGTTTAACAAGCTGAGTTTTAGGTCGTCAAACCGATCCTTTCAACTTACACATACGCAGTTCTATTGCCTTACATCCGAACGATAGTTTTTTGTAAACTCCATTCGTTTATGGAATTCCTTGCCAAGGCATGTTAGAAGGGCAGGCAGCACAGGGCGGTTCCCCATCGAGCTCAAGGTTTTTTTTTTCAAATCTCTTAATTCTTTTAGACTTAAAATGGAGATGTATGATTAAGTTTAATTTTAATATTTTTTTCTTATTCTTTTTATACCCTATTCTAAGGGTATATTAATTTTGACGCATAGTGTTGAACCGCGGAAGCGATCCTCGATGAAATTTAATGCAAAGAAATAAAATGCAACGATTTAGTAAGGGTTATAAATGTGTCTTTATTTCTTAACAATAAGTCTTACCTCGATGGTTGATCGTTACGAAAAGAGGGCAATTGGTAAGAGAAAAATTGTGAGGAAGGTTCTTAATACTACGGCAAATAAGTAAGCACCAGTGCCCTCTGTGTGTTCGAAACTTGAATAATATAAGTAAGGTTAAGTGATAAGTAAGGGACAACAATGTCGGTGGTTTGACTTGAACATTGCCGCCGGCCTTGCAGGAATACATCTGCAAAAACGTTGTACATGTAATATGAAATCTTTGCCCTATATCTGAATTGGCAATTCAGATGGGGAACCTTTGTATTAAAGCCGAAGGGGTTCCACTCACTCCGGGGGGAAGGTATGTTAGTAAAAGGAAACTAACCTAAACAATATTGTTTAATTACATGTAGGTATCTGTAAGATTAACTTAAAAGGTAAAATAAGAAGCATCATATTTTGAGAAAGAGTAATAACAGTATGTGGGCTCTACTATTTACGTGCAATTTGGATACAATATCTAATTTGATGAGAAAAATAAAAAGAAATATGCAAATACACGAGAATGGTTACTCCGAAGGTATATCACAAAGCTTGACTATAGGCCTAGTAATTTCGCCCTGTTGAGTTCGCAACTTAGCTACCCTTACCCGACAGTCACTTCCTGGAAAAACTGCCAGGACGCGTCCCAGTTTCCACTCGGTAGGCGGTACATTTTCCCTTCGTACCACCACAAGGTCTCCAATCTGAACATCACGTTGAGGAAATTTCCATTTATACCTCTTATGTAATTCTTTGAGGTACTCCTCTTTCCATCGCTTGCAGAAGTGCAGATGCTGTAACTGGAGCCTTTCCCACCTTTTTACGAGGGACAAGGGCGTTTCCTCGAGGCCCGGTTCTGGAATAGAAATAAGAGGACTTCCGACAAGGAAATGACCTGGCGTCAGGGCTAGTATCTCGCTGGCACTTCCCGATATTGCCGTTATGGGACGGGAGTTCAGACATGCTTCAATACGGCATAAGAGAGTGGCGAACTCTTCAAAAGTGTGCTTGGTACCGGCAGCAATCTTTATAAAAAGAGTTTTAAAGCTCTTGACAGCTGCTTCCCACAGGCCACCCATATGGGGTGCCCCTGGAGGAATAAAGTGCCAAGTAAGACCGGGATTAGTGCTTTGACACATCTCCGAGGTTTCTTGGAGGCATCTTTTGAAATTTTTCTTAATGACTCTCTCAGCTCCTACAAAATTAGTTCCGTTGTCGGAAAACACCTCCTGCGGCAGCCCTCTTCGTGCGATGAACCGATTAAAGGCGGCCAAAAAGGCAGCTGTCGACATATCGGAGGTTACTTCCAGATGTATTGCTTGGTGCAGGGAAATAAGTCCACGGGAACTAAGTCCACTGAGGGACTTAGTTCCCATTAAGTGTGGGAAATAAAACAACTTTCGCGAAGTGGACTTAGTTCCCATGTAAGGTGGGAAATAAATTCCCAAAACTCTGAGTGGTTTTAGTTCCCTTTTAATTTGAAGTAAATTCTCAATGTCGACTAAGAACAAAATAAAATTAAAGAGTTAAGTAGGTACTTTGCAATTTTTATTGACAAAATAGAAATTAACTTCTAACTTAGACAGAGTAATATAGGTACCGTGACCTCGCACCTACTCCAAATCAAACTGTGACCCCAAGCAGGGGGATTGCAGGGGGGCAGCATGCCCCCCCCCCCATATGCATGGCACTGTTTATGAGATTAGTTACGAAATCGCAAGTAGATTTCATAAATAGTGTAATGCATATGGGGGGCATGCTGCCCCCCTGCAACCCCCCTGCTTGGGGTCACTGTTTGATTTGGAGTAGGTGCGAGGTACGGTTTTGAAACTTTGGCTTTATATCACCATGATAAGCTTAAGACTTTGCTTAAAGAGTGTGATAACTAACTGCACTTTACAGTTTTTTGTTTAATTGTAAATGTTGGATGTTAGTTCCCTCTTCTTATATTTGAATGTGGACTAAGTTCCCATAAAGAAATGGACCTAGTTCCCACTTAACATGGGAACTAAGTCCACTTCGCGAAAGTGGTTTTATTTCCCACTAAGTGGGAACTAAGTCCCTCAGTGGACTTAGTTCCCGTGGACTTATTTCCCTGCACCGTATTGCTTTGGTGCAGAAGCACACAAAGACGCAAACATATCCTTTAGTGAGACGTACATTTCTGCCGACATACGTTTTTATGTCAAAAGGCCCTGCAAAATCCATTCCGATTTTGGTAAATGGTCTGGAGAAGTCTGATCTTGCTGGCGGAAGAGCGGCCATGATCTGACTGCGCAGATGTTTTTTGTGGATCACGCACACTTTGCAGTGGCTTAGAAATGTCTTTATCATTATTTTCAGCTTCGGTATCCAGTATTCTTTCCGGATAAGCATAATCATTAACTGATTTCCACCGTGAAGCGATATCTTGTGGACGAAATCTAAAAGCAGGCTTGCGTAATGGGATTTATAGGGTAAGATAACGGGATAGCGCTCCGCCCATGACATATTTGATTCAACTAGTCGGCCGTTGACTCGCATTATACCCTTGGCATCTAAAATTGGATTTAAAGTTAACAGGTTGCTTGAACGAGGTATGGGTTGGTTATTTTGAAGAGCTTGATATTCGAGTTCCAAATGAAGTCTTTGCGAGAGGATTATTATAGACTTTCCTTCGCTTCGAAAATCTCTTCCTTTTGGATGAGCCTTGTAGGATAAGAATATCTATGCTTGAAACGAGAGTTTGTTTGATGGAAAAACCGTAAGATGTAGGATAGTACTCTCAGCGCTCTACCTAAACAGGAAAACCTTTCCAGAACATCTTCCAACTGGCTGCAATGAGTATGAAATAATTTGACCGGTTTGGACTCGAGGTCAGCTTCGTTGATTGATATTTGCGTGGAGAGGGGCCAAGTTATCTCAGGAGAACTAAGCCATTTTGGACCCTTCCACCAAAGATCGTTATCAAGAAGTTCACCAGGAGCCATCCCCCTGGTCGCCAGATCTCCTGGATTATCTTCCGAAGTTATATGTAGCCATTTGCGCTCGCCTACATAACTCCGTATCTTGCTGGTTCGATTCGCCACAAAGGTTCGCCATGAACAAGGCGACTTTTCGAGCCACGCCAGAACAATCGAAGAGTCTGTCCATAGAAAGACAGTAGGGTTTTGCGACCTAAACATCGGATGTATCTTCTTCAAAAGTTTGGCTAGCAAAACCGCCCCACATAACTCCAATCTTGGTAGTGTGACTGTATCAACGGGCGCAACTTTCGTTTTTGAACACAGTAAGTTAGAAACTCTTACATCAGAATTGACAAAAACTCGGACATAGACCGCTGCGGCATAAGCTTGCTCCGATGCATCACAAAATTCATGAATTTGTAATAGCCTGTGAGGAGAAGTTCCTGTCCATCGAGGTATTTGTAACCTGGAAAGGTCTTTGAAACTTGTCGTAAAGGATTTCCATATACCCAAACAATGTGGTGATATATGGTGATCCCATTCGGTTTTATCCTTCCAAATCTGCTGCAACAATATTTTTGCCTTAATTATTACCGGTGCCAACCATCCCGCAGGATCGAAAAGTTTAGCTACATGCGAAAAGACTTCTCGCTTCGTAGCGGACTTGGAAAATGGAATAGGGTTTATCTTGAAGGAGAAAGTGTCTGACTTAGCGTTCCAAGATACCCCCAGAGTTTTAACCGAACTCTGATCATGCAAATGGAGAAACTGCTCATTCAGAATTTGCTCCCTAGGTAAATTTTGCAACAGCGCTGGATGGTTAGCGGTCCACTTTCGAAGCGCAAACCCGGCCGAATCCAATATTGAATTAATTTGGGACTGCGCCTCTTGGGCTCTCTCGAGTGAGTCCGCCCCATATAGCAAATCATCCATATAAAAATCCTCGCGCAGCATTTCAGCCCCAATCGGATATCGTTTTCCCTCGTCAGAGAGGCCTTTTGACCGAAGACTACTACTAATAACTCGAAATCTTCGATAGGGCTTTGCGGGGCAGGCCTGAAAAGGATGCGCTGGAATGGTGTATGAGCAGCATGGACCCGTATCTGTCTATACATCTGCGTAATGTCGGCATTGAACACAAATTCATGCCCTCGCCACCGAAGTATTGCCATAACCAAATCTTTCTGTAAGGCAGGGCCTGCACACAAAACATCGTTAAGGCTGTGACCGTTCTCCGAAGGATTAGATGCATGGAAAACCACTCGCAGTTTGGTAGTAAGACTTTCTGGTTTGAAAACAGCGTGATGCGGTAAATAGTAGGACATTACTTTGTTATTATGACTCATTTCCTTAGATTGAACTCGTTTCATATGGCCGAATTCTATGTACTCCCGTATGACGTTGTTGTAACTAACTTCTAAGGATGGATTTTTCCTAAGCCGTCGTTCCGCCGCCATAAACCGTTTTTCACAAATATTTCGGGAAAATCCGAGGGTGATATCGTCAGGGAACCCAGTCTTAAAAGGTAGTTGGACAACATACCGGCCATTTGACTCTCGTTGAGTGGTCTTTGCGTACAAAGTCTCGCAATATTGGTCTTCTGGGGACAGAGGTCTGGGATCAATTATGTCTTCTAGCTCCCAAAAGCGTTTAATCTCGTCGTCAAGAGATAATTGATTAAAATAGGTGACAAACTTCGAGGAAGTAGATGGTATCGACCTATGTACGGGCCCAGAAATGATCCATCCGAAAATGGTATTTTGGGCAATAAGATTGCCTAATACATGGCGCTGTAGGCCCTCTAGAATGATGTGTGGATATAAATCTGCCCCTATTAGTAAATCTACTCGCGAAGATTGATTGAAACGAGGATCAGCCAGCTTGAGGTCTGAGAGTTCTGTCAAGTCTATCGGATCTACTGACTGGGACGGAAGTTTACCAGTTGGATTCTCGACAACTAGAGCTTGCGCAGGTATATTCTCATTTTCATCTAAGTGGGACCCTAAACTGAAATAGCACAACCGCTTAGAAGTCGCTGCTAAAGCGGTGTTAACTTCCGATATCTGTGCCTGAATTGGAGTGAATGGAAGTTCTAAGCGAACTTGAGCTACTTTGGATATTAACGTTACTTCTGACCCGGGATCAGTAAGCGCTCGAAGAGTGAATTTCAATCCTTGGATGTTAACAACCACCAAAGCTGTTGCCAAAAGGATTTGTCTCGTTGAAGCCGCAAAGCAAGAATGCACATTTGCTGAAGTCGATGGAAAAGTGGACTGTATTTGCGAATTGGAGTTGACATTAATAGCATGAGACTCGCTGGACGTAGACGGCCTATTTCGCGGCTGTTGCGGTAAATCTTGCACGTGATGAAGGAGCGTGTGATGACGGTTTTTGCAAATGTTGCAGTTGAATTGGCTTTTACATTTACACGCTTGTGCAGCGTGGTAAGATGCCAAGCAGTTGAAGCATAAATTATGAGTTTGGACTATCTCACGTCGAGACGGAATTGACATTTGCAGAAATGAGGGACATGTTCGTAACGAATGATTAGCCGAACATGCTGCACACGACTGTTTAACGGATTTGGTGTTAGTATGATGTGTATTGACCCTTCTCGCCGATGTCCCCGGCTGAACATTCATAATATTTTTAGGTTTGGCTACTTGTCTGATGTCACTAACCGTTTCCAGAACTTTATACAAGGTGGCGCAAAAGTCATCTTCCTATCGGAAGAAGCATAATTTTTGCAAATGGCGGCAAATGTAAATTCGACTTTGATATTTGTGAAGTTAACTGATACAGAAAAAACTTAAGACACCAATTAACATAATCCAAAAGCAGAACCAAAGTTTTTCATTCATAAAAAAAATTACAGTGAAAGAACATCGAGTGACAACTTTTGCGCCACCTGACAACTTTTGCGACACCTTGTACCTAGCCAATAAAAACTTGCTCATAACTTCCAAGGTTGGTATTTCCGCAGGGTTTTCCAATCCTTGTTCCCAGAGTGAAAGAGTTTTCTCCGGAAGACGATTAGAGACAAAAAAAGTTAGAATTGCATCCCATGAATCGATATTGATTCCGAAAGATCTTAGTGCCGATAGACAGTCGTTGACTTCTCTATGAATCTGTTTGAGAGCCTTGTCTTGTCAGTCTCCGAATGTTCAACAAAACCTTTAACTGGCTATTAACCAGAAACCTTTTGTTTTCGAATTGCTCCGTAAGAGCTTTCCAAGCGAGTTCGAAATTGTTATCGGTTAATGCGAATTTGCTAACAATATTCAAAGCTTCTCCTCGCGTTTTTGCTCGGAGGTGGAACAACTTTTGAACTGAACTGAGGCGTATATGTTTGATATATACCGCCGAAAACATATCACGAAAGGATGGCCATGACACATAGTCGCCATAAAAGACTTCAGAATCGCAGGGTGGCAAGGAAAGTGCATTACTTAGATTCGCGGATTGATTAGATTGATCACCAAATGCTTGCCCTTCGGGTATTTTACCTTCACTTGAACCCCCACTTTCTTGCCCATCGACAGATTTGCTATCTTTCAGTAGTACCTAACAATTTTGATGCCGTCAATATATATTCTAACCCCGCGAGATAGGTGTCTGTAGACGTTTTATACTTGGCTTTCACGGCAGCTAAATACTCGGAAGATAATGGCTCTGTTTTACTACGAACGCATTCTGCATAGGCACCTTTCACCTCTGACCACACATTTCCGAGTTCTATCTGTCTAGCTTGCATAGATGTTAGTGATAACGAATCAGCAGGCACCTCTTTGATATCCGCGAAAAATTCCACCAAATTATCCGCACAAAAAATAAATGTTTCCATGTTGGAACTTGACATCTTGCCCTAACCGCAAATTTTCAGAAATCAAAAAAAAATTTAAACAAACTGGCCTATAATACTACTCGTGTAAGTGATATGCCCGTTTAATCCTCGGCTAGGCTTTATACTTAAGATAGACGCTTTCTACGTCAAACTAATAATACAAAATTATAAATTGCACGAAAATATACAAAGCCCACGTACCTTTAATACTCTAACTGATTAGCAGGAGTTATTGTAACAAACAGGTAAGCCACCACTAGTTTTTATGACACTGCTGCTGCTGCCGCTGCTTTGACGATGACCATGCGGGTTTTGTCCGCTGCAAACTTCGTTATGATGGTAGATCTGTGGTTAATGATGATTTAATCTGTAGTTTTCTCTGCAGATTTTTGATGATAATTAATTGTAGATATTGTTTCTGCTTGTGATGAACTATGATCCACGTTAAGTCGTTTTAAATGATGTTAATTATGATGGGTTTATTTTATTTTAGCTCGATGAGTGCAATAGCGTTATTTAATTGATGAAATGGGTGTTTTTCAATCAGTTAAGGCAGATTTATTGGAAATAATCCGGCTCGTGTAGGACCAAATATTGAACCGTGGAAGCGATCCTCGATGAAATTTAATGCAAAGAAATAAAATGCAACGATTTAGTAAGGGTTATAAATGTGACTTTATTTCTTAACAATAAGTCTTTTTTTTTTTTTTTTTTTTTTTAAATTCTGGCTCGCCAAGGCGATTTATAAAAGGGGGGTACTTCGACCTAAAAGATCTTTTGTACCGTATGGGCCAGACAAATTTTAAACTAGACAATTTTACCAGTAGAAGAATTTTTTATGTCCTCGGGGATCAATTGTTCCCTGAGAAAGATCTTCTTTCTAATTCCATTAAGGGCTGGGCATTCACATAAAATGTGTTCAGCTGACTCGTCCTCTTCAAGACAGAGTCGGCACTCAGGAGAATCTGCTATTCTCATTTTGTGTAGATGATATCTTAAACCGTGGTGACCAGTAAGGTAACCTAATAGGTTTTTGATATCATGCCTGCTTAGGTTTAGACATTTGCTGGCATTATGATTGAAGGGCCGAATGGCTCATTTGGCCTGTCTTAGACCTGGGATATTATCCCAATGATAGATACATTTTCTATGTTCCCAGCTTTTAATTGCTGCCGTTGCTGCTGATCTAGGAGTGCAGCAGAAAGGTTCGGGACCTATGAAAGGTGTTTCTGAACCTTTTCTGGCCAGTTCGTCGGCCTTTTCGTTACCTTCTACCCCGACATGACCCGGAACCCACCATAATTTGGTCTTGTTTCTTGCTCCGAGTATTTGTAGGGTATTGAAGCAGTACATGACTGATTTGGAGTCAATGGTATACGAGCTAAGGGCGTTTATAGCTGCTTGACTGTCCGTGAAAATATGGATGGTTGCACCTTTTATGCCAGATAAGATAATGTGGCTGGCGCATTCTTGAATGGCGTGGAGCTCCGCTTGAAATACGCTGGGACTTTTTCCCATGCGTATCGTAAAGCGTTTGTGTGGTCCGTATATTCCCGCTCCTACCCCCGTTTCCATTTTAGAACCATCCGTATACCACTTTATGCCGTTATGGCTGTTTGGTGGGTTATTGCTAACCCATGCTTCTCTTTTGGGTATCTCCGTGGAGAACCGTTTGTTGAAGCATAGTGTTTTTTGAATGCGGTCTGTGACCGCGCAGTTCATGTTAAGTTCTGGCAGTTCATCGAGAAGGGTCGTAAGTTCCGGATGATCATTAAGACTTATCTCGTTTAGCTGTATTAGACTTATTGCACTGCGGATCGCCACTTTTTGGACGTATATGTGGAGGGGTATAATTCCTGTTATTGCCTCTATGGCAGCTGTTGGACAGGTACGCATGGCTCCGGAGATACCAAGGCACGCAAGCCGTTGTACCTTTTTGAGCTTCTCTATTGCGACCTTTTGTGTGGATTTTGTCCACCATACTATGGAGGCGTATGTTATGATGGGTCTTATCATCACTGTGTAGATCCAGTGGACGATCTTTGGAGAGATTCCCCAGGTTCTACCATATGTGCGACGACAGGCCCATAAAGCTCTATTAGCTTTACTGATTTTGTTATTTATGTGAGAGTTCCAGTTAAGTCTCTTGTCCAGGATTACTCCAAGATACTTGACTTCGTCGGAATACTCTACGACCGTGTCGTTTATTGTGATTAGGCCTAGGTCTAATTTCCTCCTTTTAGTGAAAGGAACGATGACGGCTTTACTGGGATTTATGGAAAGATTTTCCTTACTGCACCAGTCTATGGCTGTCTTTAGAGCATTTTTCATTTTTGATGTGACTCCTATTGAGTCTTTGCCCCTAACTATGATGACAATATCATCGGCGTACCCAATTGTGGTGTAGCCCAAACTGCTCATCTTGTGTAGCAGGTCATCGATGACCAATGACCACAGAAGGGGTGAGAGTACTCCCCCTTGTGGGCAGCCCCTTACGGCTGTTACTGATACTGAGGTCGTTCCTGACGAGGAAGTTATTTTGCGACTTTCCAGCATCGCTTTGATCCATTTAATAGTTGGTTTATCTATATTTCTATGACACAAAGCATTTGATATGGATTCATATCCAGTGTTGTCGAAAGCACCCTCTATGTCCAGAAAGGCACAAAGTGCGATCTCTTTGCAACGGTAGGCGTTTTTTATCTCTGTAGTTACTCTTAACAGAGCGCCTTCCGCGGATTTGCCCTTTTGGTACGCATATTGGTGAGGGTGCAGAGGCATGCTTTTTGATATGCATTCTCTAATGTGAATGTCAATAATCCTTTCCATTGTTTTCAGAAAAAACGATGTCAGGCTTATCGGACGATATGATTTAGGTAATTCTCTCGGCCTGTTTCCCGGTTTAGGTATAAATACTACGTTTACCTCCCTCCAGGTAACTGGTATATACCCCCAGTTGAAGCTGAACCTAAATAAGGCAATCATGGATGGTAGTAAAAATTCAATTCCATTTTGTATGAGGGCTGGGAAAATACCGTCTGTACCTGATGCCTTGAATGGTTTAAATGAGTTAATGGCCCATTTAACCTTATCCGGAGTAAAAAGTGTTCCGGATAAACTATTAATTCTGCAGAGGTTTCTTGGAATTGAGACCTCCGCTGTATGGTCGTCTGTAATGACCATCGTGTGAGAACCTGGGAAGTGAGCCTGAAGCAAAGTTTTCAGCGTTTCTTCCCGGTCGCGTGTGATTGAACCATCTAATTTGATTAACAATCCCATGCCTTTTTCTTGATCCGTTGACAGGGCCCTTTGGAGGCGTGCCACCTCTGGAAGTTTTTCTATCTTCTCACAGTTTGCACGCCATGAGGCTCTTTTGGATCTGCGCAACTCTAAGTTGTATATGGTCAGCATGGATTTATATTCCTCCCATGTGCCGGTGCGTTTGGCTTTGTTAAAAAGCTTTCTCACCCTCTTTCGAATAGACTCAAGGTTATCGTTCCACCATGGTACGCACCTTTTAAGTTATTGCTATATAAATATTCTAATAACGACTTACCTCTGTTATTTGTATCTCGGCTGCCCCAGATGGTATTATGTGCGTTTGCGTCTCAGCCGATTAGTATATGTACTTTCTGGTCCTCACAGTACCGGAAAAGTTCCTGTACTGGTAAGGGAGGCACTGCATCCGTGTCTCCAGGAAAGTACGCCGATGCGCATACAAATTTATGCAGCTCTCGGCCTTTGTGGCGCTCTATTAGAACCGCCACCAGGTCCCTAGTTGTGAAACCTGGAATGAGAGAAAATTTGATATCTTTCTTAATAGAGATAGCCGCCCTTGGTCTGAAAGGACCTTTGGCGAAAATTAGCTCTCTGTGTTTACAATTTAATCCGGATATCTTACCATTGGTTGCCCAAGGTTCCTGGATTAGTCCAATAGCAATGTTCCCTTCGGCACATCGCTGGCTAAAGGTGTCCGATGCACCCATAGCCCTGTGCAGGTTGGCCTGCAAAACGCTGAGACGGGTGGTCATTTGCGTCTGTATTCAGGGTTTCGTACTCTATTGGGCTTGTTATCACCTCGCCATGTCCGTCCGTCCGTCGGCAAAAATTAGGCCTTTATACTTTGCCTAGAGAGCTGAAATTTGAACCACATACTCTCTAGGGTCCCGAAATAATCAAGTTTACGAACTTTTGAAATCCGCTCACTGACACGCCCACAAACTCAAAAAAACTAAATTTTGGAAAAAATCGAATTTTGAGGTAAGAGCTTTTTATACCCTATTCTAGGGGTATATTAATTTTGACGCATAGTTTGTAACATACCTTAATATTGCCCGTAGACCCCTAAAAGTTACTATATTTATGATCAGCATCGATAGTAATGTCGATCTAGCCATGTCCGTCCGTCGGCAAAAATTAGGCCTTTAAACTGGACCTAGAGAGCTGAAATTTTAACCATATGCTCTCTAGGGTCCCGAAATAATCAAGTTTACGAATTTTTGAAATCCGCCCACAGACACGCCCACAAACTCAAAAAAACAAAATTTTGGAAAAAATCGAATTTTGAGCTAGAGAGCTGAAATTTTTTATATATGATCTATGGCCCATAAAACTGATTGGGACATAAAATTTTCAAAATCCGCCCACTGACACGCCCACAATTAAATAAAACAAATTTTGGGAAAAATTGAATTTTGAGCTAGAAAGCTGAAATTTTTTATATATGATCTTTGGCCCATAAAACTGCTTGGGACATAAAATTTTCAAAATCCGCCCACTGACACGCCCACAATTAAATAAAATATTTTTTTTGAAAAACCAAAATTTGAGCTAGGGAGCTGAAATTTTTAATATATACTCTCTAGGGGCCCTTTATGCTCATGTGTAAATATTTTCAAAATCCGCCTACTGACACGCCCACAATTTTTTTTTTTTTATTTTTGAAAGTCCAAAGTTTGAGCTAGGGAGCTGAAATTTATAGTATATACTCTCTAGGTGCCCTTTATGCTCATACTTAAATTTTTTTTAAAACCGCCTACTGACACGCCCACAATTAAATAAAACAATTTTATTGAAAAACCAAAGTTTGAGCTAGGGAGCGTTTTTATTTACAAAAGCTTAGTTTTTTCGATAAAATCCTTTAAATTTTTGTCACGCCCACTTATGAGATATAGGAATAAGAATAGGGTATCCAACAGTTCGCCCAAGCGGACTGTAGCCCGCCCCTATGTTTTATATATGTTCTATGACTCCTAAAACTGCTCGGGATATAAAATTATCAAAATCCGCCACTGACACGCCCACAAAAAAATAACACAATTTTATTGAAAAACCAAAATTTGAGCGAGCGAGCTGAAATTTATAATATATACTCTCTAGGGGCCCTTTAAGCTCATGTGTTAATATTTTCAAAATCCGCCTACTGACAATTTAAAAAAAACTTTTTTTGAAAATCCAAAGTTTGAGCTAGGGAGCTGAAATTTAAAATATATATTCTCTAGGTGGCCTTTATGCTCACGTGTAAATATTTTCAAAATCCGCCTACTGACACGCCCACAATTTACAATTTTTTTTTTTTTGAAAATCCAAAGTTTGAGCTAGTGAGCTGAAATTTATAATATATACTCTCTAGGTGTCCTCTTTGCTCATGTGTTAAATTTATAAATCCGCTTACTGACACGCCCACAATTAAATAAAATAATTTTATTGAAAAACCAAAGTTTGAGCTAGGGTACGTTTTTTTTACAAAAGCTTTGTTTTTGTTTGATAAAATCTTTTAAGTGTTATATAACAGAATATGTAGAGCGTTCTTAACAATTCAACCATACTTAGACTTTTGTCACGCCCACTTATGAGGGATAGGAATAAGATTAGGGTATCCAACAGTTCGCCCAAGCGGACTGTAGCCCGCCCCTTTTTTTTTTAGTTATCTTCTAACCTCTCATAAAGATGTTTATTCTGTAGCTTGTTTCATAATTATAATCTTCACTATTTTATAAGACTCTTTTGTCTTACAGTGTAAGTTTTTTTTTCAAGAAAATAAATAAATAAATAAATAAATAAAAAAATAACCTTTACTCAACGCGGGCTACTATTTTTTTTTTTGTTTTTTTTTTTGTTTGGTTAATAAAAAGGAAATGCAAATCCCAGACCACTCAGACTCTTTAACGGTCCATTGCACTACCAGGCAGAAATCCGCCTTTTGGTGTAGAGGCATGTGATTGGGTGGCGTACGGGTCACAAGCCAACACACTATCCTCTACACCGTCGCCACCCTGAACGGGTTACCATACTAGTGATCCATAGGTGAGGATTGGACGTACTACAGCTGTATACATCCACAAAGTCATTTTTGGTTGAAGTCCCCACTTCTTTCCAAAGGTTTACTCCGAGGCCACAACTTGCAGCCCAGGTGCTTACCTTGTCCAGAGCAGTCCCCATGATTTCACTTATCACGGAGGGAAACTTCCCTGACACTAGTATCATTACGTCGTCCGTATAAATGACAGCTTTGGCCCTTTCCCAGTCTAGTCTTACGAGAATTTTTATCGTAACCATTAGTCAGAGTAGCGGAGAAATGACGCCACCCTCTTTCGTTCCTCTAAGGGCAAATTTGGTTTAGTGACTGTTGCCTAGTGTTGCCTGAATAACGGTGACTGATTCCTCTATGCCCAGTTCGACCAGAGATTCAAAATAGCTTCCGTGTTGTGGAAGGCTCCCTCTATATCCAAGAAAGAGGCTATCTTTGTAGTGTGTGGATTCTTTATTTGTTCTTACTACCTCATGGAGAGCCATTTCCGTGGATCTGCCCTTGAGATCCGCTATAGATTCTGTCCATCCTTCGTCTGATCTTTTCAGAAATGAAGGGTTGGAGTGCTTCTTGGACAACATTTTGCTTAGCCTAGCGGACTCTTTAATGGTTTTTATCGAATGACAGTAGTCCATTCAGGCCTCCTTTTTGGATGTTTTTTTGCCTTTCTTATACAGACTTAGACACTAGACAGTCCTTATAAGGCCGCCAGAAATTGTGTTTGTGGCAGATGTTAAAAATCGCTCTAGTCATCTGTCTGAGACTGGAGAGATCTTTCGTCTACCATGGGGGACACGTTTTTTTGCTGCGTTTAACCGGGCACGAGACTTTGTATGCTACATTCATAGCCTTCTCGAAATTCTTTACCTGTGCCTCCAGTTCTTTGATTGCAACTGTGTTTGTTTCGGGTATATTTTAGAGTTTTGTCCGAAGTACTTGGCCAAACTTGGTCCAATTAACTCTTTTGGGGTTTCTTAATGGTTAAGTGGTCTCGAACTCGAGACTTATGTCGTAGAGGATCCATCTGTGGTCTAAGAGTGACTCCAGACTGGAAACTCTCCAGTTTTCGACCTTAATGTTATTATTGTTAGTAGTTAGGTTAGTAGTTAAAAAAAAAGTGGCTCACCTCTTACATTATCTTCGGAGCTTCCCCATATAGAATGCCTCGCGTTGACATCGCAGCATATCAGTAGGTTGTCGTTCATTGTTGTTGAGGCTATAAGCAGCTCCACTTCCTCTGGCGGTGCAGGTCTCTCATTAACCATGTATGCTGAAGCCAATTATGTTGCTTGGTTCGCACACTCCAATTTAACCACTGTTAAACCATATGAGCTAATATTGGGACATGAAAAACCTTTAAGATATTTCTTAGCTAGTATGCATGTTCTAGGCTTAGGTACCTGTGGCCTGGTGTTTGTAGAACAGGTCGTATTGTGAGTCTTAAAGCCCCTTTACGGACTAGTCTTTCACCCATGGCTCCTGGATAATGCCAATGTCAATGTTCTTCTCCCCTAGAAAAACCACTAAATTATCGGAGGCACATCTTGAGTGCCTCAGGTTAGTCTGTATGACTTTCAGCATTATGTGGTTAAATGGTTTTCGTCGGCGATCATCAGGTCCTCCAACAACTTGTCGATTTCGACGATGTGCACATCGTCCTCAGGACCCGAGGAAAGGAAGACCAAACCTTAGTTAGATCGGAGAATTTTCCGTTCCGACGGATACCTCGCTAGGGCCGAATAACTATATCCATCAGGTTCGTCAAAATTAAACTTTATTTCATCTGAAAAGACGACGATTTGCCACTCTCGACCTCTGCCTGATGCAAAATCAATTCGATGACTTGCGTGCTGCGTTCAATGGTGTTTTTTTTTTATTTTCTTTGTGTTTAATATGGTTGGACTGCTGTATCACGCTATAAACAGTGGATATATTAGCTTCAACTCCAGTTTATGTCTTGATTTTGAAAAGCTCGCAGTATCGCCCGTCGATCCTGACTTGTTGTTGCTCTGATTATTCCTCCAGTTTATTCCATAGTTCTCAGGGTCTTTAAGACAGCTGTAAACAACAGTTGGTCCTGTGTTAATCTTCCGGCTATAAAGCGGATAAACTTGCCTTGCTACTTGTAAGCTCGAACTTGGCCTATTTCCCCCTTGACTATTAAATTATGTTTTGAACTAAGGTCCCTGGTATTTGATATAAAATATCATAGATTTAGTAACTGTTGGTAAACAGGTGGAACGAAAAAAGGACTAATTTTGAGTGTGTTTCTTTATTTTTTCCGGATAAGGAATATATAAAACAGAATTTCCGAATTTTGTATCTGGAATAGCCAGAATGGAATGAATGAAGAAACAGAAATGGACCGAATAGAATGACAACCATTTGTCTCATGACCAGCGTTGCCACTT
Source organism: Portevinia maculata (assembly GCA_949715645.1). Lineage (NCBI taxonomy): Eukaryota > Metazoa > Arthropoda > Insecta > Diptera > Syrphidae > Portevinia > Portevinia maculata. The sequence continues at coordinate 171,710,809 of OX454527.1, read as the reverse complement.
AGTTCAAGAACAAATACATTTTTTTCTATATATTGACTCACAAGTGATGTAGATAATACTCCATTTAAGCATTAACATAAAAAAAAACTTGTACATATAGGTAAATAACATTACGAAAATATAACTTTAATAATAACGATATATTAGTAATAAAAATTACATTAAACTTTTTTAAGCGGAAACCTTGCAGCCCTGTTATGGTTGTCAAATATCATTTATTGATAAATCGACTAAATTTATTAATCTATCGGCATTTAGGTACCTACTATCTATGTCAATTGACAAATTATACATCTTTGTGAATACCGACAAGCAAAATGCGATAGAGCACTACGCGAGGCTATCTCTTTCTGAAGTGCCGAGTTTCTTTCTTAAACGTCAAGAAAAAATTGATGAATACAATATCAGTAAATTGCGGAAATCGTATGAAAAATTATTCTGATTTTTATTAAAGTTTTCATTTTTATTTCTTGTACACAATCCATTAAGGTTGTCGCCAAGTACCTACTCTATTGTGAAGACGTTGTGGTGGGTGTAAACCTAAGTGGCCCTATGCTATATAAGCGTAGCACGCTGTAATGCTGTACAAAGCGCAGCTCGCTGAATTGGTATGACAAAAGTACCGCAGTGAAAATAATGAGTCAAGAGTTGTGGTTCAAGACTGATTTAATAACCATTTTCCATTTCTATTTATACAAATTTCTTACTACTAAATCATGCTTATACTACGTATTACATGTCCAAATCATAATATGTGAATTCGATCAATTTGTTCAATATAGTTGAGAGCGATGGTCAAAGTGTAACTAATAACATACACATTAACTCGAATGAACCTCTACGTAACATGAATCACTGTCGATACCGATCGAATGCCACTTGAAACTTTCTCGAATCTGCTGCGATACGTTGTTACGTAATGGTTTATCGTACTTCGTGTGCCTGCATTGAGTCATGGTATTTTATTTGACGTTTATGTTATTCAAATCTGTTATTTCTGGTCCGTTAGTTTTGTTTAGTTAAAATTTTAATTTTGTTGTTAATTGTTGTTGTTAAACCCATTTATACGCCCGCTGTGCCCAAACGAGAACACCTAAAAAAGTACCGTAAACTTCTTAATCTTTCTGTGTTTTCTTCTTTCTTTTGTTGACATTTGATGATAAGGATCCTATTGACGCGCTATTAGTCATAAGAATAAGCAAAAAGTCGCACACCTTGTGAAGTTGTTTCAGTGAGGAGTGAATAAAAACAATAAGTAATTTTTAGTTTTAACTTTTTCGACTAGGATTGTTAGTTAACTATTTTGTGCACTATAAAAAAATATTGTATTTCCTAGAAAAATTGAACACCGTTAATAGAAAACAAGGTTTTGTAACGGTGTCCCCAATTGGGGCCAGTAGGAACATCAGACCTTACAATTATTCTTTTTTATATTTTTTTTTATTGCTTTTCTTAGAAAATGCGAACTAATAATACTGAAACGGTGCTTCAAGATGCTAGAAGATTTACCCTAGTTTTAAGAAATTGAAGTTTTTAAGTGTAAAAAAGTGTTGTGTTGTGTTGTGAAGTGTTGTCTTGTCAATTCCGAAGTATACTTGTTCTGTAATAATTATGTTGTAATAATTAATTAATTAATTTTGTTTTCTTTTTTTTAAAGGAAATTTTCTTTATAAACAATGGCCAAACGAACATTCAGCAGTCATAACGACTACCTGGGGCTTCAAGAAGCAGTTGATGCTGTAATGCGTGAGGAAGACGGTATAACGGAGATAGATTTGGTTGCACTTCCCCCCGAACTAAGTATGCTTAGCGACGAAGAAGGAGGTGATGAGGACAACATTCAGAGCAGTGCTTTTCCGCGAGACATACCAGGTAGAGTCGAAGTATTCACAAATCGAGGCGAAGACGAATGGGATAGTAGCGTCATAACTTGTTGGACGTAATGAAAAATCAAAATCCACTTCAATTTTTGAAAAAAAATTTGCCATCATTGTCGAATACTCGCAGACTTACGCGGCTTAGAAGAACAACCATGACTTCAAAGTAACTGTAGATGAACTGAAAACATTCTTCGGCATTCTTTTATTCACTGGTTACCATTCATTGCCTCGAGAACGCTTATACTGGTCCCTGGACGAAGACTGTAATGTGTCTAATGTGTCGAGAACTATGCCAAGAAATAGATTTGAGGAAATTAAAAAATATCTTCATTTCTGTGACAATCTTGTTGCAGTCCAATCATCCGACAAAATGTGTAAGGTGCGACCGCTTGCAAATAAACTTATGACGAAATTTTTGCAGTGGGGTGTTTTTCGCCAAGATTTGTCTATAGACGAGTCAATGGTGAAGTATTTTGGGCGGCATCCAGCAAAGCAATACATACGGGGCAAGCCAGTGCGATTCGGCTACAAAAATTGGATGTTGAAAAGTTCGAATGGATACTGTTATGCCTTTGACTTGTATTGCGGAAAATCTGCAGGAGTCACTTCTAAAGAGCCAATGGGTACAAGAGTTGTAAAGTTGTTACTCGAAAAACTAGGTACAAGTCCTAAGGACCATGTGGTGTTCTTGGACAATTTTTTTACTAGTTTTGAATTGCTCCGAGACTTACGAAAAGCTTGTTTTCGTGCAACGAATACAGTTCGCGAAGGTAGAACCAAGAAGTGCACTCTAGTTGGAGTGAAGGAAATGAACAAGAAAAACCGTGCTGATTTTGACTATGGTTTCGACCAAGTCAACCAAATTTTATTCGTACGTTGGCTGGACAACAGTGCCTGCACCATGGTGTCGAACTCTGGGGAAAGTAAGAAAGAAAGAGCGCAGTGGAGAAGAAAAAAGTAGAAGTTGCCATTCCGCATGTATTCCAAAGCTATAATAAGGGTATGGGTGGTGTAGATCAAGCTGATCAATCAATTTCGTTGTAGTGGATTTTATTTCACATATGCTGGATCTACCTGTAGCAAACGCATGGCGCCTTCACTTTCTACCTAATGATGACAAGTTCGATCAGCTTCAATTTCATCGCTACATTGCTTGTCACTATTTGAGACAAAAGTATAGCGAAAATTTGCGCCCAACAGCTTCTGTGGTTCCAAGTCTGCAGTATGATGGCGTAGGTCACTATCCAAAAAAACTTTCCCAGCAACTATGTAAGATGTAGGTACAATGTGTCATAAAAAAACACGTTGGCAATGCAAAAAGTGTTTGCAAATTTTATGCGTTGAAAGAAAATGTTTTGAAAATGTTCATACTGCTTAAGCCCAGTGTCCCCATTTGAGGACGGTTTTTTTTTCAATGAAGTATACATTTCTTTTGTTTCTTTACTATTTTCTTATAACAATTCACCAATTAATAAAGAATTTTTGTTATTTACACCGCGAAGTTTTATTTGGGGGTAAATGGGTTAAGCTCATGTATTTTGTGAATGATTCCTAAGATTTATGGAATTGAAGTTCCAGTGATTGTATTTATTCAATGCATATTATTTTATTTTCCCAAAAAACAATTCTACTGACTACACTTCATTTTAAAAATGTTGTTTTACAAACAAAAACAGCGAATGAATTCTCGAAATTTATTTTTCAGTGACGAATTTGTGATTGCCGGAAAATTTTAAAGCTATAAATATCTCTGATAACCAAAACACTGCATACCGGAAAACGACTTGTCCCTAGTTAAGTGTCCACTGCTACATTTCTTAACGAAGTACCCAATACAGTAATATAAGACTTTCGCTTAGAAAAAGCTTAATGTTTTTTTATTAGGTACCAAGAAATTATTATTATTTTTATGAATAACATTTTATTTTCGTTTTGATATTATTTTAAATATGTTAAATCGAGGGAAAAAAGTAATATATTAAAAATGTTGTCCTCTAGAGTAAGGATCTACTAAGGATCTACCACCTATGTAGTATGGTACTCCATTATGTAGCATGAATGGCAATGCTGCTCATGAAATCGTATTGTCACAAACATCTATTCGGCATTTCATGTACCCAGGAGACAAATTTAAAAATCTTTTGATCCTGAAAATTGTTAAAGGAAATGATAAATATTATTAAAAAAAAGAATTAACTGGAAACAACGCTTATTAAAATATAGAAAAACCCAATAAATTTGCAATATTTGATTGGGATCATGCTGCTTCCATTTTTTTACCAAAAGCATCTGTCAAACGAGAGATCATTCCTTTTATTTCACCTTTCTTTAGAAGAAATGCATTCCAATTATTCCAGAATGGAAATAGGAACAACAAAATAGATTATCCGGAATATTCCATTGAATAAAGAAACACCTTACTGGGAAAAGCATGATAAAAATTTAATATATTTCCCTAATCATAATTTTTTTCCGACATAAACATAATATAGCCTTCTTTTATTTAAAAATTTAAAAAATTACGTAAAATTAAATAAAGAAACTTCCAGCTCGTAAACACATGGAACGGAAATAAAAATATTTGAATGGTTGCATTTTTTAAAGATATTGTTTGCATTTAAGGGTTAAGTTCATGTTTTGAAAAATAATGCGGTGATTTATCAGGTTTCTTAAAATTGAGAGCTGTTTAAGGTATAACGTTTTTCATTGAAAACCGAAAGAAACTGCTCTCGAGATCAAGATTTGCCCCTTTTAATGAACACATGCAAGTGTACATCACCGTTGCCATTTCAGCATTTTTAAATACAGAAAACATGTCCACGGAAACAAAAAAAAATATAATTTTAATCATTCCACTCCACGACACATATCCGATAGTGTACATACATACATATAAATAACTTAAGAAAAATTATTTCTAAGCAAAGTCTGTACCTATCGCGGTCTCCAAGAGCAATATTTCATAGCTTACCATCTGTCACTTTTAATAGAACGAAAGAAATATAGAATCCCATAAAATGTACGGTTGGCATTTCATAGCTTACTATTTCTATGATGGAAATGTCACAGAGTGAAGCACTTCAAAAAATTACAGCCAATATGATACTATCCATAGAATGCTATGAACTGATCAATATATAGAATGCAATTTTTAGTAGTCTTCACGAGCAATTTTCATAGAATGCTATATTGCATTCTTTAAAATATTGCTCGTGGAGGCACCGTGTATATAGTCCACGACACAAAGGCAATTTAACGTTTATACATAATTTAGCCTTATCAGTAGAAGTTTAAAAAATAATTTAAAATTTTTCGAAACTGTTATATTTATATCATATACGAGCGCGGTTAGGTAAGTCAGTGACTTTGATGAAAGATGGATCTCGGATCTCATGGGGTATTATTTTCCGATGTCTTTGTTTCCGTCTTGGCATGGACAAAAAGAATTAAATAAATCTGCCAAACAGCTGTTTACAGTGATCGAACAAATTTTTCGTTTTATATATGTACTTAACAAACAAACCTAAAGCATATTGTGAATTCTTTTAAATTTTTTTTGGAAAGAAATGTTTTCGATTCCAAAAAGTAATTCACCGAATTTAGGCGGGTTGTTGAGGGGGATGGATCAACATGCCCTCCAACCAGGACGGTGCGTTACTCTAGTTAACATCGTCTGAGTTATAAGTTAGATTAGTTTACCTATGGCGTTTCCGGGAGAGGACGGGCTCGCACGATGACGACAGCCAGGAGCTCGGAAAACAATTGGGATTTTGACCACTTGTTGCGTAAGGCAATGAGTGCTAAGACTCCTAATATTATTTTGAATATGTTAGTAGAATAGGTCGTTTTTAATTTGATTTATAGAATATAAAATAAAATAATGACGCCGAGTTTTAAAAATATTCGCGATGAATAAATATGTAGTATCAGTTCATAAAATAGTTTATATATATATATACATTCCAATGACTAGTAGAATGCACAAACAACACCTCAACTGTCTCCACGTGAAACGCTCCGGCGGGAAGACCCTTTCTTCTGCTCGTTCCTTCCCTGATGATGTGCTGAGTAGCTGTTTTGGTGGGAACCAACACTGGCTCATACAAGAAATCAATGCTTACCTACTTAATACTCATCTTCGGTCGCGGTCGCAATATATTTGTAGGTTAAGAGACTCTGAGATCAAAGAGAAACTTTTACAGAAACAAATATTTCATTGGACAAAACTGTACAAAGTGCTTAGGCAATGGAAGCTTCAAAATTGGAAAGCCGTGCTAACGGAAACATGCGGAGGAAGAAAAGATCATGCTGATAAACCGTCAGCTAATGAAATATCTTGAATCGCGAAAACTTTTTAATGACCGGCAGTATGGTTTTCGCAGCAACAGGTCCATGGTGATTTGATGACATATCTAACCGAAAAGTGGAACCAATCTCTTCATCAAGGTGGTGAAAGTAAGATTGTTGCGCTTGATATTTCAAAGGCATTTGACAGAGTTTGGCGTTAAGATCTCTTGTCGAAAATGCGTGCATTTGGAATCGATGATACTCTTCATCAATGGATTAGAAATCACTTTTCGGACCGTTCAATTCAAGTTGTTTTGGACGGTTTCAAGTCTGCAACTCACCAAATAAATGCTGTTGTCCCCCAAGGTTCTGTTCTGTCCCCGACGGGTTTTTGATATTTGATATTTATTGATTCAGAAACGCTGTACATCAAGATTAACTTACATATAATTAGTACAGGATATAAATGAAGAATATAACATTTAATGGCAAGAATGCTTTGTTGAAATTAATGAAAATAAAAGAAAATACATGTATATAAGTAAAATAGATTAAATTTAGAGTACAACAAATAAAAGCGCAACCAAAGAAGAGAAAGATCAAAAAGACATATAAAACAAGAAAGTTAAATCAGTTCAAACTGGAGAGGTGTTCGAAACAAACTGTTAGGAATTTACGGCGTTCGATTAAGGACTTCACAGGAATGGGTAGACCATTCCAGAGTTTGACAGCATAAATGAAAAATTGCATGCGTGATGTCAAGCAGGTAAATGTAGCAGGACGTAAGACTGTGTAACGATTTGATGAGCAGAAATTAATTTTATCAAACAAATAGTTTGGTTCCTTCACGTGAATTGTTTTGAAGAGTAAAGCACAGCAACGATATTTGAAAAAAGTCTCTAAATTACATCCAAGGAGTTGACGAGCTTCAGATGATATATGATCGAATCTTCGAAGATTGAAAACATACCGGGCAATTGAGTTGAAAGCAACCTTCAGTTTTTGAAGCGAATATGAGTCAGGATCGGCAAACAGCTCACAGCCATATGAAATTATGGGTATTATTAGTGCCTTTACCAATTTCAGTTTGACTTGGGTAGGTAAGATTGTTTTTGTAACAGATAAACCACGTAGCGATGCATATATTTTATTAATAATTGAATTTATGTGAACATTCCATGTCAACTTATTGTTAAAGATAATTCCCAGATTTTTTGCTTGGTTAACATATTCAACTTGGCAGGAATTTAAAAAGATAGGAGGAAAATCTGAAAGATGTGGTTGATGTTTGGATATTGGTATGGCTTTTGTTTTGCCGGGGTTCAGCTTTAGCCTATTGCGAGTTAACCACTCGAAAACAGAACACAGATCGTCGTTTATTTTTGAAACAGCATCTTCAATCATACCAATAGGAAAGCTTATGTACAGTTGAACATCGTCAGCGTATATATGATACTGACAATGCAATAAAACGGAAGGTAAATCATTAATAAATAGAGAGAACAATAATGGACCAAGAATAGATCCTTGAGGAACACCACAATTAACAGGAAGAAACGAAGACAGTTTACTATTACATGAAACAGCTTGCAAGCGATTAGTCATATATGAATAAATTAATTTGTTAGAAGTGTCAGAGAAGTTAAAGTATGTCATAAGTTTATCATAGAGAATATTTGGATTAACACAGTCAAATGCTTTAGAAAAATCAAGTAATGTTATCACAGTTGTATAATTAGTGTCAATTGCTTGTCTAACATCGTCAGAGACTTTAAGTAAAGCAGATGTACAGCTATGTCCGGACCGGAAACCTGACTGCATAGGATTAAGAAGCTGCTTGTTTTTGATAAACACTTTTATTTGGGAGCTTACAATTGATTCAAAAACTTTGGACAAGAAAGGGAGGATGGCTATAGGTCTGTATTCAGAGTTTGTTCCTTTTTTAGGAATCGGGATGATTTTAGATTTTTTCCAGGCGGACGGGAAGGTAGATGTTATAATGATGGTGTTAAATATATGGGTGAAGTAAGGAAGTATAAGAGGAAGGAGCATTTTTATGAAGTCAGGGTGAATTTTATCTAAGCCAACAGACTTGCATTTGATAGAGAAGATTGCGTTTCCGACATTGTATATGTTAACAGCAGTCAAGGAAAATTCATTTTCTCTATTTTCTTGTTGTCGCGGTAGGCTTGTGGCAAGAGGTGCGCCTGGAGTAGAGAATCTTCGATTGAGCTCTTCCAAATCAATTTTGTCTTCCGAGGCTATGGATTTTTCCTTATTCAAACCAATATTCCGAACTTCACTCCACAGAAACTTAGAGGATCGATTAGAATCAAATCGATTACTATAGTAGCTGAGCTTGGCGGATTTAATAAGGTTAGTGACAATATTACGATTTGATTTAAAACATCTAAACATCTCATTACAGCCGAAGCGTTTCCAACGGCGATATGCGGAATCTCTTGTTTTGATTGCCCTGAGAATGTCATTCGAAAGCCAAGGGCAGCTGTGCGACTTAATAACACAGATCTTAAGTGGAACATGTTTGTTAAAGAGGTAGTCAATAGTGGTGGTCAGGAAATCAGTTTGTTTATTAACGTCAGGTGTCAAACAGATTGGATACCAATCAATGGACGAACATTCACTAAAAAGACTTTCAACGTTGACATTGCGAAAATCACGATATTGGATGGACTGAGACAGGTATTTAGGAAAATTTCAAGAGTAACAAAAACGAGATCATGATAGGAAAAAACGGGAACTGATAATTGATTGAAACATTTAACATGACTCATGTCACTAACAAGAAATAAGTCTAACAAAGACGGCATACAATTTGGTTTAAAGTGCGTTGGTTCAGCAAGGTTTACAAAAGAAAGGCCAAGTGAATTCATAGAGGTTTTCAAACTAATAGATGAGGAGTGGAAAAGATTTATATTTAAATCGCCACAAAGAATGAATTTAGGTGCTAGATGACAAATTTCTTCAACAATTGGGGATATAACACGCGAGCTTGCCATATGTGGAGGCATATAAAAAGTTCCGATAATACATTTATTTTCGCCGTTAAGGATATTGATGAAATAGTAGTCACAAGACTGGGTGCCGTCAGAGCACTTGATGAAGCTAGATCTTATGTATTTTCTAACATAAATAGCAACACCTCCACCAGTAGAGTGAGTTCGATCAGCTCGGTAAGGCTTTTTGAATCCGTTTAGGTGAAATAGGTTACTTTTTAAATTGGGTTGAAACTAGGTCTCGGATACACAAACAATATCAATTAAACTGTTTTCAAATATCAATCTGAACTCATCAAATTTATTCACAAGGCTTTGTGCATTTATGTGACAAAAATGCAAGCCATTATGACTTTTGCATAGAGTGTTTAACAAAAAATTATTTTTTTCATTTATGCTGCCAAAACTAGTGTCATTGCTGCTGGTCATGATCATTATAAAAGCTCACAACGAAGTCGCAATCGAACGCAGATAATTTTTCAGCATCTATTTCACATGCCGATGAGAAAAGCGACAGGGAACATAAAAAACTACAATGAACTGAAATAACTTGAACAATAATAAAATAAGTTAAAATAAATAAACTAAATCTTCTGGTGCGAAAAGAGAAAGAAGTTAAGAATTTACAAAGAAATATAAAAAGTTTGTGCATGCAATAATTAATTATAATTATCATAATGAATAACATTGTTGACGTCAGTTCCGACAGCATTCCTCAGATCTCCAATGTTATGTATGACAAAAGAAGTTCGACTGGTTGCGGTGCGGATGTAAATTTGCCCATTGTACGTATGCACTGACGACAGTAGAGATTTCTGTTTTAGTCTCAAAGCATGCCGCTGCAGTTGGTAATTGCTTTTCGTAAGACTATCATTAATGAAAAAGCTTTCCGAAGAATCGATGCCGACGTGACAGAGTTTTAGTGGAGCTTTTTTGTTTTTGCAAAAGCTCGAAACAGCTCGCATTAAATTTTGCTTCTCCCGCTTCTCAGCAAACTTCAGTATGATACAAGCATCGGCAGGGGAGCGATCGTTGGCGCTGCGAGAGTTGGTTTTGGCGCGAAAGATGTTGTGTAGTCGAGGGGGCTGAATATTTACAGCAGCGCAAACTTTGTTGTAAAAATTCTCCAAGTTTTCCCCATGAGACTCTGGCACACCAAAGACTACAGCATCACAGCTGATTTTCTCACGCTCTATTTTGTCAGCAGAGAGCTCGAGTCGCTTAATGTCTTGAGATGCTTTTTGCAGTTGTTGTTCAAACAGCATTTTGTTTTCTCTCACCTGTGCGTTAAAGCGATCCATCCAGCGAGAGGGAAAAAGTCTCCATCCATTTCTCCAGTTTAACTTCAATACGGCTCCACAGTTTATCAGCTATGCCAGCTGAATTTTGGGCACCAACATCTCTCGGAGAGCTTACACTGCCTTGTACACGAGTCCCTCTAGTATTAGCTGGCATTATATGTATAATATTTTTGTCGAGAAACATACAAAAAATATCGAGTGAGACAACAATTCAAACAAAGCAACGATGCACTCCAGATGAAAAGATGATGACAGAGAGATGTGCTTAATTTTGTGAACTTAAACTGGGATTTAACTTTAAAATAAAGGATTTAGTCGGACGACGAAATAAACACGTTTAACAACTATGCATTCTCAAATAATACGGGTTGGGTTCGATATCCCGCTTTTTATAATCCCGATTCTTAAAATCCCGCTATTATAATCCCGCTTTTTATAATCCCGCTTTTTTAAAATCCCGTCTTTTAAAATCCCGCCTCTTATAATCCCGTTTCTTATTATCCCGCTTTTACAATTAAAAGTAGTTGCTTTATTTTAAAAATCGCGCGATTTTTTAAAATAAAGCAACTACTTTTGATTGTAAAAGCGGGATATTAAGAAAATTAAAATAAATTAAGCAATCAGTGTTTTCTTGAAATGCAGTTTGCTTTAACATTTATCATTTTTAGAGGAAGTAACAAAATAAGAAATAAATAATATCAAAATAAATTGTAATGTTTTTACTTGTTTTTAGTTATATTACTACCTCCCTATTTTATGTATGGGGATTATTGGCTATCCCAAGCCGAAATATTGATGGCTAAAGAGCCGAACTGATTTGATGGCTAAAGAGCCGAGCTGAAAATGAAGAAGCGGCTAAGAAGCCAAGCATGACATTCACAAGTCAGATTATAATTGGTTCTTTATTCAAAAGAGCTTAGCCTATTTATACAAAAATATCTTACTTGCTACTTACATTATAATATGTTGATAAACTAAAACAAAAAAAAAGAAATGTATTTGGATTACTCAGCACAATTTGCTGCTACACGAAAAAGGTGCAATCGTCATTGGCCTTGACTCTATGGCGAGTATTGGCTGTGTATCGTGTGTCAAGTGGATTTGGTGGGAAATGTCTGTCTTGTGAGAAATGTGGAATGTGCGTCTATATTGTTGTGTTGCTGGGAGAATTGCATTTGATGATAAGGCTATTTGTTAGTATGGTTATTATGTACACTACATCCTCACTCTTTATGGAAAAAAAAATTTGTTTTGTTTATAAAAAAAATTTGGTTTTTTGTTTTTTTTGTTTAGTGATTTAATCTTTTCAATCTATTATTATGTACTTCCTTTATTTCGTTATTTATTTTTATTCTAGTATTTACACCTCTTAACTCTATGACCTCATAGCGTCCCTTATAAGGTAAATCTATTTTTTTCTTATTTCCTACTCTTAGATATACCAAATCTCCTATCCTAATTTCTTTTCTTTCTAGCTTAGCTCGTTCAAATAGGCTATTTTATTCATTTCATTTAATCTAAATTTTAATTCTAAGGAGTAATCTTCTATATTATATATAGGATTTGATGATGCTATAGTTGAGTTTTCTGGAAGTGTTACTAATCTTCCGTATATCAACTCAAAGGACGATATTCCGATGCTGGAATGGGGTGTCGTATTGTAACTAAATGTAAAATAAGGTATCCATTCATACCAGTTATCTTCTTCAGAAAAAGCTAAAAGGTATTCGTTAAGCACTTTGTGGTTTCTTTCTATCGGACCCAGGGTTTCATGATGGTAAGGTGTTGATGTTATATGGTGTATACCCAAGATTTCATATACATTTTTCATAATGCTGTTAATGAATTCTGTTCCCATATCTGTTTTCAATTTTTTGAAACTAGCATGCCTGAGTATGAATTTTTCCACCAGAGTTTTTGCTACCGTTCTCGCATCTTTGCTTTTCAGTAGTATCGCCTCTACGTATTTGGTCAATTCACACTGTAATGTCAATATATACCGGAAATCATTCGATGGCCTGAGTGGTCCTACTGTATCTGCCGTTACTATTTCAAAACTTGTTGTTGGTGTTTCAGTTATTACTAAATTCTCTTTAATGTTTCGAATTTGTTTACTCCGCGCACATACTACACACTCATTGAAATGCTTTTTTACCATCTTGCTTAAATTTTTCCAGCAATATCGTTGTTTAATTTTATTTATTGTCCTTCTGATACCTGAATGTCCACTTGCATAGGGTGTTATGGAATACTGTTATTATTCTATGCATTTCGTTTTCGTCAATTATCCTCAGCGCTGGTTGATATATCAGTATTTTTAAGTTTGCTAGCTTTTTATTCTTAAATATTTGTTGCAACATAGTATATATCTGTTTGAATTCATTTATATTGATGTGCTTGAATATTATATCAGTTTTTGCTATAGCTAATTTTTCAATATTTCTCTTGGCCATTGCGAATACTAGTTTCTCCAAAATCTGACCTAAGTCCTGATTAGGATTATTGCTATTTCTACTATTACTTTTTTATCGTCGACGTTTATTAATTTAAGCGAAGTATTTCTTCGTTCTCGCGAGTTATTGAGCACAGTCTTGAATTCTAGTTTATGTACGTTTGTTATTTCTGAAAATGAAGTGCATTCCCAGGCGTAAAGTTGATCAGGCCTTACGTTTAAAGCATTGCTTTTGGGTATACCACTATCAATTTTGTTTTCTGTTAATTCTTTCGTCATTGCTCGAGTTATGACATTTATATCTGATGTCGGAATCATTTCTTTCAATATTTCCGAGTCTAATTTTATGCGTGATAATGCATCTGTATTTGTATTCATTGAGCCTTGTTTATACTTTATATCGAACGTGTAGTCTGATAGATCTAGCCTTATTCTTGTCAATTTGGACGATGGGTTCTTGTGTGTGAAGAGACTAACCAACGGTCTATGATCTGTTACTATAGTGAATTTCGTTCCATATAAACATGGTCTAAAATGGTTTATAGCCCAGTGTATTGCAAGTAACTCTTTTTCGATTATATTTATGTTCTGTTCATATTTGTTCAGAGTTCTACTAGCGAAGGAAATTGGAAGATCTTTTCCTATTTCACCTTGAGATAATACTGCTCCAAGCGCGGTGTTTGAAGCATCTGTAATTACTATAAATGTCTTGTCATGATCTGGGTATCTTAAAATAGGTGGATTAATGAGTTTTTCTTTCAAAGTTATAAAAGCTGTTTGACATTCGTCTGTCCACTTGAACTCTATACCCTTCTTTGATAATGTATTCAGTGGTCTTGCTATGGCTGCAAAATCCTTAATGAATCGTCTATAATAATTACAGAATGCTACAAATCGCTTTACCTCATTGGTGTTTTTGGGACATGGGTATTTTGTTTTGGTCTGATATTTTTCAGGGTCAGTTTTTATCCCCACATTCGTTATCAAATGACCTAAGTATGTTACTTCTGTCTGTAGCCAATTGCATTTCTTTGGATTAAGTTTCAGATTGTATTTCCTAAGCCTCTGAAGAGTTTTTACTAGGTTTTCATTGTGATGGTTTAAACTGCATCCAAATATAATGATATCGTCGACATACAAGAATGCTTCTACGCTTAGACCTGCCAAGGCTACTGATAGCATTCTTTGGAGGCTGTTTGTAGATATCTTTAAACCGAAAGGTAATCTTTTAAATTGAAAATGCCCTTGGTTTGTGGAGAATGCTGTTGCTGGTCTTGATTTCTCGTGAAGTTCTATCTGATGGAAAGAACTTGTTAGATCTAGAGTTGAGAAAAATTTGGCTCTACCTAGTGTATCAAGAACGTCGTCTAATTTTGTTAACGGGAACTTATCATCCATTATTTTTTTGTTCAATTGACGGAAATCTACCACTAGTCTCCATTTCTGTTCTCCTTTACTATCTTTCTTCGGTACAACCAGCAAAGGTGAATTAAATGGGCTTACTGAAGGTTCTATTATATCTTCATTTAAAAGTTTATTTACCTGTTGATTTATCTCATCCAGCTGAGTATGTGGGAGCCTTTAGTTTTTTATATAGACTGGATTGTTGTCAGTCATCGAAATGCTTTGTTTGTAAAAGTTATTTACTGTCAAAGAATCTCCTGTTAGATGAAAACAATCGGCAAATTCCTCACATATCTTTAGGATGGATTGTTTAGCTTTTGGATCAGCTATGTCGATATTTATTTCTTCTAATAATCTCTTATATTGATCTTTCTTTTTGTTCTTATTATAGTTAACTTTGAGATTTACTACATGATAATTTTTTAGTGGAACAACCTTAGGTGTAAATGGTTTTATCAATATATCGTTCTAGTGTGTTTAGAAATGCAATTTGCGCTATACCCTTAGATGAAACAATAGAGTTGGCTATAAATACCCCTTTTTGGACTTCCTGGTTCAATACAACGCTATCTTCTGATATGTTCAGTCTAATTGGGTGAAATGACTGTGTCCTTGCAGTTAGCTTTATGTCTGCGGTCTCGGGTAACTGAGTTATCATAGGTAATACTAATTCATTATCGTTGACCAAAAGCGTTATTGTGAAATCCTCGTAGTCTATCTTACTATTAGTTTTTATTAAAAAATCTCTGCCTAAAATACCATCTGTTGAAATCGGAAAATTTTCATCTACAATCTGGAATTCTTGATATGTGATATTGGATTCGATTTGTAACTGAGCTTTGACTGATCCTAAAGAGTAAGTTTCTGAGTTTGTTACTCCAGTGATTTTAATTTTTCTCATATATCATTTAAATGTACTTCATTTTTTAGGGTACTAATTTTTAGAATACTTATGTCTGCACCTGTATCTATTAAAAATCTATTATTGTTGTAGGTTATATTAGTGTGTGCAAAAATGTAGTTTGTTAAATTTAATGTTGATTTAGATGAAAGATGGATCTTATTGGTTGTTTTCCATTTGGTATTCTGAGTCTTCCAGGACTTCGGAGACTTGCTGCCCGTTTTCCGAAGTACCTACATGATTAATATTTCTGTTATTGTTTCTAGAGCTACTGTAACCTCTGTTGTTCCTAAAGTTCCTATTGTTACTGCTGTTTCTAAAGTTATTATTGTTGTTTCTAAAGTTATTGTTGTTGTTTCTAAAGTTATTGTTGTTGTTTGTAAAGTTATTATTATTGTTGTATTCCCTATTTGAATTGCTGCTATTGTACCTCATATCTCTATTTCTGTAATTAGAATTTCTTTTATTAGTATGGAAAAAGTGGCTTATATGTGTCGTGTCATATGTTGCTTCTATTTCAGAAGCGGGTTGTACTGCTTCAGACAATGTTTTTGGTCTTGCCGCAAAAATGGTTGTTTTTATTTGGCCGTTCAGACCATTCTTAAAAGCATTTAAACCAAGCGTATCGTTGAGCTTAGCTATAATTTCTCTACTGTCTTCTCCCTGCTCAGCTATTTGCAATGTGTTTAACTCTGCTACTAGGCCTTCAAGTTTTTCCGCATAGCTGTTAATATTTCTAGGTCCCTGAACAATTTTTCCTAATTCAGACTGTAATTGAAGTGTATTTTTCTTGCTTCTAAATATAATTTTCAAAGTTTCAATCAATTCAGATAAGTTTGTTGGTCGAGTTACTGTACTTAGTTTGTTTCTTACTTTATCTGTTAGTCTAGTTTCTAGTATGAATTTAAATAGTTTGTTTTTTTCTGTGTCGGTCGTAAGTGTGCTCGCTATAAAGTTTGCCATGTTCACAAAATTATTTAATTTGTCTAATTCTCCGTTGTATTCGGGAATGACTTTTAGTGTTGTTACAATGTCAAATGTCGCCATTGTATTTAATTTTGAATGGTTTTCCTTACTACTTGAATTTGGCTCTTCTTTTATGTCTTCTAACAAACTTCTTTTGTATTTTAGGATCATCCTTAACTCTGTTATTTTATTTTCTATTATTATTTTAATTGGACCATAGTCTTCGTGTTGGTCTGAGTCTTTAAAATTTACAATTAATTGTTCTAATTCTAATTCTTTGTCAATTAAATATCTACTAGTGTAGATCCTTTTTGGGTTTTTTTTTTAAGTTATCAATAATATTATTCAATGATCTTAATATAGTTAACATATCTTTAAAAAATTATTTAAACGTCAATTGTATTTTATACATATTTAATATATATTAAACATTAATCCTAGCGAAAAAGGTGCAATCGTCATTGGCCTTGACTCTATGGCGAGTATTGGCTGTGTATCGTGTGTCAAGTGGATTTGGTGGGAAATGTCTGTCTTGTGAGAAATGTGGAATGTGCGTCTATATTGTTGTGTTGCTGGGAGAATTGCATTTGATGATAAGGCTATTTGTTAGTATGGTTATTATGTACACTACATCCTCACTCTTTATGGAAAAAAAAATTTGTTTTGTTTATAAAAAAAATTTGGTTTTTTGTTTTTTTTGTTTAGTGATTTAATCTTTTCAATCTATTATTATGTACTTCCTTCATTTCGTTATTTATTTTTATTCTAGTATTTACACCTCTTAACTCTATGACCTCATAGCGTCCCTTATAAGGTAAATCTATTTTTTTCTTATTTCCTACTCTTAGATATACCAAATCTCCTATCCTAATTTCTTTTCTTTCTAGCTTAGCTCGTTCAAATAGGCTATTTTATTCATTTCATTTAATCTAAATTTTAATTCTAAGGAGTAATCTTCTATATTATATATAGGATTTGATGATGCTATAGTTGAGTTTTCTGGAAGTGTTACTAATCTTCCGTATATCAACTCAAAGGACGATATTCCGATGCTGGAATGGGGTGTCGTATTGTAACTAAATGTAAAATAAGGTATCCATTCATGCCAGTTATCTTCTTCAGAAAAAGCTAAAAGGTATTCGTTAAGCACTTTGTGGTTTCTTTCTATCGGACCCAGGGTTTCATGATGGTAAGGTGTTGATGTTATATGGTGTATACCCAAGATTTCATATACATTTTTCATAATGCTGTTAATGAATTCTGTTCCCATATCTGTTTTCAATTTTTTGAAACTAGCATGCCTGAGTATGAATTTTTCCACCAGAGTTTTTGCTACCGTTCTCGCATCTTTGCTTTTCAGTAGTATCGCCTCTACGTATTTGGTCATTGTGATGGTTTAAACTGCATCCAAATATAATGACATCGTCCACATACATGAATGCTTCTGCGCTTAGACCTGCCAAGGCTACGGATAGCATTCTTTGGAAGCTGTTTGTAGATATCTTTAAACCGAATGATAATCTTTTAAATTGAAAATGCCCTTGGTTTGTGGAGAATGCTGTTGCTGGAGTTGATTTCTCTTGAAGTTTTATCTGATGGAAAGAACTTGTTAGATCTAGAGTTGAGAAAAATTTGGCTCTAGTGTATCAAGAATGTCGTCTAATTTTGTTAACGGGAACTTATCATCCATTATCTTTTTGTTCAGTTGACGGAAATCTACCACTAGTCTCCATTTCTGTTCTCCTTTACTATCTTTCATCGGTACAACCAGAAAAGGTGAATTAAATGGGCTTACTTAAGGTTCAATTATATCCTCATCCAAAAGTTTATTTACCTGTTGATTTATCTCATCCAGCTGAGTATGTGGGAGCCTGTAGTTCTTTATATAAACTGGATTGTTGTCATTCATCGAAATGTTTTGTTTGCAAAAGTTATTTACTGTCAAAGAATCTCCTGTTAGATGAAAACAATCGGCAAATTCCTCACATATCTTCAGGATGGATTGTTTAGCTTTTGGATCAGCTATGTCGATATTTATTTCTTCTAATAATCTCTTATATTGATCTTTCTTTTTGTTCTTATTATAGTTAACTTTGAGATTTACTACATGATAATTTTTTAGTGGAACAACCTTAGGTGTAAATGGTTTTATCAATATATCGTGTTCTAGTGTGTTTAGAAATGCAATTTGCGCTATACCCTTAGATGAAACAATAGAGTTGGCTATAAATACTCCTTTTTGGACTTCCTGGTTCAATACAACGCTATCTTCTGATATGTTCAGTCTAATTGGGTGTAATGACTGTGTTCTTGCAGTTAGCTTTATGTCTGCGGTCTCGGGTAACTGAGTCATCATAGGTAATACTAATTTATTATCGTTGACTAAAAGCGTTATTGTGAAATCCTCGTAGTCTATCTTACTATTAGTTTTTATTAAAAAATCTCTGCCTAAAATACCATCTGTTAAAATCGGAAAATTTTCATCTACAATCTGGAATTCTTGATATGTGATGTTGGATTCAATTTGTAACTGAGCTTTGATTGATCCTAAAGAGTAAATTTCTGAGTCTGTTACTCCAGTGATTTTAATTTTATTCATATCGTTTAAATGTACGTCATTTTTTAGGGTACTAAGTTTAAAAATAGTTATATCTGCACCTGTATCTATTAAAAATCTATTATTGTTGTAGGTTATATTAGTGTGTGCAAAAATGTAGTTTGTTAAATGTTGATTTAGATGAAAGATGGATCTTATTGGTTGTTTTCCATTTGGTATTCTGAGTCTCCTAGGACTTCGGTGACTTGCTGCCCGTTTTCCGAAATACCTACACCGAAAAAAATATTTTGATAAAACAACTGTGAAATTAAAATTTTTCGGTGATAAAAGTGAGCCAACATTAAAAATATCACTTTTGATATACTGATCATATCACTATTACATTCACGATATGGATTTACTATGTTAATTGATATATTGGAAATTAAAATGTTAAAATGATAAAATTGTTTTAACATTTCTTAATTAAAATTTAACATTATAAATGCCAACCTGATATGCAAAAACTGATATTGCTGATGCTAAATGAAAATTAAAAATATCAAAATAATATGATTTTATTATTCTTTGATATTTTTATATGTAAATTTGACATTATAAATGCCAAACTGATATGCAAAAACTGATAATGCTGATGCTAATTGAAAATTAAAAATATCAAAATGATAAGATGTAATTTATGTTTTTGATATTTTTATATGTAAACTTGACATTCTAAATACCAAACTGATATGCGTAAACTGATATTTCTGATATAATAATTCAATATATTAAATATTAAATTGATATTTACTATTATCAGTTTAACATTATACTTACCAATATTTTTATCTTTTTTTTGTAAATAAAACCACATTTTTTTCGATTTTCACATAATATGTACAGTATTAATTTTTTTTTGTTAGATAAAGGTACAGGTTTTACAAAGTTTTGTTTCTTATTACCGAATCAGCAAGAAAGTAAAAATGAATTGGTGGACTCGTAAACATCTTTAAATCCATTATTTTACAAAAATTTAATTTTGAGCCCACAAATTATGATTGATAATGCTCAGAAAATTGTAGTATCTTATACAGATTTACCAAAACTTAAGGCTTTTTATAATTAATAATTATAATATTTCTTTGATTTCAAATAATTCTGTTTTGTTTTTTTTTTGAGTAATAGTTAGGAAACATCATAAACCGTTTCTTCATATGACAATGATTTTACTGTTAACCCTTTTAAAAATCCAAACCTTACTTTTTTCAAATTTACTATATTAAATTCAATTTTATCAATATTGAAATTGGCAGAATTATCATATTCATTTGGGAGACCTTGTTTGTGTTCTGTTAAGAAATTACAAAATTTTAGGGATGATTTCATACTAAATGTGTAGGAAATATTTTTTCTGGAAGTTACATTCCTGGCTTAGATTTTAGCTTCTCTATGTTTAGCTTTATAACGATAGGTCCATATATATTTTAAGGGACCGATTTTCTTTATTATTCCAATGTAATGATTTAAAAAAAGAAACTTTGGTCTTTTCTTTTCTGTGGTACAAAGACTACAGTAGTAGTTTGAATTAAACGATTTTGTTTATTTGAAAATCGAGTACATGCTGTTTAAAATATAGAAAAATATGAATTGTTATCAGTAACGATATCCTATTAACGCCTTAAGAAAAAATTAACTTACTGTATCACGCCCTGGAACATGATCATGAACTGGTTGATGTCGCAGCTGAACAGCTGGACTGTCGAGTACTTTTGCAGCGGGGGTTAGCATTTTCAAGCGAATTGCAAGCACTTCAATTTCAATCAAGTTATAGTGCTTGCCGTCGGTACATCTTCTGGGAATTTTTTAATTCTAAGTATACAAAGATGCTTCCTATTAATAATTCAAATAATTACGTTTTTGATCTTCCACGAAAAGAGTTTATGCTTAAATTCCGCCTGAAGCCCAATTTTTTCACTCCCTGGAAATATTTTCTCTATATTTTTTTTTCCCTAAAAATGTTAACCTTTTCAACGAAATTGCGCAAGCTGTTAGGTAAGGCTGCAGTTAGAAAAACATTAAAATCTATATATGTTATTATCTTCTACTATATACAATTTTTTATTCAAATCTGCTCTTAGCAATGTCGTACATTTTTCGAAATTACATATCTAACACCACTATACATATACATATAGCAAATTAGCTCATACGAAATCTTAAAATGATATAATGTTGGTATATTATATCGCCTGTTCAAAGCACCTCGAAAAATGTGAGTAGGATTGCACAACGAGCGTCATTTCAAAGGATATAAAGAGTTTCCAGCGAAAAAAGCTCATTGCTTAAATTATAATTACTCGAAATATAAAAAGTTACAATATTTTGCATATTTTGTTGCAAGTGCACATAAATTTCAGCAAAAAAAAAATGAATGTGCTTACTTGATATCAATAAGTACTGCTAAAAACGATTTCTGTTTTTTTTAATTTGCACTGATGAACTCAAATTGGTACCTCTTTATATGTAGGAAAATATAAGCCAGACTACGCGCTTTTCACTTCAACACACTACAAACAATGCTTGCAAAAGAATTGGCATGCGACTGCTTATGCGATAGAGAGTTACATGTTTCCATGGCAAATTAAAATAACAAGTGTCGGATTGATATTATTAAATATCGAAATTCGAAACAATTCTTCAAAATAAAGTAGACGGTTAACATTTAACAGTTATATTGCCAAATTAATATTAATAATATTGAATTGATATTAAAAAAATATCAAGATAAGTATTAAAATGTGAAATTGATATTCCAAAATGTAAAGATTTCGACCCCAATAAAAAAAACAAAATGTTAAATTGATATTATGAAATATCAAATCTTGTTTGATATTTAAAATTATATAAGATAATAACATTTATGTGGAATCATAATAGAATATTCCAAAAAATATTTTATTACATTTCAACAAATTGTATTAAATATGTACTTACATATCAAATCCTCAAAAATGTGACTCAGTTTCCATTCTTTATTTTGCAGTTCATATCCAGAACTTTCGTCTTCAATATGGTCCATTGGCTGATTTACATCAAAATAATTTTGCACTTCTTCCTCTGTTAACACAACACAATCATTATAGTTAACGATAACATTTTCATTATTATTGTCCATATTGTATATAGCATCACCAATTTTTTTCATTTCACAGCACTTTAGCACTTGAAAAATTCGTCTGTACACTTCGGTAATTACAGGACAATTAGTAGTTAACAAGAATAATCAAGTTGGCTACCAATAAGTTAGAGCTTGTCTCAAAAGTGGTGTGAAATGTAAGTGAGAGAGAGAGATAAAGTTACAAGCAGGGACGGAGGAGTGATTGGAAACGCGCTATGGCAATATGTTTTGCAACAGATGTGCGGTGCAACACAGTTACAGTGTGACCAGTATGAAACTGCTCCACTCCAATATGATTGATTATATTGATACAATATCGTTTAAATAAATGTACCACTGAGTAATACCCGAATCACGGTATGTACTCCGTTCAGTGGTTCGGCCGGCAATATTTGCTCACAGTATATGATGTTGTTTTCCAAGTACAGAACTATTACCTGAAGTAAAACATAATGTGCAGGACTTGTTTTTTTTTGACCTTATTAGAAAGGTTTTACTCTACTACTATTTGTCGAAAAAAGCGCAGTCTGGAGGTTTAGCGGGAATTTTTTTTTAGTATCAGCCAAAAATTGCATGCACAAGAAAAAGATTTAGTAATTAAGGAGAATACGAAATCTTCTTTTTTTTTATATATACGAGTATTTGTAACCATCTGGTACCACCTACGACAATAATATAGTTTAGAGAATGCAATCATGTTGATTGATTTTAAGATATCAAAATAATCTTAATTCACAGCCTTTTGTACATCAAGTTAATATTGTAATAGCGTTAATATGATATTAAAATTATAGAAGTATGGTTATATACAAACCAAATTTTAATATTATTAATTGATATTGCAATATAGAAAATAATTTTAATTTTTTATATTTTAATATCTACCTTACCTTATAATTATTGATCTAATATTTTAATTCTCATTATAATTTTTTGAGAAATTGATATGATATGCTATTTGATATTAATAAAATATTAAAATGATAGGTATGTCGTTTTTTTCGGTGTACATGATTAATATTTCTGTTATTGTTTCTAGCGTTACTGTAACCTCTGTTGTTCCTAAAGTTTCTGTTGTTACTGCTGTTTCTAAAGTTATTATTGTTGTTTCTAAAGTTATTGTTGTTGTTTCTAAAGTTATTATTGTTGTTTCTAAGGTTATTATTATTATTGTTATACTCCCTATTTGAATTGTTGCTATTGTACCTCATATCTCTATTTCTGTAATTAGAATTTCTTTTATTAGGATGGACAAAGTGGCTTATATGTGCCGTGTCATATGTTGATTCTATTTCAGAAGCGAGTTGTACTGCTTCAGACAATGTTTTTGGTCTTGCCGCAAAAATGGTTGTTTTTACTTGGCCGTTTAGACCATTCTTAAAGCGTATCGTTGAGCTTAGCTGTAATTTCTCTACTACCTTCTCCCTGCTCAGCTATTTGCAATGTGTTTAACTCTGCTACTAAGCCTTCAATTTTTGCTGCATAGCTGTTAATATTTCTAGGTACTTGAACAATTTTTCCTAATTCAGACTGTAATTGAAGTTAATTTTTCTTGCTTCTAAATATAATTTTCAAAGTTTCTATCAGTTCAGATAGGTTTGTTGGTCGAGTTACTGTACTTAGTTTGTTTCTTACTTTATCTGTTAGTCTAGTTTCTAGTATGAATTTAAATAGTTTGTTTTTTTCTGTGTCGGTCGTAAGTGTGCTCGCTATAAAGTTTGCCCTGTTCACAAAATTGTTTAATTTGTCGAATTCTCCGTTGTATTCGGGAATGACTTTTAGTGTTGTTACAATGTCAAATGTCGCCATTGTATTTAATTTTATATGGTTCTCCTTATTACTTGAATTTGGCTCTTCGTTTATGTTTTCTAATAAACGTCAATTAATAAGTTCAAAGAAGTACACCTCACTCTTTCTCTGTTAATACTATATTGTTTTCATTGTTTAAAGCAAAAAGATATTCAAAAAAATGAATATTAAATGTGGTAAAAAAATAATTCAATTTGAAAATAATAAGCTTATACATATAGAAATCACACCTGATGGTTGTAAATTCTGAAATATGCAAGGTAGGTATTGCAAAATTATTACAAACTTTGTAACTAGCTTGACGAATAAAAAATATTTTATTACATTGTCTTGGTTCGGTGCATAGTGGAAATTTTTTATTAATTATTTTTTTTTTTAAATTTAAATATTTGCTGATTTATAGATTGATTGTATCTAAATACTGGAAGGGTGCACGTGGGCTCACATCGTCTCTGCTGTAAGGCGTTGCTGAATGGATTTTTGTGCTTGCAATGTTTTGGTTTAATTCACCATTGTCTGTCGTAGATAATTGTTTCTTGCTTCCCAATCCAAGCGGAAAG
Organism: Portevinia maculata; assembly: GCA_949715645.1. NCBI lineage: Eukaryota > Metazoa > Arthropoda > Insecta > Diptera > Syrphidae > Portevinia > Portevinia maculata. The sequence continues at coordinate 171,686,515 of OX454527.1, read as the reverse complement.
GCGAATTCTTGAGGTAGCTTTCGCATGATTTTTCCAGATGTTATAAGTCGGAAGAAACCTTCCTGATGCCCAAATGCATATCCTGATCTCAAAGAACGGCATCCGCATTTTCTAGGGTCAGTGGCAGGATCGCCATGTAATGTTTTTACTTGTTTTTAGTTATATTACTACCTCCCTATTTTATCTATGGGGATTATTGGCTATCCCAAGCCGAAATATTGATGGCTAAAGAGCCGAACTGATTTGATGGCTAAAGAGCCGAGCTGAAAATGACGAAGCGGCTAAGAAGCCAAGCATGACATTCACAAGTCAGATAATAATTGGTTCTTTATTCAAAAGATCTTAGCCTATTTATACAAAAATATCTTACTTCTACTTACATTATAATAATATGATAAACTAAAACAAAAAAAAAAGAAATGTATTTGGATTACTTAGCACAATTTGCTGCGACACGAAAAAGGTGCAATCGTCATTGGCCTTGAATCTATGGCGAGCATTAGCTGTGTATCGGGTGTCGAGTGGATTGTCTTGTGAGAAATGTGGAATGTGCGTCTATATTGTTGTGTTGCTGGGAGAATTGCATTTGATGATAAGGCTATTTGTTAGTATGGTTATTATGTACACTACAAAATTTTTAAGTAATAAATATGACAATCTTGAATAATTTAAAAAAATAAAGTAATGCTATATGATATTCTGCAAATTGGAACAAAAAAAACTTCAAACCATTAACAAAATTTTTTATTTTATTAGATCAAGGGTATTATAAGCAATGCAACGCAAAAAACCTGTTTTACTCATTTTTTTTTTCTATTTCTCATTCATTTTTTAACAGCTCGTGGCTTTATTACATTAGTTTTTTTATATAATTTTTCTTGTCCTATTCGTAATTTTTGTAGAGCGGGATTTTAGAACTTTGTTTTCGGGATTTTTGAAAAGCGGGATTTTAAAAAGCGGGATTCCGATACGCTCCCGTCCCCGACTCTCTTTATCATTTTTATAAATGATCTCCTGTCTGTTACTTCTAATCCAATCCATTCCTTTGCTGATGACAGTGCCCTCAGCTTCTCATATTCGTTTCTTGGGTAACGCCCCACTTCTTCGGGTTGTGCAACTGGAACGGCAACGTATATTAACCTCATAAAATTCCGATCTTAACAGTATAACTCAGTGGGGTAAAACCAATAGAGTGGAATTTAATGCTTCCAAAACACAATGCTGTCTACTGTCATTAAAGCAAAACCCACACACACTGCCATTATCTATGAATGGCACTTGCATCGCTGAAACCGAAAAACTTTCCATTCTCGGTATGTGTGTTAATGACAACCCTAGACGATTGACTCTCTTATTCATCGTCGTAATGTGTCCTTCCTTTCGTTATTTTATCGTTATTTCCATCATTAGTGCTGAACGAAATAGCCAGTTGCATTCCTCCGCTTGAACATTTCAACCGCAATACCCGCCATGCAAGGAATGCTCTTCAGTTCACCCTCAAGCCTGTATTCGGACGTACAGTGAAGTTCAAAGAATCTTTCCTCAACCGTACAACACGAATGTGGAATGCTCTTCCCTGCTCCATTTTTCCTACACATTATAACCTACAAACATTCAAAACCAACGTGCATCGGCATCTCTTATTTTCTTCTCACCCTAATTTGCTTAACGCCTGCGCTGTGTAGCTAATACATTACAAGGGTCCCAATCCCAACAAATCCCTTTAGTGCGCGCTTATTATAAAAAAAACATAGGGACTGTCTACAGTCCGCTTGGGCGAACAGTTGTATACCCTATTCTTGTTCCTATCCCTCATAAGTGGGCGTGCCAAAAGTCTAAGTATGGTTGAATTGTTAAGAACGCTCTACATACTTTGGATTTAAAAAAAAAAGTTTTTTCTAAATTGTGGGCGTGTCAGTAGGCGGATTTTGAAAATATTTACACATGAGCTTAAAGGGCCACTAGAATTATAAATTTGAGCTCCTTAGCTCAAATTTTAGTTTTTCAATAAAATTGATTTATTTATTTGTGGGCGTGTCAGTGGGCGGATTTTGAAAATTGTATACCCCGAGCAGTTTTAGGAGTCATAGATCATATATAAACAATTTCAGCTTTCTAGCGCAAAATTTTTCCAAAATTTTGTTTTTTTGATTTTTTGGGCGTGTCTGTGGGCGGATTTCAAAAATTCGTAAACTTTATTATTTCGTGACCCTAGAGAGTATAGGATTAAAATTTCAGCTCTTTAGGCCCAGTTTAAAGGCCTAATTTTTGCCGACAGACGGACGGACGGACGGAGATGGGTAGATCGATATTACTATCGATGCTGATCATAAATATAGTAACTTTTAGGGGTCTACGGGCAATATTAAGGTATGTTACAAATTAAGCGTCAAAATTAATATACCCTTAGAATAGGGTATAAAAACAAAGGCTATGAGCTCTACTTACGCGAATTCAAATAACAATTCTTTATTAAGTTATAATAAAATTGTCTGTTACACGTCTGGTAAACATAATCACATAGTGAACAAGAAATGTATGAAATAAATATACTCAACGTAATCAAAGGACGTGTATTTTGTCGATCTGTACAATAAGTCTAATGAAACAAGTGACAAGAGTATGTACTATGTTACGTTGAAAATGAATTGTATAACATTCGATATGAATTTCGACACGGGAGTGGCGATGTCCGTTATGATTTCTGACACATTTAGTACCTCCGGGGCTGATTGCCAGATTTTACACATAAAAGTCTTGTTAAAAACATGCAACAAGGATATTTTTCTCGCTTTTGGGAGGGCGTAGTTGAATGTTATAAAAAAAGGAATAATTGTTTCTCATACATAGTAAAAGGCCAATTCAATAGGTATAATAATGGGTCGCGAATGGGTTACTTATACTACTTTTGGTGGCGCTTACAGTCCGGGGTGGACCACGGCCTCAACACACAAGCCCGTCCAACCAGCACGGTCCTTCGGTAGCTGCCTCAAGTTACGCACACCAAGTTGGTTGAGGTTGTTCTCAAATTGTACGCGCCACCTAAGGTGGGGTCTTCCTCTACCCTCAGGGGTGGATTCGAAGACTCGTCGGGCTGGTGCATTGTTGTCCATACGCTCCACGTGTCCTAGCCATCTCAGCCGTTGTATTTTTAGCTTTTTGACCAGGTCAGCGTCGCTGTATAGCCCGTATAGTTCGTCGTTGAATCTTTTTCTCCACACTCCATCGTCACAAACTGGACTGAATATCATTGGAAGAATCTTTCTCTCAAAGCATCCCTTCTGAGATTTTCATCCGCTTTTGACAGGGTCCATGCTTCCGCACCATACAGCAGGTATTGGATGACTAAGGTCTTATATAATATCTCCTTGCTTATATGACAGAGAGCTTTACTTCTTAGATGCCTTCTTAGCCCGAAGAAACAGCGATTGGTGAGAGTTATTCTTCGCTTGATTGCTGCGCCGATGTCATTTTGCGAAGTGATAGTGGAGCCCAGGTAGACAAAGTCTTTAACTACTTCGAAGTTGTATCTGTCCATCGTGACGTTTAGTCCTAGTCGCCGATGTTGAGAGTCCTTTCTCGTTGACAGCATATACTTCGTGTTGTCCTCATTAACAGCCAGACCCGTCTTTTATTTATTTTTTTCGAACTCAAATGACTCAGTGGTGTTCTTGCCGACTTTGGCGGAGCAGCGAGATTTCTCCATCGTCATCCTGCACAAACGGATGAGTTTGGCGACGATGCCAGAACTTGATATGTCTTTGAATAATTCGCCCCAAAATATACGCTTTCATAGGCGACTTTAAAGTCGATAAATAGATGGTGTGTATCGATCTGAAATTCCTGGCTTTTTTCGAAGATCTATCGGAGTGTGAAACTTTGGTCGATGGTTAATTTCCTTTCCTAAAACCACACTGATATGGGCCGATCAGGTTGTTGGCGAAAGGTTTTAGGCGTTCACATAATTCAGCCGACAATAACTTATACGCGACATTCACGAGAGGTATCCTCTGTAGTTGGCGCAGTTCAGAGTATCTCCTTTCTTGTGGATGGGGCACAATGGGGTACGCGAATGGGTTAATGCAGCTAAATTATTCGATATTCTGTCTGTTTTCAACTGACACTGACAAATACCCGATATCAAAAATTTAAGAGCTTTATCAAAAATTTAAATAGCGACGGCAAATTTTATTGCATGGTATTCACAAGGCTTACCTGAATCTTCAAATGACGGAAGAAAGTTCGCTCCTACAGACGGTAAGCACAATCAAGGGCTTGTATAAATTCAATAGACTCATAGCTATTTGGTGAAGAAACACTTCAAAATATTTGGCAAATGTTCATGGATGAATGTAGAATTAATGATTTTGAGGGTACTGCATGTTTTATTGATGATATCATAGTGAGGGGTAAGTGTTCGAGAAACTTTCCATAGGTGCATGCTCTTGTTTGGAAAATTACGCAAATAACATCTGCATTAAACAAATCGATATGTTAGCTTTTTGAGAAATGACACAAAATATACAAAGAAAGGATACATAACACGGTAGATGCCAGTTCCCTAATAAAAAGCCCAACAGATTCAAATCAACCCTCCCATTTCCTCGGCATTGTAAATTATTACAATAAATTTATACCTGATCTTTCAACGAAATTGCATCCACTCTACAACTTGCTGAGAAAAGAAAAAACTTTTTTGTTGACCAAACAGTGTCAGCATGCATTTGATACGATAAAGAAAGACATAATGAACGGCAACGTTTTATATTTTGTTCTCGTTACACAACTCGTGTATGTTGATTCACGACTCAAGAGTGAGTGTGAATTGTTTTTCCATTTCAAATGCTTCTTCAGTTTGAAGAATAATCAAAAGAAATGATTTTTCAGCCCGGATATGGCTATGATTGAAAATGAAGACATAGCTAGCTAGTCAATATATATGCCTGACTATATATGCTTGGCGTTTCACCATTCAGATGTGGTGGTGTGGGATCATCAGTGGATTACCACAAACACATCCAATCCATACGCGATTGATTCAAACCAATATATGTTTTTTTAGATGTACATATATTCACAAAAGCTATTCTCAATTTTATTATTCCCTATTTTTATTATTTTTCTAATTTTCGAATTCCTTTTTACTATTTTTACTAACTTTGAGCGTATGAATGTGAATTGTAGCTGGGTAATAAATTAGTTTAATGGGCGAAACTTTTCAATGTCCTGGTTAATCGCTGGATAAAATTGTTTTTGGTTGATATTTCAAAAGTCAAGGGAAATGCCAATAACGCAGATTTTGTTATTTATAGCAAGCTTGTTGACCGCCATCGAAAAATAGATGATAGTTTTTACAGAATGTAATGGACAGAAAGCTACTTCGTGAATTATACATACCTACCAATGAAAGCTCAGCGTGCTTCTAACCACGGTTTTAGCTTAAATATCAATGATTTTTTCGCCATCCTTTATTAAAACTGTGAAGTAAATTTCTATTAACAATGTTGCAATAAGTTTTCAATCAATAAGGGTAGTTTATTTTTTTGTTAAGATGTTAAGACTTTTGAATTCAGATAAAGTTCAGATAAGATCAAACCAAATAAAATGTTTGACCTTGGTTTTTTTATTTACTGTTGTAGCAAATACTAGTTCTTACTACTGAAATACTTTACAAACTTGCATTACCAAGAGGGTGGCAATGGTGCCAAGGTAATGATTGGCAGGTCGCGCGTTCGAATCCCAACCAATAATTGAATACAGACAATACTACAGATCTCCATGAAGCAGTTCAGGCTTCACCCGTTGAGAAAAATCCCTACGAAGGCACCAAACTACTATCCTATCGTCCTGTTCTTTCAAACATGTAGTAAGTAGCACCTAAAAACGGGCAATGAACCATTTGCTTAGGTGCAAACAAAACAATGCCTGCGCTGTTTTTTTACACTATAACAGACATATTCTTTTAGCACACGCATTTATAAAAATAAAATAAAAATAAAGTTGGTTAATTAGCTGCACTTAAAATGCAATTGATTTAGTTTTTAGCTCCCACTATGGCATCTAATTTTGGCTATTAACTATTAGTTGCAGGTTGTGTTACTAAGCTCATTAGGTTGCAAAAGTTAGTTGGATGAGGCAACTAAAAGTTGATTAGTTTTTTGGCTGTAGCTTTTTAGTTGTGCAGATAATAAGTAACAACTAAATCAATGTTTATTATTTTGCTATAATGTTCATAATTTATAGGGATTAATTGTGCATATTGATTATAAAAAACTCGATTTAATATTGATTTTAGTTGACATTAGGTTATTTGATCAAAATATTCCGTAAGGATTCTAATGACATTTTTAGATGTAATTTTTTCAGGCTCAAGGACCTTTTTTGTTGTTCCACTGACCTCTTAGTAAAATAACATTGAACACAGATATACTTCGCGGTTTCGTAGGACAGTTTTTATGGAACTTTTTTGGGGTTTCATGGACCTCTTGGTAACTTAACCCAATGTAAACTAAAATCGACATTCTTAAATCTGCCATCGGTAGCAGAGGTACAAATCGATATATGTATTTCCTCCAACCTTCAACTGATGCACAGAAAATTTTAAGCTTTACAACCTCAATTATTCGAAACTTATCGAAGACAGACAAACAAAACACAATATCCTCGTGTTTCGAAGGAACATACAAATCTGCAATTAATATAATTAAAACTGGAAAATGCATAAAAAAAATGAAAGAATTGGTCCTGTAAGCTTTTGAGTGAAACTGTTTGGAAATAGTCTAAATTAATTGTGTTTGCTCGATAGCTAAAAAGCTTAAACTAAAGCTAAGTGTTGTTCGTTATCCTCAACTCAACACGTTTTGTATCACTTTGCAACTTATAACAAAATGTATGGTTATTTACTTTCAATGAAACTACAACTAATTTAGTTGTAGCGTTTAAGTTATTAGTCAAACTAACTTTTGCCCAACTCTACTACACTACCTTCAGACAGTTATATCCTTTAAACCATTTACCAGACTGTCAATGACATTTTTATTGAGTAGTCTTTGCAATTTTATCATGATGACATACACGCTTCAAAAACGATACTAAATTTCCGAAATTTGATTCGAAAATTATGGTTCTGTGCGCCAAATTTATAGAGCACTTTCAGAATATTACACCTGACATAATCGACAATTCACTGTATTATCGGTCGTTTTTGCTTAACATTTTACTTGCAAGATGCAATGGCACCGAGAAATATAAGAGGAGTGCGAACTTAAGAGAATTTTGGATCCGAGTGTTGAAGATGATCCAAATTTATCGAATCGACGTCGTTCACAATAGCTTGGTGTTTGTCTGCAAAGATCTTGCTTTAAGGGCGTATCGACGAATTGAAAGACAACATTATTCGCTCCCGTGACATAAAGCCATGTGGCCGTACGACGCTTTCGCATTATTTCGCTTTGCGAAAGTGTCTTAACGCCATATTTGTTTGCGACATGGGGCCATATTTGAAAATACCATAGGTAAAAATATTTGAAAATATTTGAAAATACTATGGTAAAACCTAGCTTCTCCAACCAATTGTTATTCGGAGTGGAAGGAACCTACAATTTTAATCCGAATCCGAGGCAAATTTGAGAACTTCTCATGACAATACTTGTAGGTATGTCGTTCGCAAGTGGTGGATCAGTGGGGAAAAAACTTGTTGGGTGTTGCTTGGCTCCGGGCCGAAATTTTGAAATATGCACACAAAAAATACGAAAGTCGCTGACAAAAAAAAATGTACATGCGGGTTTCCATCATCGGAGCTTCAATGTGAATTAGGGTGGGTTTTGTTTTTTCCAATTTCCAATTTATAAAAAAGTATTCCATCCCTTGTCGGTGAAAAAAAAGAAAATCATTAAATTTCAACTTTACTTCGAAAACATGAAATTGAGGGGCTTAAGGTTTTTTTTATTACATATAATAAAAAAATAAATCTTTTTCACAAGGAAAAGGGGGTAATCATTTAAAGCTACTTGTGACCAACGACTTGAGTTTGTTTCAATGTTTGTAAGGTTTTATAGTTTGTGGTTACGAAACGAGGTACCTGGGCGACGTGTTTTCTATATATATTATTCTATATATATATATATATTGTATATATTTACCTGTGGGTTGTTAAAAAAGCATTATTGGATGATATTTTACCGGTTTTTCATTCTTTTTTGCTAGGATTTTTTAATCATGAAATTTAAGCATAAGAGAAAAATTATTTTATGATGTATCAGTATCCCACGTATTTAAATGATATTTGTTTTGGTTTGGAATACAGTTTTAAGAAAACGACAGCAGTGATAGAACGAAATTCTTCTCTTCTCCCTTAATGACGGTGAGGCTTTGATCAGGGTTGAAGAGATCATAACCCTACCCATTTAACTACATTTCCATTGGTCCGTGTGAGGTTCACCGCTTCGGCCTCAGAAAATAATGGCAAGACTCCAGATTTTGAATTACTACTTCGGTCAGGCCATTCAGATGCTGCTGTTGCTGCATTTGTGTGAGTTTTTAGGCCTGATATTGCTTTTTTGAAAGGGTTTGTAGGATCTTTCCTTTGAACATGTTTAAAAGTTCAAAAGTTCTCTGACGTGAAGGTTTTCTCGGATCTTGGAACTTCTCATTCCATCAATCTTTGTTACTCCTGCTGTCATTCGAAGCATCTTCATCTCAGCTGCCGTATTTGAAAACAAATATAAAACATTTTCATGGATCCATTAAGAAAAGGAAAAGTAATATTAATCCAGGCGCGAAAGATCGTTATTAAAATATTGGAAAGAAGCCAACAGTTTAAATTAAATAAGAAAAATATTAGGCATTAACGGCCTATACAGGGTCTTAACCACATGCTTGTTCGAAGTGGAATGGACCACAATTTTAATCAAAATCCGAACAGCAAATTTAGGAAGCTTCTCATGGAAATTGCTACTTTTGGTATTTATTACACGTTCGCAAGAGGTGGGGCAGTGGACCTTTCGATTAGTACTCTAACATACTAACCACAGAGCCAGTGAAGATTACATGTTTGGATAATCCTGTGATTTACGCAATCTCGCAGACCGAGGAACTGTCGGAAATTTCGGACCGATCGATAAGGAGGATTGTTTAGGAATACGAAGAGACAGGAGTTATCGAATCAGCATATAAAAAAGTACCACATAAAAATTTTAAAACTGGATAAGACGAATTTGACGTCACCGCTATTCGGCTTATGATCTACAACTTCCACCAGGAGGAGAATATGACGCTATCCCTAAAAATGTTGAGAGAAGGAGTCCAGGAAGTTCTGGAGCTTAACTTAAGCATTACTTCCCTCAATAGGATTCTAATAAGAAATGGATTTTGCTATAAAAAAAACCTTAAAACCACTGCAACCTTCTTTGTGGCAAAAACGAAATCAAACTTTTGGGAGTGAAGCATCTTAGGAAAACACGCGAGTATAGATCAAACGGATAAAACATTATTTATTTTAATGAAAGCTTTATTCAAAGCTCACATAAAAGACGAATGTCATGGACTGATGGCAGCAACGGTGAATTAAAGGCGCCAATTTCAAAGAGACAGAGGGTGGTAATCGCGCTTCCAGGTTCGCATGAAAAGGTTTCGTGAAAAACGCCTAACTTTTGTTCAAATTTGTTACGAAAACGGGAGACTATCACGATGACATGAATTTGATAAATGTCTGAAAATGGATGCAGGATCAAGTTTGGAATAACCTGGAGGAGCCTTCAATAATTGTAGTGGATTAACCTTATACCACAATAAATGGGAAGACAAACAAATAACTTCTGCTAGCCGAAAATCCTAGATGATGCAATACCTGACCGATAACAATTTGTCACATACTTTGCAGATGCTCGAACCCAATTTTTATGAGGTTAGAAATCAACATCGAGCTTTACACTAGCTAAAGCATAACATTGGCGTTATAATTCACGACACGGGACATGAGGTATTACGTTTATCATCCTATCATCCAGACTTCAATCCGATTAAAAATATTTGGGTTACTGTCACGACTATCGGACTCAATTATCATTAATCCAGTTGATGATTCTTCGACCGATTATGAAACCGATAGATGTTTTAAAAATTCTATGCAATATAAATGTGTAATTACTAGAGTTCGGATTTTCATTCACTTAAAATGTGAAAATATGCGCTTAAAATATGAGCTTAAAAGGCAAAATATGCGCTTAAACCCAATTTAACTTAATTTCGGTTCAATTTAAAAACACATTTTCTTCAGCTTTTAACAATAAGTTCAATTTTCTATTTTTATTATTAAATAGAATAATAACTTACAACGCGGTTAACATTTAATAAAAAAAAAACAGTTTAAGTAAACATAAGCATTTTCATTTGTTTAGTTAAAATAAATAATTCCAAATAACATAAAATCATGTTTATTTAAATTCCTCTGATTTTGAAAAGTTTTATTTGCATAGATCATAAATTTTTTCTTAAAGTTTTTGAAATCAAAACGTTGCCGATTCGGTCTTAAGGATGCCTTATACAGCAAAAAATCGCTCGACGTCAACTGAAGTTAGTTGAGCATTTTTTAAAGAACAAATCTCATCGACGGTAACGTTCTTTGGGTAATCTTCGTCACTGCAGCCCAATGTGAACATCTTACTTACATTTTGCATTATTGAAAATCCCTCATTTTTTGCCCGAACGCACTGAAGTTTTTTTTGTTTCATTGACAATGACTTTCCCTCGTAAAACAATTTTTGAACAATATACTCTAAAAATATGAATTTATTATAAAAAAAGCAAAACTATGCAAAATATGAATTTATAGTACAAAAATATGCAAAATACGCATTTATAGTAAAATATGCAAAAATATGCAAACGATTAAATGCCATTTTAAAGGAAATTTCCTGATTCGTATACATAATTCGTTGCCTTGCTTCCAAGGTGTTCTTTAAAAAAATATGCATTTGCATGGAAATCCTATCCCAAGTAATTACTAAAGTTTTTCAACAGCGACCCTACAAAAGTAGAGCGACAGGGACGCCGAATTTCTTGTCGGTCTTTTGACATTTTTCTTCAGTAAGGTTTGCCATTTCATGATGAAAAGATATACGAGCTAACAACGAGTCGAAATTATTAAAATTTACTACCGAAATTCGGAGCCAGTGGCCTCAACGTTAAGAGCGCTACGTCCAATTTATGGTCGTCATAATCGTCCTAGCAGATCAACAATTGAGCGTCTAGTGGAAAAATTTGAATCCACAAGCACAATACAAAATGTTCCCGTGCCAGTGAGACAAAGAAGTGCCCGTAGTGTCAAGAATATTGCTGCCGCTGAGGCTTCAGTTGAAGAAAGCCCAAATTTGTCTCTCACACGTCGTTCTCAAGCGTTCTCAAGCAATTTAATGTACAGCTTTTTTTGAATTAGAAATGCGTCCGAAAGGTTTGACCCAATTGGAAATTAATAAAATAATAGAATTCGATTGGAATGATTCCGCGGACGAAGATGATCAAGAAGAGGAAGAGGACGATGGTGTAAATTTGGAGAATGTCATAGAAGAAACCATTCAAAATTTAATCGACAAAGACGACGTAATTGACATAAATTTACCGGAAAGAGTTATTGTCAGAGAAGAAGAGGCTGACGATGAGAGCTTAGCAGAACAAACTGTGCAGGAGTTTTTTGAAAAAATCAACATGGACAGTTTAAGGTGGAGGAGCATAGGCATGAACAATAGCGATACTACTTGGAAAAATGAAATAGTTTGCGGAGAAGTCAAAGATCCCATCAACTATTTTAACCACTTCATTCATGATGCAATAATACGTATGATCTGCGATGAAATAAATGCATATGCGTTGCAAACCAAGGGTGTATAATTAAAAAGCGAAACGACCGAGATTAGACGATTCTTGGGGGTTCTACTTTATTTAGGTGTAATAAATATTCCCCATATGCGGATGGCTTGGGCGTCTAATTTTAAGCTATCAGCTGTAGCACAATTTTTAACCCGCAACCGCTTTGAGAAACTAAAAGAATTCCTCCACATTAATGATAATTCTCAACAACCCCAAAGGGGAGAACCTAATTTTGATAAACTATATAAAAAACGTCCATTATTGGAGAAATTGAAACAAAAATGCAACGAAATAGACCAGGAGGAATATCAAAGCGTTGATGAACAAATGATTACTTATAAAGGCAATTGTGTTTTGATGTAGGTAATCAAATAACATGAAATAATTTTTAATTTTTATTAGGACGCCACAGCCTGAAACAATACCTGCCCAAAAAGCCTCACAAGTGGGGTTTCAAAATGTTCACCAGAGCTGGCGTGTCAGGTATTATTTATGACTTTAGTCTCTACGTTGGAGAAGGAACGTGCCCATCCTTTGGATTAGGGATATCGTCAGATATTTTTTTTTTTTATTTTTATTTTATTTATTTAAAACGTGATTGCTTAATGACTGTAAGATACAATATCTTATAAGTTAGTCTTAAGCTAATTAACAGAATAGAGCTAATAGACGTTTAAGTTTAATACAATTTTGATTATTTCTTCACTTACAATTTTAAAAAAATGCATTTACAAGCTAACTGAAAAATGATTTTTTAATACCTTTTTTATACTCGTTGTGTTCTGTATTTCTTTTATATATTGCGGTAAAGAGTTCCACAGACGAATGGCATGGACAAAAAATTGACGCTCAGATGTTAAGGACGAACAGCGGGATGAATTAGTTGACGAGATCTTAACGAGGACGCTATTAGTAAGGTTAAACTGCGTAGTTGAAGATAATTTTGAAAAGTCATTCCAAGCAAACGAGTAGAAAAACCAGACAATCTGTCGTATCTACTTAACCCATAAACGTAGCGCACGGTGCTGTTGAAAGCGACATTAAGCTTTCTTTTACTTACAGAATTGCAGTTGCAAAAAAGTTCGCACCCATAAACTAGTATCGGTATTATTAGAGTCTTTGCAAGTTGTGAACGGGTTCTTACAGGTGTGAATGACTGAGTTACCCACAACGTACGCAGTACACCATAAACTTTTCCGACAAGTGAATTAATATGGTTATCCCAAGTTAGATAGCGATTAAATGTAACCCCGAGATTTTTCGCAGTTTCGACATATTCGATGGGAGAATTACTCAACATAATCGAAGGAAAGTAAGACAGATCTAGTCTTTTTCTTGATATAACCAAACATTTGGACTTTGTTGGGTTTAAAATAAGACCATTTGAATGAGACCAGTGTACTATTTTAACTAAGTCTTCATTGACACTTGAAGCACCATGCTCAATAAGCCCGAGAGGGCAGCTTAAGGACAATTGTACGTCATCTGCATACATGTGAGTAGAGCAGTTCTTGGGTACAGTTGGAAGTTCATTAACGTAGATTGAAAATAATAGGGGACCAAGAATGGAACCTTGAGGGACGCCAGAACTATTAGGGAGAAAGTCCGATAAGTTGTCACCAACCAGTACTGCTTGCTTTCGGTTTGTTAAGTAGGAATAAATTAACTTAGTTGCAGCTGATGAAAAGTTATATTGCTGCCTAAGCTTTTTACATAGGTTAGAGTGATTGACTGTGTCAAAAGCTTTCGAAAAGTCAAGCAACACCAAGAAACTAATTTCATCCCTATCCAGCGCTTGCCTTATATCGTCAGTTACGTTTAATAATGCCGTGATACAACTGTGCTTGGAGCGAAATCCGGATTGTTTTGGAGTAAGCATATTATTTGCAGCGAGATAATCACTGATTTGCTTTTGTAAAACTCTTTCAAATACTTTTGACAAAAAGGGTAAAATTGAAATGGGTCTAAATTCAACACCCTTTGCATTTTTAGGAAGAGGTACAATTTTTGCAAGCTTCCACAGATCAGGATATTCACCAGACATTAGAATTGTGTTGAACATGAAAGTTATGTACGGCAATACAATCGGCAGAGTAATTTTTAAAAACAAAGGATGCATTTCATCCAGCCCAACAGCAGTCGACTTGACGGAAAGAACACTTTCCACAATCGATGACAACTTAAAGAACTACTGAGCTGATTGGAGTATATTTGGGATTTAACTAAACGTATTTCCGCAACGACCTTATTTCGAAGTTCACAATAACATCGTCTGAATGCGTTTAACCGGTAGCGCTTCCAGGAGTTATAAGCATTATCGCGTTGCTGCATTAATAAGCGTATATTGCGGGTGAACCATGGTTTGTTTTTCGGTTGTATGAGTTTACTTTTTAAAGGCACATGAGCATTAAATAGGCTATTCATATTTTCAGTAAAAAACTGCAACTGACCATTTGCCGAGGGTATATAGAAAATGTTTCCCCAGTTTATTCCTCTTATTTCTTCTTCTAAAGGCTGGATGTCAATATTATAAAAATCACGATATTTGATTATTTTGTTAACGTGATTAAAACTGAACTCCATCGTTAAAAAAATTAAGTCATGCTTTGAAAAAGCAGGTGCAGAAAGCTGGTCGTATAAAGCCACTTTGCTTATGTCGCTCACAAAGAATAAATCTAATAGTGTTGCATCACCACCAAAGAAGTGAGTTGGAGTGCTAGTATTCACTGGTTCCAAATTAAAGGTACCCATGCTTTGTGTTAGCAGATTCGAATTCAACAGGTTGCAATTGAAATCACCACATAAGATAACATTAGGGGAATCCAATGAGATTTCCTCTAGTAGTTTAAGCAAAGGTGAAAGATCTATATATCTATTTGGCCTGTATATTGCCCCTAAAAGAAGTCCACCCTCATTCCCTGCTATTTCAATGAATAAATACTCAATACTACTGCCAGCATTAGATGACAGCTTAAGTTTGCAATTTATCGTATCTTTAACATAAATTGCCACCCCTCCTCCAATACGATCTTGTCTGTTTAAGCGAAAAACTCGATAACCCTCCAAGCCACACACCTTGTCATTTAATTCATCCTTAAACCATGTCTCAGTAACACATAATACATCCACATCTGATCTTACAAACAGATCACGGAACTCGTCAATTTTCGGTAACAAACTTTGAGCATTTATGTGGCAAACCCGTAGACCGTTTTTGAGACTGCTCAAAACTCTAACCATCGAGCGTAATGTTCCGTTATTATTAATCATTATAATTAACAAGACGACAACAAGGATAAAAAAGTGCAGAAAAACAAATTTTAATTTGTAATAAGAGTAATAATATTTAATTGAAATGGAAAAGAAAATGTTCAGTTAAAATAAAGAATAAAAAGAAAAGAGAATTATTTCAGTTAAAAATAAAAAAGAAAGGAGAAAAAAAAAAGAAAAAAAAAAGAAGTTATTTCTTATTAATCAAAATCAACTGATCTGGCAACGTCTTCAAGTCCCTCGATGCAGTCAACTAACACAGCTGTGTCATCAATTTGACGTTTCACATAAACCGCTCCTCGGGCGGTGAATGCAGAATAGAGTTGTTTATGTTTTTTTAATTCAAGTGCACGTTGAAAAATACACCTGTTCTGCTGCGATAGGCTCTCCCGTATATAGATCGTTGATGATGACGCGGAGATCGACGTGCTATCGACAGCAAGATGATTGTCATTAAGGCAAAGTTGTTTATTATTTTTCTTCCGGTAGTTCGCGATTGATGTTAAAACAAAGTTTTTGTCATATGGCGAGTTAAATTTTAACATAATAGCAGAGTTATTATTTGACTTGAGTTTCGGGCGAGTGCGGTATATATTGTTCAGAGTGGGTGGCTTAATATTGATAGTGTTGCATATCAGATTAAATATCGATTTAAGATTTTCGCTAGGCAGGTACGGGATTCCAAACAAAAAAGCATCTGTCGCGACAATCCGATTTTCATAGGAGTTCATAGAGATTTTCAATTCCTTAAGTTGGCCGGCGGCATTATCCAATTGTTCGTTTACTTTTGTGAGTTCGAGAGTTTTATCAGCAAGCAATGATTCATTTTTTGTGCAGTTGGAAGAAAAATCGGCGAGTGACATTTTAAAATTGTTTACCTCGGTATTAAGTGAAACAATATCAATTTTCATTTCGGAGTGTGACAATTCTAGTTGAATAACTCGATTACTAATTTCGCATATGCTGTTTTTAATGTCTTTAATTTCGCGACCAAGTTCTTCCGTAATTTTTTTCTCCAAATCTTCAACTTTTTTGGATAATAGTGAAACAATGAACTCACTTTGTTTACGAAGTTTCTCATCCATCCACGCTTTGTCCTTGTTGTCCATGGTTGATTGTTGTGTTGGTTTTTGGAGAGGTGAAGCTAAGGAGCTTTGGGGCGAGTCTAATAAAGCACTATTATTTCTAAGGCGAGATGCGATCGGTTTCGGAGGCATGAGAGTGTTATTTGAGTGTAGTCGCTGTTTTTATAGAAGTGTCCGTATAAGGTTTTCTATGTTTTTTACACTTGTGTTTGTGGGTAATGCGCTTAACGAGTAACCGATTGAATGGCTTATGCCCAAACAAAAGAAAAAAAAAAACACTTTTTATTTTAAAAGAAAATTAATGAATGTTTCAGTAAAGTTTTTGACCGAAAAGAAAATGTTAAAGTCGAACAAGGTGAGTTTTGCAAATTTTAAACCACAACTATGAGAGTTTGAGTGCGTTTTCGATCAAAAAGAAAAAGTAAAATAGTCGCCAGAACAGAAACACGTCTACTCGGCTGCAGCTCCCATTTGTAATATTGTTTTGCATTTGTTTTGTTTTGGTTCTCGTTCGCTACCATAAGCCTAATGATTGCGTTGAAAGAAAAAGGCATCTTAGCAGTTGGAACAATTCGAAGCAATCGGTTTAAAAATTGTCATCTAACTAATGAAAAAGGACGAGGATCGTACGATTTCAAATATGAGACAACACATAACATAATTGCCTGTCGCTGGTTCGACAACAAAAGCGTTCAACTGCTTTCCAATTATATCGCTCAAAATCCAATATCTGAATGGAAACGGTGGTGTCGTAAGGAGAGAAAGTTTATAAACATACCTCGGCCAGCCATTGTTGAATGTTACAATAAACATCTGGGAGGGGTTGATCTTACTGACATGTTGTTGGAGCTGTACAAAATCAACCACCGTTCAAAAAAATGGTATATGTGCATTGTTTACTGGTGCATCAACACAGCGGTAGTCTTCAGCTGGCTGTTGTACCAAAGGGACATAAAAAATGCCAGCGGCGAAACGAAGCATATGCCACTGATAAATTTTCAATTGAAAATAGCAAACGAGCTACTAAACACATCTAAAAGCGTACCAACAAATCCACGCAAAAGAGGTCGTCCAGCATCACTTCTTTCAAACATGCAATCAGGTCCATCGTCACCAGCGTCTTCATCTCGAGCTCCATCATCACTAGAAGTTTCGTCAGCTCCATCATCACCCTGTACATCAATTTCGAATAAACGATCCTACATAGCAGAACCTCCAAAAGCCATGCGTCTTGACCAAACCAGTCACTGGATTGAATGGGGAGCAAAAGGCAGGTGTAGGTTATGCCACACTGGTTTTCCGCGCTCAAAGTGCACTAAATGTCAAGTCTTTTTATGCTGTAATCCACAAAAAAATTGTTTTGTGTCATATCACACTTAATTTGTGACAAAAATGAATAAAAAGAAATAAAAGTTTCTATATACATACGCGTTTAAAAATGTACCTCCATGGTCCGATGTTGCCTGTAGGCAACATCTCGTAACAGTCAAACCAGGAAACAAACAACTTTTTTGTTTATATCAGTTCATATTTAAAGCTCAACCAACAAATAAATGTCCTCAAAATAATTTTAGCACCGCCTAAATTAATTCGGGCATGAAAGGGTTAAAATATCAAATAATGTCTCTCTGTTGCAAAAATGTCATTCTTTAAAACATATAGCGAAAACAATTTTAAAACCTGTAAACTCACCCTTTATTGTTTTTCCAACAACCCACAGGTAACAAACTATATATATACTTATCTATATATAATTTATCACGTCGCCCCATATACCAGGTGCTAAATAACAAATTATAAAACCATAGAAATAGCAACAAACAAAAGCCCTGAACTCTTTATTAGTCACGTCCTACGTCATGACTTGCAAATACTTAGTGTATTTTCAGACGTCAGTTCCTGATTCATATCCCAGTCGTCTATGGCACTCTTCATAGTTTTCGCTTGACATTCGTTCAAATATGCCAAGTAGCTCTTCCGCAAGTATGATACCGATTGCGTTCCTACCCTGTTCCGCCCCGTAGTAGAACTTCTACGGACTTTATTTAATGTATCGCTAGGCTCACCTGGATGCCAAAAGTGACTAGATATGATTTTTTCCTTTGTTGCCTTTTGCGACAAGCGCTGTTTATCGATGTGCGCCGTTGTTATATTCTTTATTTATTAAAACATATATTTAATAATAAGATAATAAGAATAACTAATAAAAAAATAATAAACTAAGAAGTTGGGAATATGGTAAAAAAAACAAAAAAAAAACAAAGTGATGTTGGGCGGACAACCAAGAGATCTGTGGCTCTAAGACGACAAGGAGCTCCAGTATGTAAGCTATGACGGAGTATAGACATGAATAAACGGCTCTAAGACAACAAGGAGCTCCAGTAAGCTATGACGGAGTACAGACATGAGGAAAATGTGCCGCTGGATTCACAGAGAAAGTCCAAACTAAAGTCAGTGTACACCAGAGAACTGTCCTAAAACCCTTTATATTTATAACAGTCCCTGATTATCTGCTTTAAAAAAAAATTATTAAAGTGCATTAGAAAGTCTTTTCTGACAATGGACCCATCATAAGCGAGAATCAAATGTAGGGTGGATTGGAATTGAAAGACAGATACGATACTGATACTGAAATATGCCACTGTCCACCGCCGCCGCCCGAGGAAAAAACGTCGCTGTTGATAGCAATAACTTTGAGTAAATTTTTTAGTTCATATACCTCGAAGTAAACATCAAATCCATGAATGCCACCTTCCGTTTGGAAAAACAAACAGGTTGACAACTCTTGACTCGAAGGAAAAAATTCGTGCTCTTTCAAACCTCAATCCCGCCAGTTCTGCTTTATGGCACCGAGTACTGGACGATAAGTAGGAATGGGGAGCTTATATTTGATTCTAAAGAAATCAAATTAGCTACATACACACTCGATTTTAAGCCGTCGTAATACTCGTTATGCCGCTGTACCTGCAGGCAATAACTTCCTAGTATATAATGCATTATATCAATGGATGTACATAGATAGATTTACATTTAACATATAAGCAAAAGAGCAAACATTAATTGACATTATGTCACAGCAAACTTTATTATCAGTTAAATACTCGTATGTTATATCACTCCACAATGCCCATATGCAATTTGACTTTATTTATGTGACACACGTTGTAGCGGAAGTAAGGACCTTTATATTTTACAACCATTACAGTACATTCAAATACGTATCTGGATACATAGGTACCTGTACTCCTTCTAACTGCGAAGCAAAAGATTATCTGAAAGCAATAACAATCAAAAACGTCTTTGAAATAGCAATACTCATACAAAAGCAATAAAATATGGAAGGGGAAGAGACGTACATATCCTTATTACAACCGCTTTATTTTTATTCTACCAACCTTTTGGTATTTGTACGTTTTACGTGGCCTCGATTTTGGAACTGGGTACTTTCTTACAGGCAGTTTTCTACCCAAAATGGTGCTCCTATTCAACTTATCAAACAAAAATAGTTAAATGAAGAGAGGGGAGCAATGTATAGGTATGAGTTTAAATTATTTTGCGATTTACAATATGTGCGAAACGCTCCATGAAAAATGGTAAAGCATCCGACCTTTTTCTTATTTTTTCTTCTTTTCTAAAATGTTGCTTTCTTTGATCGGATATCGGATTAGAGAAGATTCCAGAGTCAGCATTTACCCCCTAACCTTCATTATTTGTACCTACTTATATACCATGTATTTCTACTTCGACGATTTTTGTCGTTTGAGTTCATTACGGAGCTCAGTCAGTTTGGGGCGTTCAAAAATGATGGGTGGCACTATGGCAGGAGTAGGTACAAGTTTCTTGTTGGTATACAATTCACATAAACGATAGCAATGTAAAAGGGTAAGCATATTTTAAGTTCCCTTACTTAGTTGTACAGTGAAGGTGACTTTACATTTTATGGGTATAAATAGTTAAAGTATAAAAGCTGGTATATTGTCTAATGCATTTTAGTGCTTTCTGCATGGACTATTAAGCGCTTACATTCGTCAGTTGTAATTTATAATGTTAAGTGATTTAGTTAGGCGATTTGGCTCGCCAAGGCGATTTTAAAAAGGCACTTCTACCTATAAGATCTCTTATGCAGTAGAGGCCATTAAATAGTTAATTAGAATTTCTACTTTCCGTATAAAGCAGACAATTTACCAGGAGCAGACTTCTTTATGTCTTCAGAGCTCAATAGTTCCCTGAAGAAGATCTTCTTTCTAGTTTTTTCTTTATTGACGGCTGGACATTCATATAATATGTGTTCAATTGTTTCGTCTTCTTCAAGACATACCGCCACTCTGGATAGTCGACTATTTTCATTTTATTTAGGTGTTATCGTAAACCGTGGTGATCAGTAAGATAACCTACTAAGTGTTTGATATCATGCCTACTTAGATTTTGTCATCTTTTGGCATTGTTATGGAAGGCCCAAATGGCCCTTTGGCATGTCTAAGACCTGGGATGTTCTCCAAAATACAGATAAATTTCATATGTTCCCAGTTTTTTAGATCGTGTCGTTAATTGAAATTTGACCTGGGTTTAAATTTGTTCTTTTGGTAAAAGGAACTCTTTTTTTTCCCTGTTGCCCAGTCAAAGGCCGTCTTAAGGCCGTTTTGCATACGTTTTGCGACTTCGTTTGCATCTTTGCCCCTAATGTATTGAAATAATGACTGTGTCATCGGCGTGTCCCATTGTATTGAAGCCTTAATTGCTCAATCTACTTAACAGGTCGTCAATGACCAATTATCACAGGAGGGGTGATAGCACTCCTCCCTGTGGGTAGCCCCTTATACTAATACTGAAGTCGGTCCTGGTAAAACAGTTATCTTACAAATTTCAAACATCGCTTTAAACCATTATATGATGGGTTGGTCTATATTTCGGTGATGCAAAGCATTTGATATGGAATCATATCCAGTGTTAACAAAAGCACCCCCTATGTCCAGAAAGGAGCTTAGTGCTATCTCTTTGCACCCGTAGACACTTTGGATCTCTGTTGTTAGTTTTAACAGAGCGCTTCAGTCGATTTACCTTTCTAATATGCAAATTGTTGGAGTTGAAACCTGCGCTAGGTAGTCAAACGATATGTCCGTAGTAAAGGGTCATGGGATGTGAGCCTGAAGTAAAAATTTCAGCGTTTCTTCTCGCACGCAATTGATTGTACCATCTGGTTTGGTTAACAACCCCATGGAGGCGTGCCATTGCAACTACTTTTGAAGTAGGAGAGAATAATGTCGTTTAGCTGACATTGTGCAGCGTCTTCATCACTTGTTGCTAGTGGTGCTGCTGGCAACATGCCAGTTTTGCCCGCTAAGTTTTCTCGATATATTCTCCAATTAGCATTGTATATAAACCTTATAGTAGTGCAACCGTGCGTAAACGACGATACGCCACCAGTGCGCATTCGCCCGCAACAAATCATGATAGTATAGTTCTACACCATTCTCGTGCTGGGAATATGAGTAGGAGGATGATGCAGGTAGTGGTGGTGGTTGGCAAAGCAGGTTTCGTGTAGATTTATGGTATATTTTTTGTTTGCTTTGATGGAAGGTGGGTGATGGTGGGTAAAGAAAGGTGGGAGAATTGTCATCGAGTAGATTGATGGTAAATTGTTTGTTGGCTTCGATGAAAGTTTGGGGTAGGTTATGGCATATTGCAATTAGACCATCACAGTCACCTGTTTCTTTGTATTTAACACAATAAATTGGTGTGTGTGTTAACATCGGTGAAGGAGATTCGCATTTCAGCAATGAGGATTCCCAAATGGTTTATAAACCATATTTGCATGTGAAAAACTATTAATTGAGGCAGAGATAAAGAAAAATAAGACAAGTTATAGTGTATTCCCAGCTACATTGCGAACGATCCTTAAGGGTTTCCACTTTAAAAAGAAAATCGTGGATATTTTCGGACCCGTCAAATACAATTTGCCACTTTTCAATCTTACAAACTGAACTTACTGAAGAAGTTTGATGACTTATTGGTGGTGCTTGTCAGCGTTGGGTCGAAAACGAAGCGTTATTTAAAAAATGTTCGAAGACAGAACGAGCGTTCGAAGGTCTCGTAGGATTCACATTGGGAGTATTTAAATTCAAATTGTCCAATCTTCCAACTAAGGTATCTCTAATAGACTGCATTTCACAAATGAAAACTCGTTGGTTTGCCTCGAGTATTCGTGAACAGGTGGAGGATGTTCATTAATATCTCGTCGCTCATTATTGCTATCACTATTGGGGTTACTTGCCTGACCCGATTCCATTGCTGCAGGAGGGTTATCTACCAGTTGTGGTAAAATCTCATCCTGGCTTAAGCCTACACTAGCCCCAGGTGGAATACGACTAACTATTGGCCTGGATTCCATTGCTCCTGAACGGGGAGTTATATTTCCAAAAGTGGACGAATTTCTCAAATTACTTGATCTTCCTCTAGATAGAACGTGTATTTGGAACTCTATTATCCATAATATGAAATTTCGGACTATTAACCCTATTCCTGCCACGCTGTGACTGTAAGTCACTGTTTTATTTTAAACTAATATACATTTTTTTTTAATTTTTTAACGCAAAATCAGTGTAATGTATTTTATTATTGGTCACAACATCACTGTTATATACAATTTTTGTTTTTTTATGTTTCGATATTGTTTACGTATTACATAAAATATTTAAAAATAACATAAACTGCTACGCAGTGACTCTAAGACACTTCAACGACTTTAAATTTATAGTTCGTTTACAGCTTAATAAATGGAACTGTATATTGTTTATTCATGTAAGAACTTGATCTCTTGCAAAATAGAATATTTACTGTAAGAAGAACGTGAAGGGCGTGAAAGTGGGAACAAAACTGCTGAATTATTCATAGGACAAGATGGAACTTCAATACCACCAAACTATCAAGGCCGACCTTCAGCTCGTAAAATCATCCGAGGCAAAGTAAATGAAGTTGTGTTACTCCCTTTAAAACACATTGATCATCCTGTGGATGCATTTACGCTGTTTTTTACTGACGTGGTAGAACTTATTGTAAAATACACTAACTTAGACGGAATGAACACAGTAAGCAACAAATGGAAGATGACCGATATGGTGGAAATTCGAGCTTTCATAGGAATATTGATCGATGCTGGATTATGGAGGCAAGGTGGCACGTCCTATGAAGAATTTTGGAATCGGAAGTCCAATTTACTGTTACTGCTGCTCTTATGAAAAAGGACGATCTTCTAAACAATACAGTGGTATTTGTCAGAACCCGTGTGTAATGAGCATTCACAGAAAACTTTTGTTTGCTTACATGTCAAAATAAATAGTTTAATAAGTTAAATAATAGATCCCTAAATTATTTGCATTTAATTTCCTTTTTTCCAATAAAATAAATGAATTCTCTATGTATTTTGTATTAGTGTCTCCAACTCACTCCCTGGCAGCTAACGTTAGTCAAAAAAAGTTTTTAACTTTCAATATCTTTTAATAAATCTATATTAAAAAAAAATTAATATATGAATAATTTTGGGCCAGCGCGGTCGGTGCTAAATTTGATATTAAATTAGATATTAAGTTTGATAAGATTAGATACAAAATGCTTAAGAGCAAGATATCTATCTTGGTAAACAGACGGACTGTGCAAATCAATGCACACAATACGAACAAGACTGGATATAATTGGCAACTATAGGTAAAATAGTAGCAATATAGTCCAGTGTTATAACTACCAGCCAGACAATGGACTATACTGTAAAAGAATTAGGATTTATATAGGTATTATAAAAATATTCATATGCACAACTTATCCTTTCACGAATAAAATTAGACCAATGTGAATACAAAAAGCAGTTCAACTCTTTCTGATATCCAATAGTCGCAACGCGGATTACAATTAAAACTATGAATAAACTGGGACTATAGTAATGAAAGTCATACTCAACTTGAACCGCCAAGAGACACAATAGAACACTCTACACTTGCTGGAGCTTAGCTCTAGAGTTAGCCAGCATAATCTTTGTAGTGACGGTCTTAATGCCTCGAAATGTATCTAATGTTAGAACACGTTTAATGCAAAAGAGCAAAAAATACGTTTAATGCAATTAAGCAAAAAATACCAACAAGTGCCTTCCTCGATGCTTCATTGAAAATGTACATGGACTTTAAAATATATACCAACAATTTCAAATGTTGAATAAAGATAAATAAACTTGCGCAATACTCCAATTTAGCAATGCAAAACAACGAAAGTTTTTATTATCCATATAAATATTCATCGTGTAGGTACCTATTGACCAATAAGTGGTGGTGCAGCATGGCACAATACCGACACAAAATAAATTATGTCATTGCTTTATAAATTAGACTGAATATTTCTAAATCAATTACAAAAAGAATGATATAAATCGGTACATTTTTCGACAAGATATAGCCAAAATAGCGAGAATCTAAAATGCGATAAATTCATAATTTCTCATTTGAAAGAAAAATACCCAAATCAAATTTTATTAAATTTTTCGTTTCAAACGAATCGCCCCTTCCATCCAGAGAGTCGCTAATGCGAAATCCATTATCCATACAAATAATAACTTACTTGGTTTCCATCATCAACCTCTGCTACTTGCAAAGCATACGTACATGAACATGCTACCTGCGCTGCCTACGCCTATGCTCCTTCTTACAATGAAAAAAAAATGCATACACAATGGAATGAAATTCGTTCGGCGGAAAGATTCGAGAGAGACAAACCGGTTTATTTGGTCTTGCTTTCTTCGTTTTCCAAGTGTGTATTTAAAATGAAGATGACAGCAAAAGTTTAGACACAAACATTCCAGCTCAATTCATAACGCCATCTGCATTTAGTCGGATAAAACAAAAAATTCGTCATGATGGCACTAGTATAAAGTGTATATACAATGGTAGGATGAGAGGAAGATGTTGGAAAAATTAGAAATCCGGCTTTGTCGCCTGCGAGTAGAATGTATGATGAAAGTATGTATGTTTCAAAGGAAAAATCGAATAAAATTTGATTTCGGTATTATTCATCAAATGAGATATGAATTTATGGATTTTTAGACTTTTGCTATTTTCGCTGAATCTCGTTCAAAAATGTACCGATTTATATCTTTTCTTCAGTATTTGATTCGGAAATATTCAATTTGTGTTGTATCAGCCGTTATTCAAAGAAATACTTGTTGTTTGATAGGTATATTCATCTATTAGCGAATTGATGACCTACATTAATATTGAGGCAGGTCACCTGTCGTTTTGCATCGATAGTAATGTGTATCTACTATGTCCGTCCGTCCGTCCACCCGTCGGCAAAAATTAATTCCTTTACATTGGAGCTATAAAGCTGAAATTTAAACCATATTCCTACCCTCTAGGGGCTCGAAATAATAAATTTTAAGAATTTTTAAAATCCGCCCACTGACACCATAATTTCAAAAGAACAAATTTGTGAGCTAGAAAGTTGAAATGATGAATATACGAGGGCGGGTCAATAAGTCCGTGACTTTTTGAATTTCTGACCTCTTTACTGAAACGGCAACACTGCTCCTGTCAACAGGCATCTGTCAGTTGACTCGTGTCAAAATTTAAACTTGCTGCGTCAGTTAGTTTGTGTTTGACAGCTATTTTTATCAGACTACTCACTAATTTGAGGAGAAAATGGAAAAAAGTGAATTTCGTGTGCTTATTAAGCATTATTTCTTGCGAAAAAAAACCATTACCAAGACCAAGGCTAAGCTTGAAAAATACTATGGGGACTCTGCACCATCGATTTCAATGGTAAAAAAGTGGTTTACTGAATTTCGTTGTGGCCGTACAAGCACTGAAGATGCCGAACGTCCTGGACGCCCAGTTGAGGTCTCTACACCCGAAACAATCGAAAAATTCACCATATGGTGTTGGCCGACCGAAGATTGAAAATGCGAGAGATTGTGGAAGCCGTAGGGATCTCGCATGGCTCAGTGGTTTCAATTTTGAATGATCACTTGGGCATGAGAAAGCTTTCCGCAAGATGGGTGCCGCGTTTGCTCACAGTCGACCACAAACGCAATCGTGTAACAACTTCACAGGAAGGTTTGGCGTTGTTTAATCGCAATATGGAGGAGTTTTTGCGCCGTTTTGTAACCGTGAACGAAACATGGATCCATCACAACACACCAGAGACCAAACAACAGTCAAAACAGTGGGTTTCTAAGGATGAATCGGCGCCAAAGAAGGCCAAGTTGGGTTTGTCAGCCAATAAAGTTATGGCGACTGTTTTTTGGGATGCACGCGGGATAATCCACATTGACTACCTTCAAAAGGGAAGAACAATCAATGGGGAATATTATGCCAACTTATTGGACCGATTCAATGACGATTTGAAAAAAAACCGACCTCATTTGGCCAAGAAAAAAGTTCTTTTCCACCAAAACAATGCAAGGGTGCACACATGTGCAGTTGCCATGGCAAAAATCCATGAATTGGGCTATGAATTGCTCTCTCATCCACCCTATTCTCCAGATTTGGCTCCGAGCGACTACTTCTTGTTCCCAAACCTGAAGAAATGGCTTGGTGGAAAAAGATTTGACTCCAATGATGAAGTCATCTCGCAAACAAAGGAATATTTTGAGGACCTCGACAAATCATTTTTTTTTGGAAGGGATAAAAAATTGGAGAAGCGTTGGACAAAGTGTATAGAGCTCAAGGGAGACTACGTTGAAAAATAAAAAAAAAAAAAATTATCAAAAAATCTGTGTTTTATCGCATATTTTATCGGTTAATATCGCATCGTCGCCCCAGCAAGTACCTACCTAGCATGTATCAGAGTTGCACAAAAGTAACTTTAACTAATAACTAAAAAGCTTCAACTAAATTAGCTGTAGTTTCTTTGAACGTACGCAACTAAACCATAATTTTAGTTGTATGTAGTTGCCACAAATTTTGGAACTAAATAAGTTATTAGTTTCTTTTATAAAAGCATGGCCACCAGCTTTTGTAGTCGATAATGTCTATCGTTTTTTTGTAAAATGACCGTGAATTTGTTTGATACTGATGAAGATAGTATCAAATCGGCATATTCTTGAACAGTGTAAATTCTATCAATTTTTTAATTTTACGTTTTAAGACTGCGAAGTCTCTATCACGTGGTATCGTATAGGAAAATACTGTTTGATATTCATGAACTTTTTTAAGGATACTAAAGATGTCAAAAACCTTATCATTGTGTGATTTTTATTTTGACCAGGACGTCCTTCATTTTATGTTAAAAAAATTGATTTAAAAAAGAGCAGACTTCATTTGAACCCTTTCCAGCAATCCCTTCATGGTAAACAAAAAAAGTTGCGGTGTTGTCCCGAAAATCGTATATACAAAATACGCTTACAGTTAGTTGTCTTAAGTAGAAAGTTTCCTGTACAGGTCGTGGGATTTGAAGATTTTGCATTTAGTACGTCATGTGTACAAAGTAAAAAAAATTGTGGAGAAACACCATAAGTCAATGACTTGTGTTGTTTCTCTTCAAAACACTGAAATAGTACTCGCACTTTTCGTACTTTGAGGGGTCTGACATGTGCAGTTTTTCTCGAAAAGATGAATAACTATGTATATAAAAATTAAAATTTTGCAAAAAAAAGAAAATTGAAAAAATATGGCTTATGTTACTTCAATTACAGATACAGTTAAAATCAGCGTAGCCAAGTTTATTTTCTTACGTTCTGAATTCCTTCGGCGTTTAATTTATAATTTTTGCTAGAGTCCTTGCGATACACAGTGATACGCGTTAATTATTTAAAAATGGTGTTCTGTGATTACGTGGAGTGCAAGAACAAAAAAAGCTACGGTGTTTCAAGATTTTTATTGCCAACCGACAATCGCCGTGATATATGGCTACTTAATTCGGGAAATAGTTACTCGCCTAAGCTCATCTCAAATGAGAGAATATTTATTTGTGCTGATCACTTTGATAGACAATTTTTAAATCGTGGTACTACTCGTGTGCAATTCCAACAAAATCATTTAAGGAAAAAGAAAAGTTCATATTTGAGGGTGACACTCTTGGGGTAAAAAATAAAAGTAATTGCAAACGTGTTCGGGTATCACAAAGTGCCAAGTCCAAAACAATTAGTGAAGAGTTGGTAGTAACAAAAGGTATCACAAACAAATCGTATATAAATATATTGAGTGATATCCAGGGAAAAGACAATGAAATTTGTGAAGCACAGTTTCCAACGCCTGCAGGATCCGCAGGTGGTTCGAATTATTTATATTTGGAATCTGAGGAGCCAAATAGTAAAAACAATAACGCATTAATAGACGCTTTGCTTGAGTCCCCAAAAAAGAAATATATTCGTCCAAATGAACTGAGCAAAGCGTCTGATATGAACTTAGTTGACAAAATGGTGGTTGAGAAAAGTAAGAATGTTGGGACTTTTGTAAAAAGCCAACTATTTCACAAAAACAAATCTAAATGGAACTTGGATGAAATGGATCTTTTTCTTAAATTCCATTACAAGTCTCCGTCTTTCTATAATTTTCTAATGAAAGAAGGATTTGTATTGCCTTCATTACGTACAATCGGTCGTTGGTACGATACACTGCCTTTTGGAACGGATATTTCCAATAACATACTACAAATGCTCAAAATCAAGTTAAAAGACATGCCTGACCGTGATAAAAAGTGTGTTTTAATTTCTGATGAAATGAGCATCAAAGTGGAACTTGAATACAATTCGAAAGACGACATAGTGTACGGATTTGAGGATTTGGGTGAGTTCGGAATAACACGATCATTTGCCAATCATACACTCCTTTTTATGCTTCGAGGATTAAATACTTCTTGGAAACAGGTAGGTGCGATATTTATAGGTCTTTTTTTGTCAAGTTACATTGATGAAAAATAGCCACCACACATATCAATGAACATTGACAATATTTTTGCCTGATGTCTGTTCACAAAGTTTTGCGTGGCGGAAATTAACTAAATTAAAAAGATTAATTACATACATACATACATTTGTTGGTCACAACATTAGGGGTTACAATTGAGGCCCCCTATATTACAGTAATGGACAGGAAAATCTTTTGCCTCTATGACGCTGTCCATCTAATCAAAAGTGTGCGAAATAATTTATTAGTCGCCAATATTTCAGTTGGCAATGATACTATATCCTGGTCATTACTTCAAAAATTATTTTATGCTGATAACGGCTTGATTAGATCGATGCATACGCTCACAGAAGCTCATATCATGCCTGATAACGTCCAAAAAATGTCAGTAAAGTTAGCGACTCAGGTATTTAGCCATCATGTCTCTACTCTACTACGATTTTCGCAGCTGTGTCAACAGATATCTTTGATGATAAGGAAAAAGTAACAGCTTTATCCACAGCAAATTTTTGTTTCAAACTGAATCAGATGTTTGATAATTTGAATAGTAATAACAAATTTTCAAGTAATCCTGATAAATGTGCTATATCAGAAAACCAAATGGGCATCATATCAAACTTACAGAATTCAGTTAGATGGATATCGTCATGGAAAAGGGGCAAAAAAGGTCCGGTGTATCGTTTTAACGGTCTTTGCCAAACGATAAATGGAACACTGCAATTGTGGGACTATATAAAAGGGGAACAACAGCAGTACCTAATAACATCCCACTTAAATACTGATTGTCTAGAAAATACTATATCAGTCGTTAGAAATAACAGAGGATCATATGAAAGAAATCCATATGCATTCCGCCTACATAAAAATTTAAAACAGATGAGTTTCTATAATATATTTGCTCCTAATACAACTTCATATGAAACATCAGATTCATCAGTTCTTTTAAATATGGCCGATGTTGAAAGTACGTTTACTGAGACATAATTTGTGTAACTTATAAATTGAATATAATTATAGAGTTCCTCGATCCGGATGGTAGTTATATAATTACAGATGTAGTATATGAAGATGATGCACTAGCATCGAAGATAGTTCCGGTATTGCAAAGTAAGAATATTTGTGTAATAGTATTTGTCTTAATATGTGTCTTAGTTTGTGTATCCATTAAATATATTTTCTCCCTTTGATTACGTACCTAATGTACTCGTATATATTACAAAGGTGATGTTGATATTATCTGTCATGACGACACCGAATTCAATGAAGATTCCAATGCTTGCAAGTTTGACGATTTTGATGTGGACGATATAACAATATCAGAGACAGTTCCAACTATGCAAGATATGGCAACACATTATGTTTCGGGGTGTATTTCTCATGCCATTTTAAAGAAAACCCATTGTAGAACATGCAAATTATTTATGTGCAAAGAGGGTCAAAATGAGTCCCCTACAAAATCTTTATTTTTTTTATTGTCTTATTGAAGCTCGTCAATATGAGGATACTATTAATGGTGGTTTAGTCATTCCTACTAAACATTTTGTAGAGTTAATTGAACGAATTATAAAGTGTTTTGAGGAACGTTTTGAAACTCTATGCTTCGAACAAAATGTCCTCAATACTCTTTTAAATGTTTGCAATAACCAATTTGAGCTTCCATGTTCCATTGAAGAGCACAATCAAGAATTGATCAAGCACACCATGCGGGTTCTTTTACGTGCGAAAATAAAAGTAATTAACTCCAAGGCAAAATGCACGAAAAGAAAACTAAAAAAATTTGATATACTTAATCATATATAGCTAACAGTGTTATTAGTACTGTGCATAAATATTTGTTAATAGTGTTGTTTTGTTTTTATGCGTTTCCTAGAATTATATAAATGAATTTGAATTTTGTATTTATTATTTTATTTGTTTTTTAAATGCCTACCTATCAAAATAAAATTAAAAATTGTACCTTTGTTATATAAAAATATAAGCACAATTATCAGAAATGGTTCTCAGCTCAAATTGCATTTATTTGGCCATGTTTAACTTCAAAATAATAATTTGAAATCAGGTAATCGTGCCTAGGTATGTACTAAGTACATATTGATTTCCTATACATTTTAATTTTATCTGATCTTGTGTGATTATTAATGGCAGAGTAAAAAGAAATTGCACAATGATGCATGCGCCTACATAGGTATGTACATTATAAACATACATATCTACCTTATGTAGTAATTATTGTAAGAGTTTTGCATGCAACTCACACTGTCAGACCATATTTATATTCATGTACCTACATTCATAAGCTGTGATCATATATATACACATACAGTCATACACATATCGTCGCTTTAAAAGCAGAGTGACATAAGTCAAAAATTGGCCGTTTTGAGTAAAGTACATTTCTCTTTTGTGTCAAAAAACATATTTATTTCTTAAGCTCCTAAATGTCATAATTCAAAAAGTGACATATTGCCTGCAAAAACTGAAGCGATGGCAGTGTTTAATTTTCTGTTATTACTGTAAGATGTGTCACTTTTCAAAAGCTAGATACTCTGTTTTAATTTTAAAACTATTCTTTAAGCGAAATTTATTGTTTTTTTTAGATTGCATCTTAACCACTTTTTATTGCTTGTGAAGTTGGCAAGGCGAAAGGGGAATATAAACGCTGAAGAATGGGCAGTTTCAAGCGTAGAACCCCAGACAGTCACAAACTCCATCGTAAGCCCCTCGTCCAGTCCGACTTGCAGTAACAATACACTTCATGACGTAAGGGATGAAATCACTGTCACTCAATCCACTTTTTTACCGATGGATCCAAAACCGACGAGGGGTTGGAGGTGGTGTGTTCTCTGACAGGCTGAACCTCAGCCACTCCTTTCGCCTCCCTGATTGCTGAAGCGTGTTCCAGGCGGAAATCTTGGCGATTAAAGAAGTCCTATCGTGGCTGAAGAGAAAAGTGATATCCGCTATGTACATCTGGATCTTCTCAGATAGTTAGGCTGCGTTAAAATCCCTGGATTCTGTGTCCGCAAACTCTATCGTAGTCCGTGACTGTCGATCATCTCTAGTGGAGATGGTGGAGCGTCTTAACATTCACCTATGCTGGGTGCCGGGACATACAGACATTCCAGGGAACTGTAGGGCGGATGAACTCGCCAGACAAGGAACCATACTGCCCCTTCTACCTGGTAAAGGTCCATTAGGCATCCCAATTGCTACATGCAAACTCATGTTTATGAGACATACCGTTGAGAAATCTAACCTTAGGTGGACAAGTGGCAACACTTGTCTAGCGACAAAACAGATTTGGCCAAAACTGGATCTGAAACGCTCTAAGTGTTTGATATCTCTGAACAGACTTCACATCGGTACTATAATTGGTGCGATCACCGGACACTCTCTCATAGGCAGGCATGCAACAAGGCTTGGCGTCCACACAAATGACTTCTGCAGAAGCTGTATGGATGAGGAGGAGGAGGGAACAATTCTCCACCTTCTCTGCACATGCCCTGCACTCTCTCAAAGACGTAAACTCCATTTAGGATCTTTCTTTTACAATGATCTTAGCGATCTCATTAACACCAACATCAAAAGTCTGTCAAGCTTCATCAAAAGCTCCAACTGGTGTAGGAGGGTGATACATCCGTGTGGTACCATAATGGAACTGTCATTGGTCTAAGTGTGTCGGCCTCTGCCGACTGCCACTATAACCTAACCTAACCTAACCTAACCTAACCTACTGTTCGTCTGGTAGCTCATCAGGAAGTTCAAACATTTTGCCAGTCTCAAATGAGATACCGGTCGAGCTGAACTCCGATGCCAAGGAAAAGTTACAAGGTAAAAATAGGAAAATGTCGTACCAGTGAGTGGACCAAAAGCAAGGCAAAAGCTTTAAGGTATATAGGAACAGCTTACGTTTCAAGCGGAAAAGATATGAAGAAAGAGAACTGGGTCCTGTTTGTAAGTATAAGCTCAACTATTCTTAAAAGACTGCTGAACAGTGATTAAACTTTTTAAGTTTATGTTTAACTTAATTTTTATATGGTTTAAATCAAAAATAAGCCGACAGTAATACTTAAGAAGTTTTAGAAATAGGGCAGGTGAACATTGATTTAAGGTAAAATATATTAAATGTACTTTTCTTTGTTTCTTTTTAAAAAAAAAAAATATTTTAATTTTGTGTATGTAAAGACATTTTTTGAGCTAAATACAAAGCACTGCTGAACAGTTTTTTATGTTTAATATTTTTATTACATTTGTATATCAACACAATAAAAAATATTTAAGCAGAAACTCTTAAGTTAACTCTTACACTCAAAATAAAAAAATAAATTTGATATTAATCATCAATGGTTTTATTTCTAAACAAAACGACACTTTTCCGTATTGCTGTCTAAATTTATTACATATTATTGGCCGTTTTTTGTGCTAAACGACATAAGTCGAAATCAATTTTCTTAAATTACTTTATTTTGGATAGTTTCACTAATCCACTTGAAAGAAGAAAAAAAAAGAAAATTTTTACCATAAATAACTTTT
Source organism: Portevinia maculata (assembly GCA_949715645.1). NCBI lineage: Eukaryota > Metazoa > Arthropoda > Insecta > Diptera > Syrphidae > Portevinia > Portevinia maculata. Next base: position 171,652,878 of record OX454527.1, on the reverse strand, counting down.
AGGTTTTCGTTTAAATTCACAATGAAATAATTTTTTTTGTGTCAAAAATTATTTCAAATAGCTTTTCTGAAAAACTGCCTTTTTTGACTTATGTCACTCTGCTTTCAAAGCGACGATATAAGATACCTACTTAAGTTATTATATTATATTTATATATACACATACAGTCATACAATTGTAATAATTAATATTAAGAAAATAATAAAGAGAGCGTCAGTTTTATGATCGCGTTAAAACCAAACGGACGTGTCATCATTTAGTGAAACAGTACTACAAATTCCTCAGAAGTGGGATTACACAAAAAAAAAAAAAACAGAACAAACAAAATAATAGCTTGCCACAAGTGAAATTGTGTGAAAAATAAAATTGGCGTTACAAAGTTGGTTGTGTCGCCGCGAAATTTTTTTTTTGTCACCGATTGTTCAGTCACCGCGAAAATTTTTTTTATTCTCTTCGCAATAACAAACAGTATTGAATTCAAACGAATTCATAGCAGCAGATGTGCGAGGAGAACATCCAAGTAACGGACGACTACAAGAAGAGATCGAAATAGCCGCTAGACACTGCAGCTGAAAAAAAAAAACAAAACAACGTCATAATGAGTGAAAATGAACTGTGGCAACGGATCGCAAAATCAAACGATAGAGCAGAAGCTAAAGCAGAAGGTGGGGAAAAACGATCGGACGGTACGACAGGGGAATTTAACGTGGCGAAACAAATTGGATTGTAGAAGGAAATGTTGCCGGAATTTAGCGGAACGGCAAGTGTTGATGTGTGGCTGGCACAGCTAAGGAATGTCGAAGAAGTGTACGGTGTGGAGAAAAAAAAATTTGCACGCACTTTTCGTAAGTAAATTGAAAGGCAAGGCACAAGAATGGCTGCACGCACAAGCAAATTTTTAAGACGACGACGTAGACAACCTGACAGAGGAGTTGAAAGAAGTTTTTGGTACAAAACAAAACAAGATGGAGATGAGAAAAAGATTTGAAAACCGAAAGTGGAAAGTGAGCGAAACTTTCAGTGAATATTTTGACGACAAAGTGAAACTGGCGACTGGATTGAAAATGGACGAAGAAGAATGGATTGAATACGCGATTGAGGGATTTTCTGATGACAACATAAGGTTATATGCACGGGTCCAGGGGTATACAACAAAGGCAGGACTACTTCGAGCGTTCGGCAAAGTAACTCAGCGGAAGGTGTAAACGAGATCGACTGCTAATAAATTTAGCAACAAACAGACGGGATTGACAGCAGATAGAACGGCAAAAGAGAGACAAGTGGAAGGACAAAGAGTTGAAATCAGGTGCTATAATGGCAACTTGGTGGGACACATGGCAAATGGGTGTTCTAAGCCAAAGAGGAAGTCAGCAGTACATCAGTTGTCAGAAGATGACAAGGCCAATGATTACGTAAGACGTTTGTATTTTAAGTTTATTGTTAATAGTGATAGTATCCTCTTTGACTGCCTCATAGACTCTGGAAGTCCGATAAGTATGGTTAGAAGATCGTGTATACCGACTAATATATAAATGTAACACACGGAAAAAATATTTCGGGTTAAATAAAAGTTTGCTTAAAATATATGGAATGGTGTCGTGCGTCGTTTTTTATAAAAAAGTTGGAATTAAAGTAAATTTTATGGTAATAGACGATGGATCGACGAGTTATGAGGCAATCTTGGGGAGGGATTTCCTAAAAAGTGGAAAATTTAAACTAGTTTCACAGTTAGAGAATAATACAACTTGCTCAAATGAAATAGAAAATGATAGTGAACGTTTTGAAAAACAGCTCTTGTTAATCGACTGTAAAGATAATGATAGTTCAGAATTGGATTTAGAAGTTGGTGAAGACGTATGTTATGGTCATAAAGAAAAGCTTAAAATGTTATATAGGTCAAATTATTTGCTTGCCGATCGCCCTACGGAACCGGTAATAAAAACTAAAATGAATTTAACGCTAAATGACATAAAACCTTTTCAGTGTCGACCGCGTGGTTCGTCGTATGCCGAAAAAAATTAACTAAGTTCGTTACTAGACGAATATATCAGTAAAGGGTATATTAGAGAAAGCGAATCTGTCGTGTCGCCGATAGTGTTGGTGAAAAAGAAAACAGGGGATCTTAGAATGTGTATAGATTTTCGTACGTTAAATAAAGCCACTGCAAAAGATAGTTATCCGATACCGGTGATCGACGATTTGCTAGACAAAGTGGTAGACAAGACGATTTTTTCTAAACTAGACCTCAAGAACGGGTTTTTTCACGTATACATGCATGAAGACGCGATAAAATATACGTCGTTCATTACGCCGTTAGGGCAGTACGAATTCTTGCGAATGCCGTTTGGTTTGAAAAACGCGCCGTCAACGTTTCAAAGACACATTAACAAGATATTTGCAGACATGATTAGGAACGATGAAGTTATAGTATAACTAGACGATATAATGATAGCTACGACGACATACGAAGACCATTTTAGGATACTCTCTGAAGTTTGGAAGAGGATGGTAGAAAATAAATTGGAAACAAGGATAGATAAGTGCAAATTTTTACAAAAGAAGATAAAATATTTAGGTCTTACGATTACGGGGGAGGGTATACAGGCAGATGATAGGGGTATCGAAGCTATAAAAAATGTTCCGATTCCACAAAAAACTCATGCAGTACAAAGTTTTCTGGGATTGTGTTCTTACTTCCGTAGATTCGTTAGAGATTTTTCAACCATAGCAAAACCACTGTACGACCTTACCAAAAAAGACAGAGAATTCAAGTTCGGTGACGAACAATTAAAGGCTTTTGAAAGCTTGAAAGACAAGTTGATAGAAGCTCCGGTCTTGGCACTGTATAGTCCAAAGGACGACACAGAACTTCATTGCGACGCAAGTGCACAGGGATTTGGAGCGATTCTGCTACAAAGAAAGCAAGACGGAAAGTTACATCCGATTTTCTATTTTTCAAAGAGAACGACAGATTACGAAGCAAAATTGCATAGTTTTGAGCTAGAGGCGCTGGCAATAATAAGTGCTTTAAAACGTTTTAGGGTATATTTACAGGGTAAACAGTTCAAGATCGTAACTGATTGTAATTCGTTGACCCTAACGCTAAACAAGAAAGAACTTAACCCTAGAATAGCCAGATGGGCGTTAGAGCTACAAAATTTTGATTACACTCTAGCACACAGGGCAGGTACTCGCATGCAACATGTCGACGCGCTAAGTAGATCGACAAATATTCTGACGGTCGAAACAATACTTTCGAGGAAAACCTGATAGTATGCCAAGGAAAATACGGAAATATAGTAAAAATCAAAGAGTTGTTAGAACGATCGAACCATAATTTATATGAAATGAGAAACGGAGTGGTATATAGAAAGAAAAATGATGGCAGTGTCGTGTTTTGTGTACCAACAGAAATGGAAAGTCACGTTTTGTATAAATATCATGACGAAGTAGGTCATGTAGGAACAGATACTGGTTTCCCAAAATGAGAGAGAAGATAGGATCGCACATAAAAAACTGTTTGAAGTGTATTGCTTTTTCGGCTAAACAGGGACGTGAAGAGGGTTTCATTCACAACATACCTAAAGAAGAAAAACCGTTCGTGGTAGTACATGTAGATCATTATGGTCCAATAGACAATTCAAGGACGGTTAAAAAATATATACTGGTAGTAATAGATGCTTTTACAAAGTTCGTGAGACTCTACCCAACTAAGACTACAAATACAAAGGAAGTAAATCGAGCGTTAACGGACTATTTTAGAGCGTATAGTAGACCGAAGTACATTATATCAGATAGGGGTAGTTGTTTTACCTCGGCAGAGTTCAAGGACTTTTTGTCCAAAGAAGGTGTTCAACATATAAAGATTGCGACAGGTTCACCCCAAGCAAACGGACAAGTAGAGAGAGTAAACAGGAGCTTGGGACCAATGATAGCAAAGTTAGTTAAACCAGAAGAAGGGGTATTTTGGGACCACGTTTTAGAGGTAGTCGAACATACACTCAATAACACGGTGGGCAGGACTACAAAAGAACATCCTAGTGTAATGTTGTTTGGAGTGAATCAAAAAGGCAAATGGTCGGATGATCTTAAGGAAAATTTGACAGAACTAGAGTCAGGAGACGTACGCGACCTGACAAAGACACGTAGCAAAGCAGCTCTAGAACAAAAGAAGTCACAGGCATACAACAAATGATACGTAGATAAGAAACGGTGCAAGCCCACGAAATATAATGTAGGAGACTACGCTATGATAAAAAATGTTGACTCGCACCCGGGGGCGTCTAAAAAACTGATACCGAAATTTAGAGGACCCTACCAGATCGAAAAAGTCCTACGAAACCTACCTTACCAAGGAGTATGGGCGGTCGGTAATATGAAACCATGGTTGAACAAAAGTAAAGCGAATGATTGATTGTAAATTTGCAAGATCAGGTGATCTTAATGGCCAGGATGGCCGAGTTGTAGTAATTATTGTAAGAGTTTTGCATGCAACTCACACTGTCAGACCATATTTATATTCATGTACCTACATTCATAAGCTGTGATCATATATATACACATACAGTCATACACATATAAGATACCTACTTAAGTTTTTTTTTTTTTTTTTTTTTTTTTATAATTTGCGTGCGCTAAAGGGATATATTTTTTCTGTAGTGACACAGTACCCTTATAATGGTAAAACCACAGCGAAGGCATTTTTAGTTTGTTGCGCAAGTAGCTCCCAGCAATTCATTGCCTATTTTTGGGTGCTAAAGGGTGATTTTTTAAGAGCTTGAGAACTTTTAAAAAAAAAAAAACGCATAAAATTTGCAAAATCTCATCGATTCTTTATTTGAAACGTTAGATTGGTCCATGACATTTACTTTTTGAAGATAATTTCATTTAAATGTTGACCGCGGCTGCGTCTTAGGTGGTCCATTCGGAAAGTCCAATTTTGGGTAACTTTTTCGAGCATTTCGGCCGGAATAGCCCGAATTTCTTCGGAAATGTTGTCTTCCAAAGCTGGAATAGTTGCTGGCTTATTTGTGTAGACTTTAGACTTGACGTAGCCCCACCAAAAATAGTCTAAAGGCGTCAAATCGCATGATCTTGGTGGCCAACTTACCGGTCTATTCCTTGAGATGAATTGTTCTCCGAAGTTTTCCCTCAAAATGGCCATAGAATCGCGAGCTGTGTGGCATGTAGCGCCATCTTGTTGAAACCACATGTCAACCAAGTTCAGTTCTTCCATTTTTGGCAACAAAAAGTTTGTTAGCATTGAACGATAGCGATCGCCATTCACCGTAACGTTGCGTCCAACAGCATCTTTGAAAAAATACGGTCCAATGATTCCACCAGCGTACAAACCACACCAAACAGTGCATTTTTTGGGATGCATGGGCAGTTCTTGAACGGCTTCTGGTTGCTCTTCACTCCAAATGCGGCAATTGTGCTTATTTACGTAGCCATTCAACCAGAAATGAGCCTGATCGCTGAACAAAATTTGTCGATAAAAAAGCGGATTTTCTGCCAACTTTTCTAGGGCCCATTCACTGAAAATTCAAGCGTTGCTCGTTAGTAAGTCTATTCATGATGAAATGTCAAAGCATACTGCGCATCTTTCTCTTTGACACCATGTCTGAAATCCCGCGTGATCTGTCAAATACTAATGCATGAAAATCCTAACCTTAAAAAAATCACCCTTTACTTACTGAAAGAATAGAAGGATAGGAAAGAAGTTTGGTGCGATGAGATTTTTTTTTCTCAACAGGTGGCGCCTAAATTGCTTTAGGGAGATCAGTTTTTGTTGTGTGTATTCAATTTATAAAAATCATGGCCCTGGTCGGGATTCGAACGCACGACCTGCCAATCACTTAGTGAATACACTACCATCGCACCTTCCAACAGCGGCGATCACCGATAAACTTATTACCTCCGCGCACACGCTCAAAGGCTCCGGAATAAGTATATTTCGCGAGCAATCACTTATCAAGAAGAAAAAGAAAAACACTAATAGAAATAAAAAACAAACTGCGGCAGATAAATCCAAACGCCCGAATTTTCGTTAAAGGAGACAACAAATTGCAAATCAACAATCAACTTTTTGTTTATCAAATTTCACGAGGTTTAGTTGTCAAATCAGCAGCGGACATGTCACTCATTAGTGAACTATTTGGTGACAGTGGTTACGAGTACTTTGACTGCAGCGAGGGAGCGAGGTTGGCCGTGGTTCCAAGCTCTTCTTCCGCTTTTGGCCTCCAACCGCAGCGAGCGCCATTTGGAAATCAGAGTTCACACCATGTTAGGGATAAAACACAATAGGTAAATTCTGTCGTCTGCAATAACACAACTATTTTTCAAAAATTAAATATATGCTCGTATAATATAACTGGTCTCAAAAGTAAGCTTTTACATTCCGATTTTTTTAAATATTTACACCAATATGATGTTATAATTCTTATAGAAACTTTTATTGAAGAAAAGAATCAAAATGAATTTCTAAAATATTTCAAAGACTTTAAAGTAATGTTTACACCCGCGATAAGATCTAATTTGCATGGAAGAGCCAGTGGGGGTATTCTATATGGGATTAAAAAGTCTTTATGGGGTAATCTTATTAATTTTAAAATTATTGAATCTAAAATTATTTTTCATATGGTTAGCAACAACCTGAACTATTATATTATTCCTATTTATTTAAATTGCAATCATTGGCTTAGCGACTTCAATGAACTAGTGGAATTTATGAATAACACTTCTCTTGACCATGTGTTAATCGTCGGTGATTTAAATGCTAGGATTGGTGAATATCAAAATTCTTCCGCCAATATTTTACGAGCACGAGTTGCACTGGCCGAGAGTAGATGTTCTAAGGATAAAATTTATAACCGCAACGGGGGGAGTTTAAAAGAATTTTTTGAAGTTTTCGGTCTATTTGTTTTGAATGGGTCTTCTATTAGTGATGGATGTGGCGAATTCACTTTTGTTAGCGGGCAGGGACAATCCGTGATTGACTTTGCTGCGATTTCAGGGGACTGGCTGAACATTATCGATGACTTTGATGTTGCACTAGTCAACTACTCGGCTCATTTTCCAATTGTAATTAAAATTCAGCTAAAGGAGTTAAACCAGCAAGCTACACCTTCTAGTTTTAATAAGCTGAAGTGGTCGGAGAACAATGCAACCCTCTATAGAAGCCTCCTTTCTCGGCACTTACTATCTCTGCCCCAACAATCCGCAGTCTCGTCTGAAGTGGTATGTGAAAGTATAGAACGGGTTATAAAGACCGCAGCACCTTTTGCGTTGAAGAGTACACACACTTTTGTAGCTAAAAATGTATGGTTTGATAAGGATTGCAGAAATCTCCGTAAACTTTCGTTCGTTTACTTAAAACTGTTTAGAACGACCAATTCTCAATTTTTCAAAAACATCTATCTTCGCGTTAATAATGATTTAAAAAAAATGTGCTCAGTTAAGAAAATCACCTAGTTAAAAAACGTGGCTAAGAAATTGGAAAACTGCACAAACTCAAAGATATTTTGGGAGACAGTGCGCAATCTTGGTGGGCGCAATCAGGGTATGAAGTTCTCTTTAGAAGCTGAGACGTTAGCAGCTCATTTTAAAACTCTACTCTCAGCTGATGAAGACCTTCATACCTTTGATTACGCGCTACCTGATACTAGAGTCAACGAGCTGGATTTAGAATTCTCATTGCCCGAATTGGAAGTAACGCTCCAAAGATTGAAAAACAGCAAGGCTCCTGGCCTAGACGGCATACCAGTCGAGTTTTATAAAAACAGCACTATTGATTTTAAAAACTACCTCGTGTCTTTCTATAACAAAGTGTACAATGATGGATGTGTCCCTAACAGTTTCAACGAATCTGTAATTTTTGCCATTTTTAAAAAAGGTGATGCTAACGCTGCGGAAAATTATAGAGGTATTTCAATTTTAAATTCAATAAGAAAAACTTTCACTGCAATCCTATATGAAAGACTCTCAAAATGGATTGAGGATAACAGTCTTTTGAGCATCTTTCAAGCCGGTTTCCGCCCAGGTTTTTCAACCATGGATCATATCTTGGCCATTTCTAGCATTGCTCAACAATTTATAGATAGAAAAAAGAAACTATACACTTGCTTTGTTGATTTTAAAGCTGCATTCGATAAAGTCAATAGACCAGCTTTAATATACAAACTTTCTTGCATTGGTTTGTCAAGAAAGTTTCTCGTAGTGTATGCAAGTCTTATTTCGTCAACAAATGCAAGGGTATGGGACGGTTTCACATTTTCAAATCGATTTGATACAATTACAGGTGTTCTTCAGGGTTGTATCCTCAGCCCATTATTATTTGCCCTGTTCATAGATGATGTCTGCGAGCTTCGTCCGGGTGGAGTTAATTTTGCTAACATTATAATCAAAGTCCTGTTGTACGCGGACGATCTAGTTATGCTTGCTGATAATCCTTTCACGCTTCAATTGCAAATAAACCGTCTAAGTTCATTTTGCGAGTCTTGGGGCTTGCAAATTAATACCCAAAAAACTAAGATTGTTATATTTGAAAAGAGACAATCAAGAAGGCGAGCGGAAGAAAAATGGTCTCTAAACAATACACACATTGAGGTTTTACAAGAGTTTAAATATTTGGGTGTCCTCTTGACCTACAATTTAAGCTATCTAAAGCACTCCAAAGAAAAAAGCAACGAAGCTAAATTGGCTCTTAATATAATGTGGCCAAAGTTTTTTTCGAACCAAAATGTTGATTTAACGTCCAAGTACAAAGTTTTCAACGCGACAGTAAATGCATGCATGGCATATGGCGTCCAACCCGTCGGATACACACACTTCGAAGCTTTTGAAACTGTACAAAGGAACTTTTTTAAGAGGATTTTTCGTTTGCCTAACTCAACACCCAACTACGCCATATATGTGGAGTCAGGAATAGTCCCTATATATATACAAAATTTGAAGGCAAATGCGAACTTCATTACTAGAGTGATGAAAAGAAGTGAAACTTGTCTTCACAAAATCATCTTAAGAAAATTACTTCGAGTGAATGCTTCCCCGTTTAAAAACTGGAACGAACTAGCTTTATCTTACGAAACAAGTTTAAACTTAACAGAAACTAATGTGACCGATTGGCAGGCTCAGTTTTCTGATGTGATTGCTAAGGTGGATCACAAAATGTTTCTGGATAACCTTTCCAGAGCATCTTCATCTACTTCAAGAGCTATTTATAGTCATTTAAACCATGAACTGCCCTCGGAAGTCTCTTACTTTAGTAATGAATTTTCAGCCTCGGTTATAAGTATTATTTTTAGAGCAAGAGTTGAAATTTTAAATTTGAACTTTATACCTCATCGATCAGACTTGCCCCAGCTATGTGATCTATGTAACGGAAGAGTGAATGAAGATATATACCATTTCGTTGCTGCTTGTCCTATTCTACAAGAAATTCGCCGGTTGCATTTTCGGGAAAGTTTTATATCTTTGGACAAACTTTTTGAAATTTTAAATGGAGCAATGGGCTGGCTCAGCCTCTTTAAATATTGCCAACATGCTCTTTCTTACCGTAACAGTTTCACATATTAAACTTAGTCGATTACCCACTTATTGCAGTTTTGACCAAATTTTATACCTAACTATTTATTGTTTTGTTGCTGATCATACTAAATTTGATAATATCTCTTTTGTGTTTCAAATCACGTTAAAATTGATAATATTGTATAAACAGCTATTTCTAACCAAATTGTGTATTATCTTGGGTTTCAAATCATGTTAAAATTGATAAAATTTTGTATAAACAGCTAATCAAATTAACCAAATTGTATAATATTTTGTGTTTCAAATCACGTTAAAATTGATAGCATTGTTTTATATAATAATATTTCTTCATATCTTTTGTTAAACTTTTTTTTTTTTTTTTTTTCCTTTTCTTTATATTTTAAAATTTTTGCTTTTTATTATTTCTTTTATTTTTAAATCATATTATGAAATGTCATCTCAGGCAGACGGCAGTATTGCCATGTCCTTATTCTTAAGTATACCAATTTGTAAAATTTATGATGAAAAAATAAAGAATCTATCTATCTATCTATCTCTATCTACCATCGCACCATTGCCACATTTATATATACACATACAGTCATACACTTGTAATAATTAATATTAAGAAAATAATAAAGAGAGCGTCAGTTTTATGATCGCGTTAAAACCAAACGGACGCGTCATCATTTAGTGAAACAGTACTACACTTACCTATGCACCTACACTACATCACATACTTTGAAAAACAAAATAATATTTAGCTATAATATTATTCATATCTGCAATTATATTCATATGATAGCTATGTATGTATTTTTATGATCGCAATGAACATGAAAACAACATTTTCAGATCAGATACCTAGGTAGCGCAATGGTAGTGCAATTAGAAATAACACTTGTATCATTTATCAGTAAACCCAATAGCAAATAAAAAAAAAACTCCAATAAATGTCTAACAAAAATTCCAAAAGTAAAAAGGAAATAAAAACAATCAAAGCGTAGCGACAGCAACGATAAGTATCAAATATCCTACCTTAAACTGATTAATAACAAAAAATTACTTGAGGAATATTTCTTTGGGATATTATACATTTTCGTTTTTATGTAATCCATTTCACAAACCCACACAAGCGATTACAGCGACGTATGGACCGCGTAGCCGATGTTTGCTTCGGTGCCGTTTCTATTTGTAGTTATTCAATGATACAAAGATATAATTCCTTGCAATGGATAAGCGGTTCGAGAATCCGCTACCCAAAATACTTTTATACCATTCTTAGCTGGTTTTGATGGTATGTATTGGGTGAATTTCGTTCGGCCTCTATAAGGAAAAAGTTGTTCGTCGACAGTCATACTTTCATGTGGTCTATATAAAAGCCGAAGATTATAGTTGAGCATTATCCATAGGTCTCTTTTTGCTACATTCTCTATCATTTGCTTGTCGTTCCGCACTTGTATTGATGTTATCAAAGCGTATATAACTCTGTATTTCTTGTAATCGTGTCCTGCTGAGACTACCTCTATAAATTGGTAAGGCGTCCGGTTTCCACAATTCATCAACATGCTCTAAATTAGAGTGATGGACACCAGCAACAATTAGTATACCAAAATATGCATTGAGCTCTTCTAATGATAGAAGTTTCCAATTTGTTTTTGTTTGCGGATTCGCCTTATTGCAATTCTTTGTACACTGCATGGCCTTGCGATTTGTTTCCCTGATTATTATATTTTTCATTTCATCCGTGAAAATCAAATTGAAGATTTCAACCTCTGTCAAGTGCTTAGTTTTCCGATGTGGTCCACCTGAGATAATAAAAAAGAAATAATAAATTATACTTTCATTACCTATTCTTGAAACACGTTATATATCTTACCAGATTCACGAATAATATTGTAAGACCGGGTTTGCGATGATGGCATTGGCGATGTTTTCCAGATAGTATTATCTCGAGATACATATTCTCCCGCAAGTTCCCGTGATGAAGCAATATCGTCTAGACAACTTTCAATATCAGCTTCGCTATCATCATAAGTTGACTGAACTTCAATAGCGTTTTCCATTAAGTCGATGTTGGCTAGATCTTCTACGTCAGAATCCTGAGCACCCAATCAACTGGCAACCAATCAACATCGTTATTGTTGTCATCGTTTGCCAAAGAACTTTCCTCGTCAGAATTGTCTTCATATAAAGACATTAGCTGTTCTTCAGTTAAACTGATGTAGGTGTACGAAATACGAATAGTTACGATTAATTAACGATATCACGATTATAATAATCAGCTATCAAAATGTAAAACACTTACCGATCTAATCGAATAATACCTCTAGAGTTGCATGGTACTGATTCAATTTCTGATCTATAAATTTGAAGTTAATGTTCGCATGAATTTCAATACATAGTTACGAATTGTAACGATTGCATTTGCATTAGCTTACCGAACTGGCCGAACTTTAGGTTTGTTTGGATTAACTTCCATAATTAGATATATTTCATCAACTTTGCTCATGGAATTCTAAAGATCTAATGAAATACTGATGACTAATAGCACGTATTTTACATTTCCCAAAGCTAACGGTAACTAAGGGAAAGGTAACTATGGAAACGATAACTAAGGAAACGGTTACTTAAGAAACGGACTGAAGAATACTTTTTTTTTTAAATGAGTACCCGGGTACTCTGTACGGCAGATACAAGGTGTAAATTTCTATGGTAACATAAGGGTTAAACATCCCCAGTTGATGATGCATTTTTAGAGGCATTATTCTCTTTTGTATTTGTTGGATCAATTTTGATTCCCACGATTATTCCATACTCTTGTCTAAATATTACCAGTTCTCTGCCACAAACATGTTTTTGGCACAAATGAACGGGAGCTACAGTCTTGAAGAATTTAAGAATTTTTTTTTAAAATCCGGCGCGTGAATGGATAAAAACGATATGATCTTATGAGAAGGCATGGACTAATGTAATTACTTACTTAGGTGGCGCTACAGTCCGGGGTGGACCTGGGCCGCAACCAATACGCCTCTCCAGTTAGCACGATCTTTGCCTAACCGCCTCCAGTTGCGCACTCCAAGTTGGTTAAGGTCCCCTTCCACTTGCGCGCGCCACCTAAGGCGAGGTCTTCTCTACTGCGTTGTCCCTCCGGGTTGAAATCAAAGACTCTTCGGGCCGGAGAGTTGGTGTCCATTCGCTCTACATGTCCTAGCCATCTTAGTCGACTGATAAGTACTTTTTTAACCAGGTCGATGTCGCAGTACAGCTCGTAGAGTTCGCTGTTAAATCTCCTCCTTCAAAGCCCGTCAACGCCAACGGGACCGAAAATCATTAGAAGAATCGAAACGACCAAGAAGATCTTCATCCGCTTTTGCTAATGCCTACGCTTCTACGCCGTAGAGCAGTACTTGGATGATGAGGGTCTTATATAGAGCCTCCTTAATTTCTTTTCTTGACAAGGCCTTACTAATCAATTGCCGTCTTAGGGCAAAGAAACAGCGGTTGGCAAGTGTAATTCTTCGTTTGATTTCAGCTGTGGTGTCATTATCAGAATTAAAAGCGGAGCCGAGGTAGACAAAGTCCCTAACTACCTTAAAATTATAGCTGTCTATCGTGACGTTCTGTCCGATTCGTTGATGTTGTGTGTCCTTTATTGTTGACAGCTTATATTTTGTTTTGCCCTCATTCACCACTTAACCCATTTTTGCCGCTTTGGTGTAATACTTGCAAACGCACCAGTGACTACTCGCTGTGTTCTGCCAATTATGTCAGTGTCGCCAGCATATGCAAGTAGTTGCACAGACTTTTGAAAAATTGTGCCTCAAATGTTGGCTTGCGAGTTTCGCAGAATTTTCTCAAGTATGTTGTTGAAGATGTCACATAACAGCGCATCACCTTGTCTAAATCCTCTTTTGACATATGCTGCCTTAAAATCGATTAAAATGATGGTGGGTATCGATTTAGACTTCTTGGGTTTTCTCCAGGATCTGCCGTAGTGGGCCTAAAACCGCACTGGTACGGACCAATCAGGTCGTTGACGAATGGTTTCAGGCGTTGACACAGTACAGCACACATGATCTTATAGGCAGTATTCAGGAGACTGATGCCTCTATAATTGCCGCAGTTTACAGGCTCTCCTTTCTTGTGGATCGGGCAAACGATGCTGAGGTTCCATTCATCAGGCATACTTTCTTCTGACCAAATCTTAGAAACGAGTTGGTGTATGCTCTCCACCAGGTCATCTCCCGCTGCCTTAAAGAGCTTGTCATTTAAACCGTCTGATCTAACAGCTTTGTTGGACTTAAGCTTGGATATCGCTATCCTCACTTCGTTTTGGTCAAGTGGACGGAAGTCATCGTCCAGGCTGAATAGTTCGCTCTGCCTGACAGTATAATTTGTGTCGTCTTCGCCATTTAGCAATCTGCAGACATGATTTTTCCATGTCCTCAGCACCGACTGTGACTCTACTACAATATTTTGGACTAATGTAAACCTTTCTTAAATACAAGTGTAGCAAGAAAAATGCAACAAAAAGTGAGGTGCCATATCATCAACCAGTGGGTGCCCAATTAACCTGCATTTTTTAAGACGTTTTTTTTAAAAGAGTTTTTGTTTTTTTTTTTAATTAAAGGATGTTTTAAACATTGAATTATATTTATTTTCTTTGTTTTTTTTAATTAAATAATTAATTTTTATATTTTTGTTTGAAGTTAAAATCTCTTTTATTTTTGAGATATAAGGAAAATAAAACAGAGGGACGGGCTACAGTCCGCTTGGGCGCACTGTTGGTTAGCCTATTCTTATTCCTATCCCTCATAAGTGGGCTGACAAATGTCTTAGTATGGTTGAATTGTTAAGAAGGCTCTACATATTTTGTTATATAACTTTTAAAGAATTTAATCGAAAAAAAACGAAGCTTTTGTAAATAAAACGCTCCCTAGCTCAAACTTTTGCTTTTCAATAAAATTGTTTTATTTAATTGTGGGCGTGCCAGTACGCGGATTTTAAAAATTAAATCTCCCAAGCAGGTTTAGGAGAAAAAATTCATATATAAAAAAATTCAGCTTTCTAGCCCAAAATTCGATTTTTTCGATAAATTTGTTTTTTTTTTTTTAGTTTGTGGGCGTGTCTGTGGGCGGATTTCAAAGAGAGTATATGGTTAATATGTATTAAAAACTATGAGTCAAAATTAATATATAGGTACCCTTAGAATAGGGTATAAAAATGGCTGCCATATTCCCGACTGTAGATTTCTTCAATTATTTAAGGTTAACGACATTCAAGAGGAGGGCAAAAAATCAAGACAAATCACGGTTATTGGAGTAGAAAATCTATGAGTTTCTAATGTCCCTCACTGTTTCAGAAATCCCTAGGACCAAAAGCATTTGAAATGCTCATATAAAATTGTTTGCGCGTATTTCGCCACAGTGAAAAACATAAGAGGAGAAATGTAGGGTAGGGTGGGGCACTTTGACTTTAACGATTACAGAAAGCCGGTAGATTTTTGAATAAAGTCTTCGATAATAAATCATGTGAAACAGCACTCCTTCAACAGTTGTGGTGCTGAGTCCGGTTTCACATACTTTCTTTGATTTTGTGTTATTTCGCATAATCGATATGAAAAGTTACCTACAAATGCATCAGACACGGCATCGTCAACCAGTGAAATTGAAAGAAACAAAACATTCATTCTGGATGACGTCTTAGTTGATCGTTTCATCATCGGACTGCGAAATGAGAAAATCCATTGTTCAATTGAAAAGTTTTCATAGATTATTTGTATGAACATGGAATTTTATTAGGTTGTTGTTTGATTGTTTAATAGAAAACTGTTCTGTCATTGAGAAGTTGTTTTAAAGAAGTGCTCCCAAAAAGAATTCAAAAAATTAATAGAAGGTGGAAATAATTGACCAGTTTTGATTTTAAAAAAAGTCAAGAATTTGAACCGCACAAGCCAACATAAGTCTGAGTAATTCCTAGCAATCTAAGCGCCAAACTGAAGTCCATATCCCACTGGTTAGTTAATCTCACTAAACGAACAAAAGGGTTATTCAAGAATCGTCACCATACCATTTTAATTGAGAAGCGGCGATCTTGTGGAAACTCCATCGGTATGGTATCGGAAACTATAACTGACATCGCCATTGTTCAGCTAAAGGAGATTATAGAAGAAAAGAATATGGAACTCGCAAGTAAGCTAGTCTCGAAATCTGAATTCCAACAGCTTTATTCTGAGCTATCAGGAATAAAAATAAAGCAAAACCGGATTTCAGCAAAAGTGGTGCAGCTGGAAAACCGTAACATGCTTCTGGAAGAGCAAATGGACAAACTTATGATGAAAAGCACCGAATCCAATATCGTGGTACACTTCCAATCAGAGAGCGACAGCGACCCAACAGAATAAGCAAAAGCCGTGTGCGTTGGTTTATTGGCCAATAACTTCACTTGAGGATAACAGTCTTTTGAGCATCTTTCAAGCCGGTTTCCGCCCAGGTTTTTCAACCATGGATCATATCTTGGCCATTTCTAGCATTGCTCAACAATTTATAGATAGAAAAAAGCAACTATACACTTGCTTTGTTGATTTTAAAGCTGCATTCGATAAAGTCAATAGACCAGCTTTAATATACAAACTTTCTTGCATTGGTTCGTCAAGAAAGTTTCTCGTAGTGTATGCAAGTCTTATTTCGTCAACAAATGCAAGGGTATGGGACGGTTTCACATTTTCAAATCGATTTGATACAATTACAGGTGTTCCTCAGGGTTGTATCCTCAGCCCATTATTATTTGCCCTGTTCATAGATGATGTCTGCGAGCTTCGTCCGGGTGGAGTTAATTTTGCTAACATTATAATCAAAGTCCTGTTGTACGCGGACGATCTTGTTATGCTTGCTGATAATCCTTTCACGCTTCAATTGCAAATAAACCGTCTAAGTTCATTTTGCGAGTCTTGGGGCTTGCAAATTAATACCCAAAAAACTAAGATTGTTATATTTGAAAAGAGACAATCAAGAAGGCGAGCGGAAGAAAAATGGTCTCTAAACAATACACACATTGAGGTTTTACAAGAGTTTAAATATTTGGGTGTCCTCTTGACCTACAATTTAAGCTATCTAAAGCACTCCAAAGAAAAAAGCAACGAAGCTAAATTGGCTCTTAATATAATGTGGCCAAAGTTTTTTTCGAACCAAAATGTTGATTTAACGTCCAAGTACAAAGTTTTCAACGCGACAGTAAATGCATGCATGGCATATGGCGTCCAACCCGTCGGATACACACACTTCGAAGCTTTTGAAACTGTACAAAGGAACTTTTTTAAGAGGATTTTTCGTTTGCCTAACTCAACACCCAACTACGCCATATATGTGGAGTCAGGAATAGTCCCTATATATATACAAAATTTGAAGGCAAATGCGAACTTCATTACTAGAGTGATGAAAAGAAGTGAAACTTGTCTTCACAAAATCATCTTAAGAAAATTAGTTCGAGTGAATGCTTCCCCGTTTAAAAACTGGAACGAACTAGCTTTATCTTACGAAACAAGTTTAAACTTAACAGAAACTAATGTGACCGATTGGCAGGCTCAGTTTTCTGATGTGATTGCTAAGGTGGATCACAAAATGTTTCTGGATAACCTTTCCAGAGCATCTTCATCTACTTCAAGAGCTATTTATAGTCATTTAAACCATGAACTGCCCTCGGAAGTCTCTTACTTTAGTAATGAATTTTCAGCCTCGGTTATAAGTATTATTTTTAGAGCAAGAGTTGAAATTTTAAATTTGAACTTTATACCTCATCGATCAGACTTGCCCCAGCTATGTGATCTATGTAACGGAAGAGTGAATGAAGATATATACCATTTCGTTGCTGCTTGTCCTATTCTACAAGAAATTCGCCGGTTGCATTTTCGGGAAAGTTTTATATCTTTGGACAAACTTTTTGAAATTTTAAATGGAGCAATGGGCTGGCTCAGCCTCTTTAAATATTGCCAACATGCTCTTTCTTACCGTAACAGTTTCACATATTAAACTTAGTCGATTACCCACTTATTGCAGTTTTGACCAAATTTTATACCTAACTATTTATTGTTTTGTTGCTGATCATACTAAATTTGATAATATCTCTTTTGTGTTTCAAATCACGTTAAAATTGATAATATTGTATAAACAGCTATTTCTAACCAAATTGTGTATTATCTTGGGTTTCAAATCATGTTAAAATTGATAAAATTTTGTATAAACAGCTAATCAAATTAACCAAATTGTATAATATTTTGTGTTTCAAATCACGTTAAAATTGATAGCATTGTTTTATATAATAATATTTCTTCATATCTTTTGTTAAACTTTTTTTTTTTTTTTTTTTTTTTCCTTTTCTTTATATTTTAAAATTTTTGCTTTTTATTATTTCTTTTATTTTTAAATCATATTATGAAATGTCATCTCAGGCAGACGGCAGTATTGCCATGTCCTTATTCTTAAGTATACCAATTTGTAAAATTTATAATGAAAAAATAAAGAATCTATCTATCTATCTATCTCTATCTACCATCGCACCATTGCCACATTTATATATACACATACAGTCATACACTTGTAATAATTAATATTAAGAAAATAATAAAGAGAGCGTCAGTTTTATGATCGCGTTAAAACCAAACGGACGCGTCATCATTTAGTGAAACAGTACTACACTTACCTATGCACCTACACTACATCACATACTTTGAAAAACAAAATAATATTTAGCTATAATATTATTCATATCTGCAATTATATTCATATGATAGCTATGTATGTATTTTTATGATCGCAATGAACATGAAAACAACATTTTCAGATCAGATACCTAGGTAGCGCAATGGTAGTGCAATTAGAAATAACACTTGTATCATTTATCAGTAAACCCAATAGCAAATAAAAAAAAAACTCCAATAAATGTCTAACAAAAATTCCAAAAGTAAAAAGGAAATAAAAACAATCAAAGCGTAGCGACAGCAACGATAAGTATCAAATATCCTACCTTAAACTGATTAATAACAAAAAATTACTTGAGGAATATTTTTTTGGGATATTATACATTTTCGTTTTTATGTAATCCATTTCACAAACCCACACAAGCGATTACAGCGACGTATGGACCGCGTAGCCGATGTTTGCTTCGGTGCCGTTTCTATTTGTAGTTATTCAATGATACAAAGATATAATTCCTTGCAATGGATAAGCGGTTCGAGAATCCGCTACCCAAAATACTTTTATACCATTCTTAGCTGGTTTTGATGGTATGTATTGGGTGAATTTCGTTCGGCCTCTATAAGGAAAAAGTTGTTCGTCGACAGTCATACTTTCATGTGGTCTATATAAAAGCCGAAGATTATAGTTGAGCATTATCCATAGGTCTCTTTTTGCTACATTCTCTATCATTTGCTTGTCGTTCCGCACTTGTATTGATGTTATCAAAGCGTATATAACTCTGTATTTCTTGTAATCGTGTCCTGCTGAGACTACCTCTATAAATTGGTAAGGCGTCCGGTTTCCACAATTCATCAACATGCTCTAAATTAGAGTGATGGACACCAGCAACAATTAGTATACCAAAATATGCATTGAGCTCTTCTAATGATAGAAGTTTCCAATTTGTTTTTGTTTGCGGATTCGCCTTATTGCAATTCTTTGTACACTGCATGGCCTTGCGATTTGTTTCCCTGATTATTATATTTTTCATTTCATCCGTGAAAATCAAATTGAAGATTTCAACCTCTGTCAAGTGCTTAGTTTTCCGATGTGGTCCACCTGAGATAATAAAAAAGAAATAATAAATTATACTTTCATTACCTATTCTTGAAACACGTTATATATCTTACCAGATTCACGAATAATATTGTAAGACCGGGTTTGCGATGATGGCATTGGCGATGTTTTCCAGATAGTATTATCTCGAGATACATATTCTCCCGCAAGTTCCCGTGATGAAGCAATATCGTCTAGACAACTTTCAATATCAGCTTCGCTATCATCATAAGTTGACTGAACTTCAATAGCGTTTTCCATTAAGTCGATGTTGGCTAGATCTTCTACGTCAGAATCCTGAGCACCCAATCAACTGGCAACCAATCAACATCGTTATTGTTGTCATCGTTTGCCAAAGAACTTTCCTCGTCAGAATTGTCTTCATATAAAGACATTAGCTGTTCTTCAGTTAAACTGATGTAGGTGTACGAAATACGAATAGTTACGATTAATTAACGATATCACGATTATAATAATCAGCTATCAAAATGTAAAACACTTGCCGATCTAATCGAATAATACCTCTAGAGTTGCATGGTACTGATTCAATTTCTGATCTATAAATTTGAAGTTAATGTTCGCATGAATTTCAATACATAGTTACGAATTGTAACGATTGCATTTGCATTAGCTTACCGAACTGGCCGAACTTTAGGTTTATTTGGATTAACTTCCATAATTAGATATATTTCATCAACTTTGCTCATGGAATTCTAAAGATCTAATGAAATACTGATGACTAATAGCACGTATTTTACATTTCCCAAAGCTAACGGTAACTAAGGGAAAGGTAACTATGGAAACGATAACTAAGGAAACGGTTACTTAAGAAACGGACGGAAGAATACTTTTTTTTTTAAATGAGTACCCGGGTACTCTGTACGGCAGATACAAGGTGTAAATTTCTATGGTAACATAAGGGTTAAACATCCCCAGTTGATGATGCATTTTTAGAGGCATTATTCTCTTTTGTATTTGTTGGATCAATTTTGATTCCCACGATTATTCCATACTCTTGTCTAAATATTACCAGTTCTCTGCCACAAACATGTTTTTGGCACAAATGAACGGGAGCTACAGTCTTGAAGAATTTAAGAATTGTTTTTAAAATCCGGCGCGTGAATGGATAAAAACGATATGATCTTATGAGAAGGCATGGACTAATGTAATTACTTACTTAGGTGGCGCTACAGTCCGGGGTGGACCTGGGCCGCAACCAATACGCCTCTCCAGTTAGCACGATCTTTGCCTAACCGCCTCCAGTTGCGCACTCCAAGTTGGTTAAGGTCCCCTTCCACTTGCGCGCGCCACATAAGGCGAGGTCTTCTCTACTGCGTTGTCCCTCCGGGTTGAAATCAAAGACTCTTCGGGCCGGAGAGTTGGTGTCCATTCGCTCTACATGTCCTAGCCATCTTAGTCGACTGATAAGTACTTTTTTAACCAGGTCGATGTCGCAGTACAGCTCGTAGAGTTCGCTGTTAAATCTCCTCCTTCAAAGCCCGTCAACGCCAACGGGACCGAAAATCATTAGAAGAATCGAAACGACCAAGAAGATCTTCATCCGCTTTTGCTAATGCCTACGCTTCTACGCCGTAGAGCAGTACTTGGATGATGAGGGTCTTATATAGAGCCTCCTTAATTTCTTTTCTTGACAAGGCCTTACTAATCAATTGCCGTCTTAGGGCAAAGAAACAGCGGTTGGCAAGTGTAATTCTTCGTTTGATTTCAGCTGTGGTGTCATTATCAGAATTAAAAGCGGAGCCGAGGTAGACAAAGTCCCTAACTACCTTAAAATTATAGCTGTCTATCGTGACGTTCTGTCCGATTCGTTGATGTTGTGTGTCCTTTATTGTTGACAGCTTATATTTTGTTTTGCCCTCATTCACCACTTAACCCATTTTTGCCGCTTTGGTGTAATACTTGCAAACGCACCAGTGACTACTCGCTGTGTTCTGCCAATTATGTCAGTGTCGCCAGCATATGCAAGTAGTTGCACAGACTTTTGAAAAATTGTGCCTCAAATGTTGGCTTGCGAGTTTCGCAGAATTTTCTCAAGTATGTTGTTGAAGATGTCACATAACAGCGCATCACCTTGTCTAAATCCTCTTTTGACATATGCTGCCTTAAAATCGATTAAAATGATGGTGGGTATCGATTTAGACTTCTTGGGTTTTCTCCAGGATCTGCCGTAGTGTGAATATCTGATCGGCCGTGGACTTACCGGGCCTAAAACCGCACTGGTACGGACCAATCAGGTCGTTGACGAATGGTTTCAGGCGTTCACACAGTACAGCACACATGATCTTATAGGCAGTATTCAGGAGACTGATGCCTCTATAATTGCCGCAGTTTACAGGCTCTCCTTTCTTGTGGATCGGGCAAACGATGCTGAGGTTCCATTCATCAGGCATACTTTCTTCTGACCAAATCTTAGAAACGAGTTGGTGTATGCTCTCCACCAGGTCATCTCCCGCTGCCTTAAAGAGCTTGTCATTTAAACCGTCTGATCTAACAGCTTTGTTGGACTTAAGCTTGGATATCGCTATCCTCACTTCGTTTTGGTCAAGTGGACGGAAGTCATCGTCCAGGCTGAATAGTTCGCTCTGCCTGACAGTATAATTTGTGTCGTCTTCGCCATTTAGCAATCTGCAGACATGATTTTTCCATGTCCTCAGCACCGACTGTGACTCTACTACAATATTTTGGACTAATGTAAACCTTTCTTAAATACAAGTGTAGCAAGAAAAATGCAACAAAAAGTGAGGTGCCATATCATCAACCAGTGGGTGCCCAATTAACCTGCATTTTTTAAGACGTTTTTTTTAAAAGAGTTTTTGTTTTTTTTTTTTAATTAAAGGATGTTTTAAACATTGAATTATATTTATTTTCTTTGTTTTTTTTAATTAAATAATTAATTTTTATATTTTTGTTTGAAGTTAAAATCTCTTTTATTTTTGAGATATAAGGAAAATAAAACAGAGGGACGGGCTACAGTCCGCTTGGGCGCACTGTTGGTTAGCCTATTCTTTTCTTATTCCTATCCCTCATAAGTGGGCTGACAAATGTCTTAGTATGGTTGAATTGTTAAGAAGGCTCTACATATTTTGTTATATAACTTTTAAAGAATTTAATCGAAAAACGAAGCTTTTGTAAATAAAACGCTCCCTAGCTCAAACTTTTGCTTTTCAATAAAATTGTTTTATTTAATTTGTTTAATTGTGGGCGAAAAAATTCATATATAAAAAATTTCAGCTTTCTAGCCCAAAATTCGATTTTTTCGATAAATTTGTTTTTTTTTTGAGTTTGTGGGCGTGTCTGTGGGCGGATTTCAAAGAGAGTATATGGTTAATATGTATTAAAAACTATGAGTCAAAATTAATATATAGGTACCCTTAGAATAGGGCATAAAAATGGCTGCCATATTCCCGACTGTAGATTTCTTCAATTATTTAAGGTTAACGACATTCAAGAGGAGGGCAAAAAATCAAGACAAATCACGGTTATTGGAGTAGAAAATCTATGAGTTTCTAATGTCCCTCACTGTTTCAGAAATCCCTAGGACCAAAAGCATTTGAAATGCTCATATAAAATTGTTTGCGCGTATTTCGCCACAGTGAAAAACATAAGAGGAGAAATGTAGGGTAGGGTGGGGCACTTTGACTTTAACGATTACAGAAAGCCGGTAGATTTTTGAATAAAGTCTTCGATAATAAATCATGTGAAACAGCACTCCTTCAACAGTTGTGGTGCTGAGTCCGGTTTCACATACTTTCTTTGATTTTGTGTTATTTCGCATAATCGATATGAAAAGTTACCTACAAATGCATCAGACACGGCATCGTCAACCAGTGAAATTGAAAGAAACAAAACATTCATTCTGGATGACGTCTTAGTTGATCGTTTCATCATCGGACTGCGAAATGAGAAAATCCATTGTTCAATTGAAAAGTTTTCATAGATTATTTGTATGAACATGGAATTTTATTAGGTTGTTGTTTGATTGTTTAATAGAAAACTGTTCTGTCATTGAGAAGTTGTTTTAAAGAAGTGCTCCCAAAAAGAATTCAAAAAATTAATAGAAGGTGGAAATAATTGACCGGTTTTGATTTTAAAAAAAGTCAAGAATTTGAACCGCACAAGCCAACATAAGTCTGAGTAATTCCTAGCAATCTAAGCGCCAAACTGAAGTCCATATCCCACTGGTTAGTTAATCTCACTAAACGAACAAAAGGGTTATTCAAGAATCGTCACCATACCATTTTAATTGAGAAGCGGCGATCTTGTGGAAACTCCATCGGTATGGTATCGGAAACTATAACTGACATCGCCATTGTTCAGCTAAAGGAGATTATAGAAGAAAAGAATATGGAACTCGCAAGTAAGCTAGTCTCGAAATCTGAATTCCAACAGCTTTATTCTGAGCTATCAGGAATAAAAATAAAGCAAAACCGGATTTCAGCAAAAGTGGTGCAGCTGGAAAACCGTAACATGCTTCTGGAAGAGCAAATGGACAAACTTATGATGAAAAGCACCGAATCCAATATCGTGGTACACTTCCAATCAGAGAGCGACAGCGACCCAACAGAATAAGCAAAAGCCGTGTGCGTTGGTTTATTGGCCAATAACTTCACCTCGAGTAGAAAATAACTTCCCTTTTTTTTGTGAAGTTAGTGCCCACAATAGGTGACCTATTTCTTCACTTTTTTGTGGGAAATAATTTCTCTTAACATTTTATGATAATTCAAGAACCGTACCTCACACCTACTCCAAATTAAAGAGTGACCCCAAGCATTGGCTTGGGCATAGGGCTCAAATGAAACTGTAGAGAAAGCACTAACAAAATGGTTCGATCAAATGCGATCTCAAAATGCTGTAATAAGTGGAGTTCTCCTACTAACCAAAGCTAAAAAGTTTGCAGTTAAATTGCATCAAGACTTTGAGCCAACAAACGGGTGGTTGGCAGCGAAGGGAAAATATCAAGTTCAAAAAATTTGTAATTGGGAAATCCATGCGTCCGAGATGCTTCCAGGGAAAAACCGTGCCATTACCTATTTACTTTTCGCAGCATAAAGCGTAGATGACTTCTTCACTATGGGCTACAATTGTTAAAGAATTTGAAAGTGAAATGATTAAGCAAAAAAGAAAGGTTTTGTTATTTGTTGACAACGCTGCCTGCCACAAAGTGGAAAATTTGAATATTGAAAATGTTAAAATTGAATTCTTGCCTGCAAACACTACTTCAATTTTGCAGCCTCTCGATCAAGGCGTCATTCATTGTTTCAATGCCTACTTCCGCCAAATAATGGTCAGAAAACAATTGATTACGATTGAGAACGGATTAACAACGAAGGAATTTACCAAATCCATTACATTCTGCATTCACTTATGTACGCTAAGCGGTCTTGGTGGCTTGTTAAAAGTGAAGCGATTCAAGACAGTTTTCCAAAGGTATGCTCAATGTCTTTAAAGCACACATGAATAGGAATATGTTCAATGCGACCATAATACTCATTGCAATGAACTATTATCGGAAGAGGACATCGTAGCAGAAGTAGAAGCAGAACACCAATGCGATGAGGATGATTCATCGGAAGAAAACATTGCTAACAATGAAGCAATAACAGTGAAACCACCTAGTTTCGCTGAAACTTTGAATGCGCTAACAATCTTAAGAAGATTTTTAGAGCATAGCAATATGGATGATTGTAAAATCGAGATACTGGAGGAAAAATTGATAAAAACAAAATTTCATAACATAACCCAAAGAAAATTAACGGACTTTTTTACTTCGTAAATTATTTTCATACTGTAAAATAACATCTGTATTTGAACTGCAATGGCTTAAAAAGCCGTAATATATATGTGATTTATTTTATTTTACTTATTTATGTGTGATTTCCTTTAGTTTTTTATGAAGAATAAAAAAAATTTTGTTTTGTTTTTGTTAATCGTTCTAGAACAAATATTTTATTTTTAATAATCTACCTCTGAGCAGCTAAGAGATCAGAGTTTTGAGATAAGTAAGTGCCTTAAGCACTTAAGCGGGTTTTTATACCTGCACATCCCGGATAAGTGCCTCCAAAAGTTGGACAATTCCGCTAAGGTTCTTATCCGGGTTTTACTGTATTCTTTCCGATAGAACAAAGACCTAGGTACTTGATAAATACTAACTTTGCCACTAGGGTCCGTTTTAATACACCATCATTAAAAAAAAAAATTGGAACAACAATGACATATCAGAAAGTTGTGTCTTGAATCTCGTAGGTGAAACAAGTCAATCAGTTCAAACAAAGGCTTAAGTGTGAATTCGGTCGTTTTTATTTATTTATTTTTTCGATTTTTAGTGTAACAAAGACGTAAGTGTTCATTATGTCATTTTTAAACAATATAGTTAGTTTTTTTCATTTCCCACGACATAAGTGCTTATTGTGTCTTGTTGACACAAAATATTTTTTTTTTATTTTGATTACTTTTTTTTCCATTATTTTTTTAAAAGGTGAATTACTACACCAGAAAGTGTGTCAAATTTTCTTTATGTTGCAACTAACTTTAATTATTTTAAGAACTGTGTTCCTTATTTTTTTTAATAAAAACGATTTAAAAAATTTCAAATGCGTTTTTCTTAGAATCAACATTTTTGCACTTACGTCGTTGTTTTAGTAGAGGTGCGATATGGCCTTTGTTCAAGGTACCTAATCGTCAAGATGAAATCCCGAGCAACAGCTTATTCTAAGTAAAGCAAATAAACTTTTATTTTTCGAGGCTTTCTACACTGGAGCACTTAGAATCAATACTGCTCCATTGTTCTACCAGGAAGATACACCACTTTTACTGTTTGAATTTACTCGTTTTCCTAAGAAAATCGAGAAGGCGCCTCGATTATAAGGAGCTTAGGTTTACAGCACTCACCACATCAGCACCAAATACCTGCCAGCTGATACGATCAAACGGGGGACAATCACAGAGGAAATATTTCGCAGTGTCATTGCTTTCTCCACAGGCTTCGCAGTTGGTGGTGTCACTTAAGCTAGTAATTTGTCTGCAGCCAGCGGATATCCACGACATCTGTGATTGTGTTAATATGAAACTCAACCGTAACGCAGGCAGATATAACTCCGGTTCAGGTCATGAGAAGTCTTCCTCTGACCACTGTCTGATAAGTTTATCGGAGATCTCAATTCATTTGATTTCGTTATGACCCGGGACCCAGATAAGTCTCAGTGAATTCAACCTTCCGACCGAATTCAAAGAGATCTTGTATTCACGAACTATTTTGGATGTGGTTAAGGGGTTCAGCAAGGCCTTAAGCACAGCCTAACGGTCGCTACAGATGCAGATACTTCCTCCCTTCCATCTGTTCCTCACATCATAGTCCATAGCCATTAGGATAGCATAACTATTCGTTTGGAGCCATCGATGAAGATTCGACTGCATCAAAACTAAAGTGTGAGTTATACCAAAAGCCAGCTCTTCTCAAATGTGAGATAGATTTGATTGCGCAACGAATGATGTAAACATCAAGGAGCTGAAGGTTAAATAATAATAAACAATGACGCGACTCACCTAGTTGAGAAGAATCCTTTTACCAGAGCAGCGTTGAATTATTAATTTTAAAAATATTAAGGTATAATGTAGGAGGTTTCAAAAGAAGCAAATATTTGTATATTTTTTTAATTATATAAAAGCATTTAATATTTTTCTTTTATTTGAAACTCATCTATATATATAAAAATGTATCTTTGTTTGTTCGGATGCTTAAAACTCGAAAACGACTGGACCAAATTGGATACTTCCTTCTGCGGATTTGTTCGTAATTGCTCCGCGAAGGCTTAGGAAAAAAGAAAAATTGAAAAATTCTCGGTGTAGGCGGTCATTCCATTTGATAGCACAGTATATGTTCTTTGTGATTTGATAATTTGGGCTGTGTGGTCACGGAGGGGGGGGGGGGGGGGGGGGGGGGCAATGAATTAACTAATGTACTGATAAAGAAGTTGTACCCTTTTGTAAATCAAGAAAGAAAAATAAAACAACATTTGAAAGAAAGTCAAATTAATTTTAAATAAAATTTTTAGTTGTATTCAAAATTTCAATTGCACCCTTTTCGTTCGTTTGCTTTCTGTATTTTGGCTATTTCAAAGGTAAGTTAGTGATTTGTGAAAACTGCGTGCGATTTATAAAAAGTTATGATCATTTACAGTTCGATATTTGTTACGATGCCAAAAAGAGGTCATGGTAACATTGGTCGGCGTTCACAGAATGCATCACGACACCGAAATGTCATAGCACGTCAAACGGAAGAGGAACGTGCTATTGAAAGGGAATCAGCACGAATCAGAATAATTCAAAATCGTGCGCGACAGTCAGAAGAGATCAACGAAGCTTACAATGAGCAACAACGATTGAGAAGAAGAGAAGTTCGTGCTCGGCAAAGTGATGAAGCAAGGTCACAACGTGCGACTATTGAACGACAACGTTGGCAACAACAATTTATTCCGGGGAGCATTGAACGTGCAGCCTTTCGATATGACCCAAACATTCAATACAGTGCGCACGCATCACTTCAATTTGGTCAAATGTCTGTCGTTTGTCAGCATTGCAATGCAGTTAAATTTGATAAAGAACCGCCTGGATTGTGTTGCGCGGGCGGAAAGGTGAAATTGCCAGAGTTGCTTCCACCACCAGAGCCATTGCGCACGCTGCTTTATGGTGAATCTCATAATTCGAACCATTTCTTGCAACACATCAAGATGTACAACGATTGTTTTCAAATGACGTCTTTTGGTGGTGAAATTGTAAATGAACGAAATTACAATCCAACATTCAAGGTAATTTAACCAACATCAGCAATGAATGCTGATACACCAACATTAATACCACAAAATACACTAACACACCACTCCCAAACCACGATACATCATGACATAACACAAACTAACACTTATCTTGCCAACAAAAGACAAAAACTAAATTATTTGCCTCCAACTATACAGATTCATTGGCAAATTTTTCATCTTGCTGGATCACTGTTGCCGCATCCAGATCAAGAACACAAATATCTCCAAATATACTTTCTTGGAGATTCACATGATGAAGTAAATCGGCGTTGTGCTATCTTTAATACAAAGAAAAGAGAAATAGTCCAGCAATTGCAGGAAATGTCACACGAACACAATGAGCTCATCAAACTGTTTACGACTTCGTTGGAACAGATGCCATCTGATGATCACAGCATTGTCATAAAAGCGGACAAACGCCCAGCAGGAACTCATGAACGACAATACAATGCACCTACAGTTAGTGAAATATCAATTGATGTTATTGGTGAAAATTTGGAATCGCGTGATATAGTCATCAAACGCCGAACTGGAAACGCACTACAGCGAATAAGTGAGACACATCGATCGTATGATGCACTGCAATATCCGCTTATGTTCTGCCATGGTGAAGACGGATATCACTTCAGATACAACATGATAAATCCGGCCAATGGTTAGTACAAAAAACAACACTTTTGTTAGTCACTTCATAAATTGTAATTTTTTAGGGGTCGAGACAAATAAAAACGTCAGTGCAATGAACTTTTACGCATATACGAGTAGAATGATGATTCGCCAAAACACTGACAATCACCTACTGAGATATCGACGATTGTTTCAACAATATGCTGTTGATATGTACGTTAAGGTTGAGACAGAACGACTCAATTACATTCGATTTAATCAGGCTAAGCTGCGATCAGAAGAATATATACACTTGCGAGATGCGGTCAATAGCGACGCAGATACTCGTATTACAGATGTTGGTCGACTCACAATTTTGCCAGCGACATACATTGGCAGTCCAAGACAGATGCACGAGTACTCCCAGGACGCGATGACTTACGTGCGCAATTATGGACGGCCGGATTTGTTTGTGACGTTCACTTGCAATCCAAAATGGCCAGAGATTACGCAGTTATTGCATCCCGGTCAGTCACCAAGCGATCGTCACGATGTTACAGCACGAGTGTTCAAACAAAAACTCAGATGTTTGATGGGTTTCATTGCGAAAGAACGTGTATACGGTACTGTTCGATGCTGGAGGTATTCAGTTGAGTGGCAGAAAAGAGGTTTGCCGCACGCACACATTCTTCTTTGGATGGTGGACAAAATTACATCGGACCAAATTGATGACATCATTTCTGCCGAAATTCCTGATCCTAATATAGATCCAGAGTTGCACGAAGTCGTGAAGACCAATATGCTCCACGGTCCATGTGGACAACACAATCCTACTTCGGTTTGTATGTCCGACAATAAATGCACAAAACGTTATCCACGTGCTTTTACTTCGGAAACTCAAACTGGAAACGATGGATATCCGCTCTATCGGCGTCGTTCACCAGATGATAATGGCAGAACATTCATCACTCAATTAAAAGGAGCTAATATCGTGGTTGACAACAAATGGATCGTGCCATATTCGCCAATATTGTCTAAGGCATTTAAAACACATATCAATGTTGAGTATTGCTGTTCGGTAAAATCAATTAAGTATGTTTGCAAATACGTCACCAAAGGAAGCGATATGGCGGTTATTGGCGTTGAACGAGATGAAATCAGCAAGTTTCAAATGGGCCGATATGTGAACTGCAACGAAGCACTCTGGAGAATATTTTCATTTGCGATTCATGAACGTCATCCGACTGTTGTGCATCTGGCAGTTCATTTGGAGAATGGCCAAAGAGTGTATTTCAACGCAGAGAATGCAGCACAGCGAGTGGAAAGACCACCAGCAACAACATTAACCAGTTTCTTTTCAACTTGCGCCAGTGATCAGTTTGCGAGAACATTGCTTTACTCGGAGATTCCTCGATATTACACATGGAATGCATCGTCGAAGAAATGGTTACGCAGAAAGCAAGGTCAACCAGTAGATGGATATGCAGGTGTGTTTTCAACTGATGCATTGGGACGAATTTATACAATCCATCCAAAGAACGACGACTGCTTCTACCTTCGGTTGCTTTTGGTTAATGTGCGCGGTCCAACTTCATTTGAGTCATTGCGGACTGTGGATGGTATGGTGTGTGCAACTTTTCGAGAAGCATGTCAACAGTTACAATTGCTTGAACACGACAGTCACTGGAATCATACGCTAGATGATGTAATAGCTTCTTCGCCTGCAAGTGGAGTTCGTACACTTTTCGCTATGATCATTTCAACATGTCAGCCTTCAAACCCACGTCAATTATGGGATACGTATAAAGATGACATCGCAGAGGACATTTTGCATCGGTTTCGATTAGCGACAGGGAATTTCGCATTGCAAATGAACGATGACATCTACAATGAAGCGTTGGTGCTAATTGAAGATTTGTGTTTGCTTATGAGTGGCAAACTATTGGTTGAAATTCATATGTCAGCGCCAAATCGTCAAACTGCAAGTGTATTGAATCGTGAATTGGAACGCGAGCATGCTTACGACACAACAACTTTGCAACAACAATTACAAACATATGTTCCGCTGCTGAATGAACAGCAAAAGAGTGCGTATGATCAACTGATGAAGGCTGTCGATGAAGGAAACGGTGGACTATTTTTCCTTGATGCGCCCGGCGGTACTGGGAAAACGTTCCTGATATCATTGATATTAGCAGCAATAGGTACGTGCTCAAAGTGGCATTGCGTTAGCTCTCGCATCTACCGGAATTGCTGCAACACTGTTGGAAGGTGGAAGAACAGCACATTCAGCACTGAAGCTTCCGTTAAACCTGCAAATCAATGAAAATCCTGTTTGCAACATTTCAAAGCAATCAGCCATGGCAAAAGTGTTGAAAAATTGTAAATTTATCATATGGGATGAGTGCACAATGGCGCACAAACGATCATTAGAAGCACTTGATCGAACATTGCAAGATTTGCGCAACAATAACCGGTTTGGTGGCGTGATGATACTGTTGGCGGGCGACTTCAGACAAACACTTCCCGTGATACCTAAATCAACAGCGGCGGATGAATTAAATGCATGTCTGAAGTCATCGTATTTGTGGCAATACGTGAAAACCATTTCATTGAGTATGAATATGCGAGTGATTCTGCAACAGGATAGAACCGCAGAAGTTTTCTCTAAAGAACTGCTAAAAATCGGAAATGGACAAATTCCGGTTGAAACTTCAAGTGGTTTAATATCCATTCCACCTGTCATTTGTCAATTCACCTTAACGAAAGATGAACTCATTACTAATGTATATCCGAACATTGGTCAAAATTATCGTAACTACGATTGGTTGAGCGCACGCGCAATTTTAGCAGCGAAAAATATTGATGTCAATGACTTGAATTGGACGATTCAAAATCAAATTCCGGGAGAGCTGAGTTCATACAAATCGATCGATCGCGTTGAAAACGAAGACGATGTCGTCAATTATCCAGTGGAATTCCTAAACTCTTTGGATTTGTCTGGCATTCCGCCTCATCATTTGCGTCTTAAAGTTGGATCTGTCGTCATTATGCTAAGAAATCTTCATGCCCCGAAACTGTGCAATGGAACCCGACTGATTGTCATGAAGCTAATGAACAATGTGATAGTGGCAAGGATTTTGAAAGGGCTGTTCAAAGGAGAAGAATGCCTAATCCCGTGAATTCCCTTGAGTTCAAACGATTTGCCATTCCAATTCAAACGTATTCAGTTCCCAGTGAAACTTGCATTTGCGATGACAATAAACAAGTCACAAGGGCAGTCGCTGGAAGTGTGCGGCATAAATCTGGAAAAATCATGTTTTTCACACGGCCAGTTATATGTGGCATGTTCCCGAGTAGGGAAACCATCCTCACTCTTCATTTACGCCCCGGAGCAGAAAACAAAAAATGTAGTGTATCGTGCAGCTTTAAATTGAGTCATTAATATATTCTTTGTTTTAGATTTCAATAAATCTAATAGACTTTAAAGAAATTAATACTTGATTTTATTATATTTTCGCCAAATATTGGCCGGGACGAAGTCATCTGTTAAGTATCGCTAAATTTCGATCAAAGAAACAAATTTCAGGTGGAATCGTGAGTGCTTGAAATTAATTCAGTCAAAAAATATATTTTGGGCAAAACGAAGTTTGCCGGGTCAGCATAGCAAACTATATAAGTAAGAAATTAGATTTAAGAATATTTTCATGTACCATGAATTAAAATGTGTTACTAAGATAAAAACAAGCTCGTTTGGATGGTACCATCAAGGAAAAGTTTTTTGATATTGATAGCAAGTTGGCTAGTGAGGAATCTTTGGCGTTTCTAAATCTATTGGCGAACAACACCAATACGTTCAAAACTCTATATACAGAAGCAAAAAAGTACTTTAAGAGCATTTGTCATACGATTTCCTTTTGCTAACGAGCGTATCAATTCAAAAACCACTTCTCAAATCGCAGCAAACGACGCCGAATTTCTTGCCGCTCTTTTGACATTTCTCTTCAGTAAGGTTTGCCATTTCATGATGGAAAGATATACGAGCCAACAACGAGTCGAAATTATTAAAAATTTGTATTATTCAATTTTTTATTGGAAACCAAGTTTGGAAACCGTGTTATCTCACGAAATGGTCCCGTCGCTTGGTCGCCTCGGTCGTGCGATTTGACGCCGTTAGACTATTTCCTGTGGGGCTACGTCAAGTCTATGGTCTATGCCAACAAGCCAGCGACGATTGATGAACTTCGTACTAATATCGAACGTGAAATTGCAGCAGTATCGGCCGATTTATGCTTGAAAACCGTCGAAAATTGGGCTCAGCGTCTGGATTTCTGCAAGCGTGCCCGTGGTGGCCATGCAAAAGAAATCGAGATCCATACATAATGGCATCGGACGTACTTTCACAGGAATAAAGAATTTCATTGATATCCAAAACCGTTTTTGTTTTATTTAATAAAAACTTTTGTAGCGCTCTTATTGAAAAACCCTTTATAAGGGTGAGTCCAAACTAATTTCTTGCACATTTGGCGTTGCATAATAGAATGCGACGTGTTGAGACTGAGGATTCAGCATTTCATGAAAGTCGTTTCAACGGGCATCAATTTCTACAAGTGTGCAATTTTTAGGCGTTCGAGACATTTCCTATTTCATTTGCAATTCCATTGTTAAACAGTATTGTTATCTGCTATTGTAATCATCGATGAAGATTCGACTGCATCAAAACTAAAGTGTGAGTTATACCAAAAGCCAGCTCTTCTCAAATGTGAGATAGATTTGATTGCGCAACGAATGATGTAAACATCAAGGGGCTGAAGGTTAAATAATAATAAACAATGACGCGACTCACCTAGTTGAGAAGAATCCTTTTACCAGAGCAGCGTTGAATTATTAATTTTAAAAATATTAAGGTATAATGTAGGAGGTTTCAAAAGAAGCAAATATTTGTATATTTTTTTAATTATATAAAAGCATTTAATATTTTTCTTTTATTTGAAACTCATCTATATATATAAAAATTTATCTTTGTTTGTTCGGATGCTTAAAACTCGAAAACGACTGGACCAAATTGGATACTTCCTTCTGCGGATTTGTTCGGTAATTGCTCCGCGAAGGCTTAGGAAAAAAGAAAAATTGAAAAATTCTCAACAGGTGGCGGTGTAGGCGGTCATTCCATTTGATAGCACAGTATATGTTCTTTGTGATTTGATAATTTGGGCTGTGTGGTCACGGAGGGGGGGGGGGGGGGGGGCAATGAATTAACTAATGTACTGATAAAGAAGTTGTACCCTTTTGTAAATCAAGAAAGAAAAATAAAACAACATTTGAAAGAAAGTCAAATTAATTTTAAATAAAATTTTTAGTTGTATTCAAAATTTCAATTGCACCCTTTTCGTTCGTTTGCTTTCTGTATTTTGGCTATTTCAAAGGTAAGTTAGTGATTTGTGAAAACTGCGTGCGATTTATAAAAAGTTATGATCATTTACAGTTCGATATTTGTTACGATGCCAAAAAGAGGTCATGGTAACATTGGTCGGCGTTCACAGAATGCATCACGACACCGAAATGTCATAGCACGTCAAACGAAAGAGGAACGTGCTATTGAAAGGGAATCAGCACGAATCAGAATAATTCAAAATCGTGCGCGACAGTCAGAAGAGATCAACGAAGCTTACAATGAGCAACAACGATTGAGAAGAAGAGAAGTTCGTGCTCGGCAAAGTGATGAAGCAAGGTCACAACGTGCGACTATTGAACGACAACGTTGGCAACAACAATTTATTCCGGGGAGCATTGAACGTGCAGCCTTTCGATATGACCCAAACATTCAATACAGTGCGCACGCATCACTTCAATTTGGTCAAATGTCTGTCGTTTGTCAGCATTGCAATGCAGTTAAATTTGATAAAGAACCGCCTGGATTGTGTTGCGCGGGCGGAAAGGTGAAATTGCCAGAGTTGCTTCCACCACCAGAGCCATTGCGCACGCTGCTTTATGGTGAATCTCATAATTCGAACCATTTCTTGCAACACATCAAGATGTACAACGATTGTTTTCAAATGACGTCTTTTGGTGGTGAAATTGTAAATGAACGAAATTACAATCCAACATTCAAGGTAATTTAACCAACATCAGCAATGAATGCTGGTACACCAACATTAATACCACAAAATACACTAACACACCACACCCAAACCACGATACATCATGACATAACACAAACTAACACTTATCTTGCCAACAAAAGACAAAAACTAAATTATTTGCCTCCAACTATACAGATTCATTGGCAAATTTTTCATCTTGCTGGATCACTGTTGCCGCATCCAGATCAAGAACACAAATATCTCCAAATATACTTTCTTGGAGATTCACATGATGAAGTAAATCGGCGTTGTGCTATCTTTAACACGAACACAATGAGCTCATCAAACTGTTTACGACTTCGTTGGAACAGATGCCATCTGATGATCACAGCATTGTCATAAAAGCGGACAAACGCCCAGCAGGAACTCATGAACGACAATACAATGCACCTACAGTTAGTGAAATATCAATTGATGTTATTGGTGAAAATTTGGAATCGCGTGATATAGTCATCAAACGCCGAACTGGAAACGCACTACAGCGAATAAGTGAGACACATCGATCGTATGATGCACTGCAATATCCGCTTATGTTCTGCCATGGTGAAGACGGATATCACTTCAGATACAACATGATAAATCCGGCCAATGGTTAGTACAAAAAACAACACTTTTGTTAGTCACTTCATAAATTGTAATTTTTTAGGGGTCGAGACAAATAAAAACGTCAGCGCAATGAACTTTTATGCATATACGAGTAGAATGATGATTCGCCAAAACACTGACAATCACCTACTGAGATATCGACGATTGTTTCAACAATATGCTGTTGATATGTACGTTAAGGTTGAGACAGAACGACTCAATTACATTCGATTTAATCAGGCTAAGCTGCGATCAGAAGAATATATACACTTGCGAGATGCGGTCAATAGCGACGCAGATACTCGTATTACAGATGTTGGTCGACTCACAATTTTGCCAGCGACATACATTGGCAGTCCAAGACAGATGCACGAGTACTCCCAGGACGCGATGACTTACGTGCGCAATTATGGACGGCCGGATTTGTTTGTGACGTTCACTTGCAATCCAAAATGGCCAGAGATTACGCAGTTATTGCATCCCGGTCAGTCACCAAGCGATCGTCACGATGTTACAGCACGAGTGTTCAAACAAAAACTCAGATGTTTGATGGGTTTCATTGCGAAAGAACGTGTATACGGTACTGTTCGATGCTGGAGGTATTCAGTTGAGTGGCAGAAAAGAGGTTTGCCACACGCACACATTCTTCTTTGGATGGTGGACAAAATTACATCGGACCAAATTGATGACATCATTTCTGCCGAAATTCCTGATCCTAATATAGATCCAGAGTTGCACGAAGTCGTGAAGACCAATATGCTCCACGGTCCATGTGGACAACACAATCCTACTTCGGTTTGTATGTCCGACAATAAATGCACAAAACTTTATCCACGTGCTTTTACTTCGGAAACTCAAACTGGAAACGATGGATATCCGCTCTATCGGCGTCGTTCACCAGATGATAATGGCAGAACATTCATCACTCAATTAAAAGGAGCTAATATCGTGGTTGACAACACATGGATCGTGCCATATTCGCCAATATTGTCTAAGGCATTTAAAACACATATCAATGTTGAGTATTGCTGTTCGGTAAAATCAATTAAGTATGTTTGCAAATACGTCACCAAAGGAAGCGATATGGCGGTTATTGGCGTTGAACGAGATGAATTCAGCAAGTTTCAAATGGGCCGATATGTGAACTGCAACGAAGCACTCTGGAGAATATTTTCATTTGCGATTCATGAACGTCATCCGACTGTTGTGCATCTGGCAGTTCATTTGGAGAATGGCCAAAGAGTGTATTTCAACGCAGAGAATGCAGCACAGCGAGTGGAAAGACCACCAGCAACAACATTAACCAGTTTCTTTTCAACTTGCGCCAGTGATCAGTTTGCGAGAACATTGCTTTACTCGGAGATTCCTCGATATTACACATGGAATGCATCGTCGAAGAAATGGTTACGCAGAAAGCAAGGTCAACCAGTAGATGGATATGCAGGTGTGTTTTCAACTGATGCATTGGGACGAATTTATACAATCCATCCAAAGAACGACGACTGCTTCTACCTTCGGTTGCTTTTGGTTAATGTGCGCGGTCCAACTTCATTTGAGTCATTGCGGACTGTGGATGGTATGGTGTGTGCAACTTTTCGAGAAGCATGTCAACAGTTACAATTGCTTGAACACGACAGTCACTGGAATCATACGCTAGATGATGTAATAGCTTCTTCGCCTGCAAGTGGAGTTCGTACACTTTTCGCTATGATCATTTCAACATGTCAGCCTTCAAACCCACGTCAATTATGGGATACGTATAAAGATGACATCGCAGAGGACATTTTGCATCGGTTTCGATTAGCGACAGGGAATTTCGCATTGCAAATGAACGATGACATCTACAATGAAGCGTTGGTGCTAATTGAAGATTTGTGTTTGCTTATGAGTGGCAAACTATTGGTTGAAATTCATATGTCAGCGCCAAATCGTCAAACTGCAAGTGTATTGAATCGTGAATTGGAACGCGAGCATGCTTACGACACAACAACTTTGCAACAACAATTACAAACATATGTTCCGCTGCTGAATGAACAGCAAAAGAGTGCGTATGATCAACTGATGAAGGCTGTCGATGAAGGAAACGGTGGACTATTTTTCCTTGATGCGCCCGGCGGTACTGGGAAAACGTTCCTGATATCATTGATATTAGCAGCAATAGGTACGTGCTCAAAGTGGCATTGCGTTAGCTCTCGCATCTACCGGAATTGCTGCAACACTGTTGGAAGGTGGAAGAACAGCACATTCAGTACTGAAGCTTCCGTTAAACCTGCAAATCAATGAAAATCCTGTTTGCAACATTTCAAAGCAATCAGCCATGGCAAAAGTGTTGAAAAATTGTAAATTTATCATATGGGATGAGTGCACAATGGCGCACAAACGATCATTAGAAGCACTTGATCGAACATTGCAAGATTTGCGCAACAATAACCGGTTTGGTGGCGTGATGATACTGTTGGCGGGCGACTTCAGACAAACACTTCCCGTGATACCTAAATCAACAGCGGCGGATGAATTAAATGCATGTCTGAAGTCATCGTATTTGTGGCGATACGTGAAAACCATTTCATTGAGTATGAATATGCGAGTGATTCTGCAACAGGATAGAACCGCAGAAGTTTTCTCTAAAGAACTGCTAAAAATCGGAAATGGACAAATTCCGGTTGAAACTTCAAGTGGTTTAATATCCATTCCACCTGTCATTTGTCAATTCACCTTAACGAAAGATGAACTCATTACTAATGTATATCCGAACATTGGTCAAAATTATCGTTACTACGATTGGTTGAGCGCACGCGCAATTTTAGCAGCGAAAAATATTGATGTCAATGACTTGAATTGGACGATTCAAAATCAAATTCCGGGAGAGCTGAGTTCATACAAATCGATCGATCGCGTTGAAAACGAAGACGATGTCGTCAATTATCCAGTGGAATTCCTAAACTCTTTGGATTTGTCTGGCATTCCGCCTCATCATTTGCGTCTTAAAGTTGGATCTGTCGTCATTATGCTAAGAAATCTTCATGCCCCGAAACTGTGCAATGGAACCCGACTGATTGTCATGAAGCTAATGAACAATGTGATAGTGGCAAGGATTTTGAAAGGGCTGTTCAAAGGAGAAGAATGCCTAATCCCGTGAATTCCCTTGAGTTCAAACGATTTGCCATTCCAATTCAAACGTATTCAGTTCCCAGTGAAACTTGCATTTGCGATGACAATAAACAAGTCACAAGGGCAGTCGCTGGAAGTGTGCGGCATAAATCTGGAAAAATCATGTTTTTCACACGGCCAGTTATATGTGGCATGTTCCCGAGTAGGGAAACCATCCTCACTCTTCATTTACGCCCCGGAGCAGAAAACAAAAAATGTAGTGTATCGTGCAGCTTTAAATTGAGTCATTAATATATTCTTTGTTTTAGATTTCAATAAATCTAATAGACTTTAAAGAAATTAATACTTGATTTTATTATATTTTCGCCAAATATTGGCCGGGACGAAGTCATCTGTTAAGTATCGCTAAATTTCGATCAAAGAAACAGATTTCAGGTGGAATCGTGAGTGCTTGAAATTAATTCAGTCAAAAAATATATTTTGGGCAAAACGAAGTTTGCCGGGTCAGCATAGCAAACTATATAAGTAAGAAATTAGATTTAAGAATATTTTCATGTACCATGAATTAAAATGTGTTACTAAGATAAAAACAAGCTCGTTTGGATGGTACTATCAAGGAAAAGTTTTTTGATATTGATAGCAAGTTGGCTAGTGAGGAATCTTTGGCGTTTCTAAATCTATTGGCGAACAACACCAATACGTTCAAAACTCTATATACAGAAGCAAAAAAGTACTTTAAGAGCATTTGTCATACGATTTCCTTTTGCTAACGAGCGTATCAATTCAAAAACCACTTCTCAAATCGCAGCAAACGACGCCGAATTTCTTGCCGCTCTTTTGACATTTCTCTTCAGTAAGGTTTGCCATTTCATGATGGAAAGATATACGAGCCAACAACGAGTCGAAATTATTAAAAATTTGTATTATTCAATTTTTTATTGGAAACCAAGTTTGGAAACCGTGTTATCTCACGAAATGGTCCAGTCGCTTGGTCGCCTCGGTCGTGCGATTTGACGCCGTTAGACTATTTCCTGTGGGGCTACGTCAAGTCTATGGTCTATGCCAACAAGCCAGCGACGATTGATGAACTTCGTACGAATATCGAACGTGAAATTGCAGCAGTATCGGCCGATTTATGCTTGAAAACCGTCGAAAATTGGGCTCAGCGTCTGGATTTCTGCAAGCGTGCCCGTGGTGGCCATGCAAAAGAAATCGAGATCCATACATAATGGCATCGAACGTACTTTCACAGGAATAAAGAATTTCATTGATATCCAAAACCGTTTTTGTTTTATTTAATAAAAACTTTTGTAGCGCTCTTATTGAAAAACCCTTTATAAGGGTGAGTCCAAACTAATTTCTTGCACATTTGGCGTTGCATAATAGAATGCGACGTGTTGAGACTGAGGATTCAGCATTTCATGAAAGTCGTTTCAACGGGCATCAATTTCTACAAGTGTGCAATTTTTAGGCGTTCGAGACATTTCCTATTTCATTTGCAATTCCATTGTAAAACAGTATTGTTATCTGCTCACAATAAGGCTTTATAAAAATTATTTGGCGTCAGTATAGATTTTTCTTGATGCTTCGGAGTTCGGATATCTAAGGATGTTCAGCGATCTCAACGATTTTTGTTTGTATCTTCCTTCATATAAGCTATTCATTTCCCAATCTTTGTTTGATAATTTACTCACCAATGTGGTCAAATAAAAAGTTTGCCCTATTTGATCTGCCAACTTTATATAAGGGATTATAAGTCAACAGCTTCACTACAACACTCATATCTTGTCAGGTGCATCTAAATCACTTTGTATCTACCCGATAGACTACAAAAATGTAGATATTATTGCTTTATAACTTTTGACCCCCTAAAACATCGTCCGCCATGGCCATAACGCTTTCTGGTTTCATCGATTATTTTTTTTCGTTAGGGGAAGAAATACCAAAAGCAATCTAAACCTTCAAATTGAAAGGTACAATCATGCAAACAGATTCAGATTTCGGCATAAAGCACGATTTCAAAAGTTAAGAGAAAGAAAAATATATAGGTATAAATTTATTACTTAGCATCAAACTTTTTTGCTGTCAATTATTTATTGTGAAAACTACTGGCAATGAACAACACAAAAGTAATACATTGAAAGATTGCCCTGCGCAAATAGGAAAATATTACAACTACAGACAGGAACAATAATTTTAAAGCCAGGTATAGGGCATATAAAAATGCTAATCCATAATTTCTCTTGCTACATAGTGAAATTTCGAGTTCAAGAATTAAATTGGGTTAATCTAAGGCACCTCTAAAAATGGACACCATATCGAGTGGAAATAAAAATTGGCATGCACCGCATTTTTATAGATTCATCTTCTGATTAAAAGACAACGAACTCCAGTTGTGAATAACGTTTTAAATTGGATATTGCCTTTTAATAAGTTTTTGAAATTTCTTCAAACAAATAGGTGCATAGTATCCATATCCAAGTGGAGTTGTAGAAAGTTGAATTAAACAAAACTTAATGCTAAGTCTTGTTGATAAGAACTATTCGCATAAATACGAGTATAACTTAACATCGAAATTATTATGTATTTTTTTTGGCAACTGGGTTGGTTTAAATTGGATCTTCAAAATTATTGCCAAATCTATGGCATCATATATGATAATTTTGTACACTTTCAGCAATTATAAACTTTTAAGAGTCTTGGGAGTTCTGACCAACAAATATTATAGGTCGTAGCTAGATATAATTTTGGCATAATATGAATTTAGAATTTAATAGAAATAATTATCTATATATATAAAAATGGATCTTTGTTTGTTCGGATGCTTAAAACTCGAAAACGACTGGACCAAATTGGATACTTCCTTCTGCGGATTTGTTCGTAATTGCTCCGCGAAGGTTTAGGAAAAAAGAAAAATTGAAAAATTCTCAACAGGTGGCGCTGTAGGCGGTCATTCCATTTGATAGCACAGTATATGTTCTTTGTGATTTGATAATTTGGGCTGTGTGGTCACGGTGGAGGGGGGGGGGGGGGGGGCAATGAATTAACTAATGTACTGATAAAGAAGTTGTACCCTTTTGTAAATCAAGAAAGAAAAATAAAACAACATTTGAAAGAAAGTCAAATTAATTTTAAATAAAATTTTTAGTTGTATTCAAAATTTCAATTGCACCCTTTTCGTTCGTTTGCTTTCTGTATTTTGGCTATTTCAAAGGTAAGTTAGTGATTTGTGAAAACTGCGTGCTATTTATAAAAAGTTATGATCATTTACAGTTCGATATTTGTTACGATGCCAAAAAGAGGTCATGGTAACATTGGTCGGCGTTCACAGAATGCATCACGACACCGAAATGTCATAGCACGTCAAACGGAAGAGGAACGTGCTATTGAAAGGGAATCAGCACGAATCAGAATGATTCAAAATCGTGCGCGACAGTCAGAAGAGATCAACGAAGCTTAAAATGAGCAACAACGATTGAGAAGAAAAGAAGTTCGTGCTCGGCAAAGTGATGAAGCAAGGTCACAACGTGCGACTATTGAACGACAACGTTGGCAACAACAATTTATTCCGGGGAGCATTGAACGTGCAGCCTTTCGATATGACCCAAACATTCAATACAGTGCGCACGCATCACTTCAATTTGGTCAAATATCTGTCGTTTGTCAGCATTGCAATGCAGTTAAATTTGATAAAGAACCGCCTGGATTGTGTTGCGCGGGCGGAAAGGTGAAATTGCCAGAGTTGCTTCCACCACCAGAGCCATTGCGCACGCTGCTTTATGGTGAATCTCCTAATTCGAACCATTTCTTGCAACACATTAAGATGTACAACGATTGTTTTCAAATGACGTCTTTTGGTGGTGAAATTGTAAATGAACGAAATTACAATCCAACATTCAAGGTAATTTAACCAACATCAGCAATGAATGCTGATACACCAACATTAATACCATAAAATACACTAACACACCACACCCAAACCACGATACATCATAACATAACACAAACTAACACTTATCTTGCCAACGAAAGACAAAAACTAAATTATTTGCCTCCAACTATACAGATTCATGGGCAAATTTTTCATCTTGCTGGATCACTGTTGCCGCATCCAGATCAAGAACACAAATATCTCCAAATATACTTTCTTGGAGATTCACATGATGAAGTAAATCGGCGTTGTGCTATCTTTAATACAACGAAAAGAGAAATAGTCCAGCAATTGCAGGAAATGTCACACGAACACAATGAGCTCATCAAACTGTTTACGACTTCGTTGGAACAGATGCCATCTGATGATCACAGCATTGTCATAAAAGCGGACAAACGCCCAGCAGGAACTCATGAACGACAATACAATGCACCTACAGTTAGTGAAATATCAATTGATGTTATTGGTGAAAATTTGGAATCGCGTGATATAGTCATCAAACGCCGAACTGGAAACGCACTACAGCGAATAAGTGAGACACATCGATCGTATGATGCACTGCAATATCCGCTTATGTTCTGCCATGGTGAAGACGGATATCACTTCAGATACAACATGATAAATCCGGCCAATGGTTAGTACAAAAAACAACACTTTTGTTAGTCACTTCATAAATTGTAATTTTTTAGGGGTCGAGACAAATAAAAACGTCAGTGCAATGAACTTTTACGCATATACGAGTAGAATGATGATTCGCCAAAACACTGACAATCACCTACTGAGATATCGACGATTGTTTCAACAATATGCTGTTGATATGTACGTTAAGGTTGAGACAGGACGACTCAATTACATTAGATTTAATCAGGCTAAGCTGCGATCAGAAGAATATATACACTTGCGAGATGCGGTCAATAGCGACGCAGATACTCGTATTACAGATGTTGGTCGACTCACAATTTTGCCAGCGACATACATTGGCAGTCCAAGACAGATGCACGAGTACTCCCAGGACGCGATGACTTACGTGCGCAATTATGGACGGCCGGATTTGTTTGTGACGTTCACTTGCAATCCAAAATGGCCAGAGATTACGCAGTTATTGCATCCCGGTCAGTCACCAAGCGATCGTCACGATGTTACAGCACGAGTGTTCAAACAAAAACTCAGATGTTTGATGGGTTTCATTGCGAAAGAACGTGTATACGGTACTGTTCGATGCTGGAGGTATTCAGTTGAGTGGCAGAAAAGAGGTTTGCCGCACGCACACATTCTTCTTTGGATGGTGGACAAAATTACATCGGACCAAATTGATGACATCATTTCTGCCGAAATTCCTGATCCTAATATAGATCCAGAGTTGCACGAAGTCGTGAAGACCAATATGCTCCACGGTCCATGTGGACAACACAATCCTACTTCGGTTTGTATGTCCGACAATAAATGCACAAAACGTTATCCACGTGCTTTTACTTCGGAAACTCAAACTGGAAACGATGGATATCCGCTCTATCGGCGTCGTTCACCAGATGAT
This sequence comes from Portevinia maculata, assembly GCA_949715645.1. Lineage (NCBI taxonomy): Eukaryota > Metazoa > Arthropoda > Insecta > Diptera > Syrphidae > Portevinia > Portevinia maculata. Next base: position 171,608,815 of record OX454527.1, on the reverse strand, counting down.
AATGGCAGAACATTCATCACTCAATTAAAAGGAGCTAATATCGTGGTTGACAACACATGGATCGTGCCATATTCGCCAATATTGTCTAAGGCATTTAAAACACATATCAATGTTGAGTATTGCTGTTCGGTAAAATCAATTAAGTATGTTTGCAAATACGTCACCAAAGGAAGCGATATGGCGGTTATTGGCGTTGAACGAGATGAAATCAGCAAGTTTCAAATGGGCCGATATGTGAACTGCAACGAAGCACTCTGGAGAATATTTTCATTTGCGATTCATGAACGTCATCCGACTGTTGTGCATCTGGCAGTTCATTTGGAGAATGGCCAAAGAGTGTATTTCAACGCAGAGAATGCAGCACAGCGAGTGGAAAGACCACCAGCAACAACATTAACCAGTTTCTTTTCAACTTGCGCCAGTGATCAGTTTGCGAGAACATTGCTTTACTCGGAGATTCCTCGATATTACACATGGAATGCATCGTCGAAGAAATGGTTACGCAGAAAGCAAGGTCAACCAGTAGATGGATATGCAGGTGTGTTTTCAACTGATGCATTGGGACGAATTTATACAATCCATCCAAAGAACGACGACTGCTTCTACCTTCGGTTGCTTTTGGTTAATGTGCGCGGTCCAACTTCATTTGAGTCATTACGGACTGTGGATGGTATGGTGTGTGCAACTTTTCGAGAAGCATGTCAACAGTTACAATTGCTTGAACACGACAGTCACTGGAATCATACGCTAGATGATGTAATAGCTTCTTCGCCTGCAAGTGGAGTTCGTACACTTTTCGCTATGATCATTTCAACATGTCAGCCTTCAAACCCACGTCAATTATGGGATACGTATAAAGATGACATCGCAGAGGACATTTTGCATCGGCTTCGATTAGCGACAGGGAATTTCGCATTGCAAATGAACGATGACATCTACAATGAAGCGTTGGTGCTAATTGAAGATTTGTGTTTGCTTATGAGTGGCAAACTATTGGTTGAAATTCATATGTCAGCGCCAAATCGTCAAACTGCAAGTGTATTGAATCGTGAATTGGAACGCGAGCATGCTTACGACACAACAACTTTGCAACAACAATTACAAACATATGTTCCGCTGCTGAATGAACAGCAAAAGAGTGCGTATGATCAACTGATGAAGGCTGTCGATGAAGGAAACGGTGGACTATATTTCCTTGATGCGCCCGGCGGTACTGGGAAAACGTTCCTGATATCATTGATATTAGCAGCAATAGGTACGTGCTCAAAGTGGCATTGCGTTAGCTCTCGCATCTACCGGAATTGCTGCAACACTGTTGGAAGGTGAAAGAACAGCGCATTCAGCACTGAAGCTTCCGTTAAACCTGAAAATCAATGAAAATCCTGTTTGCAACATTTCAAAGCAATCAGCCATGGCAAAAGTGTTGAAAAATTGTAAATTTATCATATGGGATGAGTGCACAATGGCGCACAAACGATCATTAGAAGCACTTGATCGAACATTGCAAGATTTGCGCAACAATAACCGGTTTGGTGGCGTGATGATACTGTTGGCGGGCGACTTCAGACAAACACTTCCCGTGTATTTGTGGCGATACGTGAAAACCATTTCATTGAGTATGAATATGCGAGTGATTCTGCAACAGGATAGAACCGCAGAAGTTTTCTCTAAAGAACTGCTAAAAATCGGAAATGGACAAATTCCGGTTGAAACTTCAAGTGGTTTAATATCCATTCCACCTGTCATTTGTCAATTCACCTTAACGAAAGATGAACTCATTACTAATGTATATCCGAACATTGGTCAAAATTATCGTAACTACGATGGTTGAGCGCACGCGCAATTTTAGCAGCGAAAAATATTGATGTCAATGACTTGAATTGGACGATTCAAAATCAAATTCCGGGAGAGCTGAGTTCATACAAATCTATCGATCGCGTTGAAAACGAAGACGATGTCGTCAATTATCCAGTGGAATTCCTAAACTCTTTGGATTTGTCTGGCATTCCGCCTCATCATTTGCGTCTTAAAGTTGGATCTGTCGTCATTATGCTAAGAAATCTTCGTGCCCCGAAACTGTGCAATGGAACCCGACTGATTGTCATGAAGCTAATGAACAATGTGATAGTGGCAAGGATTTTGAAAGGGCTGTTCAAAGGAGAAGAATGCCAAATCCCGTGAATTCCCTTGAGTTCAAACGATTTGCCATTCCAATTCAAACGTATTCAGTTCCCAGTGAAACTTGCATTTGCGATGACAATAAACAAGTCACAAGGGCAGTCGCTGGAAGTGTGCGGCATAAATCTGGAAAAATCATGTTTTTCACACGGCCAGTTATATGTGGCATGTTCCCGAGTAGGGAAACCATCCTCACTCTTCATTTACGCTCCGGAGCAGAAAACAAAAAATGTAGTGTATCGTGCAGCTTTAAATTGAGTCATTAATATATTCTTTGTTTTAGATTTCAATAAATCTAATAGACTTTAAAGAAATTAATACTTGATTTTATTATATTTTCGCCAAATATTGGCCGGGACGAAGTCATCTGTTAAGTATCGCTAAATTTCGATCAAAGAAACAAATTTCAGGTGGAATCGTGAGTGCTTGAAATTAATTCAGTCAAAAAATATATTTTGGGCAAAACGAAGTTGCCGGGTCAGCTAGTTTGCAATATAAGTTGGATTTGTTGCTTGTCTGGTTAATAAAGATACCCCACTTTCCTGGTAACACTGTGGTTTAAGACTATTTTTCACGCGTAAGAGTCTTTTTATACCCTATTCTAGGGGTATATTAATTTTGACGCATAGTTTGTAACATACCTTAATATTGCCCGTAGACCCCTAAAAGTTACTATATTTATGATCAGCATCGATAGTAATGTCGATCTAGCCATGTCCGTCCGTCGGCAAAAATTAGGCCTTTAAACTGGACCTAGAGAGCTGAAATTTTAACCATATACTCTCTAGGGTCCCGAAATAATCAAGTTTAAGAATTTTTGAAATCCGCCCACAGACACGCCCACAAACTCAAAAAAAACAAAATTTTGGAAAAAATCGAATTTTGAGCTAGAGAGCTGAAATTTTTTATATATAATCTATGGCCCATAAAACTGATTGGGACATAAAATTTTCAAAATCCGCCCACTGACACGCCCACAATTAAATAAAATATTTTTTTTGAAAAACCAAAATTTGAGCTAGGGAGCTGAAATTTTTAATATATACTCTCTAGGGGCCCTTTATGCTCATGTGCAAATATTTTCAAAATCCGCCTACTGACACGCCCACAATTATTTTTTTTTTATTTTTGAAAGTCCAAAGTTTGAGCTAGGGAGCTGAAATTTATAGTATATACTCTCTAGGTGCCCTTTATGCTCATACTTATTTTTTTTTTAAATCCGCCTACTGACACGCCCACAATTAAATAAAACAATTTTATTGAAAAACCAAAGTTTGAGCTAGGGAGCGTTTTTATTTACAAAAGCTTAGTTTTTTCGATAAAATCCTTTAAATTTTTGTCACGCCCACTTATGAGATATAGGAATAAGAATAGGGTATCCAACAGTTCGCCCAAGCGGACTGTAGCCCGCCCCTATGTTTTTTTCTTGGCATTGAATTTTTATTTTTGTTGGTACATTCTTTTTCAAAATATAAAAAGTGGATGTTAAACATAATATTTGGATCAATAAAAATTTGTTAAAAACGACTGCTTTTTTAAAATTTATGTTTTGTTTCATATCAAGTGCTGCGGCTAATATGGCATACCATGATATGAAACACTTTCTAATTTAACGATGGTGAAGAAAAAAGAAAATATGGCGTCGTAGATTTCGATGAGCTTTACACATACCCAGTTGTCATGAATAAAGATGATTCGGACAAAATTTATCCAATCATGAGCGTTGACGGTGGGACAGAAGACGCAGAATGCATATAGTTTAACTCATTGTATTTTTTTATTTTTATATTATATTTATTATTTTCTAAATGGGTCTCGGGAGTTCCAGCTGTGGACCCAAAAAGTCTGGTATGGTACACCGACGAAACAAAAATGGAGTCTGGAGTTGGTGCTGGTGTCTTTGGACCCAACACCAGGGTCTCGATACCTATGGGGATGTGCCCCACAGTGTTCCAGGCGGAAATCCATGCCATTGAGATCTGCGCTATCTTAAACTCCAACAAAGGAATTAAGGGCGCAAAGATACATATCTTTTCAGACAGTCAGGCGGCACTTCAGGCACTGTCGTCCAACACAATAGACTCTCTGACTGTAAAAAACTGCTGCTGCGCCTTACAAAAGCTAGCTAAATACAACAAAGTTAAACTCGGATGGGTGCCTGGCCACCGACGTTTTGTAGGGAATGAAGCTGCAGATAAGCTCGCCAGAGCAGGCTCTGAAACCGCTTTTGTCGGTCCAGAACCGTACTGCAGTGTCAACTGGACTACTGCTCTAGGGCTTGTCAAAGATTGGGAGCAACAGACTCGCCTTGAACATTGGGTAAGCGCCCCTGGTCTGAGAAGAGAATTTAATTGAAGAACGTCTAAACGCTTGATTAAGCCCTACTCCTATAAGGAAATCCTTACACTAAATAAGGAAAGCATTAGATTGCTGGTTGGCTTTCTCACTGGTCACTGCGGTCTGAGATATCATCTCAACAAAATAAACCTATGTCCAACGCCAGAATGTAGATTCTGCATGGAGGACGAGGAGACCTCAGAACACATACTCTGTGAATGCCCGGCTCTACATTGGTTGAGACGACGCCTTCTCCACAGAGAAATGTTATCATTGGCAGAGCTTCGCAACTCTACCACCAAAGACGTGCTGAGTTTCATTATCGAAGTCAGTCGCCGTTTGGCGTAAAGGCAACCATGTGGCACAAAAGATCTTTTCAGGTCGAAGTGCCTGCCCTTGGGCAAGGGTTTATCAAAAAAAAAAAAAAACTCATTGTATTCCGAAGACCGCCCAGGTCAAATTTATATTCAATAAGTTTCATTTATCTCACGTTTGGGGTTACATAAACTACGCTGGGTGCGAAAAAGACATATTTAGGTACATATAATATACAAGTGCACCTCCTGAGCAGTTCGGGATAAATGAACTACGTGTATGATCGAGATTACCATCCACCTTTTATGTACTTTAGTATCTACACTCAACAAAAAGACATTGCAATCGTGCTGAAATTTCGAACTCAAAAGTTTGAGGTATAATATCAGCCGTGTTTTAGTACTACAGATCATCAATTTATATGGCTCACAACTAGCTTATGAACGGCATGCTTTGCAATACTCTTTTATTTTTTCTTAATTTGCTTGAAATAGGTGCGGATGTAAATACAAAAGCAGGCACATTAACAAGTACAAAATAAATAAAAGACATATTGTTGTTAACCGAACGGCTACACAGGAAATCCAACATATAAGGACATTATCCATTTACTAACTTCCTTTATTATTTTTCGCTTACCATACAGTAAAAGTATAACTTTTACATTTGTCCTTGAAGTCTTCTTCATATTGTTGATGGCACATTTGACGTTGATGAAACTATGTCAGAAACTTTTGTTTTGTTCAAATGCACCAACAAAAATGTAAAAAGTTTCCATGCAATCAATGACGATGTGCGAACGCATAGAAGACCATCAAATATCCAAAAGGATTCGCGCGCCACCTATTGTCCGTTGTTGGTTTTATGTCGGAAACTTTCTCATAAGTGCCAACAACTACTGTATAGGTATAGGTTCAAGGTGAAGTTGATATTATTTAATATTATATGAGTTAACACTATCCAGCGTGGGCGAGGCATACATACCTACATACACGCAGAGCATATGCCGGATACATGATACGTGAATAAACACGTTAGCATTATGCCGGATACATGATCCATGGCATTGCCTTGGTTGCAGCTTTCCCACCGGTCGTCGTCTGGCTCGTGCATTTGAGCTGACTAAAATGCACGCGCATCCGTTGCATTTGCTGACTAAGGATAAATGTCGTCTCCAGGTAGCCCGCGTCGTGGGAATACATTTTAGAATAAGTTAGTTCTAAGTTATGCACCATAAGGAACCGTTGTTATTGTACTATTAAATTTATTAATCGCGAATAAATCATTAAGCATAAAAAGTAACTTATGTTTCGATCGGGCAGTGGTCGCCCGAAATTTAATTTTTTGTTATCCGCGGAGCAGGAATTTTTAGTTGGCGCCCGAGCAGGGACCGGTTAAAAACTCGCTACCTCTTAAACCTCAGGATTTAAAGTCCTTAAAAAAGGACGAGAAGATCAGTACGCTCTGTCGAGTGAACGGTGCAGTGAACCTTAAAAGATATCCAAGACAGCACCCATTCTGACTTCTTCAAATTCCGCAAGCGGAGATCTAATTGGTTAAGAGCTGCGATAGTAGAGATTGTTCGTGCCCTAGTAGGTTGCTGGTTAAAATATCAAAAGAAAACCACAAACGCCAGCGAATAAAGAGGACTCACACGGCACTTCCAAAACCGGTCTCGAAACAGAAACCCGTATCTGCTCCGCGGAGAATACCAACTCCATCGCGTAACGATGCAACTCCCCTTTCTAACGTAAGAAAATTCTTTCGCAGATCGAACCGAGCTTACAGCAAAAATAAAGAAAGAAAAATATTAAAACAATTAAAACTAAAAATAAATTGTGAACGAAGCAAAGTGCAAATAAGAAATATAAAAGAATAATAATTATACAAGTTTTGTATTTCCTATTAAGTGCTAAAGCCTGTGTAAAAATAATAAAAATAATTTGTAATACGAATAGTGTGCTACATATGCATGTGCAATATTAAGCTTAAAATATAAATATATAAAGAGCATACGCCAAAAATTCAAAATTGTGATTCTGTGTGCAAGAAGTGCGTGTGCGAAAAAATATATACATCGAAAGTGTTGTGCAATATAAGCGAGTGCAACTTCCACAGGCTGTGAGACTCAGCATACAGAGACTCAGCCCAACTGTAAGCCAAAGGAACTACAGATAAGTATCCACATTTTATCCTACTAGATAAAAAAAACCCTTGCTTCATATATAAATGTTCCCTGAAATGGATTCCATCACAAAATCCTTGACCGAACTAACCGGGGCAGTTAATGCCATTTTACAACAGCTAAAGGAGATTGACGTACGCGTTAAACGCGTGGAGGAAGGCCAATTTATTGAGACTCCTGCCGGCGTCAGTACCCCCCAAGGTTTTGAACTCCGTGGTCCATCAAACGAGGCTGAATTGAGGGACATATGTCGCTTCCCTGACTGCGTGAAGGAGTTACAAGTTTTAGACAGAAACCCAACGCAATACGTATCCTGGGTGCATATTGTCGAGGGGATCCTTAAAGACTTTTCAATAGTCAGGAATAAGCCCCTATATCGTGCTATTCTTCAGCACATACGACAGAAGGTGCGGGGCAGTGCAGATGCCGCCCTCATCTCGTACAACATTTTTGATGAGGATTAGGGTGCCATCAAACAATGCTTATCCCTACACTATGCCGATAAGAGTGACATGCGAACGTTGGAGCATCAACTCAGTCAACTATCGCAGAAGAATTCCAAAATGGATGAGTTTTACGCTGCGGTAAACCACCAACTTTCTCTTACGATAAATAAGATTAAGACGGAAAGCTTTTCGCAAGAGACCGTTAATGCTCTTGTGGAAACCTACCGGAATAGAGCAATCGACGTGTTTATTCGAGGCCTTAACGGCGACCTTTCCCGGATGCTGATCATCCAGAAGCCGAAAAATCTGCCAGAGGCTTATTCGGCCTGCTTGGAAATTCAAAATCTGAATTACCGCAGTGTAACGTTTAGTAAAAGACTGTCTGTTTCGTTTGATGATTCTTTATTCACTGAACTTACTAACTAACTAACTTGCTGTACAAAGTGGCATATTCGTACGTGCTAACAATATTGTATGTGTATTATGTAACACATAGATATAGTTCATTTGTATGTTTACCTAGTGTGGCGTGATCGTATTTAATTATATAATACAATATATGTGTATGTATCCTGCATACATATATTATATTATATACTTAAACCCAACATGCCCTTTCTCAAAAGTATCTAAATATCTTTATGATTCAACCTTATCTATTTCAAGTTAAATCATGAGTTAAAATTAATCTAAGAAATCCGCAGGTTTATTCAAAGCTTTATACATATGTCTTTTAAGTAATGATGTTTATATTGTGGTTTACAAACATATTAGTATTATGTAATATATGACAAGTGTAATTAAGTATATGTATATATAACAGGTCTTATAGTTTATTTTATTTTATAATTTTACCTGACCTAAGTTTCATAGGACTATTTACTTCATTCTGTTGTAAAGACTGTTCATCAAATATGGTTTTATTAAACTCGGTTTCAATTTCAACTTTTTGCTCTAACTGATTTTCATTACATTGGGTTTCACAATCATTGTCGCATTCGGATTTCTGATCCGCTTCATTATTATTGCAAGTCCTATCAACGATTATGTGTTTTCGATTACGTCTATACATTTTTCCTTCCTTGTCCGAAATTGTATATGAACGAGGTTCCCTGCAAGGCTTCACTATTTCTCCTAATACCCATTTGGAATCTGGCAACTTTTTGAATAGTACTTTTTCACCTGACGATATTTCTTTTAGTTTCTTAGCATGTTTGTCATAATAGGACTTCATTTTCAAATTATTTTTTGTTCTTTCTAATCTATAGTCATTAGGATCTACTATTTTGGGTTGTAAATGCCTTGTAGTGATAGGCAACTGAGTTCGAAATTTTCTAGACATCAGTAGCTGCGATGGCGAATACATGCCATTTGGTGTATTTCGTAAATTCAACAGCGCTAAGTAAGGATCATATCCGGAATCTTTGCATTTAGACAAAAGAGCTTTTACAGTTTGAATTGATCGCTCCGCTAAACCGGCAGACGGCAGTATTGCCATGTCCTTATTCTTAAGTATACCAATTTGTAAACTTTATGATGAAAAAATAAAGAATCTATCTATCTATCTCTATCTATCTATCTAAACCGTTTGATTGGGGATAAAATGGACTACTAGTAACTTGCTCAATCTCCCATTCTTTTAAAAACTGTCTGAATTCTTTCGAATTAAATGGCGGACCATTGTCCGATATTATCTTCATTGGGATCCCATGACGTGCAAATATGGATTTTAGTTGTAATATTACATTGGTAGCTTTACAGGATGCTAATTTTGCTATCTCTATATATTTAGAGTAGTAATCCAATACAATAACGAATAAATCCTTTTGCCATTCGAAAATGTCTGTTCCTATAGTTTCCCATGGCAGATGAGGGATCGGGTGTGAGAGTAGAGGCTCTTTTGTGTTACTTTTTCTATATCTAATGCATGTGGGGCAAGATTCTACCATGCATGCTATATCTTTCGACATGTTTGGCCAATAAATTATGCCAAGAGCACGGTTTTTATTTTTTTCAATGCCTGGGTGGCCCTGATGTGTAATTTTTAAAATCTCTTGACGTAACTTTTCCGGTATAATAATACTTTCACCTTTGAAAAATAGGTTATTTTCTATGAAAATATTCAAGTAATTATTGTAAGAGTTAAGCACGCAACTCACACTTTCAGGCCATATTTATACTCATGTACCTTCATTTATAAACTGTGATTATATATATACACATACAGTATAAGATATCTACTTAAATTATTATATTATATTTATATATACACACACATTCATACATATGTTAGCTTAAGAAAAAGAATAAAGAGAGCGTCAGTTTTACGATCGCAGTTAAACCCATCGGACGTGTTTTAAAAGCTTAATAGGTACATACTACAAATCCTCAGAAGTGGGATTACACAAAAAACCAAAAAAAAAAAAAACAGAACAAACAAAATAATAGCTTGCCACAAGTGAAATTGTGTGAAAAATAAAATTGGCATTACAGATTGTGTGTTTACCACAAAGTTGGTTGTGTCGCCGCGAATTTTTTTTGTCACCGATTGTTCAGTCACCGCGAAATTTTTTTTTATTCTCTTCGCAATAACAAACAGTATTGAATTCAAACGAATTCATAGCAGCAGATGTGCGAGGAGAACATCCAAGTAACGGACGACTACAAGAAGAGATCGAAATAGCCGCTAGACACTGCAGCTGAAAAAAAAAACAAAACAACGTCATAATGAGTGAAAATGAACTGTGGCAACGGATCGCAAAATCAAACGATAGAGCAGAAGCTAAAGCAGAAGGTGGGGAAAAACGATCGGACGGTACGACAGGGGAATTTAACGTGGCGAAACAAATTGGATTGTGGAAGGAAATGTTGCCGGAATTTAGCGGAACGGCAAGTGTTGATGTGTGGCTGGCACAGCTAAGGTATGTCGAAGAAGTGTACGGTGTGGAGAAAAAAAATTTACACACACTCTTCGTAAGCAAGTTGAAAGGCAAGGCACAAGAATGGCTGCACGCACAAGCAAATTTTTTAGACGACGACGTAGACAACCTGACAGAGGAGTTGAAAGAAGTTTTTGGTACAAAACAAAACAAGATGGAGATGAGGAAAAGATTTGAAAACCGAAAGTGGAAAGTGAGCGAAACTTTCAGTGAATATTTTGACGACAAAGTGAGACTGGCGACTGGATTGAAAATGGACGAAGAAGAATGGATTGAATACGCGATTGAGGGATTTTCTGATGACAACATAAGGTTATATGCACGGGTCCAGGGGTATACAACAAAGGCAGGACTACTTCGAGCGTTCGGCAAAGTAACTCAGCGGAAGGTGTAAACGAGATCGACTGCTAATACATTAAGCAACAAACAGACGGGATTGACAGCAGATAGAACGGCAAAAGAGAGACAAGTGGAAGGACAAAGAGTTGAAATCAGGTGCTATAATGGCAACTTGGTGGGACACATGGCAAATGGGTGTTCTAAGCCAAAGAGGAAGTCAGCAGTACATCAGTTGTCAGAGGATGACAAGGCCAATGATTACGTAAGACGTTTGTATTTTAAGTTTATTGTTAATAGTGATAGTATCCTCTTTGACTGCCTCATAGACTCTGGAAGTCCGATAAGTAAGGTTAGAAGATCGTGTATACCGACTAATATATCCATATATAAATGTAACACACGGAAAAAATATTTCGGGTTGAATAAAAGTTTGCTTAAAATATATGGAATGGTGTCGTGCGTCGTTTTTTATAAAAAAGTTGGAATTAAAGTAAATTTTATGGTAATAGACGATGGATCGACGAGTTATGAGGCAATCTTGAGGAGGGATTTCCTAAAAAGTGGAAAATTTAAACTAGTTTCACAGTTAGAGAATAATACAACTTGCTCAAATGAAATAGAAAATGATAGTGAACGTTTTGAAAAACAGCTCTTGTTAATCGACTGTAAAGATAATGATAGTTCAGAATTGGATTTAGAAGTTGGTGAAGACCTATGTTATGGTCGTAAAGAAAAGCTTAAAAGTTATATAGGTCAAATTATTTGCTTGCCGATCGCCCTACGGAACCGGTAATAAAAACTAAAATGAATTTAACGCTAAATGACATAAAACCTTTTCAGTGTCGACCGCGTCGTTTGTCGTATGCCGAAAAAAATGAACTTAGTTCGTTACTAGACGAATATATCAGTAAAGGGTATATTAGAGAAAGCGAATCTGAATACGTGTTGCCGATAGTGCTGGTGAAAAAGAAAACAGGGGATCTTAGAATGTGTATAGATTTTCGTACGTTAAATAAAGTCACTGCAAAAGATAGTTATCCGATACCGGTGATCGACGATTTGATAGACAAACTGGTAGATAAGACAATTTTTTCTAAACTAGACCTCAAGAACGGGTTTTTTCACGTATACATGCATGAAGACGCAGTAAAATATACATCGTTCATTACGCCGTTGGGGCAATACGAATTCTTGCGAATGCCGTTTGGTTTGAAAAACGCGCCGTCAACGTTTCAAAGACACATTAACAAGATATTTGCAGACATGATTAGGAAAGATGAAGTTATAGTATACCTAGATGATATAATGATAGCTACGACGACGTACGAAGACCATTTTAGAATACTCTCCGAAGTTTGGAGGAGGATGGTAGACAATAGATTGGAACTAAGGATAGATAAATGCAAGTTTCTACAAAAGAAAATAAAATATTTAGGTTTTACGATTACGGGAGCGGGTATACAGGCAGATGATAGGGGTATCGAAGCTATAAAACAATTTCCGGTTCCACAAAAAACTCATGCGGTACAAAGTTTTTTGGGTTTATGTTCTTATTTCCGTAGATTCGTTAAAGATTTTTCGACCATAGCAAAACCACTGTACGATCTTACAAAAAAAGATAGGGAATTCAAGTTTGGTGACAAACAGTTAGAGGCCTTCGAAAACTTGAAAAACAAATTGATAGAAGCTCCGGTCTTGGCACTGTATAGCCCAAAGGACGAAACAGAACTTCATTGCGACGCAAGTGCACAGGGCTTTGGAGCGATTCTGCTACAAAGAAAGCAAGACGGAAAGTTACATCCGATTTTTTATTTTTCAAAGAGAACGACAGATTACGAAGCAAAATTGCATAGTTTTGAGTTGGAGGCGCTGGCAATAATAAGTGCTTTAAAACGTTTTAGGGTATATTTAGAGGGTAAACAGTTCAAGATCGTAACTGATTGTAATTCTTTGACCCTAACGCTAAACAAAAAAGAACTCAACCCTAGAATTGAGAGATGGGCGTTAGAACTGCAAAATTTTGATTACACTCTAGCACACAGGGCAGGTACTCGCATGCAACACGTCGACGCGTTAAGTAGGTCGACAAATATTCTAACGATCGAAACGAATACTTTCGAGGAAAAACTGATAGTATGCCAAGGAAAAGACGGAAATATAGTTAAGATTAAAGAGTTGTTAGAACGATCGAACCATAATTTATATGAAATGAGAAACGGAGTGGTATATAGAAAGAAAAATGATGGCAGTGTCGTGTTTTGTGTACCAACAGAAATGGAAAGTCACGTTTTGTATAAATATCATGACGAAGTAGGTCATGTAGGAACAGATAAGGTGTTAGAGTTGGTGTCAAAAAGTTACTGGTTTCCCAAAATGAGAGAGAAGATAGGATCGCACATAAAAAACTGTTTGAAGTGTATTGCTTTTTCGGCTAAACAGGGACGTGAAGAGGGTTTCATTCACAACATACCTAAAGAAGAAAAACCGTTCGTGGTAGTACATGTAGATCATTATGGTCCAATAGACAATTCAAGGACGGTTAAAAAATATATACTGGTAGTAATAGATGCTTTTACAAAGTTCGTGAGACTCTACCCGACTAAAACTACAAATACAAAGAAAGTAAATCGAGCGTTAACGGACTATTTTAGAGCGTATAGTAGACCAAAGTATATTATTTCAGATAGGGGTAGTTGTTTTACCTCGGCAGAGTTCAAGGACTTTTTGTCCAAAGAAGGTGTTCAACACATAAAGATTGCGACAGGTTCACCCCAAGCAAACGGACAAGTAGAGAGAGTAAACAGGAGCTTGGGACCAAAGATAGCAAAGTTAGTTAAACCAGAAGAAGGGGTATTTTGGGACCACGTTTTAGAGGTAGTCGAACATACACTCAATAACACGGTGGGCAGGACTACAAAAGAACATCCTAGTGTAATGTTGTTTGGAGTGAATCAAAAAGGCAAATGGTCGGATGAACTTAGGGAAAATTTGACAGAACTAGAGTCAGGAGACGTACGCGACCTGGCAAAGACACGTAGTAAAGCAGCTCTAGAACAAAAGAAGTCACAGGCATACAACAAACGATACGTAGATAAAAAACGGTGCAAGCCCACGAAATATAATGTAGGAGACTACGCTATGATAAAAAATTTTGACTCGCACCCGGGGGCGTCTAAAAAACTGATACCGAAATTTAGTGGACCCTACCAGATCGAAAAAGTCCTACGAAACGACAGATATCTGCTTAAAGATGTTGTCGGTTTTCAACAGTCGCGACTACCTTACCAAGGAGTATGGGCGGTTGGCAATATGAAACCATGGCTGAACAAGAGTAAAGCGAATAATTGATTGTAAATTTGCAAGATCAGGTGATCTTAATGGTCAGGATGGCCGAGTTGTAGTAATTATTGTAAGAGTTAAGCACGCAACTCACACTGTCAGGCCATATTTATACTCATGTACCTTCATTTATAAACTGTGTTTATATATATACACATACAGTATAAGATATCTACTTAAATTATTATATTATATTTATATATACACACACATTCATATATATGTTAGCTTAAGAAAAAGAATAAAGAGAGCGTCAGTTTTACGATCGCAGTTAAACCCATCGGACGTGTTTTAAAAGCTTAATAGGTACATACTACAATATCGTCCTTAAAATTCCAAAAACTCTTAGCATTTGAACTGACTAGATTTTTTCTTGTAGGCCAACCATTTTCATGGTAAAATTTAAGTTGTTGTAATTGTGTATCTTTAGCTGACTCGACTTCTATTTGTTGTAATCTACTTTTAGAAATTGGAAGACAGGATCTAAGAAATCCAACATGAATCTGAATGTCCCTATCTATAATTAGTTCCTCTGTATCAGGTAAAGGAGCTCGAGAAAGGGTATCTGCTACTTGTAAATCTTTACCTTGCTTGTATACAACTTTCATATTGTACGATTGGAGACACATTCTCATACGTTGTAATCGTTTAGGAACTTCCGCTAAAGGCTTTTTAAAAAGTGACACAAGGGGCTTATGGTCAGTTTCAACAGTTATAGTTTCACCGTTTATATATTGTCGAAACCTAGTAGCCCCAAATACAATCGCATACAATTCTTTTTCTATTTGGGCGTATCGTTGTTGACAACTGGTTAATGTTTTTGAGGCAAAAGCTATGGGTCCTCAGGTGGACAGGTAGTGATACGTGTCTAGCGACCAAGCATATCTGGCCAAAGCTGGACCTGCGACGCTCTCTGAGTTTGATCTCACTTAACCGACTGCATATTAGCTCTGTCATAGGTGCCATCACAGGGCACTGTCTAATAGGCAAGCACGCATCAAGGCTTGGCGCCTATTCTAACGACTTCTGCAGAAGTTGCAGGGATGAGGAGGAGGAGGAGACTACACTTCATCTCCTCTGCACATGTCCTGCACTCTCCCATAAAAGAAATCTCTATTTGGTATTTGGGAGCCTTCTTCCTTAATGAACTCAGTGACTTGGCTAACTCAGATGTTAGAAGTCTATCACGCTTCATTAGAAGCTCCAAATGGTTTTAGCGGGTAGTGGTAGATACTCCCGATCCTAGTGGCATCACAATGGACCTCTTTGGTCTAAGTGTGTTAGCTTTCGGCTAACAGCCACCTCAACCTAACCTAACCTATGGGTTTATTGTTCTGAAATAAAACTGCTCCAACAGCAAATTTCAAAGCATCTGTAGACAAAACCAATGGTTCATTATCCCGGTAATATGACAAAATTGGAGGAGAAATTATAAGGCCTTTCAAATGCTCAAAAACTTTCTGGTGGCTTTCGTTCCATTCCCACACACTACCTTTTCTCAAAAGCCCTCTTAATGATGTTGTTTCTGCTGATAAATTTTTAATATATAGTCCTAAGTAGTTTAACATTCCTAAGAATCGTTGAAGGTCTTTGACTGACTTCGGTGGTGGCATGTCACGAATTGCTCTAATTTTTGATTGATCTGGACTCATACCATTTTCACTGAAAATTTGACCGAAGTACTTCACTTGCTTTAAACCAAAACGACATTTATCCTTATTCAATTTAAGGTTAACTTGTTTAACTCTATCTAAAATCGCTGACAAGCGTTTATCGTGTTCTTCAATTGTCTTACCCCAAACCAACATGTCATCAATGTACACTATCACTTCCAAATCACAGAATAGTTCAGTTATTGTTCTATGAAATATTTCCGGTGCAACGTTCAAACCATATGGTAGACGTAAAAATTTGTATCTTCCAAAAGGAGTGTTAAATGTACATAGAAGAGAGGATGGCTCATCTAATTTAATCATCCAGAATCCATTACTTGCATCTAACACAGAAAAAAAACGTGCACCCGATAATTTTGATTTTACTAATTCAATATCTGGTATTGGATAGTGACTTCGGAGCAACACTTCGTTCAGATTTCTAGGATCTAGACAGATCCGTAGCGATTTATTTGGTTTTTCCACTAAGACAATTGAGCTTACCCATGAAGTAGGACCCCTAACTTTTTCAATGACGTTCAAATTTTCCATACGAGCCAGTTCCTTTTTTAACCTATCATGCAATTTATAAGGGACCATTCTTGGTGGATCTACCACTGGCATGCAATTTTCTATTATCTTTATATTTTGCTAATAAATCTTCCCTAAGGTTACCAACTGCACAAATTCTTTTTACTAAACCATGTCGGACACAATCAGGTAAACCTATAATCGTAGGACACATTTCAGAAATTATTATAAATTCAACGATCTCGTATACCATTTCATTTTGCCGTTTAAATTCACAAATAAAATCACACTTTCCAATTACAGACAATTTTTGATTACCCAAAGTAATTAAGGAAGCATTTGACTTTTTAAGATTTGATCCATTAACTGAATAAAATACTTTTTTGGACATGACATTAGCTTGTGCCCCTGTATCTAAATGACATTTTATGGACAATTTGTTAATAACCAATTTAATATACCAGTCTTCACAGTCACCGAAGTTGTTTTCATTGGCTTTACACATACCTACGAAAAAACTATTGCTGCTATCACATTCACTATCAGTACTACTATTGTTTTGATTTAATCCAAGAGATTTAATCGATTTAAATTTACACATTTTTGCATAATGGTTTTTTCCACTACAATTATAACAAACAACACCCGTGGCTGGGCATTTATTTTTATGCTTTTGTCCACATCTGGAGCAATAATTCATATAATCTGCATTACCTGATGATGATGGTCTAACCTCTCTCTTCTGATTACCGCTCTCCATCCAATGAGTACCTTGTATACTTTGTTGCTGCTGTTGTGGATTCCGTTGTTCGGATAGTTTGTTACGGCTTCTCTGCGGCTGGTTCCACGTTCGCTTATGATGAGGTGTTGGCCTTTCAATGTAGTTGATTGGAATTTCTGCTGTTAAATCTCCATGTGACATATCCGATGCGTGGGCTTTTCCCAGTACATACGCTTTAGACTTTTCTTCCGCTACTTCTAGTGTTAAACCTTCAGTGCCAAGTAGTTTTTCTCGTAGACAATCGTCTTGCATTCCAATGATGAACACGTCTCTCACCATCGAGTTTTCCTCTTTATACTCACATGATGACACTACTTCCTTGAGTTCAGTAAGAAATTGGTCCAAACTTTGTGCAGTTTTTTGGCGACAGCTTAGAAACCTGAACCTTTCGTATATAAGGTTCTTTTTTGGCTCAAAATATTTATCAAATTTTGCTACCACACTTTTGTAATCGCTTGCTGCAGATAAAGAATCTTGACTCTTGAACTTGAATGTGTTATAAATTTGTAATCCCTCTTCTCCGATTGAGTGTAGAAGCAGAGCTATTTTTCTTCCATCGTCTGCTCCTTCTAGACCTGCTGCCGTGATAAAGATTTGGAAACGTTGTTTCCAAATTCTCCAATTTTGGGTTTGGTTAGAATTTATGAAATTTAAACTGGACGGTGGTTTTATTGAATCCATATTATGTTCACTGATGCGACTGCACTTTTGACTGGGAAATTAATCTGACACCATGTAACGTTTAGTAAAAGACTGTCTGTTTCGTTTGATGATTCTTTATTCACTGAACTTACTAACTAACTAACTTGCTGTACAAAGTGGCATATTCTTACGTGCTAACAATATTGTATGTGTATTATGTAACACATAGATATAGTTCATTTGTATGTTTACCTAGTGTGGCGTGATCGTATTTAATTATATAATACAATATACGAGTATGTGTATGTATCATGCATACATATATTATATTATATACTTTAACCCAACACGCAGCAACGTCATCCACGACCCATCGGCCAAAAACGTTATTACTGCAACAGTGAACCAATCGTTTAGGTCCGATCCAAGACCATCTCTACCGAAGAAAAGGTTCCACCATAGTTTGAGCGAGAAGCCCAGACAACCAAAGCAGTATACCCCGGCCAGCGACTATGACACACCGCCGAGACCTAACGTGCCCAAACCAAGTGAAAGGATGGAGGTCGACAACTCGGTGCAGTCGCGCCATGTAAATTATATGAATCGTCCAAAGGGCAATAACCCTTTTAAGCGAAGGGCCAGGTCGGAAAATTACCCCAATAAGCAACAAAGGCTATTCAACCTCCAGGCTGACGGCGAAGATGAACTGGCACCTGACAATCGCTACGGCGGTGAGAAGCGCGTCATGGAGGATGTAAATTTTATGAAGGACGCCAGTCCAGCGCACTATATTTAGAGTACGTAACCACCGACGGGTGAGTTCTGAAGTTTCTTGTTGATACCGGGGCTAACAAGAACTTCATAAGTCCGTCGATTTCCCAGGGGGCCAAAAATATCCCAAAAACTTTTCCAGTGCACAGCGCAGCCAGTAAAATCCAGGTTACAAAATTCGTAGAGGGATGTTTCTTTATAAATTCAGGAAACGACACCCTTCTTACCTTTTACGTGCTTTCGGGTTGACGTCCTTTGATGGGATCATTGGGGACGACACCCTTAAAGAACTTGAGGCGGCCATAGATAGGAGGACAAACGTACTGCAACGTAAACCCTCAATCACTATACCGCTCAAGGAAAAAATATCAACGCAGGTCAATGTGGTGTTGGATGAGCGCCTTCCATCTAACATCAAGTTAGAAATTCAGAGTCTCATACGCAAATATGAACCCCTCTTTGGTCCTATTGACAATAGTCAAACCGTGGATACCACTGTCAAAGCGGAAATTAGAGCAACCACCGCGGAACCGGTCTACTCCAAAAGCTACCCCTATCCTGCCAACATGAGGGAAGTTGTTGAAAAGGAAATAAGTAAGTAGCTGGAATAGGTTATCATTCGCCCGTCCGAAAGTCCTTTCAACTCCCCCATATGGATAGTAGATAAAAAACCTAAGCCATCGGGCGAAAAACAATATCGAATGGTCATAGACTTTAAGCGGCTAAATCATGTCACGGTATCAGACGCATATCCGATACCAGATATAAATTCGACGCTAGCCAGCCTAGGCAAAGCCAAAGTCTTTACGACCATTGACCTTACGTCTGGATTCCACCAAATTCCGATGAAGGCTTCAGACATACCGAAAACCGCATTCTCAACCATGAATGGGAAGTTTGAGTTTTTGAGGTTACCCTTTGGTCTAAAGAACGGACCAGCCATATTCCAAAGAATGATTGACGACGTCTTAAAACCTTATATAGGTAAGATCTGCTATGTATACATAGACGATATTATCGTATTTGGAGACAGTCAGGAAAGTCACCTTCGGAACCTGGATACCGTTCTTGGTAAGCTGCTTAGCGCGAACCTGAGGGTTAACCTCGAGAAAACGCAATTTGCTCAACAAGAAGTTGACTTTTTGGGGTATGTTATCACGGCCGAAGGTATCAAACCAGACGCAAAGAAGGTCTCTGCGATTAAAAGTCTCCTGCCACCTGAAAACTTAAAAGATCTTAAGTCCTTCCTGGGGCTCACATCCTATTATAGGAAATTCATTCGCGATTACGCGAAGGTCGCGAAGCCCCTAACTAATATCACTAGAGGCGAAAATGCGCAAATTAGGGCAAACCAGTCGAGTCGAGTTCCAGTGGTACTTGATGAGGAATCTCTCAAGGCATTTAACGACCTAAAAGAGCTTGCAGTATCGTCCGAGATAGTGGCCTTTCCCGACATTTCGCTTCCATTTAATCTCACCACGGATGCATCCAACCTCGCATTAGGAGCAGTCCTGTCACAGGGTGAGTTTGGGAAACACAGGCCAATCTCCTATATTTCCCGAACCCTCAACAAGACCGAGGAGAACTATGCGACCAACGAGAAGGAGATGTTGGCCATAATATGAGCACTAGACAACCTTCGATCATATCGTCGCTACAATGCAGAACTAGACTAAGTCACACTTTTAAAAAATATCAGTAGAGCGATTTTTAAATTTGAAAATGTATTTGCACCCAAACTATTTTATGAAACAGCTTGGCGTAAAAAACATATACATTATTTTTTTGAGCTGTATTTGAACGGCACTAGATTTTTAAAAAAAACATTATTATTTTAGTTAATTTTAGGACATAGGATTATTGTGCATATAGATTTTGAGTGTAGAAGGAGCCTATCTTATCAAAGTGGACATAGGATTAACTATTTCAACATTTTTTTGTTTTTGACAATGGATATAGGATTAATGATTAAGTATTGGAAAAAGTTGAGTAAATTTGAATTTATTCATTCGCTTAGTACAAGCACACAATATCGTACAACCTAAATAACAATAAAATAATAAAATCTTAAAGCTAAGGTGAGGAAAGAGATAAGGGTATGAAGTGAAAGAGGGAGACTAAGATTGGAGAGCTAGTTTGAGAGAAGATTTTGAGAGGTTTAGATCAAAAATGTTGGAGTTGTTTACTTTTCGAATTATTCTAGTAATTGGTTCATTTTGGCCATACTCGGTAAGACGGAAAGGGACGCAGAAGAGGGGAATGGTTCTCAAATGACGATTACTAGTATTGTGTTTGAATTTATTAAGAAGACCTTCGCTATCAATGACTCCATTCAAAAGCTGATGGGCAAAGAGTATGTCGGCATTATCAGACGTCGTTACTAAGAGTTTGTAAATTTATTAATTTTAGACGGCTTTCGTAAGGTGGAAGATTATATGGGTCATTCCAACAAAGGTATCGCAAGGAAAAGCGAATGAATCTTCGTTGAACGGCTTCAATACGATGACTATGAACATGGTGGTAGGGAGACCATACTACGGAGGCGTACTCAAGAAGAGGTCTAACAAAAGTGACATACAGAGACTTAGTGACATAGGGATTGGAGAATTCTTTCGACCATCGTTTAACAAAACCTAGAGTTGAGTTAGCTCTGTTAATGATATTATCATAGTGAGATCGAAAATTGAGTTCGCTATCGCATAAAACACCTAAATCAGGAATGAAAGTGACGATTGCAACTGGTTCATTCTAAAAAAAATATTGACGTTGTGGTAAGGGAGGGCGTTTTCGGGAGTAGGTAATGGCTTGGCATTTATTCACATTAAGTTCGAGAAAGTTGTGTTGGCACCAAGTAAAGAAATTGTTTAGGTCAGCTTGAAGTAGTCGAAAATCGGCCATGCATTTAATATGTTTAGAAATACGCATGTCGTCAGCGTAAATCTGAAGGTCGGATCCATTAAGGATAAGATCCACATCGTTAATGGTCAATAGAAAAATTAGAGGACCTAAATGACTTCCTTGAGGGACCCCAGATGTAGGGCAGATAGGGTTGGAGCTGCAAGATCTAAAAACTACTGTGTAACGACGGTCATTTAAATACGATTGAATCCAAGATATAAGAAAGGGCGGGAAGTCATGGGATTTAAGTTTGAAGATAATAATGTTATGAGATACTTTGTCAAATGCTTTACTAAAATCAGTAGCGCTAGCATCAACTTCATTTCCAGCTTCCAAGGAGCAAATAGTGTTGGATACGAACTCAGTTAGATTGGTAGTTGTAGACCTACCACTAAGAAAGCCATGTTGTTTAGGGGAGACAAGTGGTTTACAATGAGGAACCAAAATATCATTGATTATACTCTCAAACATTTTGGGAATGCAGGAAAGTTTGGCAATGGGTCTATAATTAGAGATATCTCCTTTGCACCCTTTTTTATAAATTGGGATAATGAGCGAGTCTTTCCATGTTTTTGGGAACACACATTGAGAAATGGAAAGTTGGAAGAGATCAGTGAGTGGTTGAGCTAAATTGGATAGGTACGCAGCTTCTAAGGACAACAGCAGGAATCCCATCAGGACCCGAGGAAAAGTCATTCTTCAACAAGCGGATTTTATTAATTACCGAGGATAGGGATATGTTAATGGAAGTAAGGTTGGTTTGGGTACAGTTGTGCATAGGATTAAAGTTGTTTGTGTCAACCTCTCTATCGTTTGGAGAAAAAGCTTGACCAAAGAAATCAGCAAAAAGGTTAGACATATAGTTTGCATCGGATGATGAGGAATTGTTATATTTTAGTGTTGACGGATAACCGTCAGGTTTTCTCTTTGAGTTTATAAATTTAAAAAAAAGTTTTGGATTCGAAATTAAATCCGATTGGGTTTGGATAAGATAATTATCGTATACGGACTCGCTTAGGTAGGAGAAGTAGTTATAAGCTGAGATATAGTTGTAGAAGTCATGATTCGACTTCGAACAGAGGTATTTTTTCCAGAGGTTATTCCTCCTATTCTTAAGTGAGCGGAGTTCCTTGGTATACCACGAAGGTGAAGAAGTAAAGTTCTTCTGCGGTAGTAGGGGGATAGACTGAGAAAAACACGTTTGGATCTGTTCATAAAAGGTGGCTATTATAACATCAATGTTAGAGTCGTTGGAGATGAAATCAAAGTTTATGTTCTCAATAAGGTCGTTAAGTTTATCAAAGTTTGCTTTACGAAAGTTAAAACAATGCGACGTTAGGGGGTACGGTTTAATATAATCACATTTGAAAGCAAAGGTAAGGGAAATGGTGGGGGGGGTGATAGTTGTCGATCTTTGAAAGGATATGGTGAGTTTGGATGACTTCAGTATTATGAGCATCAGATGAGAAAAACAGATCTAATTGTCTTTGCAAACAGTTTTTTACACCGCTCATTTGGGCGAGATTAGAAGAGAGGAGGCGGTCAGTAAAGAGGGTTTCTTTTTCCGAGCTGGCGCTGGAAGAAATGAAATAAGTCTCATCGTCAGATACTACCCAATTTAAACGTGGGAGATTGAAGTCGCCAACGATTATTATGTCATCTTCGAGATTAGAGAGTGTATCGCACGGATACTAGCAAAAAAATGTTCGAACTGACTGTTCCAGTGCCGATAAAACTTACGAATCTAACACCCAAGAAAAAACAATCACCAACAACTAATGGTGCAACTGAGTCAATATAAAAAAAAGAAAAGACATTCACTTTCGGTTGAAAACTTTGAACGTTTGAACTGCCACGATCATCGATTTACTGTTAATCCCAACAACTTTCCTCTTTCGCCATAAAGAAACCTTCCTGGTCCAGTTGCATTCTGAAGGCCAGTCTAAATCCGGTCAATAACCCTAGTCCAGATCCTCTATACTCTAGCTGTGACATGCAAAAAACGTTCACCGCTTCGCAGCTATGACCCATACATCAGCTGGTCCGAAATCATCAATTCATACAAAAAATGTTCACCGCTTCGCAGCTATGACCCACACGTCAGCTGGTCCGAACTCATATCAATGCATACATACACGTTCATAGCTAAGTCATGTTCTAAGCGCCGCTTAGGGGGAGGAGCTTATTGACCAAAACAAACTGTTTTTGCATGCAGTTTTGCTATAGGTATTAACCACTGCAAGTTTGTTGTGTTGACTGCTGGTCTTCTGCGCGCCCACAATTACTCCAAAATTTCTGCTAGCCCAATTTTAGCTATTTTTCATGTTTGGCGTTGGGCCTTTTGTTTTGATGAAATGCCGACGGGAAAACTGCTGCTTGATTGGCATGTTTGTTGCAGTAAACAGGAAAAATATATCGCTGCCTTTATCTTGTCCTTATCGATTTGGAGTTCAGCTTTCGGTTAAAGATGTGTGTTGATTGATGTTCTCTGGTTTGCCTCCTCAACCATGATGGTGGTTCATAGGTACATGTAAAAGAAAAAAGGAAGGGATGGTGAATGGTGTGTGGCAATATTATTGTTTATAAGTAGTTTATATTGGTTAGTTTTTAGTTATTTTATTAATTCATATTATTCTTGTTAAATGCTTATTCATTAGGGTTTGGTTTGCTTAAGCGTGTGTGTGTGCGTGCGCTTGGGGTAAACAATTTCTATGTTGCCATCGGCAAAAGGCAAATTTTAACGATTGGACGCTTTAACGTTATTGTTGCGGTTTTGACTGTGACAACTCGGATTCTGCCATCGATTCCAGAATGAGCGGCTTCGATTCTTCCAAGCTTCCACAGTGTTGGAGGTAGTTGTTCATCCGGTAGAATCACTAGATGTCCCACCTTGATTTGGTTGTCCGAGGTTAGCCATTTTGTGCGCTGCTGAAACCGCACAAGATATTCGGACTTCCATTTCCTCCAAAAGTCTTGCTGATTTTTTTTGTAGAAGATGCCATCTGTCTAGGTGATTCTCCTTTATGTCTGACAAGTCTTTCTCTGGTGTTGTTTTCAAAGCTGTACCAATCAAAAAATGTCCCGGCGTCAGGATCGACAAATCTTCAGGATCCTCTGTCATCGGACAGAGTGGTCGCGAATTCAGACAGGCTTCCACTTGGGCTAATACTGTCGCGTATTCCTCGAAGGTTAGTGTGTAATAGCCGATGACTCGTTTCAGATGGTGCTTCATCGACTTCACTCCCGCTTCACAGTCCACAAAAGTGCGGAGCTGCTGGAGGATTGAAGTGCCATGTAGTTCCGGTCGCCTGCAGTTTCTCGACAATGTCCTCAGTCCACTGCTTTGAGAGTTGTTTTTTTTCAATGTCCAACATCTTAGCAGCTCCTTGGAAATTAGTCCCACAGTCGCTGTATAGGTTGGCGCAAATCCACCGGCGCGCAGTAAAGCGTTTCAAAGCGGCAAGGAATGCAAGCGAACTATAATCGCTTACAAGTTCGAGGTGCACTGCTTTCGTGCTAAAGCAAATAAATATCGCAAGTATGCCTTCGTTACTTTGTTACAGCGCCCCTTCCATGCCTTCAACTGTACAGGTCCCGCATAATCTACTCCACTTGTGTGAAACGGGCGAGCCTGTGTGACTCTTAAAGCAGGTAGGTTGCCCATTTTTTGATGCATTCGTGTAGCCTGGTGCCAGTAACACCGCAGACAGTTGCGAATGCATTTTTTGACATTGCATTTTAGATGAACAATCCAGTACTCAGTTCTGAGTGTTGCCATCATGAGCTGTTGTCCTCCATGGAGCGATTTTATGTGAACATAATGCACTATAAGGGTCGTTAGCACATTTTGGGAAGGGAGTATTATGGGATGGCGCTGCGCATAGGGTAACTCGGCATTTTCTAAACGTCCCCCAACTCTTAAGATGCCGGTTTCGTCGATAATGGGAGATAGTCTTGCCAACTTACTACCCTTATGCACCGTCTCATTCTTGGAAAGTTGAGTAATCTCGTCGGTAAAAAATTCGTGTTGCACTAGAATTATCAAACGTTTTTGAGCTGCTACGATTTCTTCGACCGACAGTGGTCCCGACAATCGTGCTGTTTTCCTCCGGGCGTTGTTAATAAAACGAAGCCAATACGCTGTAGTTCGTACTAATCGCTGTAGGGATGAAAACTTAGAAAGAAGCACATTGGTCTCAAATGAGTTGACATGGATGCAGAGCTGAAAGATATTTGTTATGGGGTACCCAGATGCAATAAACTCATTTTTGACATTTGAACCCTCTGCAGGCTTTGTTTGTCTTTTCGACCACGGTCGGGGCACGGATTCTGGAGGCCCCAACCGACATACATATACCCCCCGCCTGTACAGGCGTTGACCTTCGAGTTGCGAAAAGGTTTGCTTCCGAAGATTCCTGCAGCTCTATCTCCGACACGTTCGGTAGACTGGGCTGGAAACATGAAGAAAGTGGCGGAGAGGTTCAACCTGATACGCTTAATCTTCAGACCAATAGACAGACAGCCGATAGGTGAGATGCTGCCGACGAGGCCTGCGAATCCGAACAGGTGAAACGGGCCACAGAGGCGGCGTCCACTGGTCAGCGTCCATCTAAGAGCCAGCGAAAGAGGAAAAGGAGAAAGGCGGCTATCGTGCGGCGCGAAGAAACTGCACCGCCAGTTGAAGGCGCAAGCGCTGAGAACTGCCCTTCCCCGGCGGCGACGGAAAAGAGATGCAGGTCGGCAGAGGTTACCCCAACCGAAACCAGCCAGCTGACTGAAACCAACGCTGCCTCCCCTTCCAATAGCTCGAACAGGAACAAACGGAGGAAGAAGACCTCAAGCACTCCTGTCGGTGGAACTGCGCGCGCACCTTCTGCGTGCCCTTCCACTAGTATGACTGATGTATTTCCAATGATTGGATTTACTCAGATTAACCTTCAACACTCCAAGGCTGCTACTGCACTCATCAGTAAGAAGCTTTCTGTGTTGAATACAAAAGCCCACATAATATCCATACAGGAGCCATGGGTGTGGAAAAATCGCATCTGTGGCCTTGGAGGTGTCCGTGGCACTACGATACTCTGTGACGAGCGGTCCGAGAGACCAAGGGCTTGTCTTGCTGTGTCGAACCTTTTCTCAGCGACTAAGCTTGGACAATTTTGTGGCCAAGATTTGGTTGCTGCAGCCATTAGCTACGAAACGAATGGAAATTGGAAGACCTTCATCGTGGCGTCAGCTTATCTCCCCTATGATTCAGTAGTGCCTCCACCACCGAGGGCAATTGCTGAACTCATTGACTATTGCGACACCAGGAAGATGGGCCTAGTTATATGCTGTGATGCCAATGCTCAAAACACTGTTTGGGGCAGCAGCAAATGCAACATGCGAGGAAACCATCTCCTGGATTTCATTCTATCATCTGATCTTACTATCAACAATGTTGGCTCGCAACCAACTTTTGTGACGTCAAGAAGACAGGAAGTGATCGACCTAACTTTATCAAATAGATACTTTAAGGCGGTTACTAACTGGAGGGTCTCTTCGGAGGTGTCCCTCTCAGACCATAGATATATCGAATTCCAAATCGAATGCGAAGCCATAACTTTGCAGGAGAGGAGGAATCCGAGAAAAACCAACTGGATACGCTTCAGGGAGGAATTAGGGAAAACTCTCAAAACTCCAACCAAACTCAGGACGAGACAAAAGGTAGAGGAAGCTGTTCAAGACCTGAATAGTGCCATTACTAGCTGTTTTGAACTGACGTGCCCAGTAAGCAAACCCCCTGGCAGAACGACGGTTCCCTGGTGGAGCTCGGAACTGCAAAGAATTCGTAGAGAAGCTAGAAAGCTTCTAAATAGGTCACTCAAGACTGATTTGGAGACAGACTGGAATCTCTACCGATCGAAGCAGAAGGAATATAAGAGGCTAATTCGGGTATCGAAAAGTGCTTCTTATAAGAATTTCTGCGAAAAGATTGAAAAGCTGGGTGAAACTAGTAGGTTGGTTAAAGTTCTGAAAAAGGGCAAACCAGCCAAACTGGACTCACTTAGAAAACTTGATGGCACCTTCACTGAGACGAAAGCGGAAACTCTTAGTTATCTGCTGGAGTCTCACTTTCCGGGTAACCAGATTACAATTGGTTCACAACCAGCCCCGATTACCGAGACTATGAGTGAGCCAAGACAAACAACTCGGCGTAGCTGGTATATTGCGAAGGCCGTGGTGACGGACGAGGCCATTAAATACGCATTTGCGTCTTTTGACGGCTTCAAGTCGCCTGGTACGGACGGAATATACCCAGCCATGCTGCAACAATGTACAAACCAGCTGCTACCGACTATGAAGAAAATCTTCACCGCTGCCCTAGCACTGGCATACATTCCAACACCCTGGCGTACAGTTAGAGTGGCATTCATACCAAAAATTGGCAGAAGTGACTACTCGCTCGCCAAGAGCTTCAGACCAATCAGTCTGACTTCTTTCTTGCTGAAAAGCTTGGAAAGGCTGGTCGAGCTTCACGTGCGCAAAGGTGCTTTGCGATTGCACCCACTATCTCCGATGCAACATGCCTATCAACGCGGAAAATCCTGCGAGACTGCGCTCCAAAATCTAGTTGGTAGAATTGAAGGCGCGCTTGACAGAAAAGAATACGCGATGGGCATTTTCATCGATATTGAGGGTGCTTTTGACAATGCGACTTTTGATAGCATGTGCAGCTCCGCCAGACAACACGGAGTAGACGAACCATTGGTGTTGTGGATTAAAGCAATGCTAATGAATAGAACGTTATTTGCGGATGCGGATTGTGGCCGCTATGTTATGGCGGGGGTAAACAGAGGCTGCCCGCAAGGCGGCGTCATGTCTCCACTGCTGTGGTGTATGCTGGTCGACTCTCTGTTGAACGCACTCAACAGTTCTAATATTTACGCTCAGGCGTACGCGGATGATGTTGCCGTGCTTTCTGTTGGATCATGCCTAGCGACTGTATGCGCCAAGGCGCAGGCGGCCCTTGACGTGATCGACGAATGGTGCACTAGGAATGGGCTCTCGGTCAATCCTCTTAAAACTGAGGTTGTTCTCTTTACGAGAAGGAGGAAGGTGGTCGGGTTGACTCAGCCAGTGCTAAAAGGCGTCACAATCCAACTCTCCAATGAAGCAAAGTATCTGGGAGTCATCCTGGATAGCAAACTTCTTTGGTCCATACATGTTGAGCTGAAGACTGCCAAGGCGCTGTCTATTTTCTGGCAGTGCAAAGGCATTTTCGGCAAGACATGGGGCTTATCACCGAAAAGAGTCCTATGGATTTATACGGCTATGATAAGACCATTTATAGCATACGCATCGGTTGTTTGGTGGAATAAGCTTTCACGTAAATACGTCACTGCTGCTTTTGCCAAACTCCAAAGGCAGGTATGTCTCGGCTGCACGGGGGCCTTCCCCAGCACGCCTGGCTCCGGCCTAGATGCACTATTGAACCTTCCGCCCCTTGATGTTTACATCATGGGCTGTACAATCAAGGCTATCTCACGTCTTACAAGAGGTGGCTTTTGGTATAACTCGCACTGGAGTTTTGATGAACTTGCGCAACGGTTGTCCTTCGACTCCTGTCTTATGGATATGCCGTCTGATGCGATGACACCGGAACTTCGGCTAAAGCGCAAATACGAGGTCGACTTTCCTCGCGTCCAGGACTGGCTCTGGCCGGACTCTGAACCTGGAAGGGAATGCAGTCGAATCTTTACGGATGGCTCCAAAACCGATCAAGGATCTGGTGCTGGTGTCTTCGTGGAGAGCGATAGCGTTAGACTTTTCTTTCCGTTAGGCAAACATGCGTCAGTCTTCCAAACAGAGACTTATGCTATCCTAATGGCCATGGACTATGTTACGAGGAACAGGTGGAGGGGGCGAAGTATCTGCGTCTGTAGCGACAGTCAGGCTGCGCTTAAGGCCTTACTCAAACCCTTAACTACCTCCAAAATAGTACGTGAATGCAAGATATCTCTGAATTCGGTCGGAAGGCTGAATTCACTTAAATTTGTCTGGGTCCCGGGTCATAACGGGATCACGGGAAATGAGATCTCCGATGAACTTGCTAGACAAGGCTCAGAGGGGGACCTCTCAGGACCTGAACCAGCGATCTGTCTGCCTGCGTCCTCGGTCAGGGCTTCCATTGACGGTTGGGTTTCCTATGAACACAATCGCCGTTGGCATGACTCTCCAGGGTGCAGACAGACTAAGCAAATGCTCCCCGACGTCTGTGGGAAATCCGCGGCATTCTTGTTGTCTCTCAACAGAAAAGACTGCAGACAGACTACTGGCGTTCTTACGGGACACTACGCTTTTGCCAAACACCTTAAGGTGCTAGGCCTAAGCGACACCACCAACTGCGAAGCCTGTGGAGAAAGCGACGACACTGCGGAACATTTCGTCTGTGATTGTCCTGCTTTTGCTCGTATCAGGTGGCAGGTATTTGGTGCGGATATGGTGAGTGCTGTAAACCTAAGCTCCTTATCATTGAAGCGCCTTCTCGTTTTTCTTAGAAAAACGAGTAAATTCCCACAGTAAAATGTGGTGTGTCTGCCTGGCAGTACAATGGACCAGTATTGAGTCTGAGTGCTCCAGTGCAGAAAGTTTCACACATCCCGACAAAAAAAAAAAAAAAAAAAAAAAAATGTAGTCTTAGCGTCTTCACTAGGGGCTGCAATTACCTTTTGATGTATTGCCCTGGCTACTTCAAACGATGATTCCAAATTACTTAACCGCGGTTCAAACATGTGCACCGATTTATTCAATTTGTCAAGATTCAAATACGCCTTGTAATCGGCGTCTAGTTCTTGCCAAATAATTTGGATTGAATGAATTAGACTTGAAATCTTGTTTTTGCTCATCGTGAGAAATGACAAACGATAACAAAAAATTAATAAAAAGCAGAAGAACCCCAACACACAATAAATACTTTTTTAGATCAGCAAGGATCGGTAAATAAATTTTAATTTAGTTAAAGAAATAAAATGCCACACACCTGATGAAATGCGTTGCTCCGTTACTGCTCTAGCTCCTCAAGATCCACCCGCTCCGTGACTGCACCAGGTTCTCCAGATCCACAGGAATACGATCGCACTGTACCGCCTTTATTTAACGAACTCCGACGAACACGAAAGTCGAATTAAAATAAATGACTTACACGCACTATGTACTATTTTTGAGTACGTAATATGTCTTTTTAGCGTGATATTTTTTCGAAAACTATCTAGATATTAAATCCGGCTCGAAGGACCATTATGTATCACACGGATACTAGCAAAAAAAATGTTCGAACTGACTGTTCCAGTGCCGATAAAACATACGAATCTAACACCCAAGAAAAAACAATCACCAACAACTAATGGTGCAACTGAGTCAATATAAAAAACATAGGGACGGGCTACAGTCCGCTTGGGCGAACTGTTGGATACCCTATTCTTATTCCTATCCCTCATAAGTGGGCGTGACAAAAGTCTAAGTATGGTTGAATTGTTAAGAACGCTCTACATATTTTGTTATATAACATTTAAAGGATTTTATCAAAAAAAACGCTCCCTAGCTCAAACTTGGGTGTTTCAATAAAATTGTTTTATTTAATTGTGGGCGTGTCAGTAGGCGGATTTAAAAAAATTAACACATGAGCATAAAGGGCTATTAGAGAGTATATATTATAAATTTCAGCTCCCTAGCTCAAACTTTGAATTTTCAAAAAAAAAAAAAATTTAATTGTGGGCGTGTCAGTGGGCGGATTTTGAAACTATTTACACATGAGCATAAAGGGCCCATAGAGAGTATATATTATAAATTTCAGCTTTCTATCTCAAAATTCGATTTTTTCCAAAATTTTGTTTTTTTGAGTTTGTGGGCGTGTCTGTTAGCGGATTTCGAAAATTCGTAAACTTGATTGTTTCGGGACCCTAGAGAGTATATGGTTAAAATTTCAGCTCTCTAGGTCCAGTTTAAAGACCTATTTTTTGCCGACAGACGGACGGATGGACATGGCTAGATCGACATTACTATCGATGCTGATCATAAATATAGTAACTTTTAGGGGTCTACGGGCAATATTAAGGTATGTTACAAACTATGCGTCAAAATTAATATACCCTTAGAATAGGGTATAAAAAGAAAAGACATTCGGTTTCGGTTGAAAACTTTGAACTTTTATTATTCTTCTATCGGTCGATACTGCCACGATCATCGATTTACTGGGAATCCCAACAACTTTCCTCTTTCGCCATAAAGAAACCTTCCTGGTCCAGTTGCATTCTGAAGGCCAGTCTAAATCCGATCAATAACCCTAGTCCAGATCCTCTATACTCTAGCTGTGACATGCAAAAAACGTTCACCGCTTCGCAGCTATGACCCATACATCAGCTGGTCCGAAATCATCAATTCATACAAAAAATGTTCACCGCTTCGCAGCTATGACCCACACGTCAGCTGGTCTGAACTCATATCAATGCATACATACACGTTCATAGCTAAGTCATGTTCTGAGCGCCGCTTAGGGGGAGGAGCTTATTGACCAAAACAAACTGTTTTTGCATGCAGTTTTGCTATAGGTATTAACCACTGCAAGTTTGTTGTGTTGACTGCTGGTCTTCTGCGCGCCCACAATAACTCCCAAATTTCTGCTAGCCCAATTTTAGCTATTTTCCATGTTTGGCGTTGGGCCTTTTGTTTTGATGAAATGCCGACGGGAAAACTGCTGCTTGAGTGGCATGTTTGTTGCAGTTGCAACAGAGAGATCAACCACATAGTCAATTGCATTAACTAGAAGCAGATAGGTATACGGTTGTTGGTTGGGCGGGTGGTATGTAACAGCACAAAATGCAGATTGAACGTTTAGATAAACAGACTTTAACACAAATAAGTTCAAGGTCAACTGTGTTGGGAATAATAACCAGGGAAGAATTGAGGTAAGAATGAAGTGCCAACAAAACGCCGCGTCCGGGTGAAAATCTTCTAAGCGGATCTATGTTAGGACTATCATTAGAAACTAAAACATCCTTTCGAAATACATTAAAATCGGAATTAAAGAACTCGTTATTATGAAAATCTGGTGTAAGGTTTGTTTCAGTGAGGGCAAATACATCAAAAGGAAGTTTTTGGGAGTTTAAGTAAACGTTCGAACTTTCGGTGCGCAGTCCCCTAACATTTTGGTAATAGATAGATACAAATTGGGGTCGAGGAGGGTCTGAAACACGGTTGTTAGGAACGAGGGGGATTATTATTGCGTTTTGTCCTGAATTGCGATAGCCGTATAGAATCAACGTAAGAAGCATAAGCGATGAGATCCTTTTTAACATCAGAAGGTGTGAAATTAGAAATAATTTTGTGATACAGGTTGAAAATTCTTAACAGGTCGTTGAAGTTAGTTGGAAGACCTTCTTGATGAATGGATACCATTACGTTGGTTCTCGTAGCACCATCAACACAGATAGAATCATGTTTATCATGGAGGTATGCTAGATACAAACGTACATTCGCTTTCGCATAGATGCGAGGATTTCGAAGGCGAGATATAACATAGCGCCCATCCTCGTTGAGGTCAGCGAATTTTTTTGTCATTTTGACAACTGGTGGGAATAGAGGATCAAGGAAATTGTGTGGGGGATTAGGAGAATCATTACTAGCGGCAGTTTTGTTAGGGGCCGAGGGCAAAATATTATTTGCATTGAGAGGAGAGACAGGGCTATTTGGAGGGTTAAGGTTATGTGATGGATTAAGAGTATGAGAATGCATGAAATTTGGATATTTAGGAAACGGTATTCGATTGGGTATAGATGGATTAGAGCCTTGGGACAAAAAGAAAGAATTACTAGTAATATTTGATTTTCTAGGTGATGCAGTCGAGAAAGAATCTCTGCTATTATTTGATTTATTAGGAGCTGGAGTTGGACGCGTAAGGGCAGGAGATGATCGTTTTTCGTTGAAGTTACTAGAGGAGGGTAATTATAAGAGTGAGAAAAAGATTTAAAGCTAGACTTAGATCTAAAGTCCAAAAAAGGTTGATTAATCCATGGTTTGATCGTAATACCATCAAGTTTGGGAACGTTATTGACTGGACGGAGAAAGAGCCATTCGTACTTAGTTGGTATCTCGACTTTGAAGGATCGCGTTCTTTTTGGTAAAGGTTGAACAGATACATCTGAAATACCGAATTTCTTATTGAAAAACAACTGCAACTGAGACACATTAACTCCTTTTGAAGTGCATTTCAGAAATAAATACGATGAGGAATTTGCATTCGAATGTCTCAAACGCGTTAGAGGGTTTCCTATTCCAGATGTGTCCATAGTATCCGATGCGATGAATTGTTGTCAATGTTAATTTGCTCGAAGGAGGTGTCCAGGTCTTGAAATTCTATGTGAAGCGATTTGTTGTTGTTATTGATTGGCGGGAGCTTAGGTAAGCTATTTTGGTTAGGTAAACGTCTCAACTGTTCGGATATATTAGAAATGGCAATACGGGTGGCAGTGGATTCCTTTATTAACACATCAGCAAGCGTTAACGAGTCACTGACAATTTTATCATGTGAGGTTGAATAGTCTATACCGATTGCTTTTACCGCATTAGTTTGTAGATTCAATGTTGCTTCAATCCTTGACAATGTGTCACGCAGTGAGTTTATTTCTTCGGTGTTTGTAGGTAATTTTTGCAAGCGGTTTGTGGCGGCAATAGCGTTGCTAATTTTTATGAATTGTGTGTCTAGGTTTGGGACCATATTAGTGTTATCGACGCATTCTGAAAATTTGTTGAGGGCCTGTTTAGATAGATTTTCGATGGTAGAAACTTGTTTTGTAAAGATGTAGTGATGATTTTCAAGACTTCTTGTTGTGGATTCATTATTCTCGGCATAAAGCTGACTTATTGAAGAAGAACTACTGCGAATCACATTTTTTAATTCTGAGATGGAGTCGGAAAAATGTTCTAAACGCTTATTGTTACATTTAATTGCAAGCATAATATGTGATAGCGTAATGGTCCTGCAGTCAGCACAGAAATAATGAAAATTAACAGAGTATTCAGCCAAACAATCTTTAGCTTTTCTGCTTAAGCCAGTACACACAGGGTGAAAAACTTTACCACAAATACCCTTACAAGTTACCCACTCATTAGTCTTTTCGGTTAGAGTGCAGTCTTCATTACTGCATTGGGGTACTTTATCCATTACTTAAACGTTATTTGTGAGATGGGCAAAGAAAAATTGAAAACTTTTAACTTTTTCTTTTGTTATTTTTTTTGGTTCTTAGTGTACTGGAATAATATTAATATTTCCTTATCCAATGCATAAACCGTAATGCCGCATTTACGAAAAGCTTATTTTGTTGGAAGTTGACAGTAGTTAACAATTGATGTGATGACAGATCGGATTGTTATGATGATAGAGATTATGTACATGAACAAAATCCAAACAAATTGAGGTGTAGTATCAAATGATGGATTGCTTGGCAGAACACTACTAAAGAGAACTCACCTAGAAGGTTAGATTGAAAGCAAATGTGGATTCAACAACCTGCGGGTTGGTTACCTACCAGGCGCGTCCCCCGGTGGTGGATAGGGGGACCTCGGTACGATACGTTCGTGATCCGAGGTTTTAGAGTTATAGCGGCGTTTTATACACCGTCAAAGCTCTATCGCGAACCAAACCAAAAACAAGTATGCAGGAACAACTAAAAGTTATAACTACTCCAGGTGGTACTCGCATGGGCGAAAATCCACCCGTGGTCTTTTCGATCACGGTCGGGGCACGGATTCTGGAGGCCCCAACCCACATACTTATACCCCCCGCCTGTACAGGCGTTGACCTTCGAGTTGTGAAAAGGTTTGCTTCCGAAGATTCCTGCAGCTCTATCTCCGACACGTTCGGTAGACTGGGCTGGAAAAATGGAGAAAGTGGCGGAGAGGTTCAACCTGATACGCTTAATCTTCAGACCAATAGACAGACAGCCGATAGGTGCGATGCTGCCGACGAGGAATGTGAAACCGAACAGGTGAAACGGGCCACAGAGGCGGCGTCCACTGGTCAGCGTTCATCTAAGATCCAGCGAAAGAGTAAACGGAGAAAGGCAGCTATCGTGCGGCGCAAAGAAACTGCACCGCCAGTTGAAGGCGCAAGCGCTGAGAACGGCACTTCCCCGGCGGCGACGGAAAAGAGATGCAGGTCGGCAGAGGTTACCCCAACCGAAACCAGCCAGCTGACTGAAACCAACGCTGCCTCCCCTTCCAATAGCTCGAACAGGAAAAAACGGAGGAAGAAGACCTCAAGCACTCCTGTTGGTGGAACTGCGCGCGCACCTTCTGCGTGCCCTTCCACTAGAACACTTCCAGCTGATGTATTTCCAATGATTGGATTTACTCAGATTAACCTTCAACACTCCAAGGCTGCTACTGCACTCATCAGTAAGAAGCTTTCTGTGTTGAATACAAAAGCCCGCATAACATCCATACAGGAGCCATGGGTGTGGAAAAATCGCATCTGTGGCCTTGGAGGTGTCCGTGGCACTACGATACTCTGTGACGAGCGGTCCGAGAGACCAAGGGCTTGTCTTGCTGTGTCGAACCTTCTCTCAGCGACTAAACTTGGACAATTTTGTGGCCAAGATTTGGTTGCTGCAGCCATTAGCTACGAAACGAATGGCAATTGGAAGACCTTCGTCGTGGCGTCAGCTTATCTCCCCTATGATTCGGTAGTGCCTCCACCACCGAGGGCAATTGCTGAACTCATTGACTATTGCGACACCAGGAAGATGGGCCTAGTTATTTGCTGTGATGCCAATGCTCAAAACACTGTTTGGGGCAGCAGCAAATGCAACATGCGAGGAAACCATCTCCTGGATTTCATTCTATCATCTGATCTTACTATCAACAATGTTGGCTCGCAACCAACTTTTGTGACGTCAAGAATACAGGAAGTGTTCGACCTAACTTTATCAAATAGATACTTTAAGGCGGTTACTAACTGGAGGGTCTCTTCGGAGGTGTCCCTCTCAGATCATAGATATATCGAATTCCAAATCGGATGCGAAGCCATAACTTTGCAGGAGAGGAGGAATCCGAGAAAAACCAACTGGATACGCTTCAGGGAGGAATTAGGGAAAACTCTCAAAACTCCAACCAAACTCAGGACCTGAATAGTGCCATTACTAGCTGTTTTGAACTGACGTGCCCAGTAAGCAAACCCCCTGGCAGAACACCGGTTCCCTGGTGGAGCTCGGAACTGCAAAGAATTCGTAGAGAAGCTGGAAAGCTTCTAAATAGGTCACTCAAGACTGATTTGGAGACAGACTGGAATCTCTACCGATCGAAGCAGAAGGAATATAAGAGGCTAATTCGGGTATCGAAAAGTGCTTCTTATAAGAATTTCTGCGAAAAGATTGAAACGCTGGGTGAAACTAGTAGGCTGGTTAAAGTTCTGAAAAGGGCAAAAAACTGGTAGAAAATTTGATGGCACCTTCATTGAGACGAAAGCGGAAACTCTTAGTTATCTGCTGGAGTCTCACTTTCCGGGTAACCAGATTACAATTGGTTCACAACCAGCCCCGATTACCGAGACTATGAGTGAGCCAAGACAAACAACTCGGCGTAGCTGGTATATTGCGAAGGCCGTGGTGACGGACGAGGCCATTAAATATGCTTTTGCGTCTTTTGACGGCTTCAAGTCACCTGGTACGGACGGAATATACACAGCCATGCTGCAGCAATGTACAAACCAGTTGCTACCGACTATGAAGAAAATCTTCATCGCTGTCCTAGCACTGGCATACATTCCAACACCCTGGCGTACAGTTAGAGTGGCATTTATACCTAAAATTGGCAGAAGTTACTACTCACTCGCCAAGAGTTTCAGACCAATAAGTCTGACTTCCTTCTTGCTGGAAAGCATGGAAAGGCTGGTCGAGCTTCACGTGCGCAAAACTGCTTTGCGATTGCACCCACTATCTCAGATGCAACATGCCTATCAACGCGGAAAATCCTGCGAGACTGCGCTCCAAAATCTAGTTGGTAGAATTGAGGGCGCGCTTGACAGAAAAGAATACGCGATGGGCATTTTCATCGATATTGAGGGTGCTTTTGACAATGCGACTTTTGATAGCATGTGCAGCTCCGCCAGACAACACGGCGTAGACGAACCATTGGTGTTTTGGATTAAAGCAATGCTAATGAATAGAACGTTGGTTTCGGATGCGGATTGTGGCCGCTATGTTATGGCGGGGGCAAACAGAGGCTGCCCGCATGGCGGCGCCCTGTCTCCACTGCTGTGGTGCATGCTGGTCGACTCTCTGTTGAACGCACTCAACAGTTCTAATATTGACGCTCAGCCGTACGCGAATGAAGTTGCCGTACTTTCTGTTGGATCATGCCTAGCGACTGTATGCGCCAAGGCGCAGGCGGCCCTTGACGTGATCGACGAATGGTGCACTAGGAATGGGCACTCGGTCAATCCTCTTAAAACTGAGATTGTTCTCTTTACGAGAAGGAGGAAGCTGGTCGGGTTGACTCAGCCAGTGCTAAAAGGCGTCACAATCCAACTCTCCAATGAAGCAAAGTATCTGGAAGTAATCCTGCATAGCAAACTTCTTTGGTCCAAACATGTTGAGCTGAAGACTGCCAAGGCGCTGTCTGTTTTCTGGCAGTGCAAAGCCATTTTGGCAAGACATGGGGCTTATCACCGAAAAGAGTCCTATGGATTTATACGGCTATGATAAGACCATTTATAGCATACGCATCGGTTGTTTGGTGGAATAAGCTTTCACGTAAATACGTCACTGCTGCTTTTGCCAAACTCCAAAGGCAGGTATGTCTCGGCTGCACGGGGCCTTCAACAGCACGCCTGGCTCCGGCCTAAATGCACTATTGAACCTTCCGCCCCTTGATGTTGACATCATGGGCTGTACAATCAAGGCTATCTCACGTCTTACAAGAGGTGGCTTTTGGTATAACTCGCACTGGAGTTTTGATGAACTTGCGCAACGGTTGTCCTTCGACTCCTGTCTTATGGATATGCCGCCTGATGCAATGACACCGGAACTTCGGCTAAAGCGCAAATATGAGGTCGACTTTCCTCGCGTCCAGGACTGGCTCTGGCCGGACTGTGAAACTGGAAGGAAATGCAGTCGAATCTTCACGGATGGCTCCAAAACCGATCAATGATCTGGTGCTGGTGTCTTCGTGGAGAGCGATAACGTTAGACTTTTCTTTCCGTTAGGCAAATATGCGTCAGTCTTCCAAACAGAGACTTATGCTATCCTAATGGCCATGGACTATGTTACGAGGAACAGGTGAAGGGGGCGAAGTATCTGCGTCTGTAGCGACAGTCAGGCTGCGCTTAAGGCCTTACTCAAACCTTTAACTACCTCCAAAATAGTACGTGAATGCAAGATATCTCTGAATTCGGTCGGAAGGCTGAATTCACTTAAACTTGTCTGGGTCTCGGGTCATAACGGGATCACGGGAAATGAGATCTCCGATGAACTTGCTAGACAAGGCTCAGAGGGGACCTCTGTCTGCCTGCGTCCTCGGTCAGGGCTTCCATTGACGGTTGGGTTTCCTATGAACACAATCGCCATTGGCATGACTCTCCAGGGTGCAGACAGACTAAGCAAATGCTCCCCGACGTCTATGGGAAATCCGCGGCATTCTTGTTGTCTCTCAATAGAAAAGACTGCAGACAGACTACTGGCGTTCTTACGGGACACTACGCTTTTGCCAAACACCTTAAGGTGCTAGGCCTAAGCAACAGCACCAACTGCGAAGCCTGTGGAGAAAACGACGACACTGCGGAACATTTCCTCTGTGATTGTCCTGCTTTTGCTCGTATCAGGTGGCAGGTATTTGGTGCGGATATGGTGAGTGCTGTAAACCTAAACTCCTTATCATTGAAGCGCCTTCTCCACAGTAAAATGTGGTGTGTTTGCCTGGTAGTACAATGGACCAGTATTGAGTCTGAGTGCTCCAGTGCAGAAAGTCTCACACACCCTGACAAAAAAAAAAAAAAAAAAATGTGGATTAATTTAGTTGTTAGAGATGAGCATTTGCAATTCAATCAAAGTCAGCAGCACGGCAAGAGGTTAATGTTGATTATATGGCCAGAGAGAAGGGAGCGGCAAAACAAATTAACGGGGGTAAAGAGAAATTGAGAGAGTTGAAGTAAATAGGTATTCTTTTCGCAGAGCGATTTATAGTTTTCTTTTAAGTTTGGTTAAGATTCACTTTAACAGCCACAGTAAAAGATAATATTTAATGAAAAGAAAAAAGTTTGGCAAGGAAAATTAACTGATAAAGATGAAAATCACGGGTTAAACTTGTTAAAAGTAACTTGTTAAAAATATGAGTACCTTTTACGGCGATGCGAAGTATATAAATGCAATATATTTTCTGTTTTAAACAATTTTATTTTTAATAAAATATTTTAAAGGTATTATTATATTGTTTTACATAAATATTCAGTCTAAAGAATTTATTATATTTATTCTTTGCATTAAAAGTAATTATTATTAAGAGTAAAATTTTAGTAATTATAAACTATAAAATTAAATATTATCAGGTCATAGAGTTCAAGAATTCATCATCAGGTCATTTTCTTAAAAAAAAATAGTATAATCTATATAAAAAAATAGTAAAATTTTAAATAATACACTCGCATTTTCCTTAAAAAAAGGTTAAAAAAAATAAGTGATAAGTAATTAATCAGACTCGCTGTTATCCATCTCCAAGGCATCTTGGGATGTGGACCCTTCTTTAAGATGCTCGTAGAATGGATGATACTCGTATATTTGAGGAATTACTTTTTCATCGCAAAGATGCATAAGATCCTTATGTTTTAATTTTTGGATTAGAATTTTGTTTATTCTAAGCTGCACAAGATTGTAAGTGTCCAGATTTTGCACAGTCCCTCTTTTTTTCTCCATTGTGTTAATAATTTTCGTTTCACCATCAAAGGCATACCTAATTTGAACTAAATTTGGAGTTTCTGGGAATGTTTGAACAACTTTTACCTTTGTCCATTTTACGACGTTTCCTTCTTCGTCTTTTTTACAGTTTTTGCTTGTGTCTGTAAGCATTTTTTTAAGTCGAAAATGTCGCTCGCGTACATTTCTTTGACAACATATGGCTTTGTTTTACAAGCAGTCCGAGCAACACTGTACCACTGGTCTGGACAGTAAATAGGAATATTTTTGGTGGCTCTTTCGATGACACTATGCATCGAGTCGCCCTCGTTTTGTGTGTGGCCAGGCTTTAGAAAACTGTGCCTGATTTTAACCTTAAATTTAGCTGAGCAATGCTGGTACAAGCAAAACAAGTATCGGATTCGATTTTGTCCGCTGCAATTGTCGGAATAAAAACTGAAACTTTTTTTCCCTTCAGCAACTTTGGCTCTTATAAAAGAGAACACACAGCCCCTCGCGATGCTATAGCTTCATGCCACATAAAGCAAAAACCTTGACGGGAGCCGATGTCATACACTGTCAAATTATAAGTCGACAGCTTACGTCTTTAATATAATTTGGAGATTTCAGCTTTTGGGGATAAAAGTGCTTTTGCAGGTCAAAAGCAGCAACGCAGAAATCAGGAGAGCTTTCAGATCGGAGTTTTTTTCTTTTCTTGCAAGTTCTTTAGCCTTAATATGATTTGCCATAATTTCTTTCATGCTGTCTTTTTCAAGATCAGATGAATTTCTAAATTTGTTGCACAGATCGCATTGGTCTTTCTTCGGTATATGGAATGACAAATTAAACTCGTTTAAAAAAACCTGCCGATACACAGAGAAGCATTCTTTTTGAGTGATGTTTGCATTCTCTTTATACATTTCATACAATCTTGTCATGTTCAGTCCAGGTGGCAGATACTCACTTTTTGAGTTGGACCTGCTGTAATGACTTTCTACTCTTTGAAGGCTATTAATGTGTTCTCGAACTGAGTTTTTTACGGAACTTGGAATGTTGTGCTTTTTGTCTTTTATCCTGAGAGGCACTACTCTCAGTTGGGTCTTACCTTTTCGTGTTCTCTGTAAGTCCAAAAAATAACGAAACACTAGCACTTGACTTTTTGTATGCTATTTATTCTTTCTATCACTTATCACTAA
Organism: Portevinia maculata; assembly: GCA_949715645.1. Classification (NCBI taxonomy): domain Eukaryota; kingdom Metazoa; phylum Arthropoda; class Insecta; order Diptera; family Syrphidae; genus Portevinia; species Portevinia maculata. The sequence continues at coordinate 171,567,346 of OX454527.1, read as the reverse complement.
GCTTATTTTTAACTTAACACGTCTATTTAGTTCTTAGGTTCTTATAATTTAGATACACGGATTTATGAGTTTGATTTTTAAAGGATTTGGAAGTAGGATGATGGTTTTGTATCACGACCCGATATGTTTAAGAATTGGTAAGAAAAATGACCCGAACTGTATGTCGATATGTTTAAGAATTGGTAAGAAAAATGACCCGAACTGTATGACTGGTAGTTACGAGTGTGAGATATCGAGTCGATACTGAGTTGTGAACTAGAGTGCCGCGTCATTGCACAGTGACCGATATAAATAGCCTCGAATTGAATCATTCAATTCGAGGTTCGATGAACGAAGAAAGAAACAAAACAAATTGGGAAACGCGGAAGGGAATTCCCGGACAAGTCAAGTGGCTCATGTTGCTTTGTTGCGCATACGATCGTTCGTATGGTGAAAGAAATGCAACCACAGCATAATGAGTTGGTTGACTTGTGTTAATTGGTTTGTGCACTTAGTTGCGCAATGAATGAAAAAAAATAATGAGTGACCATAAATAAACATTGTTTATTTAGGTCGGAAGTGTTGGGCATTGACGCTGGAAGTGGCGAGCTGAAATAGCAATTTGGGAGGATGTTTATTTGGGACAATCAATATGTTGTTACAAAGTTGCAACATTGATCGTAGGGTTAAACATCTTGCATACAAGGAAGAAATGGTAAAGAGGTTGTAAAGTGCTTGGTATGCATCAAGTGGTGCACTTTACAACACCTCCCCCCTTAAGAACGAAACTTATACCTAGGATTGGTACGAGTTTCGGTTAAAGACGAAGAAGAAGACGGACCATTAATGGTTTGAGTTTTGGGTAAGGGAAGAGAACGAGAGAGATTTGATGACGATTTACGTGGAGTTAGAAAATGAGGCGAAAGATTTGTGGATGATCGTGGTTTTGGTAAAGGAAGAGGGTCAGAGATTATAACATCTTTGTGTATCTCTCTTTTTGTGGAGAGTTTTCTTAATACGAAAAAAACGGCGGGCATCATTAGGAGAAGTATGGCCAAGAGAATATAAATAATAGTAATATGTTTGCTGTTTGAGGAATTTTCGATGGGGTGTGCGACTGATTGATAATTTATATCATCTAAGCTCTTACTAATGGCATTTAAGTCGTCGATTTGGTTGTGAATGGTAAAGGTTTTAGATCCTATGATAGGTAGTTTAGTAGAGTGAAATTGGGTAAGGTTTGGAATTGAAACGGGAAGGGCCGAAGAAATAAAGTTGAATTTTGTATCTGTTTCGTAATTGGTTTTGGAACTAAATGACAGGTATTTTGTGTTTGCTACACAAGTTGAGTCGATTTTCAATATTCCAGTAGAATTGATGGTTAGTTGGGAGTTCGATTTTTGGCATTTTATTATCAGATTTTCAGGATATGGGGAGACAAAGAGCCAGGAATTTGATTCTGCTAGTTGCAGGAATATTGGATGAAGAATTAGCATTATCTGTATTTTACAATTATTTGATGTGCTTGGTAATGTCGAGAACAAACTAAGTTCACAAGCATTACTAAGATGCGAAAATAGAATTGGTCCATTTTGTTCGCAGATGTAATTATTTTTATGCGTGTTGAAACATTTTTCTAAATTTTGTTCTTCGTAGAGGAAGTAAGACTGTTTTTCAGAATCAATTACTGTTAAATTAAAATCGATGGATTAAAAGACGATCTGATTGCGTTTAAAACTAACAAAGGAATGAATGAGTTTATTAGGTTAAAAGCTTGTAAAAAAAGTACAAATTATAAGAAAAAGGAAGTGAAAGAGAAAGATGATGACTTTCTTAGATTGACATAATAATATTTGTTAAAAGATGTCGCTAGAAAGCTATTGTATAATATAGGGTGTTTACAAAGTTTTATAATTGAGTTTAATTATTGCTTTAACAATTACGAGTAAAGGCTTTTCAGGAATTATTACGGAATAAGAGTTGTTTCCAACGAGATTGGGGATACTGGTCATTTTGTAAATACTATAAGTTTTGGATGTGGTTAAGGGGATTTTCAGTAAGAAGTGTATTTTGTTATCGGCAAAATATATATGTGTTTCTAAGATATTGAATAGTTTGTCTATGTATTGTTCCTGCAAGGGGAACGGAAGACGGTTGTCTTCTGGAAGGAAAGACTGAATTTTTCTAATTTCTTCAGTTAGTTTAGTAGGATCAATTAAATACGGATGTAGCTTCCCATGGGCTGCAGAATAAATAGATTCTAGAAGATGACTTTTTGTTGAGTAATAGTATTCAGATAAGGAGTTGAACATGGTAAAAAGATCAGTCAATTGCATAAATGATTCGGTTATATGGAGGTTGTCATTTTGATTATGGTGAATTTTCTCTATGTATTGGCTAGTTTTTTCGAGTTTCTCTCTTAGTACTGATAACTGGTCGTTCGTAAAATTTAATTGATGTATTATATTTTTTGATACTGAAATTTGCTTTTCGTAAAGTTTAAAGGCATGGTTTTGTTGTTGGTCTAAGGTGTTTATATGTTTAGAAAACATTTTTGCATCGTCATCGTCGAGGGTTCCAAACAATTGCTTAGAAATCGTCCCAACGACATTTAAAAGCCCTCGTTTTAGTAAACGTGGTTTTGCTGTAGTGCCAAGATATTTATTTATAATTATATCTTGTTCATTGAGTCTGTCTAGGATCAGGGAGGATTGTATAGGTAAAGTAGAGCATTGGTTTAGGGATTCATGAGATGATATAAATCGTTCACATAGGACTAATATTTGTTCATGATATTCGGTGATGGCTTTGTATTGCACATCAAATTCGCTTAGGTTAGAATATATAACTAAGTTCCAATGGTTCGAATAAAGCTTGAGATTTCCAATATTCTCGTAATAAAATCCAGTTTTGTTCTGTAGCTCGATGATTTCATATGTGGTGACGGGTTGGTTATACAGGGCCATTGGAGTAGTTAAGTACACGAAGGTACTGAGAGTGAAGATGAACACATAAGGTTTGTCCATTTCTGGGAAGAGAAAAGAAAAAAATAATATAGGAAAGGATTTATTATTAACCGGAAAACAGTTTAAGTCTATTGTTGTGAACTTTAAGAGTTCGGTTCTTGTATTTAATTACGGAATTTACTCCAGATGAGGAAATTATTTCATATGGACCATTCCATATAGGAAGTAACTTTTTATTTTTGTTCTTAGGACAACCTTCGTTTTTAAGTAAAACATGGTCTCCTTCTGAGAAAGTTACAGGGTTTTGCTTCTTGTCGTATTGAATCTTGGAAGATTCTTTGCTTTTAAGTAGGTTTTCTCTGGCAATGCGATGAGAGTGTTGTAACCGTGATTTCAGTTCATTCGCGTATAAATCATAGTTATAACAAATTTCCGGGTTTTTTGTTAAGCTAGTAGGAAGTTCAACTTGTCTTCCAAATACTAACTCGAAGGGAGTAAAAGCAGTAGAAGTATTAGGGGTAGTATTATGTACAAAAACGGCATATTTAATCCAAGAATCCCAATCGTCTTGAGATTTGTTAATGAAGCAGCGGAGATACTCCACGAAGTTTCGGTGACTTCGTTCACAAGATCCATTTGATTGAGGTCGGTAAGCTGTTGTTTGGAGTTTAGTGATCTTTAAAAGTTTGCAAACGCTTTTAAATATGTCACTAAGAAAGTTTTGACCTTGGTCAGATAAAACATATTTAGGAGTACCGAAGCGAAAGATTATTTCTTTGACGAATGCTTCAGCGATAGTATTAGCTTCCTGATTTGGTAATGGAATAGCATCGGTGTATTTAGTTAAATCATCGATGAAAGTTAGGAGGTATTTGTTTTGGTTAGAAGTGGTAGGATATGGGCCAACGATGTCAATGGATATCTTTTCAAAGGGATACTTTGCGGTAGAAGTTATTACCATAGGTTCCATGGTATATTTGGTGACTTTGTTTTTCTGACAAAGTTCGCATTTTTTGATATATGCTTTTATATCTTGGAACATATTTTTCCATTTGTGGTATAATTTTATCCGTTTGAAGGTTCGGTTGACTCCGCAATGTCCTCCGATAGGATTTAAGTGAAATTCCTTAAGTATAATTTGAATTTCTTCAGGAGTTGGCTCACGACTTGAGGAAAGATTAGCAGAAGAAGTACATGGATCTGGAGACGAGGTAGTAAACGAATTTGGCGACGAGGTAGGAGACGAATTAGTAAGAGATGAACTAGTAGACGGATTGGAATAAGAATCGGTAGGTGAACTAGTAGGCGAATTGGAAGAATTAGTACACGAGTTAGTAAACGAATTAGTAGGAGATTTGGTACACGATGTAGTAGGCGAGTTAGTACAAGAATTGGTACACGATTTAGAAGGTGATTTGGAACAAGATATAGTAGACGAATTAGTAGACGATGTAGAAGGCGAATTTGCAGATGATGTAGTAGACGAATTAGTAGACGATGTAAAAGGGGAATTTGCAGATGATGTAGTAGACGAATTAGTAGACGATGTAGAAGGGGAATTTGCAGATGATGTAGTAGACGAATTAGTAGACGATGTAGAAGGCGAATTTGCAGATGATGTAGTAGACGAATTAGTAGACGATGTAGAAGGCGAATTTGCAGATGATGTAGTAGACGAATTAGTAGACGATGTAGAAGGCGAATTTGCAGATGATGTAGTAGACGAATTAGTAGACGATGTAGAAGGCGAATTTGCAGATGATGTAGTAGACGAATTAGTAGACGATGTAGAAGGCGAATTTGCAGATGATGTAGTAGACGAATTAGTAGACGATGTAGAAGGCGAATTTGCAGATGATGTAGTAGACGAATTAGTAGACGATGTAGAAGGCGAATTTGCAGATGATGTAGTAGACGAATTAGTAGACGATGTAGAAGGCGAATTTGCAGATGATGTAGTAGACGAATTAGTAGACGATCGAAGAGTCATTTTAGCAATCCTGCTAAGGCAGTCGGCGTTCGTATTTTGTTCGCCTTTTTTGTGAATAATCTCATAATCGAACTCTTCGAGTTGCAAGCGATATCTCATTAGTCTGGAACTAATGTCTTTGCAATTATGGATATAGATGAGTGGCTTGTGGTCTGTGATAAGGAGGAATTTTCTTCCATACAGATAGGGACGGAAATGCCGGACTGACCAAACAATGGCAAGCAATTCCTTATCTGTAGTGGAATAGTTCTTCTCGCTCTTATTCAACGTGCGAGAGGCATATGCGATAGGCAAGTCTTTTCCTGGCTCACCCTGAGAAAGCACACTACCAATAGCAACATCACTAGCATCTGTTGTTAGAATAAATTTTTGTGTAAAATCGGGATATTGGAGAAGGGGTGGATTAATAAGTTTTTCTTTTAATCAATGAAAGGAATTAGTACAGAGAGGAGTCCAGTCAAATGGAACATCCTTGCGGAGAAGATTGGTAAGGGGTTTAGAGATTTTGGCGAAGTCTTTGATGAAACGGCGATAATATCCAGCAAGACCCAGAAAACTTTTTATGTCTTTGGCGTTTTTGGGTTGAGCAAAGTCTTTAACACACTGGATTTTCTGAGGATCAGGTTTAATACCAGATTCATTTATTATATGTCCCAAGTAAGTGAGTTCTGATCTCAGGAACTGACATTTCTCGGGTTGCAGTTTGAGGTTATGAATCCTCAAACGATCAAAGATTTCGACCAATTTGGAATTATGTTCTTCCAACGTTTTCCCATAGACCACGATGTCATCCATGTATACGAAGGTTTTGATACCCTGAAGACCAGTCAAAACATTATTCATTAACCTTTGGAAGGTAGCGGGGGCACCTTTTAATCCATAAGGCATTCTAATGAACTCGTAATGACCAAACGGCGAAGAGAAGGCTGTCTTCTCTCTATCTTCGGGTTTAACCTCGATTTGATGGAATCCACTAGCGAGATCTAGGGTGGAAAAGAATTTGGAACTCCCTAACTGATCTAAGATATCAGTTATATTGGGAAGTGGGTAAGCATCACCGACTGTTTTGTCGTTGAGCTTACGGAAATCGACTACGATTCTCCACTTCTTATTACCATTCCTGTCGGGCTTCTTAGGCACAACGATAAGAGGAAAATTCCATGGACTATTCGATGGTTGGATAATATTATCGTCCATCATCTCATGAATTTGTTTATTTACCTCATGGCGCTGAGCTTCAGGTAACCTGTAAGGTTTGATATAAGAAGGGGTAGAATCTGGGGTATGGATAGAATGTTGAACGGACGTAGTATGAGTTAATTTATCCCCTTTTAGGTAGAATAAATCACTATACAGAAGACAAAGATTTAGAATAGAGTCTCGTTCATTTTTAGTCATGTGGTCAGTTATGACTAATTCTTTGATGGCTTGAATTCTTTCATAGGTAGAAGGATATTGTTGAATTTGGAAGATATGGTAATTAGAAGCATCATCAAAGATTAGTTCGTCTGTGTTAAATTCAATGGGGAACTCAGATGAGTTGACCACTGATATGTAAGAGATAGTACTATTGGCAGGAGTAATACTATTGCCAATATATAATCCGTTGGGAAATTGCAGAGCTAAGCATATTCTGTCAGCTTTAGCTTCCTTTAGTACAGGAAGTAAGATTTCTGTTCTAGCAGGAATCTTAACGAAGTTGGAAGGGATTAAATCATATTCGATGATATGTTTTCTAGAAAAAAGAGTTAGAATTTTAGTGCCATAATTGATTTGAGCTTGATGATCATCGAGGAAATTATTACCAATGATTCCATCAGTAACAATTGGAAATTTCCGGTCTACTACATGAAATGGATACGTGATGGTGATGTTTAAGGGTAAGTTTATGTTCAAGTAAACGACTCCCTGGGTTAATATAATGGATTCAGTAATTCCAGACAAAGAATGAATTATAGAAGAGTCGATTGCTACTTCTGGCTTTAGTTTGTCGATTTTGATTAGACAGATTTCACTACCACCATCGATGAGGAATTTGGAAGGATTAGGATTTAGAAGAGTTGATGAAGAAATCTCAATAGAGTCTACACGACTAACTTTGCTATTGAGATTGATATGGAAGATGTGGCGAGGAGAATTTAATTGTTGGTCCGGACCCTGCCACTGGTTCCGGCCTCCGTGTGGTTTTCCGAATGTTGATTATGATTCGGAGGAGGATGATTCCGATTCTGAGGTTGAGAGTTTTGAGGTTGAGAATTTTGTGATTGAGAATTTTCTTGACGGCGTCTATTATTATATTCTCTTTTCCTACACTCTTGGATATGATGTCCCGGGTTTTTACAGTAGTTACACGTTACAGTGACTGTTCTCACTTCACTTTTTATCACGGGTAATTTGTCTTTATTTTGCTTCGTATAGCATTGGTTTATTGAGTGACCCGGCTTTTTACAATAAGCACACGTAGTCCTTGTAGGTACAGGTTTACTGTGGTTTGGATAGTGAGGGGGGGAGGAGGAGGAGGATTTCTCCTCTTCTACTGCTGCTTCCACAGCTTCTGATAAAGTTTCGAATCTGGAGGCTTTAATAATCAAGCTGAATTTTGGGTTTAGACCCCTTTCAAAGCTTTTTAAGGCAGTTTTCGCATTTAAACTTTGTATGCACTCGGAATTTTCGGTGCCCTCACTGGCTATACAGGCGTCATTTAAGTTCGCTAGGGTTTGCTCAACTCTGTTCGCATAATTTCGTACAGACTCAGACGGTTTTTGAGTGATTTGGATTAATTCTACTTGTAGTTGCGATAACGACTTCGTTTCTAAGAATTGATTTTGGAGTTTTTCTTTTAAAGCATCCCACGTATCAAATTCGGAATATTTGACGATGTTGTACGCGGGACCACTTAATTTGGTTTTAATTATTGTAAGGAGTATAGGTAAATCGGCTGCGGAGGTTTCTTGTGCTATTAGCTCACAGGCGTTTACAAATTTGTGAAGTTGAGATCGCGCCCCATCAAACTCTGGGATGAGTTTGAAGGCAAAGGATCTATCTAGTTTTGGGGCCATGTTGAGAATAGAGTCGGAGTTGGGTTCTGAGGAAGAGTTGTGGACAGTGCTGGAGTCTTCTGATTCAGCGATAGATACTAGGCTATCTTCTGAGGACATAGGAGGACAGAGGACAATTGACTTAAACTAGTGACATAAAAGATGTTATATTTTAAGAGGTAATGGATTCAATATACTTAATACTACTATAATATTATTATAATTATAAAAGAATTGAGTAGAGAGAATGAAAGAGAGAAAAAAAAAAAAAAAATCTTAATTTTATTTACTCGTGGATTACTGGAACTTCAGCGGCTGGATCTGGTTCAAGAGGATGATGGTGATGATTGCTGCCGTCAATGGAAAAAGGTTTTTGATTTTTTAGTCTTTTTTATTTTTGCACTGATAGTCTTATGTTCTTTTTTTTTTCACTGTATTTTGGTGTTTCGTTTATTCACTTTTAGTTTTATTTATTTATTTCACTGGATAGTCTCTCTTTTTTTTTATGGTATTGTTTCACTGAGATTAAATAGCGTCTTTTGGACTTTTTAACACTTTTTAGGCAGACCCCACATCTGACACCAAATTTCTGTTGTGCTTTTTGTCTTTTATCCTGAGAGGCACTACTCTCAGTTGGGTCTTACCTTTTCGTGTTCTCTGTAAGTCCAAAAAATAACGAAACACTAGCACTTGACTTTTTGTATGCTATTTATTCTTTCTATCACTTATCACTAAGCTTATTTTTAACTTAACACGTCTATTTAGTTCTTAGGTTCTTATAATTTAGATACACGGATTTATGAGTTTGATTTTTAAAGGATTTGGAAGTAGGATGATGGTTTTGTATCACGACCCGATATGTTTAAGAATTGGTAAGAAAAATGACCCGAACTGTATGTCGATATGTTTAAGAATTGGTAAGAAAAATGACCCGAACTGTATGACTGGTAGTTACGAGTGTGAGATATCGAGTCGATACTGAGTTGTGAACTAGAGTGCCGCGTCATTGCACAGTGACCGATATAAATAGCCTCGAATTGAATCATTCAATTCGAGGTTCGATGAACGAAGAAAGAAACAAAACAAATTGGGAAACGCGGAAGGGAATTCCCGGACAAGTCAAGTGGCTCATGTTGCTTTGTTGCGCATACGATCGTTCGTATGGTGAAAGAAATGCAACCACAGCATAATGAGTTGGTTGACTTGTGTTAATTGGTTTGTGCACTTAGTTGCGCAATGAATGAAAAAAAATAATGAGTGACCATAAATAAACATTGTTTATTTAGGTCGGAAGTGTTGGGCATTGACGCTGGAAGTGGCGAGCTGAAATAGCAATTTGGGAGGATGTTTATTTGGGACAATCAATATGTTGTTACAAAGTTGCAACATTGATCGTAGGGTTAAACATCTTGCATACAAGGAAGAAATGGTAAAGAGGTTGTAAAGTGCTTGGTATGCATCAAGTGGTGCACTTTACAACAGGAAGAAGAGAATTCAGACTTGTGCGCCCACGGTTATCGTCCTCTACTACAGTGATTCCTTTTTTATATGACTTGTTAACCACGGTTATAACCATTTGATGGCTTACGGATAGTGTATTTATAAAAAAAAATCTGGCACACTTTAATTTTGTTATTAGGTTGTACGGTCGGCATGTAGTAATAATACGAGAGATTTCTTCTACTTTCCACGTTCTCTTCGTTACCATAAGAAATATTATTAATCGTTGGTCTTACCCGTACTCGCTTTTTTTCTGAACTTCAACATATTTCGAAATGTAATCTCTCTGTCGATTTATGTCTCCCAGTTTCCAAAATTCTTCGAAAACGAGTTGTCTAGAAGCTTCGTCAATTTTAGAGTTGCATTTGAGCCTGCATTTTTCATGGCAAGGAGGTTTCATTGTTCGTTCGCAAATCGTTTTATTTTTAGAATTGACGTACTCCTGCCCACTATTTCTGAGGGTTTTTCTCTTGTTTCGACTCCATTCTGCCTCTTTGCGAACGCGTTTTCTTGTATTAATACAAAGAGAGTCACCGGGTAAAGTAGCGTCTGCTCTTGAAATGCCAATAATGTATGTAATTCGATATTTATGTAGGCACTTGCAATGCGGCTTTTATTTTATTATTTTTTTAAACTTTTATAAGATTTATGAATATCATGCGTAGGTATACGTTTTTTTTTTCAATTCGCGAAATAATATAAAGTTTGTACCTATGTACCTACATACAACTATGAATTTGAATACTCCAAAAAAAGAAGAATTCCAACTTTCAAATCATTACAGAACCGCACTAATTAGGGAAGTAGTTCACGTACCTGTTAACTAATTGCAACTGATGAATTGCAGCTTAAGCACTAGGTGTGGTCTCTCTTTTGTCAGCTCAGTAGCGCTGATAATGATGCTGATTGATGCTGAGACGCTGAGGTGCACAAGTTTGAATAGCTGGCGTCTTCGAAGGTGGAGATCGGTGATGAGGAGAGAGATGATGATGTCGTGATGTGTGTGGATTTTGATGAGCGGGTGATCGTAATCACGTATATGAAGCAATTGATTATGATCTCGTTTCGGCAATTATAAAATTCTCACAGTGGTCGTAAGGAGGAAAACAGACTTTAGCTGTTTATTCGAATAATGATGGATATGAATGATGATGAATGTGGATAATGATGATAATGATGAATGTGGATAATTTCTTGACAGATATAGGGATCTTCAAGAATCGGAAATGTAGAAAATGATGAATGTGAATAATTCCTTGACAGATATAGGGATCTTCAAGAATCGGAAATGTAGATAAAGATGAATGTGGATAATTCGTTAAAAGATGTAGGGATCTTCAAGAATTATTCGGCTCGTTTGGACCAAATGTTAGGATGCTTTCGGGTAGCTCCTAGTCGCTGGTTGAAACAAATTCGATTTCTCGTCGATTGATGAGGCGAAATGAAAATCACAAAACGTGGGATTATAATAATGTATATTTATTTCTTTTTCCATGTAAAGTGTCTTAAATGTTTTGCATTACCAGTGATGCGATTTCACATGAACAGACTCTGTTTTTCTAAGATTTATTTTCCAGTTTGGCTGTTTTGCCTTGAGACGATTGGGAAAAACTGACTTTGGTCATTTTGTTTTTAGGATCTTTAAGCTGTAAATTAAAAGATTCCGAGCTGAAAAAAAAATGCTTTATAGAGTCGGAAATAAGTCCACGGGAACTAAGTCCACTGAGGGACTTAGTTCCCACATAGTGGGAATTAAAACCACTTTCGCGAAGTGGACTTAGTTCCCCTGTAAAGTGGGAACTAAGTCCATTTTTTTATGGGAATTTAGTACACATTCAAAAATAAGAAGAGGGAACTAACATCCAACATTTAGATTTAGACAAAAAACTGTAAAGTACTAATAGTTATCACACTCTTTAAGCAAAGTCTTAAGCTTATCATGGTGACATAAAGCCAAAGTTTCAAAACCGTACCTCGCACCTACTCCAAATCAAACAGTGACCCCAAGCAGGGGGGTCATATGCATTACACTATTTATGGAATCTACTTGCGATTTCGTAACTAATCCCATAAACAGGACCCCCTGCTTGGGGTCACTGTTTCATTTGGAGCAGGTGCGAGGTCACGGTACCTATATTACTGTGTCTCAGTTAAAAGTTAATTTCTCTTTTGTTAAGAACAATTTCAAAGTACCCACTTGACTCTTTAATTTTATTTTGCTCTTAGTCGATAGTGAGAATTTACTTCGTATTAAAAGGGAACTAAAACCACTCAGAGTGTTGGGAATTCATTTCCCACTTTACATGGGAACTAAGTCCACTTCGCGAAAGTGGTTTTATTTCCCACTATGTGGGAACTAAGTCCCTCAGTGGACTTAGTTCCCGTGGACTTAGTTCCCCTGGACTTATTTCCCTGCACCGAACCCACTGAATCCGATGGCATCAAAAACTTTATTTCATCTTAACTCGACTTCGGCGTTTTTCGGTTGAGGCCACAGAAATAAACTAACAAAGTGCCATACGTCTCTGAGACGTATGATTATCTTCTATGCCATAAAAAATTTGATTATCCTTCTAGGGTTAATGCGCCTTACATTGTGTTATATCTGTCTGTATTTATTGTATTATGTTCATATTCTGTAACAATGAAAATTGTACCCTCGATGCGCCAAAAAGTGTAAGAGTTTTTACCTGTGCCTTTCTTTCACCAAATGAGCCAATCATGTTCCATTTTGTTTGAGAAGAGAAGGCGGCCTCTGGTCTTAGAACTTCTTATTCGATTAAGATAAGTTACCTATTGCCATGGTATCCTGCTGCCATTGTATCCTCTTCTCAGCTTATTCAATTTTTTCGTAAAGTGCGATGCTTTTCGACTTAATTTGTTTCCATTGAATGTTTTTTATACTCACTAATGCGTTAAGGTTTAAGCAAAGCATTTTGTCGCTTTTTTGTCAGATTTAATTTGAAATAAATGTACCACTGGGCAAAAAATAAGTCCTTTTCAGATTTATAGCACTTTTTGCCAATCTCGATATTTGATATTATGTAGATATTGTCACTGAAGTTTGTGGTTATATCATTTCAACGTATTTTTACTTCTGGATGTTTTATAAACAAAATATGTCTGTATTTGCTGGCTTCAATAAATTTTTAATAACCAAATATGTGTCTTTTTGGTCCTGAGAAAAAGATAATGGAAAAAATAAAATATGAGCTGTCACAAACGCACAATTACAGAAACAAAGCAATCTCCTTTGCCAGGAACAATCTGAAGTGAAATAAGTTAAAAAATATCTATCGTAGGCAAACGAATTTTAAACCGAAGTTCTAGAAAATTAAAATTTAATTATAACCAATTAAAGTCAAAGTTGAAAATGGGCGAGTTATTTACCAAAACAAAATTCCACTTCAAGATGTAAGCCAACGCTTTAGTTGAATCTGGTCCAAAATCAATGACCGCTGTCAACGACTGCAAAAAGAAAATTTCGGGAATGAACTTATGCGATTTCAAAAATCTAAATAAGCATACAATCCGACTGGGCTACAAATCAAGCTATGCGCATATTGTTTGCCATTATTTGCTTTGGTAATTCGTTTCTTTTTTGTGTTTTTTAAAGTTTGTATTTTTCCCAATGTGTTGGAATTTAAAAGTGAGACTTAAAGTGAATGAAGTGGCGGGAAATCTCAGAAATATTATTAGACCGAAAAATGCACCCTAGCCTAACTCTAAAATCTACGCCGCAGTTGTGCGCTCACAGACGGCATATTAACGGAAGCTCAGATAAAAATGCTTAGCATAACAACAGGAGTAACTAAGATTTATTGAATGAGTTCCAAGATCCGTGGAAACCTTCACGTCAAAGAACCTATCTCGAAGAAAATAGAGCGCGACCGGATCAGTTCGTATTGTAATGTTCCTATTAACCCCGTCACAAAGGCTTCTCGACCACACAAATGCAACAAAACCTGAACCTAAATAGTAGAGTAAGTTCGGGTAATATGGAATACACCTTTTTATACCCTATTCTAAGGGTATATTAATTTTGACGCATAGTTTGTAACATACCTTAATATTGCCCGTAGACCCCTAAAAGTTACTATATTTACGAGTATGATCAGCATCGATAGTAATGTCGATCTAGCCATGTCCGTCCGTCCGTCCGTCCGTCCGTCGGCAAAAATTAGGCCTTTAATCTGGGCCTAGAGAGCTGAAATTTTAACCATATACTCTCTAGGGTCCCGAAATAATCAACTTTACGAATTTTTGAAATCCGCCCACAACGCCCACAAACTCAAAAAAACAAAATTTTGGAAAAAATCGAATTTTGAGCTAGAAAGCTAAATTTTTTTTTATATGATCTATGACTCCTAAAACTGCTCGGGATATACAATTTTCAAAATCCGCCCACTGACACGCCTACAAATAAATAAAACAATTTTATTGAAAAACCAAAATTTGAGCTAGGGAGCTCAACTCTCTAGGGGCCCTTTAAGCTCATGTGTAAATATTTTCAAAATCCGCCTACTGACACGCCCACAATTTAAAAAAAAACTTTTTTTGAAAATCCAAAGTTTGAGCTAGGGAGCTGAAATTTATAATATATACTCTCTAGGGGGCCCTTTATGCTCATGTGTAAATATTTTCAAAATACGCCCCCTGACACGCCCACAATTTAAAAAAAAAACTTCTTTGAAGATTATGATCTATGACTCCTAAAACTGCTCGGGATATACAATTTTCAAAATCCGCCCACTGACACAATTAAATAAAACAATTTTATTGAAACACACAAGTTTGAGCTAGGGAGCGTTTTTTTCGATAAAATCCTTTAAATGTTATATAACAAAATATGTAGAGCGGTCTTAACAATTCAACCATACTTAGACTTTTGTCACGCCCACTTATGAGGGATAGGAATAAGAATAGGTTATCCAACAGTTCGCCAAAGCGGACTGTACCCCTTGCCTATATTTATTTTTGAAATTGCGCTTACATTTTTTTTCCAAAATTCCCGTCAAATGTTTCAATAGACTAATAATGTTTTCTGGTACCTTGGCTAAACTTGCCACAATATGAAAATTTTGCATTTTGTCTGTTACTGTTTTTTACGTAAAAAAGGTCAAATATCTTAGCTCAACAAAATGTGCGTGTTATATGGAATATTCCATATTACCAAAACGCGAGTACAATATGGAATATTCCATATTACCAATCGCCGAATTTTTCCTTTTTGTAAGATTTATTTTGTTAGATACATTCAGAGTTTGAATTATATAAATGAATTATCACAACATTTACATAGATATAATGTTTTGAAACACTTGTCCTAGTGACACAAGAACGTAACTACATTTTTTACGATTTTGAACTGAGTATTACACCTTTCTTCATATATCATTCTATACATTGTGGCAAAAAATTGTACCTCTAGGTGAAGTAGTTTAGAAGTTAGCACTTGCCGTATCAACATTTTTTTCGAAAAATAGTAGGAAAAATAGTAAAATAAATCACAAAATCGTCTCTCTTGAAAACTAGAAAATATTGACATACGTTTTTGTGTCACAAAGGCGACATTATGTGACCAGTTGTTGCACTGAATACATCTGTCCCATAATAGACCTTCAAGATAGGATACGTCACAGAAATAGCAGTTTACGCCTTCACGAGGTTCAGAACAAAACTTACAGAAGAGTGACTAGATGAAGCGTTTCGCGAATCCTTTTCCTTTTCCGGCATGATTTCGAAGTGGATTGATACACATCAGGTTCCTTTTTCCTTTTCAACTAGTAACCTGACATCTGCTTGGGTTAAACCAAAGTAACTCGATTCCATCTCTTTGATATATTTAACGAGATCAGACTCCATTTCATTTGTGAAGATGGGTTTTCTTTCAATTGAAATGCATGATAATTCAGTTGGAGTTTTCGCAGAGGTTGCCAATCTAAACAGAGTTCCGCGAGGGGTATTGAATGCTTTTGAAGCCTTAAGGTAACCCATTTGATTCGAACGCACGCATTTAATGGCCTGTCCCATGCCCTCTGGTTTCCATTGTTTGCGCTTTGCACCACTTTGGGTCTTTGGGGCCATCTGTTGAATACAAATTCTGGGCTTTAGTCTTAGGCGTCATAAAAGGAAAATGCTGATAATATGGAATACTATTCCATTTAACCGACAACTTGGTATTCCATATTGCCAACATTTTACACTTTTCAGAAATAAAGTCAAAAGTAACTTGCCGTTTATTTATTTTATCAACATACAGCAACAGACGTTAATACACTTACAATGCTTGGGATCTAAACCGTTTTACTTCGATCAAAAGTAACTTTACTATATTTTTTTCAAGTAAAAGCTCCACACGTTAAAAGTTATGGTTGCAACAAATTTTACTTTTGAA
The DNA here is from genome assembly GCA_949715645.1 of Portevinia maculata. Classification (NCBI taxonomy): domain Eukaryota; kingdom Metazoa; phylum Arthropoda; class Insecta; order Diptera; family Syrphidae; genus Portevinia; species Portevinia maculata. The sequence continues at coordinate 171,551,476 of OX454527.1, read as the reverse complement.
TTTTTCCTGTTGCCAGTTTGGCAGCTACTTGAAATTGAACAGTAGATTGCTTAAATATTTTTAGTAACCTAAGTTGTGGACATGAAGGAAGAGATGGCACTGTAGAATTTACAGAGAAACAGGGGTATTCCATATTATCCACATATTCCATATTACCCTAACTTACTCTAAGAAAACAAAAATCTATGAGAACAAAAATCTAGAATTATTATTATTAGGTAATTATAGATTTACTTACAACAAAGAGAGGTTGCAATAAATATCTCGAAAACATTTTAAGACATTCATATTTTTTCAGTAACCTCATTCAATGCACTCACATTTTATTTCGTATTAAACATCACCATTTGCTTGACTCCAAATAGTTTAGTGTCATTTAAAGTCATTACTTATTTATCTTTCTCTTAAGTATACAACAGATTACAACGAAAGGCAAATTCGAATGTTTATATTATTCACTTCCTTAGTATTGAGAATATAAGATATTCAAATATTATAAAAAATCCATTATGGCATTATGTCACTTTCAAGTTATTTTTCTTTTCTAATTACCCATCCTGTTTACTAGACTCACTAAATAATAGCTTTAAACTTGTGCGAATTGAAGTTTTAATTTTTTTGCATCGTTCTTGTGAATGCAAATCAGTATAATTTGCATTTTTCTGTGTTTTATGTGTAAAACGCAGTGGGGTCTAGCCGATCCCATTAGTCACTAATGTGTTGTATATAGTGAAACATCCTTATAACTATACTTCCACGAATGATATACGAGTATGAATGATTTTTGTACAAAACTGTACCGCGATCCCGGCACGCTGCTTGCTGTTGTCCAGACCAAGCGCTCGGTCATCCGCGATGGCTTGGTCTTTAAAACGGAGGTTCGGTCTTCCTTGTCATCTCAAACCTGGCGGCTGGGAGTTAAAGATCCTCTTCGCTGCAGAATTATTGTGTGAAAATTTGGTCTATTGTCGATCTGCCCGGCCGTAAGCCACACTGGTACGTGCCGATTAGTGTGCTGCAGAACGGCTTGAGACGTTCACATAGTACGTTGGATAGGATCTTATATGCCACATCAAGCAGCAACATATAGGATCGCCTTTCTTGTGGATGGGGCATATGGAGCTGATAGTCCAGTCACCGGGCATGTTTTCTTCCACCCATACTTAGCTGATAATTTGGTGCATACGCCATACCAAAACATCGGCTTTGTATTTGAAAAGATCAGTTTGTAAAACATCAGAGTCAGCAGCCTTGTTGTTCCTTAGCTTTTTTAAAGCTATGTTAACCTCTTCAATACTGGGTGGTAGATCCGGTTCTTTGTTGACTGGAAGCGTGTTCTCTTCTTGCCCATCACTCACTCGACATGCTGTCTATTTAACAGCAGCTGGAAATGCTGCTCAAACACATCTGCTAGTCCTTGTGCTTCGGTGACAAGGTTTCCTTCTTTGTTTCTAAGAGCCTGCATTCCGGCCTTAAAGCCAGCAGCCAGTTGCTTGACCTTTTTATAAAACCTTCCGATATTGTTTCCTTCGCGAGACTCTTCGATCTCCTTGAGCTGGGAGACTGTGTATGCTCTCTTCTTTCTACGCTGGATCTTCTTCCCCTCTCCATTCTTCTGACTTTGTAGTTTTGCGTTTGTAGGTGTGTACGTTCTGTCACTATTTTCCGATGAGCGGACTCATCATCATATCACGGGCTCTTTCTCTGGGTGGCTGGAAACCGATGGTGCTCTCGGCTACCTCTTTGATGATGTCACGATAATGGTTCCACCGGTTGGCGTCTGTGGGAAATCTCTCGCTCAGGCGCTCTCTGTAGGCTCTGGCTACTCCAGTCGTGTCAAGGCGCCTAACGTCGGATTTCTTTTTTGGGCGGTTCGCAGCTTCTTCTCGTTGGACAGTTTGGCCCTGAATTAAGCCGCAACAAGGAAATTGTCAGAGTCCACGATTGCCCATAGGAACGTTTAAGATGCTGGATATGTGCCTCTCATCCATTAGCACATGGTCGATTTGGTTGGCGGTATGACCATCTAAAGCACGAGTTGCTTTATCGATGCGCAGTCTTGGGAAGAGCGTCTTTTCCTAGAGCGTATTTCGGGCTGCTGCAAAGTCGATTAGTCGGAAGCCGTTGTCTGTCGTCCTGTCGTGTAGGCTGTGCTTACCGTATGCACTGTCCAGGAGGTCATAGAATTCCTCCTTGATATAATGTTGAGCCTCATCGGTAGGGGCGTGTTCGCAGATTAGGCTTTTGTTTTGAGTTGTAGTTTGGATGCGGATTAAACCCAGGCGATGAGATCAATGACTTTTGATCTTAGCCGATTTCCCGTGATGAATCAGAGTCCTAATATGTTCATATTTTCTTTAACGGCTGCAATAAATGTCGCACTATTATTCATCCTGACTGCTGACTACACCATTGATTCAATCAAGTCAACTCATCCGCCGCACGTTCTCTTTCTGAGAGGCTCATGTAAGACTTCTGAGACTCATCAGCCAGTCTTTCCAACAGAGCATTTTAGTGTTGCTATTTTCTTCCTGTTCAACACTCGCGCTTATCAATTTAGCAAGCCATGTGTGCCATGGGCACTATCCGGTGGCTACTCAGATAAGGCAGGTAGACATGAAGAAAACTTTCAAAGTTTGGTGATAACGATTTGCTGCAATCCTTTTAGTCTTCATATAGGTATTCGTATATGGACAAACATATATAATTGCATTATATATATCCTAATTGTGTGCAGTGCAGAGATAGAACTATAAACTTTAGCTCACATGTGTGTGTAGGGGTGCTATAAATGCTTCCTGACGATGTCATTTCCACAAATCTCCTTCCTTAAACAAATTACATACAAACGAGCGCTTGAGCAACATCAGGTGCAACCGTCACTTCCATTAATTAGAAAGCCAACAAGGATGTAAGTTTCCCTCGAGGCTTCAATACTATCCACTTACTGTCGTACATTACTTCTACCCAGTGTACTTCTACGAGAAACTACAACTTCTGTTACTGCAAAACACATAGATACTATATAAATATCCTTCTTGTATGTTCAATCAAGCGTCGTTTAAGTGCACGGTTGAATTTTGTTCTAGTTAAATATTCACAAGTAGACTACGACTACATGCCTTGTCGAATTTATTGCAATTCTCCACCCCTCTCTAACATCTGATTTGATTTGAGAATTGTGAGAAGACAAACTACTGTGGACGTGGATGGAAAAGTCTGAATTTAGAGTGATTGTGGTGGCTGGTAAGTCTTTTGGAGCAATGCCATTGAATGAATGACATTCAATGATGATTATTGCCATAAGAAACAAGACAGTGTTCGTAACTAATGGAAAATGCCCCCTTTCGAAGTAATTTTATCGGTGAAAGATTCTCTACTTTCAAGAAATAGTTTTGTATTACAAATTCGTATGCTTTATGGTACACTAAAAATTCTTATAAATAGAGTTGAGGGAAATGATTTACTTTTGTATGTATTGCTTGCAATCTCAGCTAATATCCGATCATATTTCCTATATTGTTTCATAAACCTTGACTTAAAATATTCCTCAAAAGTATGGGGTATTTTTTTTTATAAAAATACTGGAATTCTATTGGCGAATATGTTCGAGTAGACTTCCTTATTATTGTCTATAGCGGGTATCCGGCGTATGTTGCTACGCCTAAAAAAAGAAGACCGATTTTGACCAATCTTTACAGAAACACTCTCAGGCCAATACCGAAGATTGCCTGATTTGAGCTCAACCGGTGAAATGGACTGCACGTTTATCTCACGCAACTTTGTTTTTCCGCTTAGGGTAGGTGCCTGTTGTCTGGCAGGCGCCTATGTTGTTGCGGTATAATTTTACCACACTGTACTTTGTCTGTAGGCACCAACTACGACAGCGAAACCAGACGGACGGTCTGCGATGGCGGAGTTGTGAATGTATCCTTTGACACACTCCAAACAGACGGGCGGTCTGCAAAACAGCGGCAGACACTTGAGTCGCTGTCACAACCAGACGGTCGGTCTGGTATAGCAATTGGGGAGGGCGAGCGGACGGCCCCTTCCACAGACAATTTCAAAAGAAGTACTACTGTCACGGTACTGAGTCACTCACGATGGGGAGAAGATGACGCTCTATCCTTCAACTCTGTCGTGGGAGCACCGGAGGAGCAGCAGAGAGTGTTGGCAGACGGCCACGTATTTATACACTCCCACACTGAGAATATCACAGACACCGGTCCCGAGCCAGGGTCGGTCGGAGGGTTTGTTCATTGCTGAAGACTTAGAGCAATGGGCGAATTCACTAAGTGAGAGGTCGCCTGAAGGGCGTGAGAGCATTAGCGGGACCATGTCAGCGCACTGATGTGAGAACACATAGTGTAGCAGGAGACGACATGGACCGCAAAATGTCTGAGTATGTGTGAGGATGGGGGAGTACGAAACAGTTGACAGCTTCAGCGCCACAGCTGAATTGTCGGTTGGAACTGTCGTTGGCTCTGCTTCCCCATGTATGTATGGATGTGTGAAAATTCGAAAGAGTCGAAATTACGTAGACTTGTGAAGTGGTTAATTTTGAAGTCAAGGATTTAGGAGAATATTTCACCGAGAGGAAGGTCAGTAGACAGGCGGGACCAGTATCCAACGATTCCAGGCGGGGATCAGGACTTCAGGAAAAATGAACAGTTAAGTAGAGTGATAGTGTCCGTGTAGAGTTTTGTTAGGAAAAAAACCTTTGCAGGGGTCAGTCACCTTGTCGTGTGTACCATCAATGCATTCGATGGTGCCGGTGCGAAGGCTTACGGCGGAGGTTCAACGGGATATGCTGTCTAAGGGCCACCCATGACAGACCGGATTAACTAGCCTTATCTGCACAATGCGGATCTCTGTGCAGATGGACCTCTTTTCTCCGCTACTCGTGGGACTCATTATGCAAACCAACAAAACAAAAAAAATTTACGGCCGGTTTCCTTTTAAAACCGGACGGTAGTAAAAAGCTGTCTACCGGCAAAGCTCTTGTGGCACCAGCTAGGATTGGGACTGTGGATACACATGGTCCCTCCAATAGCGGTTGCGAGCAAAACAAACCCCTTCCCAACAGAGAGGGGACTGTGCATCATGGTCCCCCCTCTGCTGGCCCCTCAAACACCACCGCTTCTGCAAGGCTGACTGAAGGAGGGAATGTGCCTACTCATGGTCCTTCTGGTGTCGGCAATAGCAGTGGCGCTGGACCCACAAAAAAAAACAATTCTGGCGGGGGTGGGACTGTGCATCATGGTCCTACCCACACCAACAGCGCCGGATCGCGTCATCGCAATCCGTCCTCGACGAATTACAAAAATCGTCGAAATCCCATCCGGATCCAGCGTATGTGTGGCAGCATCGCGGTGAAGGATAGGACCCCGGACCAAATCGCAAAACTGGAATGGGCCCAACAAATCCTCAGCAAAACCAGCGGGGATTTGTCGACAAAACGCCAGAGATTAGTGGAAGGGACCATTTCGGTTCCCAAGGAGGCAGAGGGTGGACAATACCGGCAACCCTCCCACTGTCATATCTCACAGGCCTTTTAGCGAGGTCCTTAAGGACAAAAATGTGGTCGCGGTTATAGATCGTAGTCACATAGACGGCACTATCTCCCACGAAAGATGGGATGTTATACTATCTGCGCTCTCGGGCAACTACGCCTCATTCGTGAGAGAAAACCCGGGACCACCTCCGCTAATTCATGAAGGCGAGTGGCATCAATGCCACATTAAGCTGGTCGCATGTAGCGACAAAAGATCCCCTGACCTCTACAAGCTTGCGATCAGTAGGCTTGGAGAGGTTTTGCCCTTCGCAAAGCTCGAGGTCGTTGCGAGGGAGGATATCCCCTGCCGGCCAAGATCGCGCATATGCATCTTCCCCAAATCCATCCACCCAAGAGGGCGTCTCAGACATTCTAAGATTAAGCAACCCCTCACTACCGACCCATAACTGGAAGGTGGCGAAACTGGAGGAGCAAAAGGGTTCCCAGAGATGTGCGGTAGTCATCATTAATCAGGAAACCCTGGCTCCTCTGGCAAAGGCCGATGGCCTCATACGATTTGGCTGGATCGAGGTCAGAATAAGGGTGTATAAGAAGGACGAACTAGAGGCGGGAAAACTTCCTCCTCCTCCTCCTCACCCTGAACTCTCGAACGATGCGCCATCTACCTCGTTCCCTTCGCTGGAGGACGATGAATCCGCCGATCGTGCGGCAACTGCAAAATCGTCACTCTCCGTAAGCTATATCCAATAGGATATGGAGACAGACGATTTACTTGATAGGGTTCTTCTGAGTGAAGATGAACTTCTCAGTTCGTCAGATATAACTGCTGCGAAACTGGAGACTGCAGGCAGATCACTCTGGTTGGCATCAGCATATCTCGCCCACGCCCACGTGGGGCCTCTCCCTGGTGATAACCTGGAGAAACTGATCGAAGAAGTAAGGGGGCAGAAGGCTGAACTCATAATCAGTTGCGATATTAACGCACATCACACCGTATGGGGCAGCTCGGATATCAACAACAGGGGTGAGTCACTTTTTGATTATATTTTAAGCACCAACCTCATTGTATGTAGCATAGGTAATGAATCCACTTTCATTACCAAAAAATCGACAAGAAGTCCTTGACATTACTCTTGTCTCCGATACCATCAACGACATGATAACGGGTTGGAAGGTCTCGGCTGATCACTCCTTCTCTGATCACCGTTATCTTCAATTCAACCTAAATGTTGATCCTCCCTGCCAACCTATTATCCGCGATCCTCGGAAAACCAATTGGCCCAAATAGAGAGAAACTCTTCGCGAACTAGTTACCTCTGAACTTATAAGACCACCCTGCAACTTTTCCGAGCTTGACTGTAAGGTCAATGAGCTCACCTCGGCTCTCAATAAAGCGATGTCCGCTTCCTGTCCGCTCATACGACCTAGGGGAAAGAAAAAGCCACACTTGTGGAACCAGGAATTGGGACCACTCAGAAATAATTGCAGGCAACTCTTCAATCGTGCTAAAAGCTCGAGATCAATTACTGACTGGGACTCCTATAAGGAAGCCCTCAAATTATACAAAAAAGAGCTAAGGAAAGCCAAAAGATCATCCTGGAGACTCTTCTGTGGCAAAATAGAAGAATTCTCTGAGGCATCAAGGATAAGAAAAATCCTAGCTTCAAATCCAACCATGCCCAGCTGTCTAAAGAAAGCTGATGGATCTTGGACGACATCCAGCGAGGAATCGCTCAATCTGCTACTTGATACTCACTTTCCAGGTAGCTCCAACATTACCGGGTACACTGATCTGAATAGATCACTGGCACAGGTGTCTCATTCTCAATGTCTGATTACAAGGGACAAGCTGCTTTGGGCACTAAATAACTTCAAGCCCTTCAAGTCTGCAGGACCAGACGGCATAATACCTGCCGAATTACAAATGTCTTCGGATATCATCACACCAGTATTGGAGATGATTCTAACCAGCTGCTTAAAAATGGCATACATTCCTCAGGCTTGGAGAGAAGTGAAAGTGTTTTTTTATACCAAAAGCCGGGAAATACTCCCATGTCAGCCCAAAAGACCTGAGACCTATTAGTTTATCATCATTCCTCCTTAAAACGCTGGAGCGACTGATTGATATCCATCTCCGTACCAACATAAATACGCAACTTCTATCTGCTTCTCAACATGCATACTGTAAAGGTAAGTCAGTTGAAACCGCTCTTCACTCTCTGGTACGCACTATTGAAAACTCCCTTCATCACAAGGAGTACGCTATGGTTGCTTTTCTAGATATAGAAGGCGCCTTTAACAATGTGAGCACATCTGCAATCACAAATGTACTGACAGCACTGAATGTGGATGGTTCGCTTGGTGAATTGATCAATCTACTGCTCACAAATCGGATTATCAAAACTGGGCGTTTGATTCGCCAGGAGGGCTGCCAGTAGAGGCACACTGCAAGGCGGGGTCCTTTCCCCCCTTCTCTGGAACTTGGTGGTGAATGAACTACTGATATACCTGGAAGGGGTGGGCTGCAGCTATAGCCGTCTCCGGAAAGTACCTCAATACTATAAAAGAACTCATGCAAAACGCTCTCAACAAGCTAAAGAAATGGGCTAATCACTGTGGCTTGGGTATGAACCCCCACAAAACAGAATTAATCCTCTTCTCCAGGAAACACAAGATTCCGCACATCGACCCACCCTCTATTGGTGGTATAAGATTAGTATTTTCTGACGAAGCTAAGTTCTTGGGTCTTATCTTCGATAGGAAGTTAAGCTGGAAACCCAACATACAAGAAAGGGTAAAAAAAAAGCCACAGTGGCACTTTTCTCTTGCAAAAAGGCCATTGGGGTCTACAACCCCGCATAACTCATTGGCTATATGTATCGGTCGTAAGACCGATTCTCACATATGGGGTTGCTGTCTGGTGGACTGCCCTAAGTAAAGCTATAAACTGTGCTAAGCTAGGCAAAGTCCAACGCACAGCAGGTTTGTGCATAAGCGGAGCACTCCGTACCACCATCATTCTGGACTCATTTGAGTCTCTACCAGGAAACATAGACTACACCATACCCCAATTACAGTTCGGAAAGAACTTTCAAGTCACTATTCCTTCCAGATCATTTTGGGAGGACTCTGAATTTGAGGAAGATAAGGCAATCCACTTCTACACCGATGGATCAAAAACTAGTGACGGGGTTGGTGGCGGCGTTTTCTCCGAAAGGCTAAATCTGAGTCTCTCTTTCCGTCTTCCTAATCACTGTAGCGTATTCCAGGCGAAGATTATGGCGATAAAAGAAGCCCTGACTTGGCTGAAGAGAAATGTGAATCCACAAAGGATATCCGTATCTTCTCGGACAGGCAGGCCGTGATCAAGTCCGTGGATTCAGTATCTTTAAATTCCATTGCAGCCCTCGACTGCCGTTCATCTCTTATGGAGATGACGGAGCAGTTTAACATTCACCTTTGTTGGGTGCCGGGGCATAGAGATATTCCAGGAAACTGCAGGGCTGATGAACTCGCCAAAAAGGGAACCAAACTCCCCCTTTTACCTGAAAAGGATTCTCTGGGTATCCCAATCGCTACCTGCAAACTTTTATTGAAGCTATCTGCAATCGAGAGAACAAACCTTAGGTGGACAAGTAGTAATACATGTCTATCGACTAAGCACATCTGGCCAAAGCTGGACCTGCGACGCTCTAAGAGTCTGATCTCACTAAACCGACTGCATATTAGCTCCACTATAGGTGCCATTACAGGGCACTGTCTGATAGGCAAGCACGCATCGAGGCTTGGCGTTTATTCGAACGATTTCTGTAGAAGTTGCTTGGCCGAGGAGGAGGAGGAGACTATTCTTCACCTTCTCTGCACATGTCCAGCTCTCTCCCATAGTAGAAATCTGTATCTGGGAGAATTCTTGCTTAATAATCTTAACGACTTGGCTAACGCTGACGTTAGAAGTCTATCGCGCTTCATAGGAAGCTCGAAATGGTTTAACTAGTAGTGGGGAAACCCCTCGATCCGTGTGGCATCACAATGGACATACGGTTTATTTTGGTGCGATTTAGAAAAATGAGTATTTAATTACCTGAACCCACCCCGTGCTGAGTTACCGGAAAACCAGCATATCCATTTGCTGGCACCTTCATTATCATTTCTCATTTGATAGATCGGTAAATTTCGTTTTCGGTAGTGGCGTGTGCAATTTCGCTTTTGCAATTAATTAATTTATTTCGTTTGTATTTCCGCCAACTTAAATTTTAACAAGTCATTTTCTCGCGTATAAATAAGTGTAACAAATTGACGGCCAACGTGGGGCTTTTCTTTTGTTTTTTTTTCGGTTTAAATCGTGTTCGCGAGTTGTGTTGAGGAAAAAAATATGTTGTAGGAAATTGTCGGCACCAGCGTGGGGGGTCCTTTGTGCCGACATACATACATAGCTAGTTTTGGTGTTTTATTTAGGGAAGTTTTGTGTTTTTTTAAAGTGCTTTTTACTCTCGGAGTTTCTTTTTTCTAGGATTTCGAGTGGCTGCTGCAGATAAGGGATCTAAGGCAGATATAAATTAAATATACAGTGTATCTCCAGCGGTTTACTCCAGCGCTTGAAATCAGTGGGAGCAAGGAAGAAAAAATAACGATAACCAGAGGTAACTCGCCTGGTTATCAACAAGTAGGTGGTTTTATTTTTTGAAGTAAAACTTCTTTACGCACGCTTGACTTTGGGGTAAGCTGGTGAATGCGACACGGAAGTGTAGACCAATGTAGACTTCCGGCGAGACGGAAGCGTAGACCAATGTAGACTTCTGGCGCAAAGTAGACCTTACGGTGTAACGGAAGTGTAGACAAACGTAGACTTCAGTGATGGACTTTGTGAAAAAATGTCCGAAGTAGATTTGCTATTTCGTTATAAATACATTTTCCAGTTTTAATTATGTTCAATTTTAGAGATTATTATGTCCTTACGAAACACCGGGAAGTTGTGTGGAAGTAGATTTGTTTTGAATAATTGAAAGGTCCTTGCAACAACAAAACAGGTCCTTAAAAGTCGAAGAAAGGATATTTTTCCAAAATGCCGTTAGAACCCACACAGTATATCTGTGTTCAATGTTATTTGACTAAGAGGTCCTTGTAACAACAAAAAAGGTCCTTAAAAGTCGAAGAAAGGATATTTTTCCAAAATGCCGTTAGAATCCACACGGTATATCTGTGTTCAATGTTATTTGACTAAGAGGTCCTTGCAACAACAAAAAAGTCCTTAAAAGCCGAAGAAAGGATATTTTTGCAAAATGCCATTAGAATCCACACGGTATATCTGTGTTCATTGTTATTTGACTAAAAGGTCCTTGCAACAACAAAAAATGTCCTTAAAAGTCGAAGAAAGGCTATTTTTCCAAAATGCCGTTAGAATCCACACGGTATATCTCTGTTCAATGTTATTTGATTAAGAGGTCCTTGCAACAACAAAAAGGTCCTTAAAAGTCGAAAAAAGGATAGGTATTTTACCAAAATGTTTGTTGTTCCTAGCACCCCCTAATCCAAATAACATTGAACCCATATATACCGTGCCGTTTCTAAAGACATTTTTGGAAAATATCCTTTTTCGGATTTAATTATTGTGGCTCCAAGGACCTCTGTAAAATAACCTGATGTAAAATAAAAGGTACATTCAATCAATTTTTATTTTAAACGCAATATGCATAATAAATCCCAATAAATTATCACTATTATAGCAAAATAAAAAATTTTGATTTAGTTATTACCTAGGCAGCTAAAAAGCTACAGCTATAAACTAACCAACTTTTAGTTGTCATCCGCAAGTAACTTTGGCAACCTAACGAGCTTAGTTACACAACCTGCAAGATAACAAATTAGGTAGCTAACGCGCAACTGTGCCTACATGTTTATACATCAACTATACCGTGAGTGCAGCGTGGCTCACACCTTTTTTTCTAATTTTTTATAATTCTTTGTTTTGATTTTTACAACAAAAGTAAACAAATTCATTTATAATATTATACATTTTCATTTCAACATTATTAAAAAAATTCAATTTGGGAAAAACGAGAAATTATTGAAGTAAAACTTCTTTGCTTGACTTGGGGAGTAAGCTGGTGAATGAGACACGGAAGTGTAGACCAATATAGACTTCCGGCGCAAACGTAGACTTCCGGCAATACCGAAGTGTAGACAAACGTACACTTTTTTGTTACAACCTTTCGGCGGAAAGGTTCGTGGAATGGGTGAACAAGCTTGAATCTCCTCAATAGAGGGCAATACTAAGCTCATCATCTATGGGTGGCGACGGTGTAGAGGTTACTGTCTTGGCTTGTGACCCGTGCGGTGCAGGTTCAATCCCCATGGGGAACAACAAAATACGCCACCCAATCACATGCCTCTACACCAAAAGGAGGATTTCGGCCTGGTAGTACAATGGAACGTTACCGAGTATGAGTGCTCTGAGATTTGGATTTCCTTTTTATAAAAAAATAAAAAAATAAAAAGCTCATCATCTATCCAAACCGGTTCAATGGAGCACAGTTGCCGACAGATGAAATTTACCGGAAGTGAGTAAAGTCATTGTGTCCATGAATCGCAGTTCATTAGTTGGAAATATAGAGCGTCACCGTCAACGTCAGATTTTCAGGTCGGACGGCAAAAAACCAAAGTTCGAGCTAGATAACTGAAATTTATAATTTAGACTCTCTAGGGGCCCTTGATGCTCATGTGTAAATATTTTTAAAAATTCGCCCACTGACACCCCCAAAATTTACAAAAAAAACATAGTTTGAGCTAGGGAGCTGAAATTTATAATATAGACTCTCCAGGCGCCCTTGATGCTCATGTGTAAATATTTTCAAAATTCGCAACCTGACACGCCCACAATTTAATTTAGATGGAGTGAAAGAAGCTTTACTTCAGTCGTGTGGTCTTAAGCACACTCATTTTTTTTATATTTTTGTTTTGCGCTCGGGAATTTTTTGTATACAAATTACTATTGACTGCAAGTTATTTCTTTACTCGAAAAATATATCTTACATATTTACTTCGACAAACATTTCGAGATAAAGCAACAAGTAGGTGGATTTTTTTTTGGTTTTGCGAAGACAAATATAAACATACATATTATACAGATTATTATTATTTGCTTTTATTTCGTTGTATTGAGAAAAAATATTATCCATCTGCATATATGTAATCTCCTTTTATTTCGGGGTAAGGTTAGGTTTAGGTTAGGTTTATGTGGCTGTCGGAAGAAGCCGACACACTTAGACCAATTTAAGTCCATTGTGATACCACGTACATATAATTATCTACCTCAACTCTGTAGATGGGACTGGCCAACGACACGCGGTTGTTCTCAAACGGTCCCCCATCTACGTACTAACCGCGCCCAACGTCGTTTAATTACGGTGATCTGATGAGAACCGATTACTTTTGACTTGACTTTGAAATTCATTTTTTTATTCATTGATAAATATCTACTTACATACTAGACAAAAATGATTAAACCTAACTTAAAATTAACAGGATACTTATTCTTATTTATTGGTCCTTATGCGAACGCTCTAAACTTAACTATATCTTAGAATTATTGCCTTTCGGCCTACGAACTATTTTACGAACTAATCTTACATATATATTCCTCGAGAAAATTTACTAAAACTCGGTATCATTATTGAGATTTTATATAAAACAAATTACAAACTACCTATTCTACTTACTTAAACTACTTAACGTATTCTAACTATAATTAGGATTCTGAGCACTCGTTGCCTGGCGCAATAAGTGGTCAAAATCCCAATTGCTTTCCGAGCGCCTGGCAGTCGTCAACGTGCACACGCGCCGCCGTGAGCCGACTGAAGCCTTAAAGCGTCAGTCAACTCCCGGAAGATGAGAACCGATTAACTCGACGTGGTATGGTATGGTTTTCGGGGTAAAGTAGTTAGTGATAATTCGTACAAACATATTACACCTCTTATATTAATTTTTGGTTTCATTTCGAAGTGATTTAAAACATTCACATTCATACGTAATACCTACTTATATACCTAAATTTATTTATTTGAAATTGCGAGAAGTTTTTATTCATAATTACCGATATATACATATATACAAACCTATATACATACTTAGATACCTACATTTATTTCTGGGTAAATTGCGAGAAGTGGGTTTTTTGGGCTTAATGATAATTATCTACATATAAACATACTTTCTTTTAATATCGTTAGTACTGCTTTCATTTCGATACCTTTATTTATTCATCTTTAGCCATATATATATAACCTCCTTTGTTTCGGGGTAAATTAGTACGCTAGTTGTAATTGAAGTCGATACCTCTTTTTATACCACCGAGTCATACATTTTCCAATTTCTATCTTGGGGTTATCTCGTAGTACTGCTTATTGCTTATTGTTTTACCAAATCATTATTTTAGTGGTGATACATTTTGGACGTGGTTGTTTCGGGTTACCATCCGCATTACTATTGTTGGAATTTTTACATACGAGAATATTTCTTTTTTGGGATTTTAGTTTTGTGGGTTTGATTGTAGATTTTCGGCGACTATATTCCGATTACTTTGTGAGTTGATACGGGCTTACATACTTCCAGTTGTTTAACTGAGATTTAATCGTTTTGTGCGGTCTTCATTGAACGTTTGGTTGAAATATATCAACCCATTCGAGGTGTTACGTTGCATTTCGGGTGCAAATATTTTTGGGCATTCTTCTTGGGTTTCGTGGATACCAATTGTTGTCGTGGATATTCCCTTGGGCTACATATTACCAAGTCATTTTCCGTTTTGGTATTCTCCTGTGATTATATAGCATCCACTTGTTTTCACGGGGTATTCGTTTTGGTTTTATAGATTCCAGCTGGTTTTGGTGTACCCGTCGGTGGCCTTGCACACCTAAAGTGCTTTCTTCTTGTTATTCCTCTTTGGTTTTATTGTTCTACTGGGTTCCGACGTGAATTTAGCAGTCACCCCGCGATATTGCTCTTCGGTTTTTCTGATTTCAGTCGTTTCTGGTATATTGTTTTCCTTTCTTTCGGCGGTACCTGCAATGGAGATTAACAGATTACCGGCGGACGAGCTGGCTTATGAAGTCGAGGCGCGACTTCTCCCAACAGGCACCGTAGAGGCGATGAGGAACTCTCTAAGGGCTGCACGGATGTTGGAGCGACGGGGTTCCATGGGTGGGGTAGAAAAGAATTACCCATTCACGTTTGAAGAGGATAGAGAGGCGGTCCTGGATAAATTAGACGAGATTAACAATCTGTTGAGGGGGCCTCTAAGAGATCCTAAGTCGAAGGATTACTTGAAGATTCTGACAAAGATTGAGTGGGCAATGGGAAGGATGGATAGGGCGCTCGCAACCGAGAGCCAAGATGTGGACGAAAAGCTCCGTTTGAGGAACGAGCTAATCTTCGCGCTCGGGAAGCTTACTTCTGGGGGTGAGGACGGCGGGATTTGAAGTTTTCAGGAGAACGATGCGGCGCTTCCGTCAATGCCTTTCTAGAACGGGTCGACGAGCTTCGGGAAGCGAGGGGGGTAACCATTTTACAACTTTTCAGGTCAGCAGTCGAACTTTTCGATGGGAAGGCGCTTCTCTGGTATAGGGCGATTAGGAGGTCGGTCTGTTCATGGCAAGAGCTGGTGAGGGAGTTGAAGCTGGAGTTCCTCCCTCCAAATTATGATGATCTGCTCCAAGAAGAGATCAGGCGACGTACCCAAGGGAAGGAAGAGTCTATAGGGGTATATGTAGCGACCATGCAGAATATGTTTGGCAGGCTTTCGGAACCGATTTCGGAGCGGAGGAAGCTGTCAATCCTGCAGAGGAACCTGGCACCATTCTATCAGACGCAGCTGGGATTGGCAGATCCCAAATGTGTCAAGGATTTGGTGGCGCTGGGACGCAAATTGGAAACGGTGCGGGCAAATGTCGAAACATTTGCTCCGCCGCTAACGAGTCGCAGTAGGCAATTGCTGGAGCCAGACTTGGCTTATATCAGCACGGAAGAACCCAGAATTTCGGTTGTCGCCTAAGACAACCAACAACGTCGGCAAATGCGTTGCTTTAATTGCGGCAGTGAGGGCCATTTCTCTAACAGGTGTTCCGCTCCTAAGCGTTGTTACGGTTGTGGTGCGGCAGGGCTTTACAGAAGGGATTGCCGACGTTGTTCGGGAAACGCACAACGGACTCCTGAGTCAGCAGGACAGGAGCGCCGGCGCAATTAGTTAGGTCGTCTACTGGCGACCAGCTATCCCCTTCTCAAATTCATCTTGGTTTTACTTTGGAGGCAAACGGAGAAGATAATAGGCCATTTCTTAATGTTTCAATTTATGGAATTCAGTTTCTCGGTCTGCTGGATTCCGGTGCTTCACGCACTATTGTCTGTAGGGATGGGTGGGAGATTTTAAAGCATTTAGGGTTAGTTTTATCGAAGAGTATAGGATCAGCTCAGTAGCATTAGCAGATGGGGCCGGGTATAGGAGTCTTGGGGGTAGTATCGCTACCGATTGTGGTACAGGATAAGTCTATATTTTTAGAGTGTTTGGTAATACCAGCTCTACCACACGTGATGATCCTTGGTGCAGATTTTTGGGCACTGTCGGGTGTAGTCCCGGATTTGCGATCAGGCGTGTGGAATTTCTCGAGTCAACAGTCCGTTGGCTCGATTTCCGTTCTTAAGGAAAAATCTGAATTGGACAAAACTCAAACAAGGCAACTGGAGATTTTGGAGGAGAAAATCTTCAGGGATATGCCAAAGGGATTAGGTTGTACCCAATTGGTCGAGCATAAGTTTAGCATAAGGACGTCGGCCGAACCGATTAAACAAAGGTATTATCCGGTTTCGTCTGCATTGCAGGTTCATATTGATAAGGAACTGAAGGAGATGCTGGATGCGGGAGTTATTGAGAAATCAAGCAGTCCGTGGGCATCACCAATCGTTCTAATCAGGAAAAAAGATGGGTCCTTTCGGTTTTGTGTCGACTATAGGAAACTTAGGATGGTTACCCACTATCATACATATCAACGACCCTAGACAAACTTCGAGATGCGAAGTATCTCACGTCCTTAGATATAAAGTCAGCCTACTGGCAGATCCCCATGGAGGAGGGATCACGAACGCTCACAGCCTTCACGGTTCCAAATAGGGGTCTCTTTCAGTTTAAGCGTATGCCATTCGGCTTACATAACGCACCGGCGACGTGGCAGAGATTTATCGACAGCGTTCTTGGTGCCGATCTTCAGCCACACGTCTTCGTGTATTTAGACGATATTATTATCGTCACCAATTCTTTTCAACAACATCTCGAGATACTGGAAGAGGTCTTTAAGCGTTTATGTGAAGCGGAATTAAAAGTTAGCCGGGAGATGTGCAACTTTTGTCGATCTTCTTTGAAATTCCTAGGTTATGTCGTTGATAGGAATAGACTTCACGTCGATCCAGAAATGGTGGAAAGCATGGTTAGCATTCCTGCACCGAAAAACGTGAAGGAAGTTAGGAGCTTTGTAGGGACTATTTCATGGTACAGGCGCTTTGTACCCAACTTCGCTGAGTTAGTGCGTCCTTTAACAGATCTGTTAAAGAAAAGTAAGAAATTTTGTTGGTCCGCAGAATGCGAAGAAAGCTTCCGAAAGGCGAAGGAGTGTTTAGTGACAGCACCGATCCTGACGCGTCCGGATTTTCAGCGCCCTTTTGTGGTGCAAACCGACGCGGCAGATTTTGGTATCGGGGCCGTACTGTCACAGGAATTTGAAGAGGGCGAGAAGGTCGTTTGTTACCTTAGCAGATCCCTCAATAGATGCGAGAGGAACTATTCGACGACCGAAAAGGAGTCCTTGGCTGTACTATGGGCTATTGAGAAGTTGCGACCGTATATCGAAGGAATTCGGTTCACGGTCGCGACTGATCATCACTCTTTGGTATGGTTAAGTAATCTTAAGGATCCGTCGGGTAGTCTAGCACGCTGGGCAGTGAGGCTTCAGCAGTTCGATTTCCAGATCGTCCACAGAAAGGGGAAAGAACATGTCGTTCCGGACATGTTGTCGCGAGGAGTCCCGGTGGTAGCCGAGATCTCAGATGCGGATTTGGACCCTTGGGTGGCGAAGTTGGTGGCAGCTGTTAAAGCGAATCCGCTAGCATGTCCAGCATGGAGAGTCGACAACGGTCGACTTTTCAAATTGATTAAAGCGAACCATATCGTGGTCCACGCGGACAATAACGAATGGAAGTTAGTAGTGGGGAAAGCAGGCAGATTGGGGATTTTGCAGGAGTATCACGATAGTCCGTTAGCGGGGCATATGGGGGTCCGAAAAACTTACGCTAGAGTAAGTTCCATGTATTATTTGCCGAAAATGAAGAGGGATATAACGGGGTACGTTAAACGTTGTTCTGTTTGCCAACAGGTGAAGCCGGTGAATGAGAAACCAGCTGGTCTCATGAAGGAGAGGATCGGAATTTCAAGGCCTTGGGAAACGATTTCCGTAAATCTGGTAGGCCCACTTCCCAAGTCCAGTAGGGGTTTCATTTATATCCTGACGGTAGTAGACTATTTTACGAAATTTCCCTTGTTGTTCGCGTTAAGAACTGCTACCGCTAAAGCAGTTTGTAGGGAGCTCGAAGGCAATGTCTTCCTACTATTTGGCGTTCCGTCGGTGGTCGTGTATGACAACGGCCCTCAATTTCGTAGCAAGGAATTGAAAACGCTTTGCCAGGCGTACGCATCACAGCTGAATTACCACCCGCAAGCAAATCCTGCGGAGCGCATCAACCAGATAATAAAAACAACGCTGAGGGCGTATGTATCTGAGAACCATCGGAGTTGGGACTCCCAATTACCAAAGGTAGCGTGTGCAATACGCACCGCTCAACACGACGTCCTAGGGATAACACCTTATTACGCCAATTTTGGCAGGGATATGATTACTTGCGGTCGAGTCGTTGCTCCTGCAAGGGATCAACTAGATAGGTACTTAGGCGACGATGAAGAAGCAGCCGGTCTAGGTAGTAGAGAAGAGGAAGGTAATCGAAGCTTAGGGCCAAGTGTACATCAGGGTCAGCAGATAGAGGGCGACGGGGAAACAGGAATTGCGGAACTAGAAAACCGCTTTAACCAACTTCGAGCAGATATTAGGAGTAAATTAGCTGTGGGAGCCAAGAAGTCCGCGAAAGCCTACAATCTCCGTCGGAGAGACGTTCAATATCTCCCGAATGAGATTGTATGGCGAAGGAATTGCGCGTTATCCGACGCCGCAAATTTTTATGCCGCGAAATTTGCTCCGATATTTATCGGACCGTTTACGATTAAAAAACGCGTTTCCCCGTGAACCTATACGTTAAACGATGAAAACGGTAGAGATCGTGGCACATGGCATGTGAAGGATTTGAAGCCCTGTCACAGTGCCGCTGATGATTAGTCCAGCAGTCCCCATAACGTAACGTTGTTGTTTGCAAATCTTCATCCTTAATTCGAGTTCTAGTAATTTCAATCTTTTTCTATTATCTGGACGGGCAAATTGGCCATTATGGAAAACCCCTCCTTCGTTTGTGTCGTTCTCCTTAACCTCTCGAAATGGCTTGGGGTTCTTCGAAAACCAAGCACATTTCCTTGGAGGTGAGGGTGGGATTTGTTGCGGTATAATTATACCACAACAAGAGCTACTCTACGTCCCCTGGCCCACCCTACCAAATTCCCTCTCTTTATTGGTTTGCGTGCTTAGGATCTGAAGAGGTGGAGGGACAGTCATGGTGCCATCAGCCATCGCCCCACTTCTCTGGACCCTCAGGGCAAAAACCACCACAGGTCACTTGGGCATGGGCAGGCGGTCCAACACTGATGAACCAGCTCGACAAGCGGTCGACGAGTCAAACAAACTGCGACAGCGAACACAGACGGACGGTCTGCAAATGCGTTACGAAAACCACTCGCAGGACAGATGGACAGTCTGTAGGCACCAACTGCGACAGCTAAACCAGACGGACGGTCTGCGACGGCGGAG
The DNA here is from genome assembly GCA_949715645.1 of Portevinia maculata. Taxonomy (NCBI): domain Eukaryota; kingdom Metazoa; phylum Arthropoda; class Insecta; order Diptera; family Syrphidae; genus Portevinia; species Portevinia maculata. The sequence goes on along the minus strand of OX454527.1, from coordinate 171,531,958 downwards.
TTGTATATGTATCCTTTGACACACTCCACACAGACGGGCGGTCTGAAAAATACAGCGGCCGACACTTGAGTCGCTGTCACAGCTAGACGGTGGGCCTGGTATAGCAATTGGGGAGGGCGAGTAGACGGCCCCTTCCACAGACAATTGCAAAAGAGTCGCGCATGATGGGGGGAAGATGACGCTCTATCCTTCAACTCCTTCGTGGGAGCACCGGAGGAGCAGCAGAGAGTGTTGGCGGACGGCCACGTATTTATACACTCCCACACTGAGAATACCACAGACACCGGTCCCGAGGCGTACAAAGACCGGCGACAACAAACAAAACATCCAACACGAAACACAACGATGCCTGCGAGGCCAACATACATCATAAAATCAAAAAGAAACCCTGTAAGAATTGGCACAAGATCTGAATTTCCTTTCGACCCCAAATCTGCGCGCGACCCCACCGAGATAAGTAAATAATAATAATCTGGTCCTAGGGATTTCCGTAATCCAATCCCTCACAGGTATAATCTTCTTTGGGGCTGCACATTTTTAATTGGGGATTTTGAAGTGGGTTTCATAAAGATTGGACCCGTGAAAATAACAAACTATTTAAGTTATTTCGGCTTTTCGAATGTTTTCATTACGAACTGTCAAAAAGGGTACGTGCTGAATCGTGGCAGATCCAGGGTCGGTCGGAGGGTTTGTTCATTGCTGAAGACTTAGAGCAATGGACGAATTCACTGAGTGAGAGGTCGCCTGAAGGGCGTGAGAGCATTAGCGGGACCATGTCAGCGCACTAATGTGAGAACACATAGTGTAGCAGGAGACGACATGGACCGCAAAATGTCTGAGTATGTGTGAGGATGGGGGAGTATGAAACAGTTGACAACTTCAGCGCCACAGCTGAATTGTCGGATGGAACTGTCGTTGGCTCTGCTTCCCCATGTATGTATGGATGGATGAGTGAGGATGCCCGCCGGCTGAATGGACAAAGCCAGCTGACAAATCACTTCTTGGTTGTCCACCAAGTGATATAGACGCTTTGTTTATAATCGGGGAGTTTAGTTAAAAAAAAAGAATCAGAAAATTCGAAAGAGTCGAAATTACGTAGTCTTGTGAAGTGCTTTATTTTGTCAAGGATTTAGGAGAATATTTCACGTAGAGGAAGGTCAGCACGCCTGTCTGCACCCAGTATCCAACGATTCCAGGCGGGAATCAGGACTTCAGGAAAAAGGAACAGTTAACTAACTTTCGTCCCCTTTCGGGAATATTCGATCTCGTGCCATTTCGATGGAAATTCCGGGGTTGGGTTGAAATCCCGAAAAATTATATAAAATAAAAAATTTGCGCAAATTTTATATAAATTTTCGGGATTTCGTTTTCGGGATTCTTTATTTAATTTTGAATGTAAAATAGACAAGTGTTTGTCCATTCCATTTGCCGTAATAATGTTTTGCAATTGTTTGCGTTGTAATGTTTTGCAATTCGCAATGTGCATTCAGTTGAGCTGATCTCAAATAGTGTGATAGCTGTCCGACTAGATTTTTGTTAGACAGTGAACATCGTAATACTAAGTGAGTATCGTGCATGCCTTTATAATTAAAAACTTTATATTATCAGTGACATTTTGTGTTTGAAGTCTTAAGTAGAAATGAACGTGTCCATCGTGAAAACCAACAAACAGCGTGAGAAACTGCTTATTGACGGCTACAAAAAATACAAGGATACATTTTACTGGGAGTGTGAGCAGCGAAAGCGTTCTGAAATAAGTTATCTCAGATTAATTGCGTACAATATGAACTTGTATTAAATATTGTTTTGTCGTGGATCGTTTTTGATATGTTTTTGTAAGACTTGAACTGTTTTTGTTATGTTTTATTTATTTTAAGTTTTTTATTTTGTTTATTTTGTTAAATAAATTTGCCAAATTTGTTTGTTGCTAAAATAACATTTTTAGTTTCATTTTCGGGATTCTGGTCTTTCGGAATTTTTGATTTTCGGGATTGTGGGTTTTCGGGATTTTAGTTTTTCGGGATTGTGGCTTTTCGGGATTTTGGATTTTCGGGATTTTGGGCTTTCGGGATTACGTTTTTCGGGATTCTGTCCGACTCCCCAATTCCGCTATTTGTGCAACCGTTTCCTCGCCGTAAAAATAAGTTTGCTGTTCTCCAACGGAGACGTTATAACGTAGTGAAAAAAAATGTTCCGTCTTTAATTTTTTTCTTGGTTTTTGCTTTTTTCCGCTTGTTGCTTTGGTTTCACAATTTCCCTTAAAATTGTGTGGCGCCCATTTTTATACCCTATTCTAGAGGTATATTAATTTTGACGCATAGTTTGTAACATACCTTAATATTGCCCGTAGACCCCTAAAAGTTACTATATTTATGATCAGCATCGATAGTAATGTCGATCTAGCCATGTCCGTCCGTCCGTCGGCAAAAATTAGGCCTTTAAACTGGACCTAGAGGGCTGAAATTTCAACCATATACTCTCTACGGTCCCGAAATAATCAAGTTTACGAATTTTTGAAATCCGCCCACAGACACGCCCACAAACTCAAAAAAACAAAATTTTGGAAAAAATCGAATTTAGAGCTAGAAAGCTGAAATTTTTTATATATGATCTATGACTCCTAAAGCTGCTTGGGATAAAAAAAATTTCAAAATCCGCCCACTGACACGCCCACAAATAAATAATTTTTTTTTTTGAAAATCCAAAGTTTGAGCTAGGGAGCTGAAATTTATAATATATACTTTATGCTCATGTGTAAATATTTTCAAAATCCGCCCACTGGCACGCCCACAATTATTTTTTTTTGAAAATTCAAAGTGAGCTAGGGAGCTGAATTGAAACTCTCTAGGGGCCCTTTATGCTCATGTGTTAATTTTTTATAAATCCGCCTACTGACACGCCCACAATTAAATAAAACAATTTTATTGAAGCATCCAAGTTTGAGCTAGGGAGCGTTTTTTTTGATAAAGTCCTTTAAATGTTATATAACAAAATATGTAGAGCGTTCTTAATAATTCAACCATACTTAGACTTTTGTCACGCCCACTTATGAGGGATAGGAATAAGAATAGGGTATCCAACAGTTCGCCCAAGCGGACTGCAGCCCGTCCCTATGTTTTTTTTATTGTTTTATAGGTACTCGGTTTCCCAAAACTATAACATCAATCAGTTTGCTAATCCGCAGTAAGTACCTACTCGTACATACGGTTTCCTTTGGTGCGATTTAGAAAAATAAGTATTTTATTACCTGAACCCACCCCATGCTGAGCTACCGGAAAACCAGCATATCCACTTGCTGGCTGTTGCACTCGCGCTCTTCACACGTTCATTATCATTTCTCATTTGACAGATCGGTAAATTTCGTTTTCGGTAGTGGCGACTGCAATTTCGCTTTTGCAATTAATTAATTTATTTCGTTTGTATTTCCGCTAACTTAAATTTTAACAAGTCGTTTTCTCGCGTATAAATAAGTGTAACAATGTCAACGCACATAAACATGCGTACTCACTCAAATGCCCATAATTCATACACCGATGCAGATACAGACATCGAACATACATAAAAACCTTTGTACAGACGTTTCATGGAAAAAACAATTTCACTGGAATCGGTTAACGCGTTTGGCCAAACACCGGCAACAAACACAAATATGGATTGTTTTTTATATATATATAGACTAGGTGACCACGCCGGCTTCGCTCGGAGTCTTTTTTAATAAGAACAATAAACGTGCGAGAACAAAAGCAATGTTGCTGAAATATAAGACGACATTCAAGACCAATCGCGGTAAGTCCCGTTGTGAAAATATTGGAAAAAAACAACCTTTAAAAGGATTCACAAAGCAATACCCAATAGAAAACTACTACAAAATCAAAGTTTATTTAAAAAGTATTATTATACGATGAGATATCGCAAAAAATCAGTTCGCTGAGTTCAACCGTTCCGTAGGGAGCCGACCACGTGTCTGAGCCGCGCGTCATGGTACCTTGCAGAGCTACCGGTGGACGGCCAGCGCCCCTCCATCTCGCAGGCCGGCAAGCGTCTTACGCGTCATGCGCGCGTGAACCCGAATACCTATTTGTTGCGGAGTTATTTTAAAATTGTGATATAAAAAAAATAAATACTTAATTAATTAACTCGACACTCAAAAGAGGTTTTTTTAAAAGTATTCTTTATTCCGACTGTTCCGTCGCGATGTCAAACTTAAACTAAAATACCAAAAACATCTTGCCTTAAAACTATCCATAATGTCGTGGGCGAGATTGATGCCGTCTTCGGGATCTGGATTATCTACAAACAACAAACTGCAAGTCATCAGGATTATGTTCTTTTGTTTATTCGCGATAAAGCTGGGTGGTCTGTTTATTTTGTTGAATTGTATTTTTGGATGCAGTGAATTGTTGGCTTGAGATAATCATATCTCGAAGCATTTCCGTTATTGTGTGGTTGGACATTAACTCCCCTCTTCCTTTAAGAAGAACGTCCCGCTTCTTCCGTGAGCTGGTCTATTTGTTTTAGTAACCTGCTGAATCGCATTTCTTCCGAGTGTACTGAATTGTTGTTTTGAGACGATCTCATCTTGAAGAAATAAATTATACATAATGCTGTGGCTGCTATAATAATCATTATTGCAAATGATGAAATTATGGGATTATCTGACACCCTGTCTTGTAAAATATCAATTAGGTTTATGTTTTCAAATTTAAGGTTTTCATTAGATGAATCGAAATAATTGTCTATATCATATTTATCTATTGTATATGTTTTCAAGTAATTTTGAATTACAGATGTAGGGTTATCATATATGACTCCGTCTATGGTTGTTTTATTTTGATAGATGATTAAATAAACTCCATTTATAGTTGTGTTTTCGACTATGTGCTTTCCCGATACCAATATGGATCCATCTTTTATAACTTCTAGATTTAAAATTTTCTCTTTTATTTTATTACAATTTGCTTTTCGATTATTTAGTAAATTTGACAAACATGTTTTATTAAAAACTAGTTTACAAAAATTGTATCTTAACTCTACTTTACATTGTTTAACATTTATGTATTCGTTGTTACATTTAGCGATTTCTTTATCAATTAACATTTTTCCATCTGATTGGCTTATGGCCCGTGCTTCGTAAAGCTAACAATTCTTACTAATAATGGGATATTTGATAAAAATAACAATAACATCTTCATTTTGAATAATTTTGAATTCTGAAACGTCCATTAAGTTCGTTATTGTCATACTACCATGTTCGTGTTGTGTTATGTCTTTTATGTCATGAAGATTTAGTATTGCTGGGTTTAAAGTTCCTGATTTTGCTAAAGCTATTGTTTGAACTATATTCTGTAATTCTATTAATATTAATTTATTTATTTCCCTAGCTAATCTCAATTGTCCGTCATTTTCTATTTTGTGTATTGATATTGATAATTTTTTTATTGCGTCGAACATTTCTGAATTAGTTATAAATTGCCTATTATTATTTATTGTAAGTTCAGATAGTTTATTATTTATTAATATTAAATCATCATGGTCGGGTGAACCCGAAATCCATTTCCATACTGTCCCTATTTCGTTTATGCCTCTCCTGTATCTTTTTGTTAGTCTAAGTTGTCCTAAAAGTGTTTTAATTATTGTAAAATCTGAGTCTCTGCTGGGATTTAGTAAATTGTCATCATTATCATTTAATGTATTAGTAAAATAATTTGCATTTATTTCAGATTCTGTTTCTTTTAATATTTTTTCAAAATATGTAAGCTGTGTGATATGGAAAATAGTTCCATATTCGCTATAAAGTGCGGTATTGCCGTTTTCTAACAGTAAGTAATTTTCTCTTGTATAATCCACTATGTCGGCACCTGTTAAAGTTATTGTAATTAGTAAAATTAGCATTGTCGATTCCATTTTCCTGTAATAAAAGAAAATCTAACTTTTAATATTGTCTTTATGTATTATCCTCTTACTGGTTCTTATTTTATTCCCTAAATCCTCCTTAACTATTTGTTTCTGATAACTATTTATCATTTTGTTATTTTTATTTTTAAACTGTAGTATTTTCTCATAAACTACTTCATCTAATTTATATGTTTTTAACTTTCTTTTTGCATTATTTCTTTTTAGCATTTTTTTCTTGGGCTTCTTTCAACTTCTTCTTGACGTTACTATGATCCGTTTTGTTATAAAGTATTTCAAATGGTTTGAGATTTGTAACTGAATGTATAGATTGATTATACTGTTGTGCGGCTCTAAGTAAGGTTGTGTCTATAATTTCAAATTCTTCTTTTAAACATTTTGTTAATTCTATAAGGGTTGAATGAATCCTTTCTATCTGACCATTCGTAGTACTATGACCTGGGTCACAAAAATAAAGTTCTATATTTAATCTATCCATTAAGTTTTTGAATACAATTGATTTGAAACCTCTTTCGTTATCTAATGTTATCTTTTTGCAGTTAGGGACAACTTGTAGCAGTTCTAAAACTTTAGTTTCTAAATTAAACTTGTTATCAATTTGTTTTACAATTAAAAATTTTGAATATGCATCAATGCATGTAAGGTATTTTACCTGTTGCGCGGAAAATATATCTATATGAAGGAATTCCCCTTCCATCTTTGGAATTGGTGCCTCACCAATTGGAACCACTTGTGGATGTCTATCGTATTTAAGTTTATTGCATATGTCGCAATGTCTAGTATATTCTTAAAATTGTTTACGCATATTGGGCCAATAATATTCTTTATGAATTTGTTTTATATTTTCTCTGTAGTTTCTATGAGCTCTGGTGTGTGTTTGTTGAACAATTGCAGCTTGATCATCCTTATTTGGGATATCATTTGGGAAAATGTTAGTATATAGGAATTTGTTATTAAATACTTCCAATAATTTTGACTTAATGTCAGCTAAATCCTCAGGCGTACAATGTAAAGCAACAACACCTGGTCTTAAAAATTCTTTCAAAATGATTATTAAATTATCTGGTGTATCGTATTCAATAATATGACGTATTCTATTTGGAAAATTCTGTATTTTCTCATGTATTGTAAAAATTCCTTTTGCTAAGAGTATCTGTTGCCTGAAATCATTTAATGGTTTATTGGTCTTTTTATACCCTATTCTAAGGGTATATTAATTTTGACGCATAGTTTGTAACATACCTTAATATTGCCCGTAGACCCCTAAAAGTTACTATATTTATGATCAGCATCGATAGTAATGTCGATCTAGCCATGTCCGTCCGTCCGTCCGTCCGTCTGTAGCCAAAAATTAGGCTTTTAAACTGGACCTAGAGAGCTGAAATTTTAACCATATACTCTCTAGGGTCCCGAAATAATCAAGTTTACGAATTTTTGAAATCCGCCCACAGACACGCCCACAAACTCAAAAAAACCAAATTTTGGAAAAAATCTAATTTTGAGCTAGAAAGCTGAAATTTTTTATATATGATCTATGACTCCTAAAATTGCTCGGGATAAAAAAATTTCAAAATCCGCCCACTGACACGCCCACAAATAAATAAAATAATTTTTTTATACCCTATTCTAAGGGTATATTAATTTTTGAAAATCCAAAGTTTCAGCTAGGGAGCTGAAATTTATAGTATATACTCTCTATGGGCCCTTTATGCTCATGTGTAAATATTTTCAAAATCCGCCCACTGACACGCCCACAATTAATTTTTTTTTTTTGAAAATTCAAAGTTTGAGCTAGGGAGCTGAAATTTGTAATATATACTCTCTAGGGGCCCTTTATTCTCATGTGTTAATTTTTTTTAAATCCGCCTACTGACACGCCCACAATTAAATAAAACAATTTTATTGAAACACCCAAGTTTGAGCTAGGGAGCGTTTTTTTTTTGATAAAATCCTTTAAATGTTATATAACAAAATATGTAGAGCGTTCTTAACAATTCAACCATACTTAGACTTTTGTCACGCCCACTTATGAGGGATAGGAATAAGAATAGGGTATCCAACAGTTCGCCCAAGCGGACTGTAGCCCGTCCCTATGTTTGTAGTTATTTCTGTTGTCTTTTCCCATTCTCGTTTATTGTAGTGTTGTCACTACTTTCAGCGGAATGCATAGTTGCTTCGGTTGATGAATTGGTTGACGAATTGTCGGACATGTTGTTTAGGTTTTGTCTTGAAAGTGCATCTGCAACAACATTTGTTGTTCCAGGTTTATAAATAATTTTTGGAGCATATTCCTCTGTTATTGAATGCCATCTTTTCATTTTCGAATTCGGGTTCCGTGGAGAAACGGCATAAGTCAAAGGTTGATGGTCTGTGTGAATTTCTATATTAGACACTCCGTAAAGATATGTTCTAAGATTCTTTAGTGCCCATACAATGGCATATAATTCTTTTTCATTGGTGGCATAGTTCCTTTCTGTTTTACTAAGTGTTTTAGATATAAATGTGATGGGCTTATCATCCTGTGATAATACTCCACCTATTGCATCATTAGATGCGTCTGTTGTTAAAACAAATTTTTTTTCAAAGTTTGGTTGTGCCAATTCAACTTCGTGTGTTAAATATTCTTTTAGTATTTTTACTGCTTCCGATCCTTCTTTGTCTAAGTCTATGTCAATTTTCTTTGAGATGTATTGGGATACTTTTCCATTTTCTCCCGCTAAATACTTGGTCAAAGGCTTTGCTAAACTGGCGTAGTTTTTAATGAACTTCCTATAATAACCTGTAAGTCCTAAGAAACTTCTTAACTGTCTCAGAGTTCTCGGTTCAGGAAAATCCCTTATGGTTTCAATTTTCTTTGGATCTGTCTTAATTATATTGTGTCCAACAATATATCCTAAAAATTCTACCTCATTCTTATAAAATCTTGATTTCTCTGGTGAAATCTTCATATTTGCAATACCTAAAGTTTCTATAATGATTTCTAAGTCCTGGAAGTGTTTTTCCAAACTTTCTGAATATACGATTAGATCATCAATATATACGTGGCAAATTTTTCCTATATGATCTCTCAGTATATTATCCATTGCTCTTTGGAATATGCTCGGAGCATTTTTCAATCCAAATGGTAATCTAAGGAATTCATATTTACCGTTATTAACGGAAAAACTTGTTTTTTCTATATCCTGTGATTTCATTTTTATTTGATGAAAACCTGACTCTAAATCTAATGTGGAAAAGTATCTTGCTTTTCCTAAATTGGACAGGATTACATTTATGTCAGGAATGGGGTATTTATCTGCTATTGTAAATTCATTTATTTTTTTGTAATCGATTACAAGTCTCATTTTTGCAGACCCGTCTTCGTTTATACCTTTTTTAGGTACAACCCATACTGGAGAGTTGTATGGACTTTTAGATGGTTGAATTATTCCATCCCTTAACATTTTATTTATTTCTTTATTAATAAATCCATTAGCAGAAAGTGGATATGGATACTGTTTACTCCATATAGGAGTTTCAACAGTTGTACGAATTTCTGCTCTGATGTCTGTTCTAAAAGGTAATCTCATATCTATGTTTGAGTGTTTTTGAACAATTATTTTCTTAATTTGTTCCTCTAATTTATCCTTATTTAAGTTAATTTCTATATTACATATTTTATTACATTCTTCCCCTAGAATGTACATTTTTTCACATTTGTTTCTATATAATAACGTTTCCTTTTCGAAACCTAACTTAATATCTGCCCTATTCAACAAATTACATCCAATAAGCAAATCGGAGTTTAAATTATTTATCTCGTAAAATCTCACATCTCTATCAAATATGTATACGTCATAATAGTGATTAATTATTGTGGAACCATTTATAGTTCTTACACTTTTCTTATCAATAAGTTCCTGTCTGTTTTTTAAAATGTTTGGGCTACAGTAACAATTTGTTGCTCCTGTGTCGATTAATATTCGTAATTTTCGTATTGGACCGTTCCTGAATATGTAGGGTAGTCCTGGCGCTCTTCTAAAAAAGCTTCCTCGTTGAGGTTATTTATTCTCTCCATTTTTGCTGGAGGTTGTGCGCTTCTTTGTATACTTTCATAGGGTCTTTTATCTGGTTGATATTGAGGTCTGTGAAATTGAGGTCTTTGAAATTGAGGTCTTTGAAATTGATTATTATTGAATCTTCCTTGTATTGGTCTGTGGGAATCACTGCCTAATTCCATTGGTTCTGGTTTTGGGTATTGGTAATTACTATTGTTAAAAGAGTTTACTGTTGGAAACCTAAGATTATTTTGACTTTTGTTAAATTTGTGATTAGCCGCTGTGTTCGACTGTGATCTACTAAATTGTAATGCAAAGTTTAGTCTCATGTTATTCGATTCTAATTCCTGTGCCTTTCCTAATGCACTTGGTAAATCCTCTGGAGAGAGTGAAAATATAATATTGGATATGGGAGCATTTAGCCCCGTAATAAATACTCGAAGAGCGTTTCGGCGATGAGAGTTGTTTAACTCTCTTGTTAAATTTGTCTCCGTGCCATGTGTCATGATCGTTTTATTAATGAGAAGCGTAAGTTTTTCATTCACTAAGTTATAATAATCTATTATTGAAGTATTTCCTTGTCTTAAGATGCTGAGTTCTTGCTCAATAACATGAGCAGGTCGTTTGTCGGCGTATGAAAAGTCTAATCTTGATATAATAGCCTCAAAGTTAATAACTGTACCATGGTTTGTTAATGTATCGTTTGCGCTTTGTATTATCTTTTGTGCTACCTTTAGTATATAAGGAAATTGAATTATGTGCTGCTTCTCACCAGCTTACATATGAATTTGTATTATTGCCTGAAAATTCCGGCAAGGATTTTATGACGTCTAAGGTTTCGTCACAATGTATATTGTCTCCAATTGTCTGTGTCTTGTATTCTGTTACAAGATTAGTATTTGTAACAGATTGTAAGGTTGTTTTTAAGGATGCAATTTCGGATTGCAATGAAGCAGTGTTAGCTGCTATTAGTCTGGTGACTAAATTTTCCATGTCAGCGTTGTTGTTCGTCATTGTAAAATTAAAATTTTTAAATTTATCAATAGTTCGTCCAGTATGTCGTTTTATAACTGAATTTTATTCGTGAGCACTGTGTATTATTATTATCAAATGTTTGCTTTTAAATATTTATTTTTATTCTTACTTACTAAAAAAAATTAATAAATTCTTACTTAATACATATAAAACTGCTGCTGTTGATTGCTGATTTTGCTCTTCTATATGTTGTGACTCGGAACTGATTAATTCTCACTTCAGTCTTTTATTTTTATTTCTCCTTGATTTGCAGGATACTTATTATATTTATTTCTCCTTTCTTTGAAGGATACTTATTTTTTCTTTTATTGCACTTCACTAGCAATACAACTCACAATCTCCCATACTTTATTTTTCTGGTTCACAAGAAATGTGGTTGTCCTGTCACGGTCGCCAATTAATTAACTCGACACTCAAAAGAGGTTTTTTTAAAAGTATTCTTTATTCCGACTGTTCCGTCGCGATGTCAAACTTAAACTAAAATACCAAAAACATCTTGCCTTAAAACTATCCATAATGTCGTGGGCGAGATTGATGCCGTCTTCGGGATCTGGATTATCTACAAACAACAAACTGCAAGTCATCAGGATTATGTTCTTTTGTTTATTCGCGATAAAGCTGGGTGGTCTGTTTATTTTGTTGAATTGTATTTTTGGATGCAGTGAATTGTTGGCTTGAGATAATCATATCTCGAAGCATTTCCGTTATTGTGTGGTTGGACATTAACTTACTATAAAAAATACTACATACCTATCTCCTAAGGTGTTGATTGAAATCAAGTGATGTCAAGGACAATTTTGTTTACAGTTAAATACTTGTGAATTATAACATATGTATTTGGATAAGGATTAATATTATGTTGATGAAACTCCTTCGCAAATAATGCATTCATTTCGAACAAATTTGATTACCTACCATAAAAAAGGTTATCTTAAAAGGTACACATACGAGTATACTGTCGCAGACTTTTTTTTTAGAATTTTTGAGGAGGAACAATTCGCACACAGCGGAAATTCTCAAAAAGGAATAATTTTCCAGTTTTCCAACATTTTCCAATGATGCTTCGCTCCTGCTGGTCGCAGCGTTATAAAGCCTTCCTTACCCAATGAACTATCCAACACAAAAAAAAATCAATTCAAATCAGTAGTTCCTGAGATCAGCGCGTTCAATCAATTAAACTTTTCAGCTTCATAATATAGAAATAAAAATAAAAAATAAATAATAATAATTTTGATAAAACTTGAAAAAATGCTGATAAATCGCAACGCACAGCACAATAGTATGCGATGAAAAGTTGATGCACACAACACCATCAAAGAAAAAAATGTCACAACGTAACGTTAAAATAAATGTCATCTATCATGAAGACGGCGTCCGTAAGATCGCTCCATACAAAATGTATGGGAAAATAAATTTTCTTCATGATTTTTTTTTCGGGGACTTTTCGAATTTCTTGGTTATATTCGAATTGATTTTAAAAGTAACCACCTAAAAATTAAGTGTACCATCCGAAATTAACATTTGGATTGATTGTCATGCGCACACAATCACAAAGAATATAACCATTGTGCACTTACTAAAATCGCCTCAATTAAATTACTTTTCGCTGGTAATTTTCACAAAAAATCGTTTCAAAACAATATATTAAATCGAATTGAATTACAATAACTGTCGAAAGCTGATACAAATTTGATAAAACTTGAAAAAAATGCTGATAAATCGCAACGCGCGTCTGCACAGCACAGTAGTATGCGATGGAACGACTGTGCAAATGAATCAGCTATCAAAAGTAGATGCGTCATCAAAATTGTCACAACGTAACGTAAACATAAACGTCAGCTATCATGAAGATGGCGTCGTAAAATCGCTCCATACAAAATGTATGGGAGAATGAATTTGCTTCATAATTTTTTTTTCAGGGAATTTTCGATTTTCTTGAGTATTCTTCTTGTTTGGCCGGAGACCAGTCCGAATTGGTGCGAATCATCGAAATCGGTCCAGGCGTTCTTGAGTTATACTTTCAATTCAATTCAATTTCAATTTTTCAATTCAATTCAATTCAAAAGTACACTTTTAAGTTTGTGAAATGTAAACAATTTGTATAAAAATGAGATGAGTTAAGGAAAAACGGAATGATTTTAAAATAAATAAGAACAAAGTTAACAATCAAAGAAAGCTAAAGAATAAATTATCAGTCTTTCGACTGGGGATTGGTTTGGTTTAAGCGAAATTAGTTGCTTTGGCTTGTGAAGAAGAGTTTCAACTCATTCTCGAATCGATGTGTGTCGCCTAGTTCTCTAATGTTTTGCGGAAGTGCGTTCCAAAGGCGAATAACAGAAATAGAAAATTGCCTCTCAGATGTTAGGCAAGTAAATTGTGGTAGAATCAAACAGGCAGATCTACTGGATGCCGAAAACCGAATTTTATTGTATAAATATATCGGTTGTCTTGTTTTTATGATTGCAAACAATAAAAGTAGGGTTCGTAACTGTTTCGTCAAATCGCCAACTTACAACTTCATAAAAATAATTCGGTGGTCACAAGGCATAACCGCCTAAGTCAGTTTTTTCTACTTTTCAGGAGAGCAGTTTGAAGTATAAATTTTATGCTACAAATCAGAAAATCGTTCTTTTAGTATAATTGTTTCACAAAGTCGAAGGTATTATAAGCCTTCGTAAATTGAGTTACAGTATTATGTCCCAAAATTTCTCATTAAATAGTTATTAACAAAAAGAACACTTAAGCTATTATTGCTTATTTAGTTTTGTAAATTACTAAAATCTAAGTCAAGATAGGCGGTTATTCCTTGCGAGTAAAACAAAACACAACAAAACTAACTGAACTTAGGTCCTTTTACCCTGCATAACTTTCAAAAAAAAAAACTCCCATTCCTAGCCGATTTTTTTTAATTTCTTGAAAAACGTATTGACTTAGGTTGTTATCTACCATTTTGATAACTACCATGTTTAACAGAAAAAACTAGAGGAATGGTAAATATTAATTTTAAAAATACTATGTACAATAACGGAATTGAATTTATTCGTTGCAACCTAAGTTGATCGGTGATCTTGTCGTGATAGATATGCTTTTTTATTTTTTTTGATTAGAGCTACTAAAAAGCATGGGCTAGGTTAATTTATTCTTCCAAACGCAATAATTGTATAAATTTAAGGTTATTCAGTTCAGCTCTAGAATTGAAAATAATAAAAAAAAAACGCAGCATATCAACGTTTACAACATAGAAACCATTTTAATTAGAAAGTAATAGGAAACAAATTAATATGTTGATACAAATTTGGAAGTTAAAGGTGTAGCCAGTACTAAAATGAGAATAAAATTCGCTTTTATTATGAGCTTCAGCAAGACCTAAACATCTTCTTCGTTATCAGTTGTTTCTGTCAAATCAGGGTGAGTATTCAGTTCATCCATATTGGTGCGAAGGTTGTCGTAGAAATATGGAACTCGGGGTTGATTAACTGCTTCAGGAAAACTAAATCTCTTTTCTTCTCCTGCGAGATAGGCGGAATTTTTTTAATTTCGCATTCGGAAATAGAGGAAACGTTTTTTTTCCCTATCTTAATGATCTTAAAAGGAGTAGCATTATCCAAAGATGTTTTGTAAAATACCTAATTAAGACATTTTGTGTAGCGTAGCCATCTTACCGTATTCCACGTGAACCTTTCACCGTGTTCATTAAAACGTTTCCAATTAAATTTGATTTTAGAGAGGTCAGAAAAATTTAGAAAATCATCCGATTTCTTTTCTACAACTTCAATGTTATGGCCCACCGTGTTGACGAATTGGTACCAGTCTCTCGGCACTTCGATTTCCACATTTGTTTTCTTCTTTTTTTCTTTCAATTAATGCATGGTCACAGTCACATTCCATGTGTGTGTGTCCTGGCTCGAGAAATTTTTGGTCAACGTAGTCCAGATTTTGAGTGTTGAATACCTTAGCCAGAAAGACGGCAGCGGCAAATGAATTATTGTTCTGTCCAGTGCACGAATCGCTATAAAAAGTAATTCAATTTGTATCTGCAGATATCGTGCTTAGGAGTTTATATAGACAGCTTCATGCCACATTTTGATTTTTTTTCCATGAAAAGTCTTTTTTTCTTCATTGTGTGACATTTTAATTTTTAGGACAAATCCGTCACAAGTACTACATGTATCTACTTTTGGGGCCTTAAATTTAATACCCATCCATAGTCTTAAATATTTGTGAGTATTTTGAAAGGCTTAATGGATTTTCGAATTTTTCTTTATACAAAGCGTGCATAGAAGACAGACTAAAGCTAGCATGAAACTATTTTTTTGATGTATCGCGTCGTGTATAATGGCTTTCGTAGGCCGGGAATTCTAAAATATTTCGCTTAACCTCTTCTTTTTTTGAACAGGTCTTATTAATAGGAGTGTGTTCACCTCGATGATCTCTTAATGGCACTATGGGACAGCCTATCTTTTTACGTGTAACTGATTTAGCGAAACTAATAGTCTCATTGAAACACTGTGAGAAATGTTTTCTGCATACATCTATAACGTTACCGTCAAATTCTGATGTATACTTCATAGTATTTTCCCTTTTTCGTTTTCGGTCATTAGAGTTAATCAAGGTATCACATTTCTTACTTTCTACTCTTATTAGAGACCCGATATATAAAATTCTCTGATCATAAGACCCTAGGGACCAATAGTGTTCAAAAAGTAGTTGGATTTTATCAAATCCAATTTTTTCTTTGCATTTGTTTCTGCACATACCGAACGGTATACATTTTCTTGGCTTAATCTTTTTGCCAGAAATCGTATCATAGGACTTTCCATTATTTCGTAACTTAGACCAACGTAACTTATTATTATTGTTTGGTGTGACCAGCGCGTTCTCTATTTGAGTTCCTCATTTGCAACAGAAAAATTCAATGCAGACTGACTGTCATCACTACACAAAGATACATTGAAATGCGGATCTTTAACAGAATCATCAGAGTTTTCCCATTCAGGCTATCACCGATTTCATCAATTAATTTTGGCTCAAATAGAAAATGGCAATTTTTTTACACCTAGACCTAAATCGTTAAAATAATATGTTGAGATTTAGTTCACATAGGCAAATATTTTATTAAATTTAGTCACAAATTTTTAATCTAGTCATTTGAAAAATGAAATTAGACTAAACCAGAAGTTTATAAAATATGCAATAAGAGGATTCAATGGAATATGTATCGTCGAGACGATACTGAAACAGAATCCTTGTAGTAGAAGCTCCTCTTTTGTTTTGAAACATGACATTTCACTAGAGCCGTAGAGTAATACATTTATTTAAGGCACAAAGTTTTCACTTGCAAAATTAATGTTATATATACGTTAATTTGTGAGCTTTTAATATTATCTCTCGCCTTGGATTTCTTTTTTTTTATAAAATATAAAATAAAACATAATATTTTAATAAACCTTTGGCTTTTTGGCGTTCTGTTAGGATTTTTGGCCAATTTTAAAATTTTTTCAGCATGAGATGATATTTTTATCACTTTAACTTCACTTCACTTTATTTCACTTGCGACTACACACAACGGCCTAACTGAAGTTATGACCCAGCTTTTCCAATATTTCTCCAGTAATTTATTTAGGAATAACAGCCTAAGTCGACTTTGGCAGTCATATTTCATTATATAAATTCGGAATAAAAGCAAATAAGTTGTTCGGATTAAATTTTTCAAATTTGGAAAAACGGCCTAACTCGACTTTAGATGGTCGTCAAATAAAATCTAATTTTGGAATAACAGCCTAAGTCGAGTTAGGGAAATTAAATAACTGATTGCGATATGGAATAACAACCAAACTTAACTTAGTTTTTTTGAAAAAATTTAGATTTTGATATTCTTCTCAATACGAATTCCTTATGTCGACTTAGGCTGTTATTCCAAATTACAAATTTTAAAAATAGAAAATGATGTGCAGCCAAACTCAAGTTAGGAAATTAACGTTATAAAATTTTTAAATTTACTCGAGTTAGGCTTTTATGGAAAAATTAAGCTGAGGTAAAAGTGACTTAGGCTGTTAGGTTTTTAGTCAATAACATCTTTGCATGATAAAAATATGAAAAAAATTATGGTAATAGAATAAAGCATGCTTACGCGATGGCATCAATAACTCGAATTCAACCTAACTCGAGTTAAGCGGTTATGGTTTGTGGCCACAGAATTGTGAACTAAGTAAATTGTAATGGTATACAAATTTGAATTTAGCGCCTTTCGGCCATCTTTTTCTAAGTTAAGCAAAAAAATAACGGAATTGTTAAACTGAAATTAATAAATGGTCACTCTTTGTACCAAGTTTGAAGTCGTCGCACGCTTTTAAATTCGTCCCAAATTCAATTTTTCTCACTCAAGTAAGAGCAGTTTACAAAAATTATTGTAAATTTTCATGGTGCCCGAGCAAGGACAAATTTAAAAAGAAAAGTTTTTTTTAACGCGGCGCGCAAATTTATTTAATTCGTTGAAGTGTCCCAAAACCCCATTCGGAAAAAGCTCGCCCAAAAAGTCATCCCAAGGAACCAGCTAACAGCGATCGCAGAAACACATCTTCGAGACCTAGCGTTCCAGACATCGCCAATGCATACAAACTGCAACTGCATACAGTGCAAGAGGGAAGTAGCTGCAAAGGAGCTGCTTCTAACAAAAAAGAGGTATTCGGTACAAAAATTAAAAGTGAATCCATTTAAAAACCATTCAGTTGTTTAATGTATAAAATAAAGTACAAAACACTTTCAATTCTTGTTGCTGATATTAATTTGTGACACTCCTATACATATATACACAATTTTATATACACATATACTAATGGTAAAACAAACAAAGTGCGCGATTTTTAGAAAAAAAGGGTGATATTTTTTATTGATAGCAGAAACATTACACTATACATATTATATGTGACTTAAAACTAATAATTCGCAATGTACCTATCAAAGTAATTCACTAACACAACGCTCACTTCACAAAAACGTTAAAGTAAACAAAAGATTATTGCTTTTTTTTATGTCTGTCTCATCGATCTATGCTGCCACCACAATAAACAATCGTTACTGGCATTTTAAATTCCTAATCGAGTCGCGAGGTTGATTACATTATTCGCGCCAGCACTTATCTCGCAAATTAATTAATTCAAATCAATTACAAAAAAAAAACACTGACAGCATTAAAATTTGTTGTACCGAGTTGTCAGTTTGACAGTGGTCAATTCAAGTGCATTAGGAAAAACGTTTAGCGTTGCCAGACCAACATTTCTATTAATATTAAATTGGGGAAAAGTGAAAAATAACGATAAAGGGTAATTTGCACAGCAAATTAAAATAATTTATTGCGAGTTGCACCATACAGGGTTACAATTAGCACATATCTGTCTGCAAGTGTTAACCGGTACAATAATAATTTCGTGGATAAACGAAATCCGTTTGAATATATTGCACATTTTCCAATTTAATTTTCGTTGGAGATCATTTTCGGAATAAAATGGCACCAAATAGATAGACTTCTCCAAACAGGAGTGAGAACCTTGAGCAATTAAAGCATCAACGGTCGCTAATTAAAGCAAATATTCTTCGAATTAAAACGGCAATCGAGCCAAAAACTATTTCATTAAACCCAACCGAATTAGAATGTCGATTGGATATATTAAATTCATATATCGATCAAGTCATGATCTGTCAATCTGACATAGAATCGGCTGATCATAGCGATACATTCCGCGGGGAATTATAAGACATTTGTGTAAGTGCGAAGTCATTAATTGTGTCGGAGTTGAATAAGAGGCGTAAGTCTAGTACAGTTTGGTGCCCCTCAACATTCTCGACTACCAAAGATGTCTCTTCCGATATTTGGCGGCAAATATGCTAAGTTTAAAAACTTTATCAGCCTGTTCGAAAATTTAGTGGACAACGATTCTACGCTTCCAGATATTGAAAAATTTAATCATCTGATATCGTGTCTATCCGGCGAAGCTTTAGGAACGGTAAGAGCATTTCAAATAACCGAGCAAAATTATCCGAAAGCTTTGGCTAGCTTAAAAAAAGTATATGACAATAATGGCTTGATATTTTTCGACAATGTTTCAACACTTTTCGATTTACCAGAAATCACTAAGCCATCAGCGCCTGCATTACGCAGCCTGATAGATACTGTTTCTGCAGTTTATGATTCGCTACTTTTATTGGGTGATGAAAAGAATGTCACAAACGCGATCATCATATATTTAGTAATGTCGAAGGTTGATCCGGTCACTAGATCAAAGTGGGAGTAACAGCTAGATTAAAGCACCCGTCCCTTATGGAGCGACTGTGAAGCTTCTTTTAATAAGAGATATCAGCACATTTCTGCGGAAGAAGCGTCGACCTCAAGGTCAAAGAATGATCGGCAATCAAAACCGAAACCTGATTTCGGTCATCATAAGAATCAACGGTCTTCCTTCTCGTGTGCAAACACACAACAACAAAATAAATCCAAATGTTTATTCTGCAAATCAAGCGAACATTTTATAACCGGGTGCCAGTCGTTTAGTGCGCTTCCTGTTTTGCAAAGATTTGAATTTGCAAAAAGCGTGCCGATCTGCATTAACTGCCTTCGAAAAGGACATACAGTGTCAAAATGCAAATTAAGTCGGTGCAGTATTTGTAATCGCTCGCATCATACGTTGTTACATCAACATGCAACAACATTTAACAATGAGCCACAACCTTCGACTTCACAGTCCATGCACGCTTCTGCTTCAACTGACCGAGTGATAGGTTAGGTTAGGTAGGTGGGCTGGCATAGTGCCACACTCAGGTCAATGCTGACCCATTGTGATGCCCATCGGGGGAGGAGGGTAGTTCCATACTCATTTTTAACCCTGTCTATAAACAGCTGAGATTAATTACTCGCTGTGCTGTTCGATGCAAACCATCCTGTAGATTTGATGAACTTCATTATTCCGTCTATTGGTGTGCTGGAGAGTTCGTCTAGGTCGTGGAAGAAGTGTCTCCCCAGGAATGTGTGTCTAATGTGTTGGAGACCCGGGCAGTGACACAGGAAGTGGGTAGTGTCTTCCAGAGCCTCCTCGTCGCCACAGCTTCTACAGAATTCTTCCTCCGTCAAGCGTAATTTTTTCATATGGTACCGCAGAGTGTTGTGCCCCGTTAAAATACCTACGAGGGTGGATAGTGATGTTCTATCCTTTTTCATTAGACTCTTGGCCTCATTGTAGGTTGGCCGTAGCGTTCTAGTGGTGTGGCAAGTATCTAGTGCCGCCCATCTAAGGTTCGCCTCTCTTATTGCCTTTTTCCCTGCTTCAAGCCTGAGTGAGCAAGGCGGGATGAGTACAGAGGTATCAGCTTGATCTGACACAGCTTCCGAACCTTGTCCTGCTAATTCGTCCGCTTTCTCGTTGCCCGGAATACCTTCATGTCCCGGAACCCAGCAGAGCGATACTTTACGCTGGGTACCAAGAACCTTGAGTTCTTCGCGACAGCATTTCACAAGCTTTGATTTTATTTCTGCTGCAGTTAAGGCTTTTATTGCTGCCTGGCTGTCGATATAGAAGGTAATACCATCAGGTGATACTCGCTACTGCAGTTGTGCAAATTAAAGGCAATTCTGGCGGGTATTTTTTAGCACGAGCCTTACTTGACTCTGTCGCAAATCATTTTAATAACTGAAGAACTTGCACAGACGCTGAATCTTCGAAAAGAAGAAAAATCATTAAACTTGCTTGGCATCGGAGAAGCAAACACTACAGTCAGCAAAAAATTACATGCAGTAGTTAAATCAAGGCTGAATGATCATTCGTTTTGTGCAGATTACTGGGTCCTGAGCTCAATATCAGCATATCAACCGGATGATGCTATAAATATAGTAAATTGGAATATTCCACGTAATATTCAATTAGCCGATCCATGTTTCAATAAGCCACAAAAAATTGATTTGTTGTTGGGGGCAGAAACATTTTTTGAAGTGTTGTCCGTAGGTCAGATAAAACAAGGTCCTAAATACCGAACCAAAAAAACAGTGCTGGGTTGGATAGTATCTGGAAAATATTCAAAATGTTCGAACTAACATACACGAATTTGTAATATGATAAGCCAACCCGATGAATCGCCATCTCTGGACAAAATAATTCAAAAATTCTGGACGTTGGAGGAAATTCCTGGAGAATCAAATAAAATTCTCACTCCAGATCAACAAATTTGTGAAAATCACTTTTTTAAAAATACGCAACTTCTGCCAAAAGGTCGTTTTGAAGTTAAATTGCCATTCAAAGCGCATCCTAGCTCGCTCGGATCGTCGTTTGAAACGGCCAAACGTCTATTTCTCGCGCTCGAGCGAAAACTGTCAAACTGTTAAAAAAATGACGAGCTGAGAGCAATGTACATGGAGTTCATGCACGAATATCTCACGTCGGGACATATGTCACCGATAAGTGATGAACTACCGATACAACCACACTACTTCATTCCGCATCAGTGTGTCTTACGACCACAAACCACAAGCACAAAATTGCGAGTTGTTTTTGATGCCTCGAGTCGGACATCGACTCAATTATCTTTGAATGACATCTTGATGGTTGGGCCAACCATTCAAAAGGAGCTATTTTCGGCAGACAACACGACACATTTAACTTCAATTTAGAAAAGAATTTCCACAATCTACGAGCAACGAAAAGAAACATTCTATCAGTTTCAGCTCGTCTATTTGATCCTCTTGGATTATTGTGCCCAATAGTTTGATTACATTGATTAGATTCCATTGCGCCTTGATACCTGTTGGCAGAACTTTAAAGTAAACCTGACCCAACTGCCCGACGTAAAAATACCTCGGTTTGTGGAAACACATCCGAAGGCGAAAATTCAGATTCATGGTTTCGCCGATGCGTCGATGAGAGCTTATGGGTGTTGCATTTATGTACGCAGTCAGAACACAGAGGGTATCAAGTCGACGCTATTCACAGCAAAGTCCAAGGTGGCCAAGTTAAAAACCAAATCGCTTCCGCGATTGGAGCTGTGTGCAGCGCATACTCTCTCCAAATTATGGATGAGAGTATCGGCAATGTTGAATCTTGACATAGAGCAAATTATATTTTGGACCGATTCCGAAATAACGTTGCATTGGATAAAAACACATCCATCAACGCTGGCAACCTTTGTCGCAAATCGAGTGTCAGAAATCCAAGAGTGGACTCAAGGTATATCATGGAAACATGTGCCGACGAAACAAAATCCGGCGAATATTGTATCAAGAGGTTGTAACGTGGATGAACTAAAGAGCTCGATTTGGTTCAATGGGCCAGAGTTCCTCCTAGAAGACTCAATTGCGTGGCCAATGAATAAACATTTTGAGTTGTCTCCGGATGACGAGGCCTTCGAAAAACGCAAGGCAAATGTAGTTATGGTTGCAGTTGAAATTCCTCGGAACTCTCTGATGGATTTTATTGAAAAATGTTCTTCATATGCTAAATTAGCCAGACAGTTTGCGTATAGTATGAGATTTATTCGAAATAAATTTTCAGTAACTTTATATAATTTGGAAATTATATATCCAATAAGTTTTCTGTCAGATGTGATACATGGTCGAATCTTCTGAGACTATATACATAGCGAATGGTACTATTAAATGTTACTTGAAGCTTCCTTTTAGAATCCGCATCACAGTTATTAAATATTTCGGAACCATACATGAGTATTGGAATAACCAAAGTTTTAGCAAGAATTAATCTTGTTTTAGGTGGTGTAAACTTTTGAGCAGTCCATACAGTTCGAAGAGCTCCATATGCCTTGCCCACAAGCAGATTAATGTGGCTATTCCATGTGAGTGTTCTATTGAAAACCATTCCCAAATTTTTTCAGCTAGCTAAGTTGTCTATTTTGCGAACAATCAAGCTTAATTGCGGAAAAATAAGAAAGCTCTAGCTTCTTCTTTGAAATTACCAAACATTTACATTTTTTTGGGTTAAGTGACAGATTATTCTTAAACGACCACTTCGAGATCCTGTCAAGGTCATCGTTCAAAACATCGGCACAGTTTTCGATAAGGCCAAGAGGACAGCTTTTATAAATTTGAATGTCGTTAGCATAAAAATGCCTCCTTGAATTTAAGATTATGCTTTGTAAGTCGTTGATGTAAAGCGAAAATAAGAGGGGTCCCAGGATCGATTCTTGCGGAACACCCTGCGCCAAAGGAAAAAATTCTGATAGAACGTTCCCCAAAGACACAGCCTGATATCTTTCAGTAAGATATGATGAGATTAACTTTACAGCAGAAGAAGACATGTTGAAGAACTGACGTATTTTTTCAATAAGGATAAAGTGATCAACCGTATCGACTGCCTTTGAGAAGTCAAGAAGTATAAGAAAGGTAACATGGCCTTTATCCAATTCCTCTCGTATGTCTTCTACCACTTTCAAAAGCGCGGTGGTACAACTATGTTTGGCACGAAAGCCAGATTGAACGGAAACTAGGAGATTGTGAAGTACAAGATACTCATTTAACTGCTTATGCATAATGCGTTCGCAAATTTTTGATAGATATGGTAGAATCGAGATGGGTCTAAATTCTTCACCTGTCGAGTTCTTAGGGATTGGTATTATGTTTGCCACTTTCCACTGGCAAGGAAAAACACTGGTCATGAAAATGGTATTGATAATATGCGTAATATACGGAAGCAGTAATGGCAATAAAGATTTTATGACAACCGGATGAAGTCCATCTACTCCTACAGCATTGGACTTTATTGTTAACATGCTTTCCACTACATTCGTGCATTCTAATCTTGAAAAAGAAAACGGTGATTCTGTGAAGACTACAGGACTGCGGATTATTCTATTGTCAGCGGGAATTCTAGTGCCTGGAGTTGATAAAAAATTACGATTTAGTTCGTTGCAATCAATATCTTGTGTGCAGTTCAGCTTCTGTTTACCTATCCCTAATTCCCGAAGGTTATTCCACATTTTTCGGGCATCTTCATTATTACTTAGCCCATTGGAATAAAAGTGTGTTTTGGCAATTCTTATTTCACTGACGACGCTGTTTCTTAAATGCTTGTAAACTTGGTGGTACTCTTCTATCCGGAAACGCTTCCATTGGCAGTAAGCATAATCTCGTTGTGATATTAGTAAACGAATCTCATTGGTAAACCAAGCACTTGCTGTTGGCCTTACCCTACCGGTTGTAATGGAAACGTATGTATCAAAGAGATAACTAATGTTTCTGTGAAGAAAATCAGTTTGATCATCCGCCGAGGTCATACCGTAAACAAGATACCAAGGAATGGTATGAAAATGATTTTGAAAAGCAGCACTATCTATATTCTTAAAGTTTCGGAAACTATAAGTTGTCGTATTTTTTTTTTTCTTTTTTTTTTGTCGGGGTGTGTGAGACGTTGTGCACTGGAGCACTCAGACTCAATACTGGTCCATTGTACTACCAGGCAGACACACCACATTTTACTGTGGGAATTTACTCGTTTTTCTAAGAAAAACGAGAAGGCGCTTCAATGATAAGGAGCTTAGGTTTACAGCACTCACCATATCCGCACCAAATACCTGCCACCTGATACGAGCAAAAGCAGGACAATCACAGACGAAATGTTCCGCAGTGTCGTCGCTTTCTCCACAGGCTTCGCAGTTGGTGGTGTCGCTTAGGCCTAGCACCTTAAGGTGTTTGGCAAAAGCGTAGTGTCCCGTAAGAACGCCAGTAGTCTGTTCTGTTGAGAGACAACAAGAATGCCGCGGATTTCCCACAGACGTCGGGGACCATTTGCTTAGTCTGTCTGCACCCTGGAGAGTCATGCCAACTGCGATTGTGTTCATAGGAAACTCAACCGTCAATGGAAGCCCTGACCGAGGACGCAGGCAGACAGATCGCTGGTTCAGGTCCTGAGAAGTCCCCCTCTGAGCCTTGTCTAGCAAGTTCATCGGAGATCTCATTTCTCAAGTTGTCGTATTGGTAGCCATATTAATGTCAAAATCAAAGGTAAGAAATATAAGGTCATGCTTTGAAAAGGCGGGTGCAGAAATTTGATCATAAAGAAGTACCCTGCCTTTGTTATTAACGAAAAACATATCTAGGAGGGTATTTGAGGAATTCGTAAAATGAGAAGGTATCTGTGTATTTACAGAGTGTAGGTCAAACGCCATCATGCTTTCGGTAAGGTCACTCTCAACCAAAATATTACTATTAAAGTCACCGCATACTATAACATTACTTGCTGTTGTTGAGAATTCTTCCATTAAAGAATACACGGGTGCCAAATCAACATTTCTGTTCGGCCTATAAATGCTTCCTAATGGAACAGCATTTTCTCCACAAATTGTGTCTACAAAAAGATATTCAATAGGACATCCATCGGGCGAACAACATTTCGGTTTACAATTAAGACCTTCTCTCAGATAAATAGCTACACCTCCACCAGTGCTGTTGCTGCTATCTGAACGATAGAGTTTATAGCCATTTAAGGTATAAACAGCATCCTTTATATCTCGAGAGAACCAAGTTTCCGACACACAGATCGCGTCAACTTGAGAGTTTACAAATATTTCTCTAAACTCATCTATTTTTGGTAACAAACTTTGTGCATTAAGATGACATACCTTAAGACCTTGCCTACGGCGACAAAAAACCCTTATCATACCTCGCAGTATATTATCACTACCATCGCCCGTGGAGTTCACTGCGCTTTCATTTAATTCCATTGTTATTAGTAATATTATTTATAAGAGAACCAAGCGACACACATAGATCGACAACAAGATCAATCATCCAAAACAATAATAGTTATAGCATTGTAACTAACGTCACTCTCTTTTATATATATACAGCACATCCCAGGCGTTTCGTTCATAAATTTGACTGCTTTACACTCCACACATTGTTTATTCATTTGTCCAATAGAAGAATGCATACTGTAATCAATTGTGCTATCATAATTATAAGCCGCCAATTCCATTTGTCGTATGATTTGAATTGAGGGACGCGTACTTTATTGACCTTGCACTGGCAACCGTCGTTGCACTATCAACCGATTGGTTTATACGTCTACGTCGTTCCCTCTGTGATGCATTTTGTTGATTACGATCTTGTTCACTTTGTGATTTTCGATTGGTTGAAACAACTGTCAAATGACGTGTACGTCTACCAATATTTGAGCGTCTTGGACGCGGCATAATCCGATAGCAATTCAACCAGCAGATGCAAATGGAAAGTGTATATACACTGCTGTCTGTTTGTATTCAAACGATTAAACAAAAACAAATTAATTGTTTGATGATGTATGGCTAAAAATATAAAAAACAAAAAAAAAAAATCAAATGCGACTCTTAGGTTGAACACACACCGGATATGGCAAAACGTTTTTTTCATGAAACAAGGGAACATTGTTTCTTATGAGAGCGCACACACCAAAGAAAACGAAACAAAAAACCGGTTTTTGTTTCGAAGTGTTTCGGTGGTGGTTGTCGAAAATAAATGCCATTGTATACGAGCAACACACACCGAATGCAACAAAACTGTTTCGACCCAGCATCGTTGACGCTAATTGCCTACTTTTTATGGGGCAACACACACCAAATGCAACGAAAGATAAAAACAAAAGAAAAACAAGAAAACGTGCTTCGTTGCCGATAGCTGACCTGTTGTTTTCTGCAAAACGTTGTGGGGTTTTTCTTACTTTTAGACGCATCGACTTGATCCTCGTTGTGTATAAGTTTTCTCTACGTGCAGTGGTACCTGTTTTATTTTTAAAATAGTTTATGGCTGGTTTTTCTGATTATTTTTGTTAATGATTACACCAAATTATGAACCTCTACAATAACCATTCAGTCAAAAATATAAGTGTCCCTACTCATTATATGAATATACTCTGGTTTACTCTGTACGCAAATTTTAACAAATATGGACGTAGATGGAGAAAAGTTAATTTGTTTAATTGATCCAAGAAGCCCTATCTATAATTATAAAGATAAGGAATATGCTAATAAAGTTACTATTTGTTCAAGTCAAAATATTCTTGTCGAACAATTCTTAATCTTTTCTAGTAGTTTATTAAAGTGTTAACTCTAAGATGTCGCTAAAATAGCTAAGTAGTTTACGCCATTTTTTCTTAATCGGAAGCCACTCAATAGATTATTTTATTACATCTTTCTTTTTTTTCATCCAAACCTCAACGAGGTAAGACCTGTCGAAATAAAGTGTACCGAACCAAAACCTTACACACGTTTTATTTTTCTTTGGTCATCCATCACATTACCGAGCAACCAGCAGGGGATAATTCTTGCCCCAACATTTGGTCACATCGAGCCAGATTATATTTTAACGAAATAATAATCAAATTCATCCGCAAAATCCCTGAATTTTGCAAAAAACCCATCGTAATCATAAAGAAAGAAATTACATTTTTCTTTCGCATCCCACACGATCATCGATTGGATAGCAGTACACCTATAAATTCACGATATATTACACCTAACCACAATCAATATAATCGTACAGCAAGATTTAATATTCTTGCCCCTACCTCCACATTTATCTACCGCCCGCATCGCATCACAGAACTACCAAAAACTGCATCGATTACCTACTGATCGGCGGTAATAATCCATAAAAAAAAAAAAAAACGAGCTCTCTAACCCATTGTTAGAGCACAAGATTCCTAAATCTTGCCCCACCTAACGTCGGACATCGCCAAAAAGTGATACTCTCCACGATCAAGGAACGATTTGCAGCACCATCTCTTCACTCATCGCTCGCTCACAAACCACAAGCAGTATTATTGCTCTCGATCGCTACGCTCAGCATCAGCATTCAAAGTCGACCATACCCATCGCAATAAGACCAGTAAGCGACCAGTCATCAATCATCTCTTCCTGAAGTCAACATCTCTGCCGAAAATACGCGTCGATTTACATTTACGAATTCCACGTGTGAATCTCATAATTTGACAATATCTACACGGAAGGGATACAAATCTATCATCATTACATCACCTAAGAAGGAAAGACATCTCTAAATTTTGAAACCATCACCAGATTTAAGCAGGTACGTGCATAACTCTAAGATTGGTGCAATATTTATAACTTTTATATAAATTGAATAGCTTATACCTTTCAATTAGGAATTATCTTCCTTGCAAAAAAAAATAAAAAATACTTGTTTGAAAGTGAGTTCGTACCGCGAAATTTGGTAATTTCATTTCCAAAGGAAATCGCATTAATAATCGAGTTTGTTTACGCGCCTAGTCTTTTCTCTTGGGTTAGATTTTCTTCCAATTAAAATGACTATCTTAGATGATTTCATTGTTGCTGCTGATCAGCTGACACAATTTCAATCAGCTTGTCAAGAAATGCCTATCGTTGACAAAACTGTAACTAATCTAGAAGCGTCAAAATGTGAAATAAAGGATCTGTGGTCTAATATCAAAATACATTATGCACTTTGTTTAAAGACCGATAATGGTGACGATTTAGACGCAATTAAGTCAAAGTATCTGTTGTCAGCAACCACATATATTAACTGCTTAAGTGAAATTATTGATTCCATAACGAAGTTAAATATCATTAAAGACGATGATGTAAAACAAAGTTCAAGTGCCACTTTAGGCTCCGCGCAGTGTATAAAAGTTCCTCCGTGTGATACCGAAACATTCTATGGCGACTATCTATCTTGGCCATCTTTTCGAGATATGTTCACCGCGGTTTACATTAGCCATCCGAAATTATGCTCCGTTCAAAAACTGTTTCATCTTCGTTCGAAGACCAAAGGGGAAGCTAATAACATAATTTCCAAATTTCCTCTAACTGCGAACAATTTTGACGTGGCTTGGAAAGCACTTTCGGATCAATATGAAAATAAAAGAATATTAGTAAACAACCAATTAAAACAACTTTTTAATTTGCCCGTCATTTCGGTTGAGTCTGGCAAAAGTATCAAAGATCTCCAGCGGGAGATAAATGATTGTTTATCCATTCTTAAAGCGCATGACATATCAATAGATTCTTGGGATCCTATTCTCGTGTATCTTTGCTCTAATCGGCTACCTGAAAAGAGTCTTTCGTTGTTGGAGCAATCCATTAAGAGTCCAAGCGATATTCCGAAATGGGATGAAATGAATGTGTTCCTAACGAGCCGATATAGAGTTCTGGAAACGGTATCCGATCTTAAGTTTCCCACAAATCCGAAAGGCCAACAAACCAAAAGTCAAGTTTCCCAACCAAAAAAGGTAAACCACAAAGCTTTCCTGTCCAAAGCAGCTAATTATGTTTGCAAACTATGCAAAGGTTCTCAAGGAGTATTCACGATCGCATTTCAAAGGTGAATTCACTCCAATTTTGTAAAAACTGTTTAGCCTCCAATCATTTAGAGAATGATTGTCGTAGCGTTCATACATGTATGCAGTGCAAACAAAAGCACCATACGCTCTTACATACTTCAACGGTTCAGACATCTCAATCCTATCCATCCACGTCTGGGCAATTGGTTACTCAACTTAACAATTCAATTCCACAAAATCTAACAGATAATTTACAGTGCACTACAAATCAGAACACTCAACAATTTCAAACCTATTTCTCCCGAAACAATAAGCGCATTCTTTTGGCAACAGCTCTGATTGAAATCCACCATTTAGGTAATAAGTTTACCTTGCGTGCACTTATAGATGGAGGGTCGGAAGTTGCATTCATTTCAGAAGATACACAGAGGAGACTTAATCTTCCAGTTAAACCGATACACGCGCAGATATCAGGTATGAGTGCTGTAGTAACTGGAACTTCCTCTAAATTGTGCTCTTTGTGCATTGGCTCTAAATTGGTTCCTTCATTTACAATCTTTGCCAATGCAATTGTTTTAAAACGCCTCACAGGTGATTTGCCATCTTGTGTAGTACGCCGGGAAGAGGTCTCAACCCCCATTGATTTCGAGCTTGCAGATCCCTATTTTTACGAAAGCTCAAAAATAGATATAGTTATCGGTGCTGATTTATATCCCTCGATTGTCAAAGAAGGCATTAAGCCAGATATTTTCGGTTCACTGGTAGCCCAAAATACAATATTTGGCTGGGTAATTTCTGGTCCTCTCTTAAATGAAAGTGTCAGTTCGTATTCGACAATCCTGTCTCATTATAGTGAGGTCTCAATCGACGAACAGATTGCAAAATTTTGGGAAGTAGAAGAAGTATTTGAAAGTAAGCTCCTTTCAGACGAAGATTTGTTTTGTGAGCAGCTGTACTCCGATACCACCACCAGAGACGCTAACGGTCGCTACATAGTTCGTCTTCCATTCAAAAACCCTCTACCCATTCTAGGTTACTCAAGAGCTATTGCTTTAAGGCAATTCCATCCCATGGAAAACAGATTAAGGAAAAACCCTGACCTACATTCAAAATACAATCAGGTTCTTGAAGAGTATGCCACACTTAACCATATGGAGATTGTTTCGTCGGACGAAATTGTACGGGATCATCAGATATGTTCCTACTACCTCCCACACCACTCAGTGATAAAACCCGAAAGTATTACGACAAAGGTTCGGGTTGTATTTAATGCATCTAGTGCATCCAGTAATGGCACTAGTCTTAACGACATGTTGCATACAGGTTCGGTTTTACAAGCCGACTTAACTACTTTCATTTTAAAATGGCGGTTTTATCGATTTGTGTTCAACGCAGACATCGAGAAAATGTACCGCCAAATATTAGTGCACCCTGATCATTCGTCGTATCAGCGAATTTTGTTCCGCAAATTCCCAGATTGTAGTCCTCAAGACTACAAACTAAAAACTGTCACCTTTGGTGTCAATTGTGCGCCATATTTGGCTATTCGTACACTGCTTCGACTAGCGGATGACGTACAACATACCTTTCCGATCGCCTCTGATATTTTGAAAAATCACTTCTACGTTGACGATGTTCTGTCTGGTGCCCATGATGTTGAAACTGCGTTACGAGCGCAGCGTCAATTGTGTGAAGCTTTAGGCTCAGCTGGCTTTGCCTTACGAAAATGGACATCGAACTGTGTCGATTTGATAAAAGAATTTCCTCCTTCGCATCTCTATGATCAAGAGCTTCTTCGGCTGGAAGATAAAAGTATCTCCAAAACCCTTGGAATACAATGGAATGCGAAGTTGGATTCCTTTTACTTCTTTTTCAAAATATTAGATGAGGATCACCTTTTAACAAAAAGAGCAGTACTCTCAGTTATTGCAAGACTATTTGATCCTGCTGGATGGTTAGCACCAGTTATCATCACTGCGAAGGCCATAATGCAGCAAATCTGGCGTGATGGGAAGTCTTGGGACACACCACTTGTGCCCCTGACGTGTCACCGCTGGAAATCGTTCTTTGCTTCGCTTCCCGATATACAACACATTCAAGTTCCTCGGTGGATTAATTACAGTCCGTCAGATTCCATTGAAATACATGGATTTTGTGATGCCTCTGAACTGGCTTATGCCGCAACGTTTTACATCCGTATTAGACACAATGAGAACGACTGGTCTTCTCACCTCCTTTGTGCCAAAAGTAAGGTAGCTCCGGTAAAACAGCTTGCTCTACCGAGACTTGAACTATGTGGTGCTGTTTTACTGTCGAAGCTGTTCCACAAAGTCATTACAAAGCTACAATGCTCGACCCATGAGTTATTTCTGTGGACAGATAGCACCATTGTCCTGGCATGGTTGGATAAGCCTCCATGTCACTGGAAAACTTTTGTGGGAAATCGGGTTTCGCAGATACAAACGTATGTTCCTAACACTAAATGGAACCATGCCCGATCAGCGGATAATCCAGCTGACTTAGCAACTAGAGGTCTATCGTCAGAAAATCTTAAGGCAAGTAACCATGGTCCAATGTGGCTCTGTCAAGCTAAGTCGTCATGGCCTCAATCCATTTTGCCCCGGCCTGATGATTATGATCTTGAGCAGAGGCCAATAAAAGCGAATCACACAACAATACAACCGAATATTGAGTTGTTTGTGGAGAGATTTTCTTCATGGTCTAAAACATTACATGTTCTTGCATATATACTGCGTTTTTTCTACAGAACAAATCCCCGTTTTAGACACCAAGTCTCATATTCATCGGAAGTGCTAACTTCTGAAGAAATATCCAACGTCAAAGCCCGAGTTATTCGTTTGACACAATCGTTTTATTTTCCCCACGAATATGTAGCTCTACTGAAAAATGAGCCTATCTCAAAGAAAAGCTGTTTGACTAATCTGAATCCACTAATGGATTCGAACCAAATCCTGCGATCTGGTGGAAGACTCACTTCGTCCACTCTTTCTTATAATGAAAGGTATCCCATTCTTCTCCCTTACCTAGCGAAGATATCGTCGTTGCTTGTGAAGTTCATTCACGATATTTCAATTCATGGTGGAAACCAATTGGTAGTTCGTTTGATGAGGTGTGAGTTTTGGATACCAAAAGTTAAGAACTTGGTAAAAAAATGCATTCGCATGTGTAAAACATGCACTATACACAAAAGGAAAATGCAAACCCAGATTATGGGAGCTTTACCCGTTGAGAGAACTCTAATTTCATCCCCATTTACGAACACCGGAGTAGACTTTGCCGGTCCATTTATAATAAAAAGCTTTTCAGGACGAAATTGCCGAATTACTAAGGGCTACGTATGCCTGTTTGTGTGCTTTGCAACAAAGGCAATACATTTGGAGGCTACAAGTGATTTGACGACTCAGTGCTTCTTAGCAGCTTTTAGTAGATCCATCGCACGACGTGGAATGCCTAGAACTATGCATTCTGATAACGGAACAAATTTAGTTGGAGCCAGTAAGGTACTATCCAATGACTCCAAACAATTTCTCAGAACTCTGTCCAGGGACGTAACCGAAGGATACAAGGACCATAACATGGAATGGAAATTAATTCCCCCTGGGCACCGCATATGGGTGGGTTGTGGGAAGCTGGAGTTAAAAGCTTTAAACTTCATTTTATTAAGGTGATTGGAACTAATAAGCTTACCTTCGAAGAGTTTTCCACTCTTCTCGCTAAAATCGAAGGATGTCTAAACTCTAGGCCGATCTCACCGGTATCGGAAAATATATCAGACATTCCTCCATTAACTCCAGGTCATTTTCTTCGAGGGGGTCCGTTGTTAGCTCCCCTAGAACCTGCTCACGATGAAAAGTCTCTTACCTGTATCAATCGATGGGAAAAGGTAAAGATTTTGCATCATCAGTTTTGTCGTCGATGGAAGGATGAGTATCTCAAAGAACTCAACAAACGATACAAGTGGAAATATCCACAAAGAGATGTCTCGTTAGACGACTTGGTCGTTATTAAGGACGAAAATCTACCCCCTAACGAATGGCGTCTAGGTCGCATTATTAAGGTTTATCCGGGACCCGATAACCGCATACGAGTCGTGGAAATTAAAACTCAAAATGGAGTTATAACGCGTCCAATTGCTAAACTTTGCGTATTAACTCACTCATAACTAAGGTTTTATAAAACCATTCCATTCCATTTAACTATTTGCTTTCTTAAATTTTTCACTTTCTATAAAATAAATTTAACGTAGATACTTATATATTGCACCGATTTGTATGATGTATAGCACGTATCTATTCATAAGTTTAAGTAACTATTGTTAGCTTTAAGTTAAAGTTTTTTTTTTTTAATTGTAAAGAATTTTTCCTAAGAGTGGTTTTTCGAAGTTTTGAATGAATTTAAATTTAAAGATAAAGTATGTAACATTTTACAGCCGATGCTGCAAGGCGGCCGGCAATGTTCAAGTCAAAATATTCTTCTCGAACAATTCTTAATCTTTTCTAGTAGTTTATTAAAGTGTTAACTCTAAGATGTCGCTAAAATAGCTAAGTAGTTTACGCCATTTTTTCTTAATCGGAAGCCACTCAATAGATTATTTTATTACATCTTTCTTTTTTTTCATCCAAACCTCAACGAGGTAAGACCTGTCGAAATAAAGTGTACCGAACCAAAACCTTACACACGTTTTATTTTTCTTTGGTCATCCATCACATTACCGAGCAACCAGCAGGGGATAATTCTTGCCCCAACATGATAAGCTGTGGATATAAATAGCAACTGAAATGAATTGCCAAGGTAAGTTTCATTGAATTTTAATTTTATTCATGTTTATTAATGTTTAATGAAGAATTATCTTTTGCTGGAGACAGACGTGTTTAGAATTTCGCTCTTGTTAATTAGTTGTTTTTAATTAATTAACACCTCGGCCTATTATCGTCTCATATTACGTCTCTGTTATTGGATAACTTTGTTTCGAGTAATTGTATATCGCGAGTTGTGTTGTCCAATTCAGTACTTTTTTTCTGTGAAAAATAATTTTAAATCATCTCAATTTCTCACAAAGTTACTGTGTTGTTCGGTGAATAGTTCTGCCATCCCTTTTCATCTTTACAACAGTTGATGTTTTCTAACTCTTCTGTCCCTGTGAGTACAATTTGTTAGTAGATGTTCTGCCTATCGAAGCAGATTGATATTCACACACACTTTGTACGGTTTCTCTTTCCATGCTGTTAACCGCAACTTTCTTTTGAGTGGAAATTCTGATGCTATCTCGCTTCAACCCTCGGACTGCTGTCTATACATCTTGTAAACATTGGCCTTCTGTTACTGTCACACGTGCCATCCGCCATCTATAATTTCAACATTGTATCTACGTATCACCGCATTTGTAAGGTTTTTAGCTCTTGCTCATCAAATACTTGAACCACAACATTCTTGGTTCATTTCCTCGTTATGGATAATATGGAGTGCCTATATGCAAAAAAAATACAAATGATGTCAACGTTTCCTGTGCAATCTGCCTTGAATCTGTGCATGCAAAGTGCATTGGCATAAAAGGAAAAGACGCGGATAAAATTATTACTATTCCGGGCCTACAATTTTATTGCGTAAAACATCGTAGCATTTCACCTGACGTTTTGCACTGGAAAATGATCAAGATTCAAAAGACGTTTAATTGTCTATCTATGTTATTTTCCGAGTTGCAAGAAGTATTTGATTTCGACACTTCGAATACAAATAAATTGCTTGAAGGATTTACAAGCATTGAAAAGCTGCTCCAACAGCCTCAACAATGCAACACTCCTTTGAATATACAGCAAGTTATGGATCAACCGATCTTTACCATGCCGCAGAAGCAACAAAATCAGTTGCATAGAAAACAGAAGAAACAACCTCGTAATCAACATATTCAACCTTTGCCCCATCTTGCAGCCGAACATAATGAAAATGAACGTCAGCAAAATTCACAAAGTGAAGGACCATGGTTGCTTGAAAACACCTCATGCAATGGAAATTCACTATTGGATCAAATACATCAACCTCAACGAAAAAGAGTTCTTCGTTCAAATTCTACTACAAATGTAGAGCCGCCAACAATCGATATAACATGCGAGAAATCCCCGGATACTGACTTACCTCCCTCGCCGTCAACCACTCATCAATCTAACGT
The DNA here is from genome assembly GCA_949715645.1 of Portevinia maculata. Lineage (NCBI taxonomy): Eukaryota > Metazoa > Arthropoda > Insecta > Diptera > Syrphidae > Portevinia > Portevinia maculata. The sequence goes on along the minus strand of OX454527.1, from coordinate 171,496,502 downwards.
TTGCACTCTTAGAGTTGTACCTCCTCCTTTTGCAGTGTTCTTATCTCGTCTGGAGTATGGCACAAAAACATCCGATATTTTGAAGTATATTGAGTGTTCTTATCTCGTCTGGAGTATGGCACAAAAACATCCGATATTTTGAAGTATATTGAAGAGAAGGGCATTGCTGCTAATGACATTAGATGCATAAGCTTAACAGCGGATAATCTTCCAGATCGTGTGTCAGCATCTTTTAAAGTTCTTGCTCCTCTAAATATAGGAAAGATCTTGGTTAACCCAAACTTTTGGCCGAGTAACATGCTAGTCAAGGAATTTACAAACCGGCCTCGCACTAGAACAACCCTTTTAAAAAACCTAAAGAATTAGCCTTCTTCTATCAAAATGTAAGAGGGCTAAGAACAAAGTGTACCAAATTCTTGCTTAGTATGTATAGCTGTACTTCAGATGTCATTGTTCTTTCTGAAACCGGATTAGATGAAAGCTTTAATGATGCCGAACTATTTCCTTCCAACTTCTATGTCAACCGTTGTGATCGAACTACAGAAAACAGTATCTACGAGCGACTTGGTGGTGTGCTTATTGCCGTAAAAAAGGATTACAAGGCTAAAGATGTTGATATCAATGACTTCTCTGACATTGAAATTTGCTGCGGCAGAATTGACCTGACATCATTGTGTAAAATATATATCGTATGTGTTTACATTCCTCTTCGTTCACAACTACATATAGTAACTAGGTACTTGGACGCAATCCGCTATATCGAAGGTCTCATGTCTACCTCGGATAAAATGTATGTTTTTGGTGACTTTAATCAACCGAAAATTAGATGGACCTCCGGAGATCCTGATTGTACCTTCCTTAACGCTATAAACCCTCTATCTTTAATTGGATCTGAGATTGTCGATTCCCTCCAATCACTCTATTTACTCCAGATGAACTGCGTAAATAACTACCAAAACCGTACTTTGGACCTCATCTTTTCCAACAATAGTACTGAAAGTTTTGTATCTAGATGCCTTACACCTCTAGTACCGGAAGATCCTTATCATCCTTCTTTACAGTTATTTTGTACTCTTGATGTTAATAATGTGTATAGTGATGAGTCTTTTAGATTTGATTTTAAAAATGCTAATTATAATGATATTTGTGAAGAACTTAGCAATTATGACTGGTGCCCACATCTTTCAACTGAAATCAATGATTTATGCCTTACATTCTATCGGGTTATTAATAACGTAATTTTTAAATTTGTCCCTGTAATTCGGGTAAATGATACCATGATGGATTCTTGTCCCTGGGATAATGAAGTCACTCGTGGCCTAAAACTACAAAAAAATAGAGCTTATAGGAAATGGCGGAGTAGTTTGTTGAACGAGGACTTTTTGCGGTATAGGCGATTAAAATCTGAATTCAAAACCTCTCTCTATCATGCTTATCTTCTCTACGTAAATGATATACAAAACAGCTTAAAATCCATACCCAATAAATTTTAGAATTTCATAAACTCCAAAAATAAGAGTGATGGTTACCCCACTACGTTCTGTTTCAACGGACAGTCATTGGATTCCTCGCCTGCTATCTGTGAGAATTTTAGATCATTTTTTCAATCTGTTTATACAGATGTGGACTCAATTATAGATAAAGAATTCTTCAGCTATCTTGGCGAATCTCCCACTCCTATTTTTAATAAATTTGAGTTCTCTGAAGATGACGTGTTAGCTAATTTGTCTGCAATTAAATCTAGCTTTACTCCTGGCCCGGATGGCCTTCCACCCATTTTTCTCAAAAAATGTGCTTTTCCTCTACATAAAATAGTATGCCATATATTTAACTTATCTTTAAGAGCAAGTACCTTCCCATCTATCTGGAAGAGCTCTTTTATTATCCCTATTTTTAAATCGGGAAGAAAAAATAAAATAGAGAACTACAGAGGCATTTGTAAACAGTCCTCTATTCCAAAATTATTTGATATGTTGGTTACTGACAAACTGAATTTTGTTTGCAAATCTTTAATCTGCAATGAACAACATGGTTTTGTGAAGAATCGATCGACTGTTACAAACCTTCTTTTGTTTACAAATTCTGTAATTTCTGAAATCGGCAAGGGTAACCAAGTTGATGCAATTTATACAGATTTTAGTAAAGCCTTTGACCGCGTGGACCATAAAATATTGCTATATAAGCTTGATAAATTAGGTTTTCCACTTACTTTCTTAAAATGGATCTCATCATTTCTTTGCGATAGATATCAATTTGTCAAGTTTCGTAATCACTTTTCCAAACAAATTTGTGTGACGTCTGGTGTTCCTCAAGGAAGCCACATAGGTCCTCTTTTATTTGTCTTGTTTGTTAATGATGTTGTTAATTTTGTTCCGGAGTGTAGTATGCTTTTGTATGCGGACGACTTTAAATTGTATTTGTCTGGTAAACACGATGTTTGTTTCCTACATCTAAATAACTGTCTTCAACGATTCTATTTGTGGTGCTCAAAAAACTATCTGTCCCTGAATGTAAGTAAATGTTCAGTTATTACATATTCACGTCGCAAATCGCCAACCTTGTATACTTACTCTTTCAATGGCATTGCTATTCCGCGTGTCTCCTTAATAAAAGATTTGGGGGTGCTTTTAGATTCTAAACTATCTTTCATACATCACATTGATTATGTCACAAATAGGGCAAATAGAGCATGGGGACTACTAAGGCGCTATGCAGGTGATTTTTCTGACCCATATGTTATTAAAATTCTCTATCTTTCATTTGTTAGATCTGTTTTAGAATATGCGTCCATTGTTTGGTGTCCCTTCTATAATGTTCATATTTTAAGAATTGAATCTATCCAAAAAAGATTTCTCAGGTTCGCCTTAAGAGGGCTTCCTTGGCCGGACGTTAGTAACTTACCCTCCTATCAATCAAGGCTACAATTGATTAGCCTAGAATCGCTTAAAAATAGGAGAATAGTGGCTAGAATTGTTTTTGTACATAGGATTCTTATTGGAGAAATCGACTCTCCGGAGATCTTAAGGCTTCTTAATTTAAATATCCCTCGTCCAAATTTACGAATTAACCGATTCTTTAATATAGCACATTCTCGTACAAATTACGGCAGGTCATCATCTATCAACGGCTTATTGATAAGCTACAATGATAACATCGATTTAATTGATTTTAACTCACCTATAGCTACTATAAAAAGAAAGCTACTAGATGGTATTCAGTCATAATCGTTTGCTCTATTAAGTTTCTATTTCTTAGTAATATTTTTTGTAAACTATGTACTGTTATAAACTAATGTCTGTGAAAATCTAAGTATTTTGCTGACAAAAAATAAATAAATAAATAAATAAATAAATAAATTAATGTACATAATGTTTATGAATATTTATATACAGTATTACTTTAAATACTTGACAAACTGTCTTTAAAAATCAAGTAACCAAAATTAGATGGCATACTTGTATTGCCAAGGAACTGCTCCAGTAGAGGAGTTAAAGTATTGAACATACTGATTGCGTATGTTACGTGCAGCATTTGATGGTCTTGCTCTTCCAATATTTTCATCATGTGTTCCTCCTTGAGGTACGTATTCCATAGCTTCACGCTCAACATATACTTCCTGAAGCAAGCCTTCGCGTTCCCTAATCATATTATGCAAGGCGCAAGCGGCTAATGTAATAATTTGCACATTATTGACAGGCAGTAATATGACAGTATCAAATATACGAAATTTTTTGGTAATCACCACTCTTCGAGCTCTGGATAAACGATAATTGTATACTCTTGTTTCGTTTGTCAAATTTTTTCGTGCGAAAGGTTTTATTACTCTCGTAAGAAGTGGATAGCCTTCATCATTGTATATAAGATTGGCACAACTTCATCGTCTGAGTCCGACCACATGTTGAACAACACTATAAGCAAGTCACTAATTCAATTTTGTTTTATTTCAACTCACACCAAATGAAGCAAGAAAACAAAACGTTTTGTTTTGTTACATTCTGTTTCGCTTGGTGTGTGTTGAAATAAAAAATGTTTTCTTGACTATCGAATCAAAAACGTTTTGCTTTATCCGGTGTGTTTTCAGCCTTACCGATTACGTCTGTCCCTTAAAATGATCACTCACTGACAGCTGTCAATGTGTATGCGTGTATGCGCTACAACGGGTATTTACCGTGTATATGAAGTCAGCACACCCCAGCAGAAAATCGGGTACAAATTATAAGGCTAAGGGATAAATAAGGTAAAGGAAAAGTATAACCCTGATTGCAAAACCATAAAAAGTCTTAAATAAGCCACATAATAAGGTTTTGATAAGCCGTATTATAAGGTATAAATAAGATTACAAGTATTGTCTCTTATTTATGACTGATTTCAAGAATTAAATAATGCGTTTCCTTACTTAAGCATTATGATAAAAAATAATATAAGGTGTTCAGAAACAAGTCAGTTCATGGCGCCAACCTAACTCTTTGATTTCCTTACCTAAGCCTTATAATAAGTGATAACTAAGGCACAGGTGTGTGTTTTTTGGGTATCCTTACTTACGCCTTATAATATGTCTTAACTCAGGTGTTCTGTACATTTCGCAGACATACCTAACTGTTTATCAGGAAATTTATATTTCGTTTTTTATTTGCTGACGATCTGATTGCAGTTCAGTTCAGTTAAAACTTGTGTGCATTGTGGTTGCAAAAGTTAAAGTGTTAAAAAATAAAATTGTGATTTTTTGAAAAAAGTAAGTGCAATGACATCAACTGCGGGCTTTTCCAAACGCCACTACAAGTGGCTTGTAAAAAAAATAAAGGACACGATGTCGGATATCGGAGAAGAAGATTAGAGGAAAAGTGGGTAAACACTTTGGTCTCCTAATTTCGGACGACTTCCTTTCTGAAGTGAATTGGAACGGAAGGAGAAATATGATTGCGATTGAAAACTTTAAGTTTTTTGAATCGACGCTCTATGGTTGTCAAAGTGATGTGTCAAAGTAAAAAGCAAAAATTTATCTCTCGATTAAAAAAAAGGGAAAATAAAGTGCTCAAAGTGCAAATAAATATAGAAAAACCATTCATTTTGTAAATAAAGAAAAACTCTATCTCAATAAAATAAAATTTGAGTAAGTTGTTAGCTCTTAAGCTATTTCTAAGCAAAGACAATCTTAGATTGAAAAACTAACCTATAAATGGTCAAAAGAAGAATATCGCACACCTCTCCAGAACACCCAGGAAACGAAAAACGACACCAAAATCTGAGTAAAATCGAACCAAAACTCGCTATGGAATCCTCTTCTGGTCTGAGTGTTGAGAGAATGCAGGAAATTCTTCTTGAAAACAACAAAAAACTTGTTGAACAGTTGGCTTCAAAGGCAGACCTGCAAATCTTCTGTAAGCAAATTTCAGCCTTGAGTGTGCGACAAGAAGAACTCGAACAAAAAGTTATCTGTCTGGAAGAACATAACAAACGTCTTGAGAGCCAGCTTGACCGACTTCTACAGAAGAGTACTGAAACAAATCTTGTGATTCACCTGCCTGTTGAAAATCATACTGACATGAGCGAAAAAGCAAAAACCATTTGCGCCAGTTTGGTTGGCTCAACTCCGAACCAAGTCGTTGAGTCTGCGTATGGGATACATAGCCGCGACGTAAACAAATCGACAATCATTCTCAAAATGAGGTCCAGAGAGTCTGCTTGGAACGTAATGAGGAATGCCTTTAAATTGAAGGGTACCAAAATAAGCATCCAAAAGGACTTACCCTTTAACGTGAGACAACGTCGGAGAAAAATGATTCCCATCATAAAGGAGCTTCGTCAAAAAGACGCATCAGTAAAGATTTCTTTACGGGATGATCAACTGCATATTGCCAGGAAGGTGTTTACCTGGGACTCTGCGCTTGGGTTGAGGTGTGGTGACAAAAATGGGTTTGAGGTTATTAAATCAATCTATGGAGACATTTCAATAAATGAAAATATTTTTGTTAATGAACTTAAAAATACAAACCAAACAGCTACAAAAGAAAACACATCTCACAAAACTTCAAATCTGACAGATAATGTCAATCACAGCAGTGATGCCAAATTTAATACAAAACATATAGGCGAAAAATCTTCGGGTCTACCCACAAGCTCTAAGGCGGTTGTACACGACGCATGATGTGTTCCAGTCTATCAGAATGCTGAGAAAACTTTAGTGTATAAGAAAATAAGAATTTTAAGCTACAATGTATCTGCTTTAAAAAACAAAATGAATTTTGTAACATTTTTTAATTATGTTAAAAGTTTTGATATTTTTGTATTATTTGAAACACATTTATTAGAAAATGAGGAAATTAAATTTAAAAATATATTCTCGAATTATGAACTAATATGGTCTCCTGCTGTAAAAACTTCGCTTTTTGGAAGAGGAAGTGGTGGAACATTGTTCGGTTTTCGCGATAATCTCGAAGGGATCTGCGGTAACTTTAAAAAAGCTGGCGAAATAAGTGTTATTAACTTAAAATCGAATACATTTGATGTCATCTTGGTACCTATCTACTTAAATTGCAATAAGTGGCAGTCTGATTTCGACAAACTCTGTGACTCACTACACTCCTTAGACTTCAGCGATATAATGCTTATTGGTGATTTTAATGGTCGAGTAGGACTATCACAAAACAATTTCGCATCCGGATACAACAGCAGTTTTTTGGAACCTTATCGGGAATCTAAGGACCCAATTTGTGATAACAAAGGAACAAAAATTCTTGAACTTGCCGATGAGCATGACATGCGTTTGTTGAATGGTAGCTGCAAAGGCGATTCGGGAGGTGAACTGACCTTTATCAGAGGAACATCATGCTCTATAATAGATTACTGCTTTGTCTCGGGAAACTGGTATAAACTTCTGAACAATTTTCAAGTTGGAATTGAGATCTTTTCGGACCATATGCCACTGGAAGTAACTATCAATTTTGCTGCCAGCAGCAACTATGATCACACGAAGCCAATAAGCCTTTTACCAAAATTTGTTTGGAACGACCGGATACTCGAAACCTATCAGCGAAACATGAATATAAACCTTTTGAAACTGAGCACGCAGCATTACACAGCTGATATTGAGGCTTTAACAGAAATCATAAAGAAATCCATTCCGCAACACAAGGACCCTAGAATCTATAAAACATATACGCAAAAATGGTTTGATTCAGATTGTTTGAGAGCAAGAGACAAAGCATTTAAATGTTTGAAGCTCTTGAGAACTAATAACGCCAACATTTTCAAAACACTCTATCAAGATGCCAACAGGGAATACAAGCGCATTTGTCATAGCAAAAAAATAGCCCTTGAACAGCAAAATATCGCGCTCATAAACACCTCAAAGTCCTCGACGCAATTCTGGAAAGCTGTCAAGTACATAAACGGATACACATCAAACATCTCTTTGTCTCTTAAGTCCTCGCAACTTAGGACTCACTTCGATAAGCTCCTCAACGCCCCACTAACCTCCCCTTTATTTCAATATGCAGCCCCACTACTCATAGATGAAAAACTAGACACCGCGTTTACTCTGGAAGAAGTCAAGGAAGCTATAAACAACTCGAAATCAAACAAAGCACCAGGTATTGACCGCATCCCGTTCGAATTTTATAAAAATTGCACAAACGAGTTTATAAATTATCTCACAATAGAATATAATCGAATCTTTGATTCTACAAATGTCTCTGATACATTCAGGAAAGCAATCATTTTTCCACTTCATAAAAAAGGTGATTACAAAGACCCGAAGAATTACAGAGGAATCACATTTTTGAACACTTCAGCCAAACTGTTTGCCGCATTGATATACAAAAGACTATACGAATGGGTTCAAGAAAATAACATCCTTAAAGAATTTCAAGCTGGATTTAGAAAAGGTTATTCTACAATCGACCAGATATTCTGCCTTACTAATATTGCTGAATCTTACAAGAGCAAGAAAAAAAAGTTGTACGCATTCTTTGTAGATTTTCGAGCAGCTTTCGATACAATACCACGTGAAGCACTCTTTTTCAAGCTTTCCAAAATCGGTGTATCAAGCAAAATCATTCAAATCCTGCGAGCTCTGTATGAGAATAATATTGCGTACGTGTGGGATGGAGAGTTAATCTCTGAAGAATTCAAAACGTCAATGGGCGTTAAGCAAGGATGTATTCTAAGTGCACTACTCTTTATACTATACATTAATGATATAACCGATGATGTCAAAGGTGGAATAAGGTTCTGCGATGTAACAATCCCGGCATTGATGTATGCGGATGATATCGTATTCCTGTGTGAAACTATCCAAGGAATGCAGCTAATGATAAACAAACTTAGTGCATATTGTAAATGTTGGAATCTCACTGTTAATCTTGAGAAATCAAAAGTCATGATATTTAGAAATGCAGGAGGTTGTTACTCACGTGTTGAAAAGTGGAAGTTAGACGGTGAAGAAATTGAAGTTGTATCCAGATACAAATATCTAGGTATCCTAATAACACCTTCTTTATGTTTAAAACCGCACCTTGGTGAAAAATTAGCTGATGCTAAAAGAGCTATCTGTGCAATCTGGGAACGTTGTTTCAAAAAAAATTATGTGTCGCTAAGTGCAAAACAAACTTTGTTCCACTCGACTGCAGCCTCGATAATGCTCTACGGAGCTCAAATATGGGGTTACAAATGCTACGATGAGGTGGAAAAATTTCTTCGCTACTTTTTAAAGAGGATATTCCGGTTACCAAAAAATACCCATAACTATATGCTATACATTGAAACTGGAACTCCTCCCCTGCGCTTGTACACCCTCAAAATGCACTTCAATTATGTTTTAAAATTATTAGAGATGAATGAATCCAGAATACCAAACGTAGTATTAAAAAGCATAATTAAAACAAATGGAAACATTTTTGAGGAATGGCAGAAAGTAGCAGCCGAATGCGGAATGAATCTGACAGTTCAGGTGAACGAGCAACCGCATCTCTTAAGAGAAAAATTTAACTCAATTTTGGAGAATCTTGGCAGACATACGTATGACCAATATGTCGAAGGAGCCGAATCGTCACTATTTAGGGACTATTACAGCAAACTTAACCATTTTTTAAATGAAAAAACGTATTTCCTTAACAGTTACTCAGCTGAAAAAATAAGTACTATCTTTAAAATGAGAGGTGAACTTGTCCATTTAAATTTTATGCCACATCGCCCAGATTTACCAACACTTTGCGACCTCTGCAATATGAAAAAGAGAGAAGATGTCTTGCACTTTCTTGGTGTTTGTCCAATTCTAAAAGAATTCCGATTATCAATGTTTGGAAAACATGTCATAGAGGAAGATGAAGCAATAAACATTTTAAATGGAGAAAAAGGATGGGATGTCCTATATAACTACACAGTTGCAGCACTTCGTTATAGAGAACAAATTATAAAAGGAGATTTTTAATAAAAGAACTTTAGTTTATATTTTGTCAACCTGGTAGACGGCCATAGGCCAAACCTATTATGACTTAGGCTAAACTTTAACTGTAACATATATTTAAAGAAATAAAAGTCAATTTAACTAACTAACTAACTAACTGGTAAGTTCATAATTTTTACTCATTTAATCTACAAACTTTTGTTATCAATTATTTATTATTTCTTTATGCAGGTTCCGTTCACGGTGCATATATGTCATTCGAGGAATTTGAGAATGACATAAGAGATGCTATTAAGAAAGCCAAGAATAAGATGAACCAACGAAAGCATCAATGGTGCTTAAAACAGTCTAATTAAAATGTTTGAACAAATTCTAAATGTAAATATGTACATATATTATATATATAATGTGAAAAAGTTTTTTGTTTAATTTTTTTTATGTACAATGAAAGTGAAATAATTTTTTTTTATATAGTTCTAAGTAAACGTGAATGCAATTTGTTTTTTTAATAGTTATATAAATAAATAAAAATTAATAAATTTGAATAAAAGAAAATTGTTAAAATAAATGTAATGGTTATTTGATTTTAAATCCTGTACATAATTCATAATAGGCCTATTAGTAACCCTAATAATAATGCCAATGAAAGGCTTATTTTATGCCTTATTATACGGTGTACATAAGGTACAGACGGCTTATTTTATGCCTTATTATACGGTGTACATAAGGTACAGACGGCTTATTTATGCCTTATAATAAGCCTTAAAATAAGGAGTTTGAGTTTATTCCTTAGGTCCAATGACATGCCTTGGTTAAAATAAGGTTTAAAATAAGGAATATTGTATGGTCGCATCATTCCTTATGAATCATAAGCCTTAGATACTAAGCCTTATATTGCATTGCGAAAAGTCTTATGTAAGGCTTATATTGTTTGCTGGGACAGTATACATACCGCACACGCTCATAGGCGCCTACGTATTTGTTGTTGTTTTTTTATATGGACAAAATCGCATGTTGACATGAAAAGTCATAACTCACGAACGCGTCGACCGATTTCGTGCAAACTTTAGAAAAACCATCTACACGAACATACGCACAAACCCTAAAAATGTAATCGAATTCGACAACACACTTGCAACAATTTTGTATATATATAGATTTGTATATGGTCCAACCGCCAATCAAATTGACCACGTGCCTAAAATATTTTTGCATAAAATAATTTATTACCCTGCTCCTGCAATAGTAAATTGCGCATTTTTCTATTCATAAATGCATTAAAAGTGATCTTTCCTGCGATTTGTTTTTTGTTCGTTGGAGGCCAACAAATTGTACGAAAAAAAATAATTTCAAACAAAATAAGAATAATATACAAAGAAATGATAATAACATAAGTCAAATGAATCAGTAAAAAAGAGCACCATACATTTGCAACAATTTCTTATTATTGCCATTCGTTATTTGCTTTCCCAAAGCTAACACACCACACTGCAAACACACCCCTCCATCTCACCACGACACAAACTTAGAAACGTCAAAAAAAAATTGGGCGGAGGTCAAAAAAATGTACTCCCTATCGCTGCCGCAGAATGAAGTAGTTTTTTTGTGCTTGCACAACGTTCTTTGACTACACAACTAAACAGAATAGCAACAAAAAAAATAAAAAACATAGGGGCGGGCTACAGTCCGCTTGGGCGAACTGTTGGATACCCTATTCTTATTCCTATATCTCATAAGTGGGCGTGACAAAAATTTAAAGGATTTTATCGAAAAAACTAAGCTTTTGTAAATAAAAACGCTCCCTAGCTCAAACTTTGGTTTTTCAATAAAATTGTTTTATTTAATTGTGGGCGTGTCAGTAGGCGGTTTTAAAAAAAATTTAAGTATGAGCATAAAGGGCACCTAGAGAGTATATACTATAAATTTCAGCTCCCTAGCTCAAACTTTGGACTTTCAAAAATAAAAAAAAAAAAAATTGTGGGCGTGTCAGTAGGCGGATTTTGAAAATATTTACACATGAGCATAAAGGGCCCCTAGAGAGTATATATTAAAAATTTCAGCTCCCTAGCTCAAATTTTGGTTTTTCAAAAAAAATATTTTATTTAATTGTGGGCGTGTCAGTGGGCGGATTTTGAAAATTTTATGTCCCAAGCAGTTTTATGGGCCAAAGATCATATATAAAAAATTTCAGCTTTCTAGCTCAAAATTCAATTTTTCCCAAAATTTGTTTTATTTAATTGTGGGCGTGTCAGTGGGCGGATTTTGAAAATTTTATGTCCCAATCAGTTTTATGGGCCATAGATCATATATAAAAAATTTCAGCTCTCTAGCTCAAAATTCGATTTTTTCCAAAATTTTGTTTTTTTGAGTTTGTGGGCGTGTCTGTGGGCGGATTTCAAAAATTCGTAAACTTGATTATTTCGGGACCCTAGAGAGCATATGGTTAAAATTTCAGCTCTCTAGGTCCAGTTTAAAGGCCTAATTTTTGCCGACGGACGGACGGACGGACATGGCTAGATCGACATTACTATCGATGCTGATCATAAATATAGTAACTTTTAGGGGTCTACGGGCAATATTAAGGTATGTTACAAACTATGCGTCAAAATTAATATACCCCTAGAATAGGGTATAAAAATAGGCATAAACGGCCCATACAGGGCCTAAAACCTAGCTTCTCCAACCACTTTCTTGGGCGAAGTGGAAGCGACCTACAACTTTATGCCGAATCCGAACGGAAAATTGGAGAAGAACGTCGATTAATACCTGATCACCAATTCGGATTCAGGACTAAGCATTCTACAATCGACCAGGTTTACAGAAAAACCAATGTAATTGAAAAAGCCCTAGAGGAGAAAAAAATATGTTCTAGTGTTTTTCTCGACGTCTCTCAGGCCTTTGATAAAGTATGACATACGGGCTTGAAACATAAGCTAAGACAAGCTTTTCCGAAACAGTTATCTAATATCCTTAGTTGTTACTTATCAGACAGACTCTGTCGTGTAAAACACGGAAATGATTACTCTGAATTTAAATAAATCGCGCCAGGAGTTCCCCAAGGAAGCGTTCTTGGACCGATCCTATTTCTAATATAAACTAGTGATATTCCTCAAGAAGAAGGCACAACAGTAGCCACATTTGCAGACGATACAGCTATATTAGCGGTCAGTAATACCGTTGAATCAGCAACTAATAAACTCCAACGTTCTATTGACAAAATTTGTGATTGGACAAAGACTTGGCGTATTGCTCTCAACGAGGCCAAATCAACGCACGTGAATTTTACTTATAAAAATGTAGACAACTTACCCATTTTCATTGATTCGGTACGAATTCCGTACGCAAACGAGGCAAAATATTTGGGAATGACACTCGATGCGAAATTAAAATAGAAACCGCACGTCAAAAAGAAACGCGAAGAGCTCGCCATTCGATGTAAACAATTGCACTGGCTGCTTGGTAGATTTTCCCAACTCAGCATGCAGAACAAGCTGCTTTTATACAAGCAAGTACTAAAACCGGTTTGGACATACATACGGTATACAACTTTGGGGTTGTACCAAATCCAGTAATATCAAAATTTTACAAACTTTTCAAAACAAAGTGCTAAGAAAAATAGTAAATGCACCATGGTTTATCAGAAACAGTGATATCCACAGAGACCTAAGCATGGCTACCGTCGAAGATGAAATATAACATTTTGCCCGCAAACAACAGACACGCCTTCGCGGTCATTGCAATAACACCATGCTACAAATTCGAGACGATACTAACCTAGTGCGCCGATTACAAAGAATAAAACCATTTGAATTAGCGCAATAAGTTGTAACCGCGTGCTTATGGCGGTATTAGCAGGTGCCTCCACTGGGAAGCTGCCTGCCAAACGCGTATTTAACAGTTTAAATAAAACTACTGGATAGGAATAACCTAGTTGTAGTATGAAGGTTTCGAAGGGAGGTGGTTTTTGTTTTCTTATCTTAAGTGAGAAAGAGTCGCATGTACGATTTCCCACCTACCGCTATTATTCGTCCGAACCTAGTTCTGGTTCCAAGTCTCGTGCTATCAACCAGGATAGGTAATTCTCAGCTTGCTGAGAGTAACGTTAATATTACTATGGCTTGGGAGTAATATTAGAAACTCTATACGAGAAAAAAAAAATTGGAGAAGCTTATCATGACAATTGATACTCTTGGATGTTTGTCAGACGTTCGGAAGAGGTGGGGCAGCGGAAAAAAAACTCTGGATGTTACTTGCCCCGGCCGTCGGAAATTGAATAGGGAGGAACCATTTAGCCACTGGGCCCGACCGAAAAGCAACAAATACATTATTTAAACTTTGGAATGAATGATTCACAAAGTTCTGTCAAATGCAACAAAATTAAACTCACCACACAATCTTGTCATATTTGAAAATTAATTGCAATTTGACAGAATTATTAAAACTCAACGAGGGCAATTTTCATTATACCCTATTCTATGGGTATATTATTTTGACATACATACCTTAATATTGCCCGTAGACCCCTAAAAGTTACTAAGTTTATGATCAGCATCGATAGTAATGTCGATCTAGCCATGTCCGTCCGTCCGTCCGTCGGCAAAAATTAGGCCTTTAAACTGGACCTAGAGAGCTGAAATTTTAACCATATACTCTCTAGGGTCCCGAAATAATCAAGTTTGAGAATTTTTGAAATCCGCCCACAGACGCGCCCACAAACTCAAAAAAACAAATTTTTCGGAAAAAATCGAATTTTGAGCTAGAAAGCTGGAATTTTTTATATATGATCTATGACTCCTAAAACTGCTCTGGAGGTAAAATTTTTAAAATCCGCCTACAATTAAATAAAACAATTTTATTGAAAAACCAAAATTTGAGCTAGGGAGCTGAAATTTATAATATATACTCTCTAGGCCTACTGACACGCCCACAATTTAAAAAAAAAACCTTTTTTTAAAATCCAAAGTTTGAGCTAGGGAGTTGAGATTTATAATACATACTCTCTAAGGGGCCATTAATGCTCATGTGTAAACATTTATAAAATCCGCCAACTGACACGCCCACAATTTAAAAAAAAAACACTTTTTTGAAAATCCAAAGTTTGAGCTAGGGAGTTGAAATTTATAATATATACTCTCGAGCTGCCCTTTATGCTCATGTGTTATTTTTTTTTAAATCCGCTTACTGACACGCCCACAATTAACTAAAATAATTTTATTGAAAAACCAAAGTTTGAGCTAGGAAGCGTTTTTTTTACAAAAGCTTTGTTTTTTTTTTGATAAAATCCTTTAAATGGTATACCTATAACAAAATGTGTAGGGCGTTCTTAACAAGTCAACCATACTTAGACTTTTGTCACGCCCACTTATGAGGGATAGGAATAAGAATAGGGTATCCAACAGTTCGCCCAAGCGGACTGTAGCCCGTCCCTATGTTTAAACCCTGTTCTAAGGGTATATTAATTTTGACGCATAGTTTGAAACATACCTTAATATTGCCCGTAGACCCCTAAAAGTTACTATATTTATGATCAGCATCGATAGTAATGTCGATCTAGCCATGTCCGTCCGTCCGTCTGTCGGCAAAAATTAGGCCTTTAAACTGGACCTAGAGAGCTGAAATTTTAACCATATACTCTCTAGGGTCCCGAAATAATCAAGTTTACGAATTTTTGAAATCCGTCCACAGACACGCCCACAAACTCAAAAAAACAAAATTTTGCAAAAAATCGAATTTTGAGCTAGAAAGCTGAAATTTTTCATATATGATATATGACTCCTGAAACTGCTCGGGATAAAAAAATTTCAAAATCCGTAAACTGACACGCCCACAAATAAATAAAACAATTTTTTTGAAAATCCAAAGTTTGAGCTAGGGAGCTGAAATTTATAATATATACTCTCTATGGGCCCTTTATGCTCATGTGTAAATATTTTCAAAATCCGCCCACTGACACGCCCACAATTAAATAAAACAATTTTATTGAAACACCCAAGTTTGAGCTAGGGAGCGTTTTTTCGATAAAATCCTTTAAATGTTATATAACAAAATATGTAGAGCGTTCTTAACAATTCAACCATACTTAGACTTTTGTCACGCCCACTTATGAGGGATAGGAATAAGAATAGGGTATCCAACAGTTCGCCCAAGCGGACTGTAGCCCGTCCCTATGTTTTTTATTGATTTACATTATCTTCATCGATAGGAAATTTTGAGAGAGGATTAGGCACCGCCCTATGGGGGTTTGGGGGACGAGGGTAATGGGAGTTGACTGTATATTATATGTAGGTAGTCTGTGCCGAGTATATTACAATGATAGAACAAAAATTAATAGCACACACCATTTTTAATTGAATCTTCTTCGATTGAAATAATGAAAAATCTTTAAATTGAACTGGAGTAATTTGAAGGCGCGTATGGTTGTATCCCATAAAAATATAATCACTAAAGGCAAGCGAAGTGATAATGCCATAGTGTTTAAAAAGTGGTTGGAATTGGAATTTCAAAATGAATGCCATTGCCAATTTGCAACAAAAGCCTAAGTGTAGTTTCAATTAATCCTAATAGACCAGTCCCTAGAGATAATGAAATGCATTTTTGTTTAGTGTCCAACATTGTATGGAGTTATTTTTTTTAGTGGAACCAAATGAGGATCCAAGATATCCGCATTCGCTGCGTATATAAATCGCCATATCGTGCTAAAAGGCAAATTTCCCAACGCCCAGCATACGGGACAGACGCTCTCGTGTACCACCTTGGATTTGGATCCCATTAAGATCCGCTCCTTTTTTTGCCAACTTCTCACGCAGCCCAACTTATTGAGGCAAATAAACAAACCATTTAAAATACCAAAAAAAAAAACAAAAAAACCAAACCATCTGAAAATAAATTCGCTTAATTTGTACTTCTATAAAGTGCAATTTAATTTTTTTGTTTATTAGTTCTGTGCTAGTGTTTTTTTCGTGCATTGAGGGTGGGAGTATCGCGTGGCGGAAAAGTGTCAACGAAGGGATATCAGCATGCCTGCCGAACGAGATGGAAACCGGTACGTGCAGTTTGTTTTGGTCCTAAGCTCATAGATATGAGGAGTTGATATAATTTTGTCGAACCAGATGCTATAGTAGTGCACCAAAAATAACATTATTTTTTTATATTTATTATGTCATTGTTTCCTTCTTAATTTTTACTTACTTTAATATACTTAAATTATCTTTCATTCATTTCATACCTATATACCATTATTTTGTAAAATCAACATTTTGTTCGCATAGTCAGTGACAGGTTAAGTACCTAACTTAAAGAACATAATTATGTAGTGAAGTTAATTTAGAATGATCGAGAACTTATTAGTTTTAATAATTTTTTCATTGCGTTTAATAAACTACTTTATTTAAAGATGGATAATAAAGTGTTATATTATGATCCTATTGACCCTTGTTGTCTAAAGATTTATGTTTTTATCGGGCTTTAGGAGGAAAAGGTATAGCATCCGGTAAAAAGAGTAAACTAAGAGACTTTTCAGCTGGTCCCTCAAGGGCTGCTAGCGATTGATTTGAGGTTGAGATATGGCTACAGTAAAGTGGGCCCCATCTTCAAATAGCACGCATTTTTTATTATTTGTGAACGGTAGCGAAGTCTTGTTCGATGCAAAGAACCGACGAGCTAAGCTAAAATATAGCAAGGCGTGGTACATGCATCTGTGCATGCCAGATACACTGAAGAAAGTGCTGGAACGAATAATACGCACACAATTGGCGCGATAAGTGCAGTATGCGATATTGATATTGATATATGAAGCAATCGCAGGACAGAGATGGTTGGGATGGAGAAAAAAGTACTGTGCCATCGTTACACTCAATATCAAAAACGCATTCAACTCATCCGACTGAAGCTGCATAGTGAAAGCGTTAAGCAACCGTTTCATTCCTGACAACCTTCTGAAAATTATATGCAACTACCCAAGCGAGAGATCTCTATACTATGACGCGGAAGAGGGGCCTAAGACGTACAAAGTTACGGGAGCACTTCCCCAAGGTTCAGTGCAAGGAACAGTTCTATTGAGTATTTTCTTTTTCGGGGTGCGGGGCTTTCTACACTGGAGCACTCGGACTCAAAGCTAGTGCATTGTACTGCCAGGAAGACGGTGGCGAAGGTTTCTGTTGGATGGGTAGATTACTGACCAAGGGAGAGAGGCCACAGCCCTTCGCCTTGAGTGGGTCGTCGGAGCTACGACATGCGCGGGCTGAATACACCGGGCTTCTGACAGGAAACCAAAGGAACAGAGGGTTCTGTCAAGGAAACTGACTGGACCAATACCCCTCGCTTTGAGTAGGTCACCGCCCAAACCTGGAAGCCCAATGCTAAGCCAGAGACTTGTCTTGGGCGGAACCGGAACTGCAGTTCTCAGAAGCCAATAAGGAAAGCTGTTTTTAAGACCGTCATACGTGGTGAGAAACACTTCCTGCAGGATGCCCAAGTGCTGGAGGGAATAACTCTTGTTTGAAGATTTGCGTTAGATTTCCAAAACAATTCACTGCAGGTGTTACGAACGGTTTGGCGAAACCGATTACGGACAAAAAAATGGAGCACGCTATGGGAAGCAATCGGCAATATAGTTTTCATTGCAATCATGTTTGCACTTCACGCAATACGTGAATTCTAATTCACATCAGTCAATAACTAACAAGAATAGAAGTCAGTTTGAGCCGTTTCATAAATTTATAAATCGTGTTATACCCAAAAAACACATTAACATGCAATTGTGAAACTTCAAAGTCAACATATTTAGTGTTTATTAAATTACAACCAAATTAAAATAGTGCACTTATTTACACATATTTACAAATACTAATACGCCTAACCACGTTAGTGACGGGAAACACAAACACAGCCAAAGTAAACTACTTCAAAATATGTAGGCCCATATTGTCACCCACACAATCACAGTCACCATCCATCAGATCGATGACGGCAGACAAAAACTTCTCTATGTTGGCCAAGAAAATCGAAGATCAGGGCGAGTCAATTCTGACCAGGCTTACTTCTATTGAGAAAAACCTGTCAGCAAGTATTTTAAGCATTGAAAACCGAATAACCGAAAAGATTGAGGAAGTCGATAGGGAGCTCAACGTTCTAAATGAGCGTATCTCTGCACTTGAAGATCAATCAGGCAATATAAGCTGTTTGCCGTTGGGAGTTGATACGCTTGAAAAACAAGTCCAGCAACACCAACCTGATCGAAGTATGTGCAAAGAAGTTAAATAACTACAGACACAATTAGAAACACTTCGTCACAAACACTTTGAAATGGATGCAATTCTAGTTGCCATTCCATTCTTACCGGATGAGAATCTGAAACAATTGTTCAGTCATCTGTGTCACACGATTAATTACCAGCCACTGGTTCTAAACAGAATTTTTCGAGCGAAACCACAAACCGACTCAGTTATGGTGTTAAAATTCTGCTTACCCCACGACAAATATCAAATTCTTAAAAACGTCGCAAATTTTCGAAAAACGCGCTCGCGACAAAAAATTATTTAAGAGATGTTGGATACGATTCTGATGAGGTTTTTTACTTGAACGAGAGTTTAACGAATAACAACCACGCCATTTTACGACATGCTGTTCGACACGAACGTCAACGTAGTCTTTTTTCTGTTTACACCGTTCGTGGCTATGTAATTGTGAAAACCAGTAAAAATGCAGCAGCTGTTTGCAGAAACAGCTTGGAAGAGCTAAATGAGATTGCCCATGCACAAGTACAACAACATGCGGGCAATAGTCCGTGTGTTTCTTAATTTTTTCCGGATAAGGAATAGAAAAGACAGAATGTTCGATTTTTTTGTCCGGAATATCCAGAATGGAATGAATAAAGAAACAAAAATGGACCGAATAGAAAGACAGCCATTTGTGAAGGGATCGCACCAGCGGCCAATTAAATAATTGCTCGAAAACAATTAATTCCGCTCAAGCCAGTCTCGACACCTGATATCCATAACCCACGTCCAGTAAAAGCGTTGCTTCAAACGACGGAGTGATACGGTTCATTCACCGGCACTCTGCTAGTGAACAAATAAAATAAAAAACATAGGGGCGGGCTACAGTCCGCTTGGGCGAACTGTTGGATACCCTATTCTTATTCCTATATCTCATAAGTGGGCGTGACAAAAATTTTAAGGATTTTATCGAAAAAACTAAGCTTTTGTAAATAAAAACGCTCCCTAGCTCAAACTTTGGTTTTTCAATAAAATTGTTTTATTTAATTGTGGGCGTGTCAGTAGGCGGATTTAAAAAAATTTAAGTATGAGCATAAAGGGCACCTAGAGAGTATATACTATAAATTTCAGCTCCCTAGCTCAAACTTTGGACTTTCAAAAATAAAAAAATAATAATTGTGGGCGTGTCAGTAGGCGGATTTTGAAAATATTTACACATGAGCATAAAGGGCCCCTAGAGAGTATATATTACAAATTTCAGCTCCCTAGCTCAAATTTTGGTTTTTCAAAAAAAATATTTTATTTAATTGTGGGCGTGTCAGTGGGCGGATTTTGAAAATTTTATGTCCCAAGCAGTTTTATGGGCCAAAGATCATACATAAAAAATTTCAGCTTTCTAGCTCAAAATTCAATTTTTCCCAAAATTTCTTTTATTTAATTGTGGGCGTGTCAGTGGGCGGATTTTGAAAATTTTATGTCCCAATCAGTTTTATGGGCCATAGATCATATATAAAAAATTTCAGCTCTCTAGCTCAAAATTCGATTTTTTCCAAAATTTTGTTTTTTTGAGTTTGTGGGCGTGTCTGTGGGCGGATTTCAAAAATTCTTAAACTTGATTATTTCGGGACCCTAGAGAGTATATGGTTAAAATTTCAGCTCTCTAGGTGCAGTTTAAAGGCCTAATTTTTGCCGACGGACGGACGGACGGACGGACGGACGGACGGACATGGCTAGATCGACATTACTATCGATGCTGATCATAAATATAGTAACTTTTAGGGGTCTACGGGCAATATTAAGGTATGTTACAAACTATGCGTCAAAATTAATATACCCCTAGAATAGGGTATAAAAAATACACACGGGCGATGGCGAGTCAAGGGTACGTCTGGGGCTTACTTGTGTATGACAACATTACCTAACAAATATGTCTATTCAGTGTTGTACGCAAGTGAACCCGAAACAGTTGAGATGTTTTGCCTTTTTGCCTCGCCACACACTATCAATATTGCTAATTAAGCAATATATGGGTTATTGGAATGTCCGGTGATTCGAGCTGACTTGACGGAATAATACCAAATTAATTGTATAAAAGATAAGTATTTTTGGGAAATAAAGCACTTGTATTTTGAAGTCCTGAAGTGGAGAACCTTTTTAGTTTTACCAGCTTGCGAACTGCAATTATTTAGGTAATCCTGCTCCAGTCCACCAAAGTGTCAGAATTCTCACCTTAGGTGCAGTCCGCTGCTAAAGGTTCGAGCTGAAGGCACCAGTGCCTAAGCGAGAGGGTTCTACCCACACGAAGTACGTTGGCCACAGGACCGGTCAACGCTACATGGCGATCCTGCCAGGAGGCGGAAAGTATAAAATAAATAGAAACCATCACCATCTCTCCATTGCCGATGTCGCGTGAAGAAAAATTGGCTCTCGCCGCATTCTACATAAAAAAGGCCGACACGCTACTAATACCCCCGGTTCCCAAGCCAACCGCTGGACCCCAGCCCCTCACAATCGAAGAATACCGGAGGCGGACCTGAAAGGTGACGTCTGACCCTCAAGGAAGCCCACCTGTTCCGAAGTGCAAGCCAGCACGAGGAGGCTGATGCTGTCAATACACCAAGGAAATAACCGAACTGAAACGCTTGGCCAACATCCCCGGCCTAACCCAAACAGCCCGGCACGAGTTCCTCCGACAACTACGAGGAAAAAGAAGGGAGCAACGAGCCATCGAGAAAAAGAAGAGGACCGAAACCAGAGAGTTTCACCGTCTTTTCGACCTCACCGCTAAACGTCTCGAAAATCAGGTCCATGGGAGGACAAACCAGCCGGGAAATCATTAATACCGGCCCCCAGCTAAACTCGGCAGTAACGCAGCCACCCAAGCCGCCTAGCTGCTAATCATCTTCATAACGGCCCTACTAATTGGCCTCGTATATCTGGGCCTACAGCACTACCGTAGGAAACTTATAGCCGACACAATCCAACACCTAGAGAGACGACCTGCCCAGGTATAAGTACCTATAATCAATCTTACAATATTAGGGAACATTTTAATAAGTAATAGGTATAAAGAAACCCAATAAGGGAATATTTTTAATGATTAATAGTATAAAGAAACCCAATAAGGGAACTTTTTCATTGTTTTCTTATTAGTTTAAATAAATCCTTGTTTTAAAACGAACCAATGTAAGTTCTTGCTCCAAAGAAAAATAAATTTAAAGAAAACCCCAACAGAAAATTTGTATATGTATGACAGTTCTCTACTTCACAATAAATCCAATGATCCAATTACCCCTGATTTCACTTACTTCAATGAGTCTCATAAAATAGGGTCTACACTTTTTCTTTTTAGCCATCCCCCCAAATGAGTTTCGGGCAACTATTAGCCGCACTCAGTACCCTTAAAAACTGCTACGATAGCTTAAAGAAATCACCAAACAGGACCCGAACTGAAGAGAGAGTGTCAACACAAAATTAAACCAAATCCAAGGGTTCTGGACTTGCTTCATTAAACATTTCGAGGAGCTAGACCAGAACTCCCTCTCCGAGATAGAAAGAGCGAATCTAAAAAGCATTCTATCGACTGCCACGAATTTCAAGCAGGAGTCAGAAAAAATAATCAGGGATAGTCTAGATATAAAAACTGTTAAAAAGAAAAA
Organism: Portevinia maculata; assembly: GCA_949715645.1. Classification (NCBI taxonomy): domain Eukaryota; kingdom Metazoa; phylum Arthropoda; class Insecta; order Diptera; family Syrphidae; genus Portevinia; species Portevinia maculata. The sequence goes on along the minus strand of OX454527.1, from coordinate 171,474,225 downwards.
CGACGACACCCCTGGTACAATGGCAGAAACATTTAATTACAGCCTAGCCCAAAAATTGCCATCCCTCTGTTGCGACGATGATAGCAAAAGAGCGGAAAATATTCGAGATTTCGTAAATAATGTCGAATTTTACCGCGACAGCCTCGATACCGCCTCAAGAGTTATCCTAGTTAGATTTTTACTTAAATGCAAAATTCAGGGAAAGGCTCTCACCGAGCTAGGAAGTGCAACACCAAGTAACTTTGCATCCCTGAAGAAAACTCTCATAGAGAAATGTGGACCTAAGGAAACCATTGACACCATTCAGGCAAAGCTAAACAGAGCAAACCAAGGCAACCGACCGTTACGAGAATTTGTAACCGATATAGAAACTCTGGTAACCAGAATCACGGAGCTCGAAGTTTCGTGCCATGGCGAACAAACTAGAGAAACTCTGGCTAAAGCAAACGACAGACGAGGGTTAGCATTTCAAAAAAAAGGGGTAAATGACCGTTTCAAAATTATTCTGGATAGCGCCCGGCATACCAACCTCGAGGATGCTATACAGCATCTGTTAGAACTAGATCAGGGTTCGACATCCACTACCGACACAGTTAGGTACTTTAACAACAGAACTAGAAACACAAACAGACAGAATTATAATAACAGCACCAACCCACCAACTAACCCTTTTTACCCCAACACGGCAAGACGCGTATACAATAACAACCCAACATACTATGGCCAGAATTTCCGGAATGGAAACCAACCAAGATATAATTATACAAATAACCGGCCTAGATATGGGTACCCACAAGCTTACGCGCCAACTATCAGCCAAACAACCAACCAACAAAGAAATACTAATAAAATACATAATAGCAACACCACACCCAACAATAGAAACACACACTACAGTAGAAATACACCCCCAACTAGGCACCCCAACCACAATAATACCAATAACGTCAGAAATGATCGTAGGGTATTGGCATTGGGAAACGAACAACCCACCGATGTGGAAGCCGGCCCATCGGAGGGGAATCAATAAGACCACCCATGCCAAATGCTATTTGCACTGCTGGAATCTCAAACGGCATTTTCATAAAATTGAAACTGAACAGTGATAGGGATATACAATTTCTTCTAGACACAGGAGCGTCGATCTGTGTTATCAAGGTTAGTTCACTGAACAAACACACTCCCATATCCAAAAGTAATAGCACAAAGATCTTAGGCATATCCGGAGATTTACAGACAATAGGAACATGCAACATTAGCATCCATTTAGGAAACCTCAGCATACCATACGAATTTCATGTGGTACCAGATACCTTCCCAATCGCCGTAGACGGGATAATTGGCGCAAATTTTCTTATGGATTTTTTTTTTTTTGTCTGGGTGTGTGAGACTTTCTGTACTGGAGCACTCAGACTCAATACTGGTCCATTGTACTACCAGGCGGACATACCACATTTTACTGTGGGAATTTACTCGTTTTTCTAAGAAAAACGAGAAGGCGCTTCAATGATAAGGAGCTTAGGTTTACAGCACTCACCATATCCGCACCAAATACCTACCACCTGATACGAGCAAAAGCAGGACAATCACAGAGGAAATGTTCCGCAGTGTCGTCGCTTTCTCCACAGGCTTCGCAGTTGGTGGTGTCGCTTAGGCCTAGCACCTTAAGGTGTTTGGCAAAAGCGTAGTGTCCCGTAAGAACGCCAGTAGTCTGTCTGCAGTCTTTTCTGTTGAGAGACAACAAGAATGCCGCGGATTTCCCACAGACGTCTGGGAGCATTTGCTTAGTCTGTCTGCACCATGGAGAGTCATGCCAACGGCGATTGTGTTCATAGGAAACCCAACAGTCAATGGAAGCCCTGACCGAGGACGCAGGCAGACAGATCGCTGGTTCAGGTCCTGAGAGATCCCCCTCTGAGCCTAGTCTAGCAAGTTCATCGGAGATCTCATTTCCCGTGATCCCGTTATGACCCGGGACCCAGACGAGTTTAAGTGAATTCAGCCTTCCGACCGAATTCAGAGATATCTTGCATTCACGTACTATTTTGGAGGTAGTTAAGGGTTTGAGTAAGGCCTTAAGCGCAGCCTGACTGTCGCTACAGACGCAGATACTTCACCCCATCCACCTGTTCCTCGTAACATAGTCCATGGCCATTAGGATAGCATAAGTCTCTGTTTAGAAGACTGACGCATATTTGCCTAACGGAAAGAAAAGTCTAACGTTATCGCTGTCCACGAAGACACCAGCACCAGATCCTTGATCGGTTTTGGAGCTATCCGTGAAGATTCGACTGCATTCCCTTCCAGGTTCAGAGTACGGCCAGAGCCAGTCCTGGACGCGAGGAAAGTCGACCTCGTATTTGCGCTTTAGCCGAAGTTCCGGTGTCATCGCATCAGACGGCATATCCATAAGACAGGAGTCGAAGGACAACCGTTGCGCAAGTTCATCAAAACTCCAGTGCGAGTTATACCAAAAGTCACCTCTTGTAAGACGTGAGATAGCCTTGATTGTACAGCCCATGTAAACATCAAGGGGCGGAAGGTTCAATAGTGCACCTAGGCCGGAGCCAGGCGTGCTGGGGAAGGCCCCCGTGCAGCCGAGACATACCTGCCTTTGGAGTTTGGCAAAAGCAGCAGTGACGTATTTACGTGAAAGCTTATTCCACCAAACAACCGATGCGTATGCTATAAATGGTCTTATCATAGCCGTATAAATCCATAGGACTCTTTTCGGTGATAAGCTCCATGTCTTGCCGAAAATGCCTTTGCACTGCCAGAAAACAGATAGCGCCTTGGCAGTCTTCAGCTCAACATGCTTGGACCAAAGAAGTTTGCTATCCAGGATGACTGCCAGATACTTTGCTTCATTGGAGAGTTGGATTGTGACGCCTTTTAGCACTGGCTGAGTCAACTCGACCAGCTTCCTCCTTCTCGTAAAGAGAACAACCTCAGTTTTAAGAGGATTGACCGAGAGCCCATTCCTAGTGCACCATTCGTCGATCACGTCAAGGGCCGCCTGCGCCTTGGCGCATACAGTCGCTAGGCATGATCCAACAGAAAGCACGGCAACATCATCCGCGTACGCCTGAGCGTAAATATTAGAACTGTTGAGTGCGTTCAACAGAGAGTCGACCGGCATACACCACAGCAGTGGAGACAGGACGCCGCCTTGCGGGCAGTCTCTGTTTACCCCCGCCATAACATAGCGGCCACAATCCGCATCCGCAACCAACGTTCTATTCATTAGCATTGCTTTAATCCACAACACCAATGGTTCGTCTACGCCGCGTTGCCTGGCGGAGCTGCACATGCTATCAAAAGTCGCATTGTCAAAAGCACCCTCAATATCGATGAAAATGCCCATCGCGTATTCTTTTCTGTCAAGCGCGCCCTCAATTCTACCAACTAGATTTTGGAGCGCAGTCTCGCAGGATTTTCCGCGTTGATAGGCATGCTGCATCTGAGATAGTGGGTGCAATCGCAAAGCAGTTTTGCGCACGTGAAGCTCGACCAGCCTTTCCATGCTTTTCAGTAAGAAGGAAGTCAGACTTATTGGTCTGAAGCTCTTGGCGAGTGAGTAGTCACTTCTGCCAATTTTAGGTATAAATGCCACTCTAACTGTACGCCAGTGCTAGGACAGCGATGAAGATTTTCTTCATAGTCGGTAGCAACTGGTTTGTACATTGCTGCAGCATGGCGTCCGTACCAGGTGACTTGAAGCCGTCAAAAGACGCAAAAGCATATTTAATGGCCTCGTCCTTCACCACGGCCTTCGCAATATACCAGCTACGCCGAGTTGTTTGTCTTATCTCACTCATAGTCTCGGTAATCGGGGCTGGTTGTGAACCAATTGTAATCTGGTTACCCGGAAAGTGAGACTCCAGCAGATAACTAAGAGTTTCCGCGTTCGTCTCAGTAAAGGTGCCTTCAAGTTTTCTAAGTGAGTCCAATTTGGCTCGTTTGCTCTTTTTTAGAACTTTAACCAACCTACTAGTTTCACCCAGCGTTTCAATCTTTTCGCAGAAATTCTTATAAGAAGCACTTTTCGATACCCGAATTAAGCTCTTATATTCCATCTGCTTCAATCGGTAGAGATTCCAGTCTGTCTCCAAATCAGTCTTGAGTGACCTATTTAGAAGCTTTCTAACTTCTCTACGAATTCTTTGCAGTTCCGAGCTCCACCAGGGAACCGGTGTTCTGCCAGGGGGTTTGCTTACTGGGCACGTCAGTTCAAAACAGCTAGTAATGGCACTATTCAGGTCTTGAACAGCTTCCTCTACCTTTTGTCTCGTCCTGAGTTTGGTTGGAGTTTTGAGAGTTTTCCCTAATTCCTCCCTGAAGCGTACCCAGTTGGTTTTTCTCGGATTCCTCCTCTCCTGCAAAGTTATGGCTTCGCATACGATTTGGAATTCGATATATCTATGGTCTGAGAGGGACACCTCTGAAGAGACCCTCCAGTTAGTAACCGCCTTAAAGTATCTATTTGATAAAGTTAGGTCGATCACTTCCTGTCTTCTTGACGTCACAAAAGTTGGTTGCGAGCCAACATTGTTGATACGAGTAGTAAGATCAGATGATAGAATGAAATCCAGGAGATGGTTTCCTCGCATGTTGCATTTGCTACTGCCCCAAACAATGTTTTGAGCATTGGCATCACAGCATATAACTAGGCCCATCTTCCTGGTGTCGCAATAGTCAATGAGTTCAGCAATTGCCGTCGGTGGTGGAGGCACTACCGAATCATAGGGGAGATAAGCTGACGCCACGACGAAGGTCTTCCAATTTCCATTCGTTTCGTAGCTAATGGCTGCAGCAACCAAATCTTGGCCACAAAATTGTCCAAGTTTAGTCGCTGAGAGAATGTTCGACACAGCAAGACAAGCCCTTGGTCTCTCGGACCGCTCGTCACAGAGTATCGTATTGCCACGGACACCTCCAAGGCCACAGATGCGATTTTTCCACACCCAGGGCTCCTGTATGGATGTAATGTGGGCTTTTGTATTCAACACAGAAAGCTTCTTACTGATGAGTGCAGTAGCAGCCTTGGAGTGTTGAAGGTTAATATGAGTAAATCCAATCATTGGAAATACATCAGCTGGAAGTGTTCTAGTGGAAGGGCACGCAGAAGGTGCGCGCGCAGTTCCACCGACAGGAGTGCTTGAGGTCTTCTTCCTCCGTTTTTTCCTGTTCGAGCTATTGGAAGGGGAGGCAGCGTTGGTTTCAGTCAGCTTTCTGGTTTCGGTTGGGGTAACCTCTGCCGACCTGCATCTCTTTGAATTGCCGTTCTCAGCGCTTGCGCCTTCAACTTGCGGTGCAGTTTCTTTGCGCCGCACGATACCCGCCTTTCTCCTTTTCCTCTTTCGCTGGCTCTTAGATGGACGCTGACCACTGGACACCGCCTCTGTGGCCCGTTTCACCTGTTCGTTTTCACAGGCCTCGTCGGCAGCATCGCACCTATCGGCTGTCTGTCTATTGGTCTGAAGATTAAGCGTATCAGGTTGAACCTCTCCGCCACTTTCTCCATTTTTCCAGTCCAGTCTACCGAACGTGTCGGAGATAGAGCTGCAGGAATCTTCGGAAGCAAACCTTTTCACAACTCGAAGGTCAACGCCTGTACAGGCGGGGGGTATAAGTATGTCGGTTGGGGCCTCCAGAATCCGTGCCCCGCCCGTGGTCGAAAAGACCACGGGTGGATTTTCGCCCATGCGAGTACCACCTGGATTAGTTATATCTTTTAGTTGTTCCTGCATACTTGGTTTTGGTTTGGTTCGCGATAGAGCTTTGACGGTGTATAAAACGCCGCTATAACTCTAAAACCTCGGATCACGAACGTATCGTACCGAGGTCCCCCTATCCACCACCGGGGGACGCGCCTTTTAGGTAACCAACCCGCAGGCTTATGGAATTTAGTGCTACAGTTGATTTGGAAGCCTTCCTATTAAAACTTAAAGCAAATAGCCAAATTTTTACATTAGCCCTTCATACTAACCACTCCGTTTATCTTGCTCCCAGATGCGAAGCCACATATTGGTGAAGCACCCAACACACAGGAGCCCGAGTGTTTGATCCGAGAGAACTATGCGAAAATGTTTTCATGGCAGGTTCATTATAAACTGCCATAGAAGGTAAAATACCGATTAAAATCTTAAACGCTCGAGAAACAGGAGTGACGCTTAAATGGATTGAACCATCATCCAAGCCTGCCTCAGAGCACTATATTTTACGCTACAACGAAACAAAGTGTTCACGACACAAGAGAGTTGAGAAAATATTAAATGAAATAAATCTGGATACACTAAATAGCGAGGAAAAATCGGAAATCAAAGCAATATGTTCGAAATTTCAAGATATCTTTCACGTGGATGGTGACAAGCTCACTTATACCCATATTGGAACGGCAGATATCACGCTTAAGAGCGGATCATCACCAAAATACACAAAGCCGTACCGTTTACCGCATACACAAAAACAAGACGTAAACGAAGAGATACGAAAAATGTTAGCAGACGACATCATAGAGCCATCTATCTCACCGTGGAATTCTCCGATTCGCATCGTACCAAAAAAAAAAGACCCGATTACGGGTCTGCAAAAGTTCCGAATGGTGATTGATTATCGTCACGTTAATGAGCGAATAGAAGATGACAAATTCCCCCTTCCAAACATAACAGACATCTATGATATGGTAGGAGGAGCGGTCTACTTTTCATGCATTGATTTAAGCCAGGGGTACTACCAAATGGAGCTAGATGCCAATAGCAGACAAATAACCGCATTTTCAACTGAAAATGGTCACTACCAGTTGAAACGACTACCAATGGGTTTAAAAATCTCACCCAGTAAGTTATCAAGAATGATGCCCATAGCGATGTCAGGACTAGCATATTCACGATGTTTCGTCTATCTTGACGACCTTATAATTTTTGGTAGAAGTTTGGTAGACCACAATAAAAATTTGACCAAAGTTTTTGAACGGCTCAGAGATGTAAACCTCAAAATACACCCAGGAAAATGTTCTTTCTTGCGAAAGGAAGTATTATACCTAGGACGCTTATCTCCGAAAATGGCATTTTACCTGACCCAACGAAATCTAATGTAATAAAAAACTACCCAACACCAACCAACGCCGACGAGGTAAGAAGATTTGTCGCTTTCGCTAACTATTACCGTAAATTCATTCCAAATTTTGCTACCATCTCAATCCCGCTAAATAAACTATTAAGAAAAAATGACAATTTTAATTTCAGTAAAGATTGCGAAAAATCATTCGAGTTGCTTAAAGAGATTTTAACCAGTCCCAAAATATTGATACTACTCGAAGAATACAACTTTAACATAGAGTGTAAATTCGTTACTATCACTGGCATCATGATGCTCATGATGCTTTGCAAAATGTTCATTAACGCAACTATTGGCATCACTTTCAACGTCAAGTGTTCATTATTGCAAAGTTGATCAAACTGATGCGCAAACATAACGAAAAAAAAGCATCACAGAAATACCTGATGCGCTGTTGATTCGCCTGAAAAAAAGCAAGAAAAATGTCGGAAGAGAAAGAAAAGTAAGTAAACAAACATTTTAATTGATAGATACTATAAGAAGATGTATAAGAAGGTGTCAAAAAAGGATTTAATGATTTTCGCAAATCCTAGAAACATGGTTTGGTTTTCATTTAGAAAAGTTAAATCATTAGTGGACTTACATCGAAGGTGGATCGGCACATTCTAAAATGATTTTGAAATACATCGTCTGGATATTTTTCTAGAACTTTGAAATAGTCCCTAATCTTGGGAATTTTTCTTCTTTTAAATCTGCTAATTAAAGTCCGTATGCGTTTCGACCTCTTTTTTCTTGCTTCACACATATTAAAACTAAATTTATCGTCTTTACGATCAAAGATATCAACTAAAACTTTTATTAGCAAAACTTCCATTTTAAATGTTTGATTTAAACAATGCATTCTAAAACTCAAACGCCATATTCAATCAGCAACGCATCAGCTTAAACTGTGCATCGCATCAGCATCGCAAATAAGCAGTGATGCCGCATCACTGCGCAAATGTTTGACGTTTCTGAATTTACACAGAATACACCCCAGGGAAAGATAATTGCACAGCCGATGCTTTAAGTCGTATACGATGGGACTCCGATCAACTCAAACAGCTCCACATATGTGTGATTACCAGATCACAAGCAAAAAATGAAGAACCAAAAACAAAAATAGAGGAGGAGAATCACATAATCACAGAACTACTCAGACCTCCAGAACATGGGAATAAAATAATTGAGCTGAAAATATGTAACAATTTCGAGGATGACAAATATCACATAAAAGATACTACTATGATACTGGGACCCAACAAAGTATTGGCATACATCCCAGAGAAAAACTATGTACTCCTAAAAATGTCGAAGGAAGGCACTACAGACCGATCGACATCATTTGGCAAAATGTTGTCGCGGGACGTGCACAGACTCTGCGGACCATTATCCATTAATAAATTATACATTACAAAAGAAGAAATAAAAAACTCGCAGACGGCCGTCGAGAATACAAAATTCATGAGTTAAAAATTATATTAGGAGAACTTTTTAAAGAAAGTAATGTAAAGGTGCATCTCATAAACAAAGGTATAGAAATTACCGATCCTCAGAAAATAAAAATATTGCTCAATGACTATCACTTATTACCAACAAGTGGACATGCAGGAATAAACCGCATGCTTAAGACTATAAAAGGCAAATATTTTTGGACAGGAATGCAGAATGACATAGCCACCTATGTAAAACATTGTCCCATTTGCCAGAAAAACAAGTATATTACGCCTAAAAAACAGCCCATGGAGATAACATCAAGCTTCGACAAAATCTATCTAGATTTGGTAGGTCCACTAGACGTGTCTGTAAATGGATTTAAATACATACTAACCTTGCAAGACGAACTGACTAAATTTACTGAAGCTATCCCAATAGAAAATAAAGAAGCTAGCACTTTAGCCAAGGGACTGCTTTATCCTTAGATATGGAGTTCCTAAAGCAATAGCATCTGACCAAGGAACAGAGTTTAAAAATAAAATATTTAAGGATATGTGCAAACTACTGAGAATAGAGCAAATACAGTCCACGGCATACCATCACGAAAGTATAGGAGCATTAGAAAACTCCCATAAAGTTCTCGGAGCATATCTCAGAAGCTACGTATCGGAAAAGCATACAGATTGGTGTACTTGGTTACCATATTATGTGTTTTGCTATAACACAGCGGTACACGCTGAAACAGGTTATACCCCATTTGAATTGGTATTCGGACGACAATGTACGTTACCTTCAAATTTGACAAAACACGTGTACCCAATATACAATTATGAAGATTACGTAATTGAGTTGAGGCAAAGACTACAAATTGCTCATAGGGACGCTCGAGATATACTGGTAGAAAGGAAAAATGATAGGAAAAGGGATTACGATAGGAAAGCTAGAAGTGAACAAACTAATTTCAAAGTAGGTAGTTTAGTCCTGTTAAGAAATGAGAATAGAAGAAAATTAGATCCAATTTACCAAGGACCATTTGAAGTATTATCTTAAGAAGGAGTTAATTGTGAAATAAATTACGAAGGGAGAAGAACAAAAGTTCACAAGAACCGATTACAACAATTCTATATATACATAATAAAACAGTTCATATGTACATTTAACGTGTAAACCACTGTAAACATATTATTCGGTAATATGATATAAGACATGAGGAAAATTAAATAACATATAAATAATTCCATTGTTATATGATGTAAATTAGGAACTATATGAGTAAATAGTATATTAAGATTTGTAAAATACGATATAAATTAAGAACTAGGTACATGAGTAAATAGAATATTAAGATTTGTAACAATTAAAATATGATGTAATCTGTTAAAATATGGTATGAGACATGATGAGACATACCGTATATAGACGATGTTGTAATATAAATAGTGACTATTATATTAAGACATGCAATAATTAAATATTTTACCTTATAAGTAATAATACTATAATATAATGATATTATAGTGGTACAACAATTACTACTATAATATAATAACAGTGTAAGTTTTCTTTACAAAAAAAAAAAAAAAAAGGGGAGAGACCCCGTAGAAAAGAAATATCTATAAGTAATACTTAGATTATAAGTAATATTTAGATTAGAAGTAACTAATACAGTTGTGAAGATTGTATACACGTATAATAAGCTTGAATGAAGGTATAAATGTTTTAAGAAAATAAAATTATTTGCATACTCTAAATAACTTTACAAAAACAAAAATATAGAATATAAAAAAATAAAATTATTTGCATACTCTAAAGCAAGAATATGGTATATAAGAAAATCAATTTATTTGCATAACTTCACAAGAGCAAGAAGATAGAATATAAGAAAAACAGAGCAAAAGAAAAAAAATGTAAATTAAAATCCGAACAAGAGATCCCTTATTGTAATAACGGCGCGTAAAAGAAGAAATCAAGACATATCATGATTTCTCCTTTTTCCCCAGGAAGGATGGTGTGAAGGGATCGCACCAGTGGCCAATTAATTAATTGCTCGAAAACAATTAATTCCGCTCAAGCCAGTCTCGACACCTGATATCCATAACCCACGTCCAGTAAAAGTGTTGCTTCAAACGACGGAGTGATACGGTTCATTCACCGGCACTCTGCTAGTGAACAAATAAAATAAAAATAAAAGAATCGTATTACTCTGACGGCACGAACAATGCATTTTAAAGAAAATAGAAAAAAATACACACGGGCGATGGCGAGTCAAGGGTACGTCTGGGGCTTACTTGTGTATGACAACATTACCTAACAAATATGTCTATTCAGTGTTGTACGCAAGTGAACCCGAAACAGTTGAGATGTTTTGCCTTTTTGCCTCGCCACACACTATCAATATTGCTAATTGTTGAGAGTTCAATAGGATCCACAATATGGAACACCCGGTCATAGCAAAATAGAATAGTTTGATACATTGAACTACGAACAAATATAAATATGTATTATTGTATTTTAAATAAATAATGAATGTAATGAGTCTACGGAATAAGTGTACTGGCAGAGGTCGAATAAAAGACATATTAGAACGTTGTGGACGCCTTTGTTTCTTTGTGTCTTTTTGGTTTTCTTTATTTTATCCAGTAAAAAATACATGTCGTAACATTTTGGTCCTTCGTAGCCTTAGTAAATTGTTTAGTCTTTTTCGCGTGTAATTAAGTGTTTAATGGTTATTTGTATAAACAGAAAAAACTTTAAAAAAAAAAAAATGTTCGCAATAGAGGTTAGAAAGTGCATTGTAGAGTGCAATTAATTTGACTATCTGTAAAAGTTGCATTAGACTTAAATCAACTATTAATCAAATATTAATCATAAAAATTGTGTGTGTGTAAATCGTTTTTTCTACGCGTCGTGAAATACATAAATCGCCGGAAACATCAAGCAACTTTGTCCAACGTCCAGAGGATTAAGGATTCTTTGTCCGCGAAGTCTGCAAGAACATTTGCCAACATCCCAATTAGCAGCAAAAGCAAGTAAGTGTTGCTTTTTATTACTTTTCTTTATTAAAATAATATCATAAACTACATACATATATACATAAAATACATAATATAATCTGCGTATAATAATGGTCGAGACAAATTACAACTGCGGTATGCTGCAAAAGGGCATTTTAACCTTGGTGGTAAATAGTTTCACCAGTTTCAAGAATGCCGCCAAGAAACGTAAGCTGCAGCCATACGTTGCAAGTCGCCTTGACATGTTGGAAGAGAACATGCGAGTCGCTAGGCATTATCATCAGGCAATCGTCGGGGGCGGAAGGCTTGAAGCAGATCTGAAAATGACAGAATTAGTAGTAGTGTATGAGCAAATAACTGAAATTTACCTGGAGTATCGTACTGAGTTACTGGAAGCGTTGGAAAAATGCTCTCAGACATCATCGTCGACGGCTGGCGGGCCATCAGGTGAACCAACGGTACCCAACAACAAAATTAGGCTTCGCGAAATCGATATTCCAAAATTCAACGGCTCGTACACAACATGGAGGTCTTTCCAAGGTTTATTTCAGTCCATGGTTCACAATAACGCGTCTTTAGATGACATCGACAAGATGCATTATTTAAAATCCTGTTTGAAGGGTGAGGCGGAGCGTCTGCTGCAACATCTATCTTGCGAAGCGGGCAATTATGCGAACGCGTGGGAACTGTTAACTTCGCGCTACGACCATAAACGGGTTCTCGTCAATGCCCAGCTTAAGTTGCTTTTTGGACAATCGTCATTGTTCAAGGAATCAGCGAACGGACTGAAGGAGTTGCTGGATACATCTCACGAGTGTGTCCACGCGTTGGCGAATTTGGGGTTACAGGTGGAACATTGGGATGCGGTGTTGATTTACGTCCTTCTCCATAAACTTCCAACTTCTACACAGCAGCTTTGGGAAGAAAAGTTGGATAACCTCAAGGAACTGCCAACTTACAAACAATTCGTCGAATTTTTGGAAACTCGCTTCCGCACTCTTGAGGTGGTTGACCAGCAGGACCAGAAGGGGAGTTTCACACCTTGGATAAGGAGTGATGCAACCAACAGCACGAAAAATCGGTCGCATGCAGAGACACCACGGGTTCTTATGGCGAAGGCCTCTACTAGGGAGGTGGTTTCCTGTAAGCTGTGTCAACGTGGTCAACATTCGCTGAGGAAATGTCAGAGTTTTCTTAATATGAACCCTATTCAACGAAAACAGGCAGTTCGCAATGCACGAGTTTGTGACAATTGTCTCGGCTATAGCCACATGTCGCGAGAATGTCCGAGCATAAAGAATTGCTATTTCTGTCAGCAGCGTCATCATTCCCTTCTACATGTACATGATAACAACAACAACAATCAAGGTAACAATGCGCCAACAACAACGATGCAACATGCACAAGCCAGGCAATCGCATCAGGGGGCTGTAAATGTAAATGCATCGGGTTTCAACCTATGGACAACCAGCAATCATCGACGAGTAGGCAAGTGAACACTTTTTATTCACTTTCACAACTAGCAAGGGTGTTATTAGCAACAGCCGTAGTGAGGGTTAGGTCAGCTGATGGACGTTTCCATGATTTGCGTGCTCTGATCGATCCCGGATCCGAAGCCACATTTATCTCAGAGTCTGCAGCACAGTTGTTGAAATTGAAGAAGCATCGTACCTTTGTCGAGGTATCTGGGTTGGGGATGGTCAGCAGTGGCATAACACAAAACTATGTCGACATTATGTTTGCATCGCGACATTCGACATTTGAGAGCGTCGTTCGGGCGTTCGTTTTCAAGTCGCTGACTGGGCTTCTTCCGGCCCAACGGATGGTACCTGACAAATGGTTACATCTTTCAGGTTTGAATCTTGCAGATCCCGAATTCCATGTTCCTGCGCCGGTAGACTTACTGTTTGGAAGTGACGTTTTCGCCGAAATACTCCTTCCAGATATCCTGCGCAGCGAAAACCACATCGCTCCGATAGCACAAAAAACCCGATTAGGATGGGTTATTCTTGGCAAAGTTCCAGCTGATAATCCGCAGCATATACGTAGTTTCGTGCAGTTCACAGATCTGAGTTCTGAGCTGCAAAAATTTTGGGAAATGGAGGAGGAGCCGTTCCAAACCAGGGATCCTGAAGACGACATCGTTTGTGATGAACATTTTGTTCGACATACCCAACGTTTATAAAACGGGCGGTATCAAGTCAAGCTGCCGTTTAGGGAAGAAGGTCATCCTGCGATGGTGTCCAGTAAGGAATGCGCGTTTCGTCGATTTGCCCTGTTGGAAAAAAAATTAGTCTCAGATCCGAAATTGCATGATGATTACAGCGCATGTATACGGGAGTATTCGACACTACAGCATATGGAGGAAGTGGATCTAGTGGACGATGTGACACTTAAAACTCCGTATCACTACTTCTTGCCGCATCATGCAGTCTTTAAAGCAACTAGCACCACTACAAAGCTCAGAGTTGTGTTTGACGCAGCGGCTAAGACATCGGATGGGACATCTTTAAACGATCGTTTACTCGTGGGTCCAAAACTACAATCCAATATTGTGGACATAATTCTGCGATGGAGGACTCATCGAGTGACGTTCACAGCAGACATCGAAAAGATGTATCGGCAGATTTTGGTGAGTCCCTGTGATCGCTACTATCAGCTAATCGTCTGGAGGGAACAACAATCTGCACCGCTGAAGGCCTACAAGCTAAAAACGGTCACTTTTGGTACTGCAAGTGCACCATATTTAGCAATCCGGATCCTGAAAAGGTTGGCTGATGACGAGGAACACAATTTTCCCGTGGGAGCAAAGGTGGTTCGTGAGGACATTTACGTCGACGACTTGATCAGCGGAGCCGATTCTGTAGACGACGCTAGGCAAAAGCGTAACGAGACTCGTCAATTGTTAGCCTCTGCAGGATTTCATTTGAGAAAGTGGACAAGTAACGAGAAAGCGTTGGTGGAGGACATTCAGGAGCGAGATCGTGAAATCGATTTTGAGCTTCCGTTCGGATCACTGAACCATGTTAAAACACTGGGAATTAAGTGGTACCCCATAAGTGACTCATTTTCCTTTCAGAATTTTCAACCGCATACTAAAGAAATATGGAAGAGGTCAATGTTGTCTACGATAGCTAAATTGTTTGATCCACTTGGCTGGATTTCACCGTGTATCATCACTGCCAAGATGATGATGCAACAACTTTGGAGCCTCGGTTCGAACTGGGATGATCCCATCCCCTTGCAGTTAAAGGAGCAGTGGGAAGCTTTTCGCCGAGAACTGCCACTGATAGAACGCATCAAAATTCCAAGGTGGGTCAACACGATGCAGAATAATAAGGCGGTGGAGTTGCATGGGTTTTGCGACGCCTCGATGAAAGCATTTGGTGCAGCGGTTTATGTTCGAGTTTTGGACAGCGATGACAATATTCATGTTCATCTCATCATCTGAAAGACCAAAGTAGCTCCTTGTAAGAGGACCGTGTCTCTTCCGCGCTTGGAACTTTGTGGAGCAGTAATTTTGGCCACTTTACTTCAATACGCTGTCGAAATTATGAAGGTTCAAACGACTTACGCATGGACAGATTCCATGATTGCGCTTGCCTGGATACGTTCACCGCCTGCAAAATGGGACACGTTTGTAGCTAATCGCGTCTCCGAAATACAACGCCTAACCACGATTAATGCATGGAGGCATTTACCAACGCACCATAATCCCGCTGACCTAGCATCACGAGGCGTACTCCCTGGAGCTCTTGAGTCACTGGACTTTTGGTGGAGAGGACCGCGTTTCTTACATAATCGATGGGAGTTTGAGGCTCCTGAACAGCCCTTAAACATTGACACAGAGGTAGAGAGACGTGCAGTCAGAGCACACTGTGTTCACAGCTCAAACGGCGATAGCGTTAGTGAGGTGGTTCACCGGTTTTCTCATCTCTCAAAAGTAACGAGGGTTTTAGCTACATGTTTGCGATTCGCCTATAATTGCAGAAGAACGAAAGATGAGAGGAGATCGGAGCCACTAACCCCACAGGACTTATCCGCGGCAACATTCCTCGCAGTCAAGGCATCACAAAAGGAGATGTTCCCGACGGAGCTGTTGGAGATGGAAACAACGGGCAGAACACCAAAACCCTTGTGCGCACTAAACGCATTCATCGATGCTCACGGGATCTTGCGTGTGGGAGCACGCCTGCAGAATTCCACCCTAACTTATGAGGAGCAGCACCCCATAATGCTAAAAATGAATCACCACTTCACCGGTCTGGTAGTTCGGGACGCTCACGGCAAAACATTCCATGGTGGAATTCAGCAAATGGTTGCCTACATCAGACGGACATACTGGATTGGGCAGATTAAGAGGATTGTCAAATACCACATGCACAGGTGCAACGACTGTTTTCGACAGAAGGCCAAGGAAATGCGGCAGCTGATGGGCAGTTTACCAGCAGCACGGGTACAAATATCCAGACCATTTAGCCATACTGGCGTCGACTATGCAGGGCCGATCGAATTAAAATCTTGGAAAGGTCGCGGTGGAAAATCATATAAGGGATATTTCGCACTTTTCATCTGTTTAGCGACGAAGGCGATTCATATCGAGGTGGTGTCTGACCTAACAACTCGAGCGTTTTTGGCAGCTTTCCGACGCTTTACGGTACGACGTGGAGTATGCACCCAAATATATAGTGATTGCGGCACAAATTTCATCGGAGCTAACGCCGAACTACAAAGGATGTTACGGGATGCGCAGCATGATTGGAACGAGGTCGCTGGCAAATTGGCGAATTTAGGTACCGAATGGCATTTCATTCCCCCCGCTTCTCCTCATTTTGGAGGACTATGGGAAGCCGGGGTGAAGTCGGTCAAGTACCACTTGAAAAGAGTAGTCGGCAACGAGAGGCTTACCTACGAGGAACTCGCCACGCTTCTGGCACAAATAGAAGCGTGTCTGAATTCAAGGCCCTTATGCCCTCTTTCCGACAACGTCGATGACTTAGAAGTTATCACGCCAGCACACTTTCTGGTCGGCGAACCCCTTTAAACAATACCACAAGGCGACAGCGCATTGCGGAAGGCGGGATATCTGGACCGTTGGAAACGGCTACAATTATTCCTTGATACGTTTTGGCGCAAATGGAACACCGAATACCTGTCGCGACTCCAACAACGACCGAAATGGGTCAAAACCGAAGGCGAACCAAAAATCGGCGATTTGGTGATTATCAAAGACGAACGTCTTCCACCGTCTCGTTGGAGCCTAGCAAGAATCCAAGAAACTCATCCCGGATCTGACGGATTGACTCGTGTCGTAACCCTTAAAACGAAATCAGGGCTCCTCAAACGACCAATCGCAAAAATATGTAGCCTACCAACCAACAAAAGCAACGAGGACAACACACTTCTATAAATATATACATTTAAACACACAAAAATCTGAAATCAAAAAAAAAAAAACTGGATAATGACAATTAAAACATTCACTACACGACAATATCAACCTAGACCTATCACATATTAATATACAGTCCACATCTAACACAAACAAAACGTTCACAACCAATCTATACGCTATGGAAAAGCCGTCGTATCAAAAACACGCGATTTCGTAACATAGCCATTTCACAATCATATAACTAAGGCATCGTAGCAAAAACATGTCATGCATAACTTAACACTTAACAAATAATTACTAGCATATTCGACTAACACAAAACCACACAAACCAGATCGAACACAACAATCGTTGTAATCGATTATCGATAACACTACGGAACAAAACCAGCACATTCCTACCTTATCACAAATAAAAACCAAAACAAACCAAAGTTCAAAATACTCGTATATATATATAAAAATGCACTTATGCGCCGAGCATAATATTTAATTGCACTCGCGAATATACACACACACATATAATTCGACTGCTGATTGTAGTAAATGCAAAAAAAAGCATAGGGGCGGGCTACAGTCCGCTTGGGCGAACTGTTGGATACCCTATTCTTATTCCTATATCTCATAAGTGGGCGTGACAAAAATTTAAAGGATTTTATCGAAAAAACTAAGCTTTTGTAAATAAAAACGCTCCCTAGCTCAAACTTTGGTTTTTCAATAAAATTGTTTTATTTAATTGTGGGCGTGTCAGTAGGCGGATTTAAAAAAAAATTAAGTATGAGCATAAAGGGCACCTAGAGAGTATATACTATAAATTTCAGCTCCCTAGCTCAAACTTTGGACTTTCAAAAATAAAAATAAAATAATTGTGGGCGTGTCAGTAGGCGGATTTTGAAAATATTTACACATGAGCATAAAGGGCCCCTAGAGAGTATATATTAAAAATTTCAGCTCCCTAGCTCAAATTTTGGTTTTTCAAAAAAAATATTTTATTTAATTGTGGGCGTGTCAGTGGGCGGATTTTGAAAATTTTATGTCCCAAGCAGTTTTATGGGCCAAAGATCATATATAAAAAATTTCAGCTTTCTAGCTCAAAATTCAATTTTTCCCAAAATTTGTTTTATTTAATTGTGGGCGTGTCAGTGGGCGGATTTTGAAAATTTTATGTCCCAATCAGTTTTATGGGCCATAGATCATATATAAAAAATTTCAGCTCTCTAGCTCAAAATTCGATTTTTTCCAAAATTTTGTTTTTTTGAGTTTGTGGGCGTGTCTGTGGGCGGATTTCAAAAATTCTTAAACTTGATTATTTCGGGACCCTAGAGAGTATATGGTTAAAATTTCAGCTCTCTAGGTCCAGTTTAAAGGCCTAATTTTTGCCGACGGACGGACGGACGGACGGACGGACGAACGGACGGACGAACGAACGGACATGGCTAGATCGACATTACTATCGATGCTGATCATAAATATAGTAACTTTTAGGGGTCTACGGGCAATATTAAGGTATGTTACAAACTATGCGTAAAAATTAATATACCCCTAGAATAGGGTATAAAAACAAATTAACTAATGAATTTAAATTATCACCTGCGATTCAGCAGCCATCATCTTCAACAGCATCATCATCATCAGCATCAGCATCATCAGCATTATCATCGTTATCGTCGTCATCACCGTCACTATAAAATTCACGATCACTATATTTAACCGAACACATAAATTATACAAACAAACAAAAAAAAAAAACATAGGGACGGGCTACAGTCCGCTTGGGCGAACTGTTGGATACCCTATTCTTATTCCTATCCCTCATAAGTGGGCCTGACAAAAGTCTAAGTATAGTTAAATTGTTAGGAACGCTCTACATATTTTGTTATATAACATTTAAAGGATTTTATCAAAAAAAACGCTCCCTAGCTCAAACTTGGGTGTTTCAATAAAATTGTTTTATTTAATTGTGGGCGTGTCAGTAGGCGGATTAAAAAAAAAAATTAACACATGAGCATAAAGGGCCCCTAGAGAGTATATATTATAAATTTCAGCTCCTTAGCTCAAACTTTGGATTTTCAAAAAAATTGTTTTATTTATTTGTGGGCGTGTCAGTAGGCGGATTTTGAAAATATTTATACATGAGCTTAAAGGGCCCCTAGAGAGTATATATTATAAATTTCAGATCCCTAGCTCAAACTTTGGATTTTCAAAAAAATTGTTTTATTTATTTGTGGGCGTGTCAGTCGGCGGATTTTGAAAATATTTATACATGAGCTTAAAGGGCCCCTAGAGAGTATATATTAAAAATTTCAGCTCCCTAGCTCAAATTTTGGTTTTTCAATAAAATTGTTTTATTTTTTTGTGGGCGTGGCAGTGGGCGGATTTTGAAAATTTTATATCCCGAGCAGTTTTAGGAGTCATAGATCATATATAAAAAATTTCAGCTTCCTAGCTCAAAATTCGATTTTTTCCAAAATTTTGTTTTTTTGAGTTTGTGGGCGTGTCTGTGGGCGGATTTCAAAAATTCGTAAACTTGATTATTTCGGAACCCTAGAGAGTATATGGTTAAAATTTCAGCTCTCTAAGTCCAGTTTAAAGGCCTAATTTTTGCCGACGGACGGACGGACGGACGGACGGACATGGCTAGATCGACATTACTATCGATGCTGATCATAAATATAGTAACTTTTAGGGGTCTACGGGCAATATTAAGGTATGTTACAAACTATGCGTCAAAATTAATATACCCCTAGAATAGGGTATAAAAACTACACTTCCGTTGACACTTTAAATTAAATTCATTACAATACTATACTATAACTACAAACAAACAAAACCGCACGATCGCCATTCATATTTATGATAAAACTATATTGAACTGGACTTAGAGTGGAATACGAGTGCAAGGGAGATGCACATTGTACCTTGCACATGCATTTATAAATGTTTACATTTTTTATATTGAATTTCGTCTTTTGTCTGTCCTTGTCTATCTCATTGGACAAATATGTTTGATTATATGTCAGAATATTAATCGTCTCTCTCTTTACATGTTCAAAATGGAACTTAAGAAGGTCGGCAAGTTAGTCAACGTCAACAGGATCGTCATTGAGGTGGACGAATATCATTTTCCATTCAGGAAACTTGTTACAAGGAAGGAAGTTGTTACGAGCTCCTACAAGAAGATGAATGAAGGCAGTTTGCGAACTACGTTCACGGCCGGGGAGAATGTTGAGAGTTCAATAGGATCCACAATATGGAACACCCTGTCATAGCAAAATAGAATAGTTTGATACATTGAACTATGAACAAATATAAATATGTATTATTGTATTTTATATAAATAATGAATGTAATGAGTCTACGGAATAAGTGTACTGGCAGAGGTCGAATAAAAGCCATATTATAACGTTGTGGACGCCTTTGTTTCTTTGTGTCTTTTTGGTTTTCTTTATTTTATCTAGTGAAAAATACATGTCGTAACACTAATTAAGCAATATATGGGTTATTGGAATGTCCGGCGATTCGAGCTGACTTGACGGAATAATACCAAATTAATTGTATAAAAGATAAGTATTTTTGGGAAATAAAGCACTTGTATTTTGAAGTCCTGAAGTGGAGAACCTTTTTAGTTTTACCACCTTGCGAGCTGCAATTATTTAGGTAATCCTGCTCCAGTCCACCAACGTGTCAGAATTCTCACCTTAGGTGCAGTCCGCTGCTAAAGGTTCGAGCTGAAGGCACCAGTGCCTAAGCGAGAGGGTTCTACCCACACGAAGTACGTTGGCCACAGGACCGGTCAACGCTACACATTTGTCTATTGACCAGCGCTGCCACTTAGTTCAAGAACAAGTACAACATTTACTACTTACAATTAATATATTTTTTCTATTACTGAACTCACATGTGAGGTAATACTCCACTACAGCACTAAAATAAAAACATATATAATAAAACAAATATGAGAAGAGAAACCTTAAGAAAATACAATTTAAGTTCACAAAAACAATAATAATAACGATATCTCAGTAATACAAATTACATTAAATTAATTAAACACCCTTATTATCGTTGTCAAAAATCAATTATTGATAAGCGACTAAATTTATTAATCAATCGATATTTTGGTACATACTATGAATGTCAATTAACAAATTATTCATCTATTGTGAACACTGACAAGCAAAATGCGATAGAGCACGTGCGTAAAGCTATCTCTTTCTGAAGTGCCGCATTTCTTTCTTAAACGTCAAGAAAAAATTGAAGCATACAATTTCAGTAATTTGCAGAAATTGTATGAAAAATTATTGCGATTGTTAATAAAGAGTATATTTAGGTGAAATCAAAGGGAAATTTTCTCCTTTATTGAGGAAAACCCTGCGAAAGTATGTCAGGGCAAAAAAAATATATAAAAACAGTGAACATGTTGACTAAAATGACTTGTGCAGCTCCTGATGCAGCAATTTAAAGGCATTTTCATTTTTTTTGTACAATTTTGTTATTAATTAATTGTTTCTGTTCGTTTGTACTTAGTAGTATTAAAAATATGTATATAGCAAATTCGTTCAACCTAATTTGTTTCCAAAAAAAAACATTTTTGCCAAAAGTTCATTTTTATTTCTCGTACACAATTCTACAATATTTTTTTCGTATTACTGTTCAAAAATAGTGTTTAGATACTCCTTCTTAACTTTATAGCGCAAATAATTTGATTATTCTATTAATAATTTGATTATTCAATTAATCAGCTGAGTACTACTATTGGGAAAACGTATTAAAATTTAATTTTATTTTGTTGTTAGTTGCTTTGTTTAAGCTCATGCTTTTGTGACTGCTTTTTGTTCATAAGATTTATGGAAGTGAAGTTCCAGTCATTGTATCTATTTAATACATATTATTTTATTTTTCAAAAAAGCAATTTTACTCACATTTCGTTTTAAAAATGTTGTTTGACAAACAAAAACAGCGAATGAATTCTCTAAATTTATTTGTCAGTGACGAATTTGTGACTGACTGAACATTTTAAAGCTATCAATATTTTCAACAACCAAAACAATATATAGCGGAAACGACTTGTCCCTATTTAAGTCTCCACAGCTGCGTTTCTTAACGAAGTACCCAATACAGTAATATAGAATTTTCGCTCAGATAAAGCATAATATATTATTTATTACTAAGATATTGTTATTATTTGTATGAATAACATTATATTCTCGTGTTGTTATTATGTTAAATATGTTGAATCGAAGGAAAAAAGTAAAACATTAAATATGTTGTCCTTACGAGTAAGGATTTAGTACAAGTTCAAAAAACAGGTGGCAATGGTGCGATGGTAGTGTATTCACTAAGTGATTGACAGGTCGTGCGTTCGAATCCCGATCAGGGCCATGATTTTTATAAATTGAATACACACAACAAAAACTGATCTCCCTAAAGCAATTTAGGCGCCAGCTGTTGAGAAAAAAAAAATTCCATCGCACCAAACTTCTTTCCTATCCTTCTATTCTTTCAGTAAGTAGCACCCAAAAATAGGCAATGAATTGCTAGGAGCTACTTGCGCAACAAACTAAAATGCCTGCGCTGTGGTTTTACCATTATAAGGGTACTGTGTCACTACAGAAAAATGAAATCCCTTTAGCGCACGCAAATTATAAAAAAAAAAAAAAAAAAAAAAACATACACCTTTTTATGTAGCATAAGTGGCAACACTGCTCATGAAATCATCTTGTCACCAACTACCAACATCTATGCGGCATTTCATGCCCACAGAAGACCATTTTAAAAATGTATATTAGATTCTGGAAGGAAATTAAAAATATATAATAAAAAAATAATTAACTTAAAACAACACTCATAAAAATATAAAAACATAGGGGCGGGCTACAGTCCGCTTGGGCGAACTGTTGGATACCCTATTCTTATTCCTATATCTCATAAGTGGGCGTGACAAAAATTTAAAGGATTTTATCGAAAAAACTAAGCTTTTGTAAATAAAAACGCTCCCTAGCTCAAACTTTGGTTTTTCAATAAAATTGTTTTATTTAATTGTGGGCGTGTCAGTAGGCGGATTTAAAAAAAAATTAAGTATGAGCATAAAGGGCACCTAGAGAGTATATACTATAAATTTCAGCTCCCTAATTGAAAGTTATTACACCTTATTGACCGCAAAAATCGTAATAAAAAGAAGTAAAAACTAAAAACAAAGCCGAAAAACTTTTATGTTTGAAATTTTAATTCTTTTTTATTAGCACGTATGCATTTCGGTTCTCAGCTGCGGAACCATCATCAGCGAGCGACAATTAAACAATTACAAAAGAGATTAGGTACATATGTTATACATAGTTGGTTAAATAAGTTAAGTTAAGTAAACATAGTGAAGAGAGTGACAAAACAGTTTCTAATTTTTCTTTTTTAATAAGTTGAACAGAAGAGAATCAATTGGTCCAGCTTCCAAATTCATCAAGTTGTCGTTCAAGTGGATATGTATCGATTCATAGGCGTCTAGTTTGTGTGGTTTGTTTACATTTTTTATGAGTCGGAAATTATTGTCAAATAATGTAATTGTATGTCGATCTGCATTACTTGGGTCAAATATGTGTGCCGCTATAGCTTTGTCAATCTCTTTCTTTTTCACAGATCTAAGGTGTTCATTAAGTCTAGTTTCGGCGGCTCTTCTCGTTTGTCCAATATATTTTTTCTCACAATTAGAACAAGAGATCTCATAAATTCCACTGCATCGATGAGTTGGTGTGTGGTCTTTTGTGGAACCCAAGCGCAATTTTAGTTTGTTGTTGTTGGTGTGGATTATGTTCATTTGGGCTTTGGCTTTGGCTTTCAGCTCCCTAGCTCAAACTTTGGACTTTCAAAAATAAAAAAAAAATAATTGTGGGCGTGTCAGTAGGCGGATTTTGAAAATATTTACACATGAGCATAAAGGGCCCCTAGAGAGTATATATTAAAAATTTCAGCTCCCTAGCTCAAATTTTGGTTTTTCAAAAAAAATATTTTATTTAATTGTGGGCGTGTCAGTGGGCGGATTTTGAAAATTTTATGTCCCAAGCAGTTTTATGGGCCAAAGATTATATATAAAAAATTTCAGCTTTCTAGCTCAAAATTCAATTTTTCCCAAAATTTGTTTTATTTAATTGTGGGCGTGTCAGTGGGCGGATTTTTAAAATTTTATGTCCCAATCAGTTTTATGGGCCATAGATCATATATAAAAAATTTCAGCTCTCTAGCTCAAAATTCGATTTTTTCCAAAATTTTGTTTTTTTGAGTTTGTGGGCGTCTGTCGGCGGATTTCAAAAATTCTTAAACTTGATTATTTCGGGACCCTAGAGAGTATATGGTTAAAATTTCAGCTCTCTAGGTCCAGTTTAAAGGCCTAATTTTTGCCGACGGACGGACGGACGGACGGACGGACGGACATGGCTAGATCGACATTACTATCGATGCTGATCATAAATATAGTAACTTTTAGGGGTCTACGGGCAATATTAAGGTATGTTACAAACTATGCGTCAAAATTAATATACCCCTAGAATAGGGTATAAAAAGACAATCAATTTGCAATAAATGCTCACCCATTTGATTGTTTGCTGTTGCTTCTATTTTTTTTTTTTGATCAAGTGCATCTGTCAAACGAGGAAATATTCTTTTTATTCCACCTTTCTCTAGGAATAAAAAGAATACATTCCATTTATTCCAGAATGAATAAAGAAACACCGAAATGGATTATCCGGAATATTCCATTGAATAAAGAAACGTAAATGGCTCAGTCGGAATATTCCGAATAAACAGAATGAATAAAGAAACACAGCGAGTATGTCAACTGATAACATTAATCCGCCTGACGCCGCTAGAGGTCCACCACAGCGAACATCAAACTTTAAATAACTATTTCACTCTTTATTGCCTAGTCCATAGTTTCTTTTGCTTTTTTTAGAAATCTTAAATTGTCAGGTTTAGCAAGTTTCCTCACAGTTGTTACTCATATGCCAATATTAATTAAATAAATTCGTTCAAAAATTTAATTTAGAAATATTACTAGAGCCATTATGTACGAGTATATTGCTGCTGCTGTGTCCTTTTTCCTCTTCAAAGTTTCCTTCTTATATTTTTATTGTACCTACCTACTTGTGATATATGAATGAGGACCCTGTAGAAGGGGTAAGTGAGTATTCGAATGTAGAACCAACATATAATATTACGCGCATATTGTTGGATATATTTTGTAGATGGTATTCGCGACTTTCTGTTTGCCAAATAAATGCTCAAAGCTTGTCAAAGCATATTGATGGGTTTAGGGTTATTTTTACGAACTCGAATATAGACATCGTGTGTGTTTCGGAGACATGGTTGTCATGCAGTACCTTAATTATAGATGGTGGCAACAAATTATATAGAGCTGATCGTGCAGGCAGGCGCGGGGGAGGTGTGGCTATTATTGTTAAGCAAGTTATTCCTTTAAGAATAATATTGACATCGACCGAAAACGACGATATATTCATAGAAACTACGAGTATATGCGATTTCAACAAGTGTTTGGTGGGTGTGGTTTACAAACCACCGCATATTATCGATACTTGTACTGCAACTAGTCTTATATAAATCTGCTAGATGTAATTAATGTCAATGTTCGAAATTTTGTAGATGCATTAAAAACCATTCACATCTCTTCCATAAACACCTCATGTCCAACGCATTTTAGTGCAACCAATGCAACGCTATTGGATGTGTTTTTGGTTAAAAGGAAGAGTTATGTAAATTCTTGCAATCAGCTGAGCGTGCCTGGGTTTTCTAAACATGATCTGATCGTATTATCCTACGATTTACATACATCTGGACATAGCAGAAAGTGAGAAAACAATATTTTTTCGAGATTTCAAAGGGATTGATCAGAATGCTTTGCTAAATGATGTGCTCTCAACCGAATGGCACACACTCACACTTTCGATAAATAATCTGTTTGAATCACACGTTCCAGTACAACATATTGTTATTAATAATAAAAAATGGGAATGAGATAAAATACAATTCCTATCATCAAAAATAGATGCTGCTTATCTAAGGAGGAAAAGATTGAAACTACCTGTCTTTCAGCTATATTTAAAAAAAAACTACGTAATTTGGTTAATTTAGAAGTAAAAAAGTCGAAGTCGAAATTCTTTCGAGAAAATTCAAACCTGGTCTTTCTACGAAAAAGATATGGAATAACATGAAGAGCGTGGCCGATCCCATAGATTCTGATCTTAGACATTGAATCAAATGTTTGCTAGTGTCTCCATTATATCTGCGGCGCCTTGCGAAGAATTTCCTGCAATCAGCTTAAATATGGGTGAAGTATGGAAAACTGTTTCCGCAATCAAATCGGATGCGAATGGTTTGGATCTAATACACCCTAAATTTTTAAGAACTATCATCGCACATATAAAGGGTTTTTCAATAAGAGCGGCTTGTGGAGCCGTCCTGTTGGAACCACATGTCCTCCGATTTGACGCCGTTAGACTATTTCCTGTGGGGCTACGTCAAGTCTATGGTCTATGCCAACAAGCCAGCGACGATTGATGAACTTCGTACGAATATCGAACGTGAAATTGCAGCAGTATCGGCCGATTTATGCTGGAAAACCGTCGAAAATTGGGTTCAGCGTCTGGATTTCTGCAAGCGTGCCCGTGGTGGTCATGCAAAAGAAATCGAGTTCCATACAAAATGGCATCGAACGTACTTTCACAGGAATAAAGAATTTCATTGATATCCCAAACCGTTTTTGTTTTATTTAAAAAAAACTTTTGTAGCGCTCTTATTGAAAAACCCTTTATTAGGTACCGTATGTTACTTATACGAGTATGTATAATAGCATTCATACTAAGTCAACCTACCCTACAAAGTGGACAATTTCACAAATAGTTCCACTCTAATAGTATGCTAATAGTAACATCAAAGAGTATCGGCATATCGCAATCCTTCCATTTCTATCGAAGGTATTCGAAAAATTTATTAACTATCAAATCGTAAACTACCTGAATGGGCAAAGATTACTCACTGCTTGTCAATCAGGAATTAGAGCACACAATTGCTGTAGAAGTGCAGTATTAAATTAAGTAGGGGAATTGCGTATGGAGATGGACAAAGAATGCGTATCGTCGTTATTGCTATTGAACTTTTCGAAGGCATTTGACACAGTTACCACACAAGATACTTTTATATAAGTTACAGAACTATTTTAATTTTGAGTGGAGGGCACTGAATTTGATAGAAAGCTGTCTTACCTTTAGAACCCAGGTAGTCTTTGTTAATGGAAATATGCCAAATTTCCTAGCGACTAATGCAGGAGTTCCTCAACAATGATCTACCACAAGTTCTTAAGCATTGCAAGATCCAAATGTATGCGGACGATGTGCAAATTCATCTTAGCTATCCCCTTGGCCTAGTCGAAGATGTAACAGCGCGAATTAATGAGGATTTAATAGCGGTATCTCAATGGTACGGATTTAGGCTAAACTCAAAAAAGAGCCAAGCAATTGTTATATCCCGCAGCGCTGTTGACACATCTCACTTCCCAACAATTGAGGTAAATGCTTTGGATTACTGCAGATCTGTTGAAAATCTAGCGGTGATTTTGTTTATAGCCTACGATATGATCATGGCTCCGAGTACACAGTGTTTTCAAAATGCGATTGCAAAACTATCTCAACTATAAAATAATAATATTTCTGTTCGACTTAAAGTTCAAAAAAAGTCCCCAATACCTTTTTGAGAGACTCCAATTCGCTAACTCAGATAGAAATAAAATTCTTATATTGCCAAATTCTAAATTCAGATCAAGTCAAAAACATTTTTTTGTATATTCTGTAAGATTATGGAATTCACTTCCCTTCAGCGTTAGGGGATTGGACAGCAGGAGCGGTTAAGAGAAGGCACTAACACCGCATTTGAATAGATGAAAAGTGTAAATAACTATGCTTTCTTTAAACAATCATGTACTTTAACTTCAGTAGGGTCTTAGGGTTTAGCTCAAATTTAAATTCATATATTTAATTATAATATCAAATTGAATCAATTGTAAATTATGTAATATAGTATTAACTTAAAAGACTGTTAGTCTTACAATGCTACTTATGTGAATGAAATAAATTGAAATTGAAATTGAACATATTATACGAAAATGCATATACTTCACATTTTTTTCATGTAATTAACTAAGTAGAAATAATAAAAAATGCATCATTGCATTCGAGCAAAGTAAGGTATTTATGCTTAGACCAAGACTTGGCCTTGAGATTGAATTCTCTCCAACCAGTATTTCACTGTTGATGTTTCGACTAAGACTTGGCCTTACGTCATCCGATGGTTACATGTTTTTTTTATAGCATTGTAGACCCCTCCTACAGTGGCGTCCAACTAAGTGGCCCGAGTGTCCGTTGGAAAATTGTCGGCTAAGTCACTCAAGTCGCTGGAACCGACAGCGCGTAAAGGACTTCGTAAAAGTCCAACGTCCGGATCTTCAAGGGGGTACTCGGTATCAAAGATGCCTTATTTGAGCTACCGTAACTGCTCAAAGATGAGCAAGTTACGTGGTGGAAAGGTGTACGGTCGGAGGCCGTTAAATGGATACGAATATTAAGGGAACAGTTCGCTCCCCAACGACCAACACGCGTTATAAATAAGCTGGTATTTGAGAGGAGGCAAAAAATAAATGAAGCAGCTGACCAGTTCATAACGGGAAAAAGAGCATTGCTTTAAGGACCCTCAAATCTACCAGAAGACCACCTCATCGACATGAAGCGAATTTAGCACCTTCAGCAAACTGACTTCCCTGGCCAAAATTATGAACTGCACCTAATAGGGAAAAAGGATCACCCAAAATGTAATCACTGCCATCTAGGCCATACTAAGAAAGAATTCCGAAAATTTGCCAAGTAGCAGTAAGTCAACCTGTATGCTTCAGTTGCGATAAAATTGGATTTATCCAGAGAAATTCCCTTATTGCATCCAAACCACCAATAAAGGAAATGTGATATTTTGATATTAGGACGCATTAGGTAATATTCCAATATTGCTGATGAGAGTTCATAATGTTGAACATGTAGCCTACTAGATACGGTAGAGGGAACGAGTGTAGCTAGTAGAGCTCTATCGTCTTTTAGTGACAGAAAAATACCCGTTCAAGAAAAGATAAGTTGAAGTCAGCAGATGGGGTGCCATGATACAAAGATATTCAGTTGGCAAGTGCCGAAGCAACCAAGGACACATGTTTGATCGGAGTTGACTTTCTTGAAAGATACGGGATAGTGATGAACCCTGCTGGATGTATGTGGTTCTTTGACGATCAGCCGACAATACTGGTACACCATAGAACCCACTACCACAGCAACGTCATAGTTTGTATGTCAATACTTCGTTCCCATTTCATCAATACGGGATCCTCCAAATCAATAAACTAAACATGTCTCTTGGGAACGTCTGACAAACATCCAAGAGTATCAAATATTCATGAGAAGCTTCTCAAATTTGCTGTTCGGATTCGGCGTAAAACTGTAGGTCCCCTCTAATTCGCATGAAAGTGATTGGAGAAGCTAGGTTCTAGGACCTGTATGGGCCGTGAAGGCCGTATATCCTGTATGGGCCGTTAAGGCCTAATATGTATGTATGTGAACATGTTAATCATGAGGATCCATCATGAAGTCCAACGAAGAACCACATTACCAAACCGAAAAGAATATTCGCCGCAGAAGCTGTATAGCATCTCCAAGGACTCCCTGCCATTGCACGTTGTCAGCCCAAAACGACTAGGGAATGCAACTAAAAGCCGCATTAAAGAGTCAGATTCATCTATTCATTGGGAGCGGTTCTGGTTCGAGGGGAGGGCCACGACGAACACTAATCGAGCACACCAGCTGAAGGGGAGGCATTAGCGGTTGCCTGCAATACCATTCGGTGTTACATAGAGGGAGCGGAGGTAACACTTCTTACAGACCACCAGCCCTTAAGATGGCTTATGACGTCGAAGTCCCCCAGATGACGATTAGCGAGATGGGCACTCCAACTAGCCATACAATATCAACATACGATACCTAGAAAGACGAAAAAATTACGTAGCAGATGCTTTATCAATCCCATCGACAAGTTAGTGAATTTAAAACTAAGGACGACATCCTGAGAATGATTATTGAGGCACTTGAAAGTACCGACGGTACTTAAGGTGAAGCATGTGCCATCAAGGGTTACATTGCATCTCATGGAGTACTGTAAAAATATGATCCGGAGTCAGAAGATGCAGCCCTGGAAGTTCCCGAGCAATATTGAAAGCTTTCCACGATTCACCTACTGCTGGATATTACGAAATTGAGAAAACTTTTTGGCTTTGACTGTACGTCAAGGATTCCGAAATGTGTCAGCCATATAAGCCGCTTCGACTCATGGGAGTCTATCAAACCAAAGCTAACAACCATAGATTTCAAGCATTGTCTATCGACCTGTTTGGTCTTTTGCCTGCTGGCAAAGGCTATACTGCCCGTATTTTCGTAAAGGCCGTAACTAACATTTTCACACTTTCGATATATAGAGGAAAATGCTAAATTTAGTTCCGCAACCTGAAGATAAAACATGAAAAATGCAAGAAAAAATTTGTTTGGATGCTTAATGTGTGCTTTATTTTTTGAAGTAGTTACAAAAGAACGATTGTTAGGTGTTCGGGAAATAGGGTAGATAGGGCTTTTAAGCTTTATCTTATAAGAAGCCCTATGTACAACAAGTAATGGCTTTAAAACTAATTATTCTATAACTAAAAAAAAACTTATATATAAATTTCATTTATTTATTGGAAAAAATACTTTTTATTACATAAAAACATAAAATTGTGTCACATAAAACCTTACGAAATAATGTCAAAGCAAACTAATAATATTTTAAAATATATAGTAAAAACTGTCGGTATATCTGGAACTCCTTTTCTCCCTTTTTTTTGTTGATTTGAGAAAGTTACCTTAATCCAGGGTTGCTTCATTTTCGGATATTGAGAGATTATTCCAGAAATGCTTTCGGTTTTCAGGAAACAATTGAAATAAATTTTTTTTATATATTCTTTCCTTTCGAATGCGATTCCCCTTGGTTGAGAGCGTCCAAGTGTCTCTGGCTTCAGAAATCCTGACTTCATATATTGGCTTTTTAAAAAGTTAAGAGTAAGAAACTCGGAATCGAAAGCCCGTTTGTAAAACAAGTTGTTGCTTCCTCTCTCTACTTTTAAGCAAGAAATGTCGCGCAAATATGGTCTCGGATTGGTCTTGTTTATTTTGTGCAGAGAAGAGCAATCAGGCCAGTCATAGAAATCGGATACAGCCATTTCCTTTACAAAAACTCTAGAAGAGTTTGCGGCTTGAACACAGTCGAAAAAATCCTGAAAGTCATAAAGTTTTCCCTTCCTTTTCATTGAGAGTTCGACTTGATGGTGGAAACTGTCAGCAGACATAAATGAATGACCAGGTTCAAAAAAGTTTAATGTTATTGATTTTGCAGATATCTCATTGGAATTGATGATCATTATAAGGTAAGAAAATAACGTCCAGTTTTTATTTTGAGCTGCGCAGTTATCAACCCATACACTTATGTGTACTTTATCCCGGTGGTGCACAAAGAAAGCGTGAAAAGTGCTTATTATGTCCTCTTTCTTTCGCCCGGAAGTGCCCTCGTGCCAAATTGCAGCAAAAGGGATTTCTTTGCTTTTTGTTCCAACGGGCACGAAACTTTCATTGAAAGCTATAATCCGCTTGGAGAAGCCTTAAAACCTTCCAAACGTGGTAGCATGATCACTTTCTGTAAATCAACAGATACAACAAGGGTATCTGGTGCAATTTCATTGGCATCAAATTTGCTGTGCTTTTGATACTCCGCTCGTGTCAACGCTACTCGGTCTTTGTGATCACGCCAAGCTTTGCACACCTCGCAGTTTTCTTCATCGCTGCCCTCGACATTCAACTTATTTCCATGCATAGTCGTATGCAATTTGTGACTTTCACATTGTTCGCATTCCTCATGCCCAAGAGAAGCAAAAGAGATGTTCATTTCCCGCACAATTTTGCAGAAAGCAGGGTACGAACTTCGAAGGTCGGGATGGCTATGAATAAGTTCGTTATGCATTCCTTTCATAGTAAGGTCGCTTGGTAAATATAGACGGAGAGGAGCATGCTCTCGCCGATAGTGGGAAATCGTCGGATTATACGACTCAATGAACGCTTTAAACTTTCCGACGTCCAATTGGGCAACCGAACGCCCACATCGCCCGCGCTTATCAACAAGGGGTGCCAAGGAACCTTGAGGAGTTATTGTTATAACATCATAAACCACGCTGTTGTTTTCCTTTGAAAATCCCAAAGTTGTCAGGTAGAAGGCTTTACAAACTGCTAATTTTAAACCTTCACCATTTTTTAAAAAATAACAGAAGCTAAATTTTCTCCTTGAGGGTAGGCTATTTTTTTTGTGTCACGAGCAGTATCTTTTTTTTGTGTTGAGCTTAATATGAATTGTCGCCTTTCAATCCAATCTAAAGACCAAAACTGAGTATTAATTTCAAATCTCCTACCTTCACAAATTTTTGAAATGCATTTTTTAATGCATTTTTCTCCACACGGTGGTCAAACTGGATGTTTTTTAGATTCCTTTTCCATTCTTTTAATTTTTGTCTCCTTAATTGACAGCCCTTTCCTTTTCCTCTTTTGTTTCAATTTTCCGTCATCTGCGAGGATTTCCATTACCTGTCCTGAGTTGTTGGTCTCTGCACTTCCATTAACTTGCTCCAAAGTTGCAATAATTGGTGTTTCGATTCCTTTTTGACTCCCTTTCTTGCTACCGCCAGCAGTGAATAAGCCATTTTCATTTTGTTGTGGAACATTTTCATTTTCGGAATCACTACTACAACTATTTTCCGGAACATAGTCAGGATCCACTTCAATATCAGGGATTTTGTTATTTTCACATCTTAAATTTGCTTTCATCAATTCAATCTTTTTATTTTGATTAATATTTAATGCTAAGTTTACTAGCACTCGTGCCCTATTCATTTTGTTCTAACACACAACCTTACCGCGTCAAAAATGATACCAACTGATACACAATAACGCACCTTCCAATTAAAATATATGAAACAAATAGTAAATTATTTAGACAGGATTGAACATGAACATGTTACTGCAAGAAAATACGTGACGAAACATAGGGCTTTTTAGAAAAACATGGGTAAATTTTCTCTATTCAATGTGTTATAAAAGGCCCTATATCTCAGTTAGGGCTTTTTTTAAATATTGATGTATATGTTTTGTACTTAGGGCTTCTAGAAATTTGAATTTTCTATCGCATTTGAAGCTCCAGCATTTTGAAATAAATAGAATTAAATCGGAGACAAAGCCCTAACTCCAAATATGCATTAATATCAAAATTGAAAATTTTGTAGATAGGGCCTTTACGAACATAGCGGCAGTATACATGGATATTCGTTGTGGACGACACAACCAGTCCCTGGGTAGAATTATTTGCCCTAACCGAGGCCACAGCTAAAAGATGTGCAAAAATATTGCAACACGAGGTTTTCCTGTGGTACGGTATACCAAGGCGAGTGATTATTGACATTGCCGCCAAATTTATATCCTCTATTATACAGTACCTGACAACGCTTCTCGGCAGAAAACAAATACTCATACCTGTAAACCACCCACAACCAAATATGATTCAAAAACACAACTAGCGATCTTTGTTGGGAATCAACATGATCCAGCATCTACCATCAAACCAAACTACTTGAGATATCTCAATAAACAATTAATGGTTTGAATTACTATCGAAAGATGTATGAATGAAATACGACTTCGTTCATATGTCCACCACGCGAACGTATGCAGCGGTCGATACGTTGCACCCAATTTTCGATTACTCGGCCGCACATTTCGAACGATACGGCCGCTATTGCGTTCGATGAATAGGAGGACAATCTACTGTATGTGATGTGGACGCAGTTGATTTTTCGCTTGTTTCAGTTAATTCTAGCAGTGCTTCATTATTATTTCTATTTCTATTTATTTATTTATTTATTTATTTATTTTATTTCTTGAATTGCTTAAACAGTAAGATACAATATCTTATAAATAAGTGATAAGCATAAAAACGAACTAATAAATGGATGCTACGAGTATATTGATAAAGGAAAAAAGAGGAAAAAAGAAAACTAAATTCACAAAAAATAAGTAAAGAAATTAGGTGTAATTAATTAGCGGGAAAAATAGGTATTTAATTCTTTTTTTTAATCTAGCGGTAGATATTATCCAATCTTCTTATGCATTGAGGCAAAGAGTTCCACAATCGAGTAGCGTATATCAAAAATTGACGTTCAGATACAAGACAGTTCTATTTAGGTACAGTAAGCTGACCGGATCTGTTAGAAGAGGGAAATCTATTTTTTTCGTAAAGATATGCGGGTTGATGAGTAAGTATAATATTCGAAAAACGAATAAGTTACGATACTGGAGAAGTTTATTAAAGGTCATGTTGTATAAACGTTTTGAGTAGGCAGAGACTCTATCAAATCTGCGCAATTCAAAGACATAACGAACAATGCTATTAAAAGCAACGTTTAGTTTTCTTTTAGACTCATAACTGCAATTGGCAAAGATTTCACAACAGTAAGTGAGTAGGGGCACGACCAATGTTTTTGGGAGTAAGGTACGTGTCTCGAGCGGAGTGAAAGAGTGGGAGACCCATAATGTTCGAAGGACTCCATAGCTCTTTCCTACTGCCTGTTGGATGTGCTTATCGCAGGAAAGATTACGACTAAAGGTCATGCCGAGGCTTTTTACCGATTGAAAATACTCTACAGGGGCAAGACCAAGGTTGATGGAAGGAAAGTATGACAGGTCTAGGGGCTTTCTTGGTAATAATTGGATGAATTGATGTGTGATGACTTGTTTCAAAATTGACACCTTATCTTCGAATAGCAAACTTAAAAACAATTTCATTTGCTTCAGTCACCTTTGCAGTTTGAGCATGTTTGATCCCATTCCTTGGTTAAGGGCGTCAAGTTTCCGCGATGCGATATTCAAAAGAAAGTCATCCCATTTGTCGACATCGCGACCGAGTCCCTCAAGAGATCCAAGAGCTAATTCGTTTCGTTGAATATAGTTTCTAGTTCAGATGATGACTCGGTAGTAACAGGCTTAGTTGATAATAGAGACGTTAGGACTTCGTCGACCAAAACACATTTGTTGTCGAAGTACGACACCAATTCATCCCAAGCGATTATGTAGCTTGCTGCGGTTAACAATAGATTCTGTATGCATTGTGATGCTCTTCCGATTAAACACCATTTATATACTGCAACTTTTCGACACAAGCAAGCGATGGGTGATTAGCGATTAAACGGAACCCAATCAAGATATTCTGCGTTGAATGACGACAATCCCATTGTAGATTTTCCTCAGAAATTTCAGCTTTGACATCTGATTTAAGAGATGCGTTGATTGCTCCTAAGGCGTCATGTTTTCTTTAAGCTTTGTTCAGTTCTCGATTAGCGCTGTTTTTCTCGCTTCCACTCTTTGCACACAACTGTCGACAGTTTTTAATTTTAGTTTCTCTTATTACTAGGTAGTAGCATTAATTTGAAATAATTTATATTGCTGATTCAAATAAAATTGCAATTGATTTGGTTTCGACATGTTTGTACACTGAATTCTATTTGCGATATTCGATTAAAACTGTTTTTTAATACGAAATCATGCGATTAATAGAAAACCCAAGCCGCCCGTTGATTCGTTGCAACTGAATAGCCATTTGGAAAAAGTAACGCTGCAATGGTAACAGATACCGCCACTGCGACAGCTTCTCTCTCACGATTCTGCAAAACGGCATACATACATATTTTGTATTCATGTACATAATATATGCACGATTTTTGTAAATTGAAACTGTTATTAGAAAAACTAGAATGCATGTACGATTTGATACGATTTCGATTAAATGATTTTACACAATTAAATTATAATTCAGAGAACATTACAATTCTGGTGAACTCTAAAATCTGGTTCCTTTTACATAATTCCGTAAGATAGAAATGATAAGTCGACCGTTGGCTTCAGTTTGAAATTAATGATAGAGAAGTGTGCTTAAAAACGATTTTAGGAAAAAAAAAATACGATTAAGTTGAAATGTATTCTACTGATTATTTCATTAAGAAAAATGATTGATTAAGAATACCAAACTGATGAAAATAATAAATTATGATGATCGATTTTCTTAACAGAAAGGCTACAGTCCGCTTGGGCGAACTGTTGGATAGCCTATTCCCATTCCTTTTCATCATTAAGTGGGCGTGACAAAACTCTAAGTAAAGGGTTTTATTGGAAAAACAAAGTTTTTGTAAAAAAAACCTCCCTTAAACGTGGGCATGGCAGAAAACTTTATGTAAAGGAATTATTCAAAACGACTTTAACTCACAGTTACGCGTTAAATTAGATACCTAATTTGTTATCTAGCTAACACCATACCTAAGTACTGTAAGCGAAGAAAAATTAGCTGCGCTAAAAATGCAATCGATTTGGTGGTTAGCTATCATTATGACAACTAATTTTAGCTATTAGTTTCAGGTTGTGTAACTAAGCTCGTAAGGTTGCCAAAGTAAGTTTTGGATGACAACTAAAAGCTGGTTAGTTTTTTAGCTCAAACTTTGGTCTTGGTAGTAACTAATGACTAAATCAAAATTTATTATTTTGCTATAATAGTGATAATTTATTGAATTTATTATGCATACTACGTTTAAAATAAAAATCAATTGAATGTCCCTTTCATTTTACATCAGCTTATTTTACAAAGAGCTCGTTGGAGCCAGGGGCGGACTAGGAGGCAGTGGCACCCGGGGCGGTAAAGTAAGCTTACACCCCTTAAAAAATTTAAGTGAAAAACATGAACACTAACAAAGATTTTATTTAAAGGTGCTTTCGAGCTTTTATGCACTGAATGTTTCGATTAAATTATCAAAATCTATATTTTTTGTGTGCTCCTTTTCAATTGAAAGTATAGCCAGATTAGACAACCTATTTTGGCTCATTGTTAATTTCAGATATTTTTTAATTATTTTAACTTTAAAAAGCTTCGTTCGCATGATTCCACTGAGACGCAAATCGTTAAATAAATTCTCATCGCCAATGATAGACTCGGTAACGAGTCTGAAAAGTCCCACTTAACGATAAAGCTTAAAAATTCAAAAGCTGTCCAAATTTCAGCATCCTTTAAATTTATCTTTGCAGCTACCGCATGTGGCGCCGTATCCGCCTGATTTCCAATCAGCACGGAGTCCTTCTTCCGTTCCATGGAGCAATATTTTAGGTTGAAGAGCTAAAAAAACTGACGCAATATCTTCCATGGCCAGAGACCGATGTATTAGTTCAATGAAAAATTTGTCTTGACATTCTAGCATGGCTCTGTGCGTTTCTTCTTCCAAAGTCAAGCCAGCATCTTGAGCCTTTTTGCCAGGCATAATTTTCTTTTTGTTTGCCCTTCCCCACCTTTCAATTGAAATATCTAACTCTGCGCATATTCCTCGTGCGTAACTAATGGCCTTTTTACGGTATTATCACGATTTTCATGCAGAAAACTCGCAAGTGCCTTTTTTTATTAAAGTTTTTTCTAAAGTGAGTCCTGGTTTCTGCACGCATTTCTCTGCTGCATCAACTTCTTCCAAAATATCGGACCAGAAAGAAAGATAGCACAAAAACGTAAAGTCGCACACAGCAGATAAGAGTATAGTCGCAGCACCCCTTGAATTCAAATTTTTCTTTTGAGGATCACAAAGGAGTTCGAGAGTTGAAACTATCCTTACAAAATGTTACTTCAATGGCTTAACAGCCTCGTGATGAGCGCTCCATCTAGTGTCCACAATTCTCTTGACTGGCACACCTACATTTCTTATTAGAATATCCCAACGATGAGTAGATGCTGAGAAAAAGGTGTAAGGTCTTTCCACTGTCCCAAAAAACGTTGTACTTGAAAAAGTGCTTCCCAAAGAGTGAACTCCACAAAGGTTTAAAGAGTGTTTTGCACATGGCGTAAACAAAGCTTTTGTATTAATTTGCCGAATTAATTTTTGAACTCCTCCATGAATACCCGCCATAGTCGCAGCATTATCATATCCATGAGCCCGGCAAAGGTTAATGTCAAGACTATCTTCATTGAGTTGTTTTAAGATATCGTCGGTAAGTTCTTTGGCAGTCTTTCCAGATGTGGGAAAAAAAACCCTAGAAATGATTACCTCACCTCAACATTTCCATCCTGGATGTAATCGTATCTTATATCCTCACTCATTTGATCGATATGTGATTCATCAGGTGTGCTGTCAAATATTATGCCAAAGTACTTTGCTTGGTGAATGTCTTTCACAATTTTCGTCCTAACTTCTTTCTCCAAAAGGCTCGTAAATTCATTTTGAATATTCTTCGACATATACGCGCTGAATCGTGTCTTATTCTTATCACCTATCGAATGCTCGATTCTCAGCAAATGCTCCTTTAAAACTGGGTCATATTTGGATATAAGTTTCACCAATTCTAAGAAATTGCCCCTATTGTCCGATGACAAGTCTTCTCTGTGGCCTCGAAAAGATAAATTTTGACGAGCAGGAAACAATATTACGTCCAAGAGACGACTTAGAATATCACACCTTTTCTTTTTTTCTGCACGCATTGACATTTGCAAATTGTTGTCGATTGTGTTTTGCAACTTTAAGCCCATTTCCAAAGTTTTCCACTTTTATATATATATAACGACGTTAGGTGGCGATCAGATGCCTCGTGCTCGAATATCTTCGGGTTGAGCTTCCACCACATATTAAAACCGGTGACGAAATATTGTGATTCATTGCATGCAAATAACCGAGAGCAAAAATAAAACAAACGGTTCGTTTAGGTTACTTAGGAATCAACTTTGTTTTACATAATTGTGTTTTTATTTTGTTCTATGTGCAAAGAGTTATTTTTGGGTTAGCGATGGCACCCCCTGTTAGGCTGCCACCCGGGGCGAACCGCCCCCCCCCCCCCCAATTAAACCCGAAAAAAGGATATTTTCCCAAAATATCTTTAGAAACAGCACGGTATATCTGTGTTTAATGTTACTTGACTAAGAGATCTTTGCAACAACTAAAAAGGTTCTTAATAGTCGAAAAAAGGGTATTTTATACAAAATGCCGTTAGAATGCACACGGTGTATCTGTGTTTAATATTATTTGACTAAGAGGTCTACAGCTAATCTAACTTTTGTGCAATTCTGCTTGAACTATATACTTTGTGAATGATTTCTTCAATAAAACGGTTATTTTCAAAAAGTAGGGCGAGTCAGTGGGCAGATTTTAAAAATATTTACACATGAGCATTAAGGGCCTCTAGAGAGTATTTATTTCAAATTTCAGCTTCCTGGCTCAAACTTTGGTTTATCGAATTGGATTAATTGCGGGCGTGTCCCAAATTTTGAACTTAATTATTTCGGGCCGCTAGAGAGTATATGGTAAACATTTCAGCTTACTAGTTTCAGTTTAGGGGCTTCATTTTTGCTGACGGGTCTGCAATATCAAGGCATGTTTCAAGCTATGAGTCAAAATTAATATAGGTACCCTTAGAATAGGGTATAAATATAGGGACGGGCTGCAGTCCGCAGTGTCCGAAGCGATGTAATCCCATAACTCGAGATTGGCCGAACCGATTTTGATGATTTATACTTTGTTGGAAAGGTATTTTCTCAGTACGGGTTTAAAAAGGTCAAAAAAATAAAATTTCAAAATGTCTTATTTTGACCAGCCAGCGTGTTACGACAGGTTTTTTTTCGATTTTTTTCAATTCTTTTTTTGCATTTTGTATTTATTTATTTTGGTAACAACCAAAAAAAGAATTAAATTTGAATGTAACATATCGTATCACAATTGAACTGTCAGATAGACACGCAACATAACGCCATCTATTATCGATCAATGGAGAAGCCAATTTTGTTTCATGTGTGGTGGCGCTGTCCACGTTGACTGTACCATTTGATCCAGTTGCGCTGTTTCTTCATTCGTTGCTGTTTCAGGGTACATATTGCACTTTGCGAATTCGTGTTTTGTTCGATCGAATAACGTTTGCCGGCCATTCCGCATTACAGATTCGGATTTCTTCATTGCGATTTTGTGAGTTTTTGTGAATTAAAATTGATATGAGAATATATAGAAGAATAGAAATGAGTGTGTTCATAGGTATTGGACTATTTTCATTTCATTTGAACAGTGGCGATTGAGCGATTGAGGTATTTTGCGAATTTGTGCTGTGTTGCATTGTTGGTTGGCTATTGGGATTTGTCTGTAAGAAGTGGTACGTTTCTATTGGTGTTTCATTGTTTTAAAATTTTCTATTCGGGATTTCATTGTATTGCAGTTGTTCTTCATAATGCCACCAACGAAAAGATCTAATTTAGGCCGACGTTCAGCTGGTGCACGAGCAGTGTCGACTCATCATGCGAATATGAGTCAAGAAGATAGAGAGATTGCGCAACAACGAAGAAATGCAAACCACGTCCAAATTCGTGCGCAACAAACAGAAGAACAACAGCAGGCGGTAATCGATTCGCGTAGATTGGTACAACAAAGTCGTCGAGTAAATCGATGTGGAAGCTTATCGATTCAATGTCAACGAATAAATACTGAAAATAGACAACAAAGAAGAAGTGCTGGCAATGTCAATTTACTTCGAGTAGCATTTCGATATGATTGTGCACTCGATTATCGATCTCTTCCTGCCGTTGAAATTGGATCAATGGTTGTAGTATGTCCACATTGCAACGCATTGAAATTTCCAGGAGAAACACCTGGATGGTGTTGCCTTAGTGGAAAAGTTAAATTGCCAACATTGCCATCGCCACCGGAGCCATTGCGATCGTATCTAGAAGGCGTAACAAGAGAATCAAAGCAATTTCTTGTAAATGTTCAGAACTATAATGGGAACTTTCAAATGACTTCTTTCACTGCATCAATTATCAATGAAAGTGGATATAATCCGTCGTTAAGGTAATTCCTGCTCGAAAGAGTACTCATCCGTTTTCTTTGAATGATCGCATTTAATTAATTTTGAATTCGTCTCTTGGTAACCAGATTCAAGGGCAGGTGCATCATCGTGCTGGGTCGTTATTGCGGCTTCCTGATGGCGAATACAATTTCTTACAAATATATTTCATTGGGATCGAGAGCGATGAAATAAACCGTCGTAAAGTGCATTTGATGTGGATATCAATGTGGAGGACTGTAATTCGATTAAAGCAATCAAATACGTTTGCAAGTATATTACAAAAGGTAGTGATATGGCTGCGTTTGGTGTTCCGGATCCAAATGCCGATGATGAAGTAACGCGGTATCAAATTGGAAGATATGTTAGTTGCAATGAGGCTCTTTGGCGAATTTTTTCATTTCCAATTCATGAACGTCATCCAACTGTAGTTCATTTGGCTTTGCATCTGGAGAATGGTCAATGTGTTTATTTCACTGAACACACTGCCATTCAACGTGCTGAAAGACCACCAGCTACAACATTGACCAGTTTCTTTTCGACATGCGAGAGTGATCCATTCGCACGAACATTGTTCTACTCTCAGATGCCGCGTTATTACACTTGGAATGCTTCATCGAAAAATTTTCAACGGCGAAAGCAAGGCGAGCGAGTTCCGGATTATCCAGATGTGTTCTCAACAGATGCCATCGGTCGTATTTACACAGTGCATCCATCTAGAAATGCAGAATACTTTATGTACTATACTTTATAATACTAATGTTTCTATTTGCGATTACTGTTGGTGAATGTTCGTGGGCCAACTTCATTCGAGTCACTTCGAACCGTCGCGTCGATGGAGTACTCTGTCCTACATATCATGATGCCTGTCAACATTTGCAATTGCTGGATATAAAAGAAAGTGTCCGAAGCGATGTAATCCCATAACGCTAGATTGGCCGAACCGATTTTGATGATTTATACTTTGTTGGAAAGGTATATTGTCTTGCAATAGTTTCGTTGTATTTTTGGGTGGGCGAAGTCCGCCGGGGCCGCTAGTATATTATAAATTTCAACTGCCTAGCTCAAACTTTGACTTTTCAACAAAATTGTTTTAAAAATTGTGGGCCAGTGGGTGGATTTTAGAAATTTTATCTCCCGAGCAGTTTTAGGACTCAAAGATCATATATAAAAAAATTTAAGCTTTCTAGCTAAAATTCTTAAAATTGATTATTTCGGGCCACTAGAGAGTATATGGTTAAAATTTCAGCTCTCTAGGTCCAGTTTAAAGGCCCAATTTTTGCCGATAGACGGACGGACGGAAATGGTTAAATCGATATTACTATCGATGCTGATCATAAATAACGTATTTTTTAGGGGTCTACGGGCAAAATTAAGGTATGTTACAAACTTCGCGTCAAAATTAATATACCCTTAGAATAGGGTATAAAAACGAGAGGAATTACAAATGATGTAATGTAACTGCTTGCATAATTGATGGTAAATCAATAAGCTGTTGGATACGCGCCTTTGTTTCATCTGTGGAGTGTGACAGAGGAGGCAATCAGTATTGCCCAGCCCGACTCGTAAGCTGATTGATTGAAAACATTTTCTACGTTCACCATATTGATTTGCACACCAAATTCGTGTCGAAAGTGTACCACCCTGTTCTAAGCTTTCGAAGTTTAAAAAAAGGCTAAATAAAAAATTATTTCAAATTAAATTTTTGTGTGTGATATTTAATAAAAGTTTGCTAAATGAATTATGTTATTTCTGTTGATGATAGTGGCAGTGACTCAGTGGTTAGTGCGTTGGACTACTAATCGAAAGGTCCGGTTCAAATCCAACCGGGGCCAAGTAGTAACATCTAGAGTTTTTGCTACTGCCTCACCTCTTGTAAACGTCTGACCAACATCCAAGAGTATCAGTTGTCATGAGAAGCGTCTCAAATTCGACGTTCGAATTCGGCTTAAAATTGTAGGTCCCTTCCGCTTGGCACAAGCAAATGGTTGGAGAATCTAGGTTTAAGGCCTTATATGAGCATTTTTTTGGTCCATTCGGATAAGTTTATAGTAGAAACTTGTTTCTCAAATAATAAAACTGCTATATAGCCAACTTGATCTGGCTTTAAACGATCATGTTTAATGTAGATATATGTATATATATATCTATGTACAAGAAAAAATCTATTGCATTATTTGGTTTAGACATGCAATTCTCTAAGAAGGCTTAGTAAAATCCAATTGCGGTTGTCATTTGGTAAGTTGACCTGTTTCTTTTCCTCTGTTTCTCCATTGTGTTCGGCAAAATGAATACATTAATAATAATACGAGTATATGTAATTTTGATAGTGTCGACATGATCTTAAATAATGCATCTATAGCCGTGTTTTGTAGATAAGGCAAGGGTATAGTTAGCTCAGATCGTATTCTATATTCACTTTTAATTTTTAATTTAAAAGTTGGTATTAGTTGCATTATATGTCAAAATCTGAAAGAAGAACTGTCATCGATACAAATAAAATCAATTTTACGATTGCGCAGAAAATAATCTTAAAAACTAAAATGGATAATAAATCAAAAGCGGTGAGACAACAAATTAATTCCTAATTTCTTTTAACAACCGTTTTTTTTAATTACAGGTGTTACTACAATTGTTGGACTCAACGGATGACGACAGAAATTCAAGTTTCGAAGACTTTTTTACAAGCAGAATGAGCCCCGATGATTCTGAAAGAGATGAAGAGAAGCACGCAAACATCACACACTTCATGAAATTTATCGACGAATACAGTGAGGCTGACTTTAAGTCCCATTTTAGACTGAATCGTTCTACAGTAGAGCAATTGATAGGCAAGCAAATGAGTCAATAAAATGCGGCAGTTTTTGAAGCTTTCAATTTCTATTTTTTGCAGAAAATTATTCCCAATCTGATACTAGTGCCATCTTTTAAAGATTATGGCCGTCTGACAAATCAGCAAAGATATTTCAATTACATTCATTCATCTACAAGAATGGTAGTTGAAAATGCCTTCGGGTTATTAAAAGGAAGATTCAGGAGGTTAAGCAAATTTACGGAACAACGACACCTATATTCTTTAAACAAAATTATTGTCAGTGCATGTGTTTTCCATAATATATGTATCAATGATGATCAATACATTGAATTGGACGAAGAAATAACTGCTGACCCTCCATCGGAGCAAAACCCAGACCTTGAAAATATGTCACCTAGAAATCGACGCCAAATTCTGTTTGATTATTTATGCCAACAAAATATACCTACTGTAATTGCAAAAAAAAAATCAAATAAACACATACTTCAAACTAAATTTTATTTTATTTCTTTAACACTTTTTCAATTAGTTCGGTTTTTATACCCTATTCTAAGGGTATATAATTTTTGACGCATAGTTTGTAACATAGGTACCTATATTGCCCGTAGACCCCTAAAAGTTACTATATTTATGATCAGCAACG
Source organism: Portevinia maculata (assembly GCA_949715645.1). NCBI lineage: Eukaryota > Metazoa > Arthropoda > Insecta > Diptera > Syrphidae > Portevinia > Portevinia maculata. The sequence goes on along the minus strand of OX454527.1, from coordinate 171,429,774 downwards.
ATAGTAATGTCGATCAAGCATTGTCCGTCCGCCCGTCGGCAAAAATTAGGCCTTTAAACTATACCTAGAGAGCTGAAATTTTAACCATATACTCTCTAGGGTCCCGAAATAATTTTTGAAATCCGCCCACAGATGCCCACAAACTCAAAAAAACAATTTTTTCGAAAAAAACAAATTTTGAGCTAGAGAATTTTTTTATATATGATCTATGACTCCTAAAACTGCTCGGGAGATAACATTTTCAAAATCCGCCCACAATTAAATAAAACAATTTTATTGAAAAACCAAAATTTGAGCTAGGGTGCTGAAATTTATATTATATACTCTCTACCGGCCCTTTATGCTCATGTTTTATTTTTTTTTAAATCCGCTTACTGACACGCCCACAATTAAATAAAATAATTTTATTGAAAAACCAAAGTTTGAGCTAGGGAGCGTTTTTTTACAAAAGCTTCTTTTTTTTTGATAAAATGCTTTAAATATTAGGCTAATTGCACACACACCGATTTTGGACGGCCGATTTTATACCTGTCGTCCAAATTCCAATAGCGAACCACATGTGGGAACGGGACCTGGCTCACACGCCGACCGCTGATCGGTGCCGGCAAAATGCCGGTGAGCAGCCGTCCACTGCCACTGTATCGCCGGCAGTATCGGGAAGTAGTGGCGTACGTGATTAAATACACGCTTGCACACGCACCGATTTTTTGCCGACCATTCTATTCGACTGCTCTCGCTTCATTCAGTGTGTGAAATTGTAGGTACATACTACGTTTAAAACTAGTTCTGGTAGTGCGTTTTAATTAAAGTGCAATGGGTGATTTAATTGACAATGATGTCCTTATTTCATAGATAGGATGAATGATTGATAGGATGAATCCAGTACTTGCGCTTAATCCTACGGCGCTTAATACGGCGATGCAATAACCACATAGCAACAACTCGTTTAGGATTCATTATTATTAAACAATAACCTCGTGTCACGATCAGGACAACAAAGCAACTGATTGTTAGACCGGTAAAAATCCGATGAGTGTGCTAGCACCCTGCTACCGGTAAAATGTCGGCCGATTTTATACTGTCCGTTCAAAATCGGTGTATGTGCAATTAGCCTTATATAACAAAATATGTAGAGCGTTCTTAACAATTCAACCATACTTAGACTTTTGTCACGCCCACTTATGAGGGATAGGAATAAGAATAGTGTATCCAACAGTTCGCCCAAGCGGACTGTAGACCGTCCCTATGTTTTTTTGTTGCCATGCTGATTTGTTTTCGAAGTACGCCTTCCAGCACTGAGCCGTCGCTTCATAATCGCGATCATTGCGAAAGATACGTTGGGCGTAGTAATCCGAACGTGTTAGTTTTCTTTTTTGCGCACCAGGCGTTCGCGATTATGTACCTGATGCCGAAGCAGATGATGTAGAAGGAGGTGATGTTAACGAGACAATTTCAAGAGAATATACTCGAAGTTGATGAGGACGTATCCGATGTGGTTGGCAAAGGAACTGGTGGTAAATTCTCTGAATCCTATTAAAAAAATGTTTAAAATCGGATATTCAGTTCTAGAAAACACTAAAATGGTATTTTCCTACCGCGAATAGGGTTTCGACACCGACATTAATTGATTCACTCTTTGAGTAAATCGGTTTATCACCAAATATTTCCTCTATCTCTTCCATAAATGGGCATGGGGATGCACCAGTTCATTTGCTAATATCCTTTGCAGCCTTGTATGCCCTCAGTAAGGTTTGCATTTTGGCTTCAAGGGGATTTACCTTTATATCCGAGTCCTAAAATGAATTTCTATATTTATACCCTATTCTAGGGGTATATTAATTTTGACGTATAGTTTGTAACATACCTTAATATTGCCCGTAGACCCCTAAAAGTTACTATATTTATGATCAGCATCGATAGTAATGTCGATCTAGCCATGTCCGTCCGTCCGTCCGTCCGTCCGTCCGTCCGTCCGTCCGTCGGCAAAAATTAGGCCTTTAAACTGGACCTAGAGAGCTGAAATTTTAACCATATACTCTCTAGGGTCCCGAAATAATCAAGTTTACGAATTTTTGAAATCCGCCCACAGACACGCCCACAAATAAATAAAACAATTTTTTTGAAAATCCAAAGTTTGAGCTAGGAATCTGAAATTTATAATATATACTCTCTAGGGGCCCTTTAAGCTCATGTATAAATATTTTCAAAATCCGCCCACTGACACGCCCACAAATAAATAAAACAATTTTTTTGAAAATCCAAAGTTTGAGCTAGGGATCTGATATTTATAATATATACTCTCTAGGGGCCCTTTAAGCTCATGTATAAATATTTTCAAAATCCGCCCACTAACACGCCCACAAATAAATAAAACAATTTTTTTGAAAATCCAAAGTTTGAGCTAGGGAGCTGAAATTTATAATATATACTCTCTAGGGGCCCTTTATGCTCATGTGTTAATTTTTTTTTAAATCCGCCTACTGACACGCCCACAATTAAATAAAACAATTTTATTGAAACACCCAAGTTTGAGCTAGGGAGCGTTTTTTTTGATAAAATCCTTTAAATGTTATATAACAAAATATGTAGAGCGTTCTTAACAATTTAACCATACTTAGACTTTTGTCACGCCCACTTATGAGGGATAGGAATAAGAATAGGGTATCCAACAGTTCGCCCAAGCGGACTGTAGCCCGTCCCTATGTTTTTTTATTTGTTTCATTAGCATTTGATAAAAAGACTTACAAAACCGGCAGAAATCATATCCTACACAATATGGGAAAACGCCAATCGCCTCTTCCGAACTTGGCTGAATTCCTTTTTGCGAGCGCTGTAAAAATGCAAAAAAGCCGTTGTCTCCTCTTTCGTCCAACGTTTCTGTTCTCTTTAGTTTAAAAGTAAATGTAAGTAAATTTTGATTATTTTAATTTTAATTTTATTTGTTTACCTCTTGGCCATTGTTATTCATATGTTTGCAACCTGTTGAATTTGACATTTGTTTTTAAAAACGTTCAAGGATGTGTTCGCAGTGTTTGTACTTTAAAAGAGTGCGATTTTAATTATTATATTAAAGCAAGGATGCAAATCCAAACGTATTTTTTGAAAGATTTTTGAACATCATAAAATCCTTTGTGCTTGACAGCAAGAAAAAGAAGGGATGCTTATTTTGAGGCAAACTTTGAAGTGTTTCTTTAATCGACGAACACATCCACTATCTCTGCATAACAATCGAATTGGTACCAACCCCCAAGTAAGGAATATTTTTTTTCCCAACTTATTTTACCGCCATCTAGTCGCGAGTTAAACTGTAGCATTCGTGAAAAAATTAAAAAAAAATAAATATATATAATAATATTTTTTCTTTTTATATTTTTATTTACTTTATTATTTCTTAGACGAAGTTACAGGGTTGCTTAGTACTATTATTAACCATGTAAGTCTGGTTCTTCGATCTTACTGTTTACGATATTTTAACTGTACTAAGGACCATTTCGTTTTGTCCTGAACCTATATTTATATGTGTTTCGATCAAGATGAAGCCAAGCCATTCCTTGGGAATTTTCCATATTTATTTTTATTACTTCCATCTGGTCAGCGTTTGGTATCTTTCGAGATAGCGATGATGTTTGGGTTGCTGTGTTATCTTTCTTTGCTGACATATGGTGGTTCGGGTTATGGTTATTGTTTGGGAATTTTGAATTTACATCTGTTCGACGAATGGTATCTTGGGTTGCTTGTTTGTTTGTTTAATGGTATTAACTCCCCCCTTGGTTAAAATATAGTGTCCTCACTATTATTAATTCCAAACCTATTTAATATTTTAAAATATTCTACTTGGTTTTGAACAGCTCTTTTTTCACTTATTCGTTTTTGTATTTTTGAATATATTGATACGCTAAACATTATAATACTTATTAGGATTATTGTATAAAATGTGTATAGTATTGGATGTTGCTCCAGTGGCAATATAAATTTTTTCAGTGATTTTATATTATTAAATTTAAGTTTCGATTCTGATTTCAGTATTTCATTTATGTAAATATCATCTTGATTTTTATTTTTTGCATATTGTAATATTGTTTCTTTTTCATTTCTATATTCTATATCGTTTATAATAACCGATCTACTTATTTTAATTAAATGGGTTCCAAAAACTGTTTCATTATTTATTTTATTCGAACCTGATACTATAATTGAGTCGTCAGTATATTGTCTGACCTGCTCATTTTGTTCCTGAATCACTTTAAAATTGGATTCTTCATTTTCTAACACATTTGTTGTACAATTGTCTTTAATTTTTACAAGTTTACATATACAGTACGTTCTCGATTAACGCAACTCTCGATTCACGCAACTCCTCGATTTTCGCAACAGCTGAATTTATATCATTGTTGACTCAGTAATCGCAACTCTTTAAAAATTGACTCGATAAGTGCAACTTTTGTTTTATATGCTTGTCTTTATTTACTCAGGTTCTTGGTTATGTTTGTTTTTCACTGTTGCGTTACATTTTGTCTCGGCAGTTATTTTGTATGTTGTCATAAGTTGTATGAATGTACATCATATGTATCTATACAATGCAAGATTTTCTTTTTAGTTTAATGAATTTTGTCCAGTGATCAGTCGCTTGTGTGTTTCGAAAAAAATGGGTGAAACTGTCAATTAAAAACAAAAGCGAAATTTTAGAAAAAAAATAATAAAGGAGCTTCAATTAAATCATTATGCCGTGAGTATAATGTTCATAAATCTACAGTCAGCAGAATAAAACGAAAAGAGGGTGCAATAAGAAAAGTTGTTTCTAATGCTGAATGTGGACCTGGAAAGAGGATTACATTAAAAGGTGGCCCTAAGATGGAAAAGGCTTTGTACAAGTGGTTCCTAAATCAAAGAAAGCAAAATGTGCCAATTTCCAGCGAGGTCCTAAAAACAAAGGCGTGCTCATTGCATGAAAAATTTAAAGAGAGGCCAGGATCTTTTAATGCGAGCAATGGTTGGGTGACAAATTTTAAGAAAAGGCACGGAATTCGCCTGTTGAAAATTTGTGGAGAAAAACTTTCAAACAAACCCCAGCTTGTAGATCCATTCTTGATTAAGTTTAGGGAAAACGTCAGAGAGCTCGATTTGATTCCCAATGAAATTTATAACGCCGATGAGTCCGGGTTATTCTACCGACTTATGCCCAACAAAAGCCTTTTAGGTTTTAAGGAATCGTCAGCTCCTGGCCGAAAGAAAAGCAAAGAAAGGATCACGTTTCTCGCCTGCACCAACGCATCGGGTTTACACAAAGTTAAGCTTTTCGTCCACATGCCCGTTGTATACAAGGCAAATAAAAATGCTTGGATGACGTTAGCATTCTTTGAACAATGGTTCCACTCGACATTTGTGCCCGAGGTAACAAAATTAAACCGGCCGTAGGTAGGTCTTTTTTTTCATACGTTTTTTGGTACGACACTTTTTAAATTCGAAAGGACTTCCAACAAAAGCGCTCTTACTTTTGGATAACGCTCCTTGTCATCCAAAAGATGGCGAGTTAATAAGTGATGACGGCATGATCGTTGTGATGTGTTTTCCGGCAAATTGCACTGCTATTCTTCAGCCAATGGACCAGAACGTTATAAATTTGACAAAATTGCACTACAAAAGAAGTCTATTGGCGTTCTTAGTTGGATGTGAGGGATCGGACCTTGAATTAAATATTAAAGCATTTAATCTCCGAAATGCAATTTGCCTTCTATCTAACGCATGGGATGGATTGCAGGCAGATCCAATCAAAAAATGTTGGCATGTGTTGATGGCTTCTCATATTGATTGGGAAGATGTGGAGGAGCTACCTTTGAGCACAGTTAGAGCTCAAATTATCAATGAACACGCAGTCGTAAAATCCATATCAACTCTATTCAATGAAATTTCCGGCAACGAATCCATTCCGAATGAGGACATGTATGATTGGGTACGCGAAACCATTTATAATAATGAGGAAATCTATGAAGACAATGACACAAGTGAAATATCAAATGAAAGTGGGCCCGAGGTTGAGATTCCTGCTCCCAAAATAAGGGCTGAAACTGCAATACAAGCTTTCAATACAGCAATTCGATGGGCTGAACAGAATTCAGCCCCTATTGAACAAATGTTGAGTCTTCAAAAACTGCGAGAAATGGCAATTATGAAAAATCTAAGTAGCGAAAAAATCCAAACAAAAATGTCCAATTTTTTTTCAAAAAAAATAATTAAAGCTATACAGAGGACTAAACATATGTATTTATGTACCTATATCTTAATGAATTAACTTATTTTTGGTTTGTTTCTTATTATTTATGTGTTATTGAATACAAATTTGTTGCATTAAATACAATATGTCAGTGCTGGTTTTCTGATTTTAGCTTTGAATCTCGAATTGAGCCAAAAAAAATATTTACTCAATTATTGCAACAACCTCGGTCATTGCAACCACCCTTGTTTTAATTAGTTGCGATAATCGAGAACGTACTGTATTGGAATTCAAAAATTCCTTACATTTATTTACTCTTACGAAGTTTTTACATTGTGCAATATTTGAATCTAAAACAAGTTTCCCATGTCTGAATTCTAAAGGGACAACTTTGAAAAGTTTACATTTGTGTGATATTATAGGATATTTGAATATTGTAACATATAAATCTTGATATTTTAGCATGTGAATTTCTGAATACTCTAAAATATTGATTACGGGTACATTTATTTTTTCATTTTTTACAATTTCTCTTACATCTTTAATGTCAATGCTTTTAGACACAAATGTTCCTTTCTTAGCAAAGTTTATTGTTTCCAATAAGTTATTAATTTGTTCTAATGTTTCTCTTAATATAAGAACTCTATGATTTTCATAAGTACGGATATTTTTGAAGAATTCCTCAAAGTGCTCGTTAATTATTACTTGCTTATTATTATTTTCTATGATGTTATTTAATGTTGTTTTGATTTCTTTTAAATCGTAAGCGTCTGGATTTCCAGTTATGAACTTTACTGCAGTTCCAATGAAATCTAAACTTCTTTTTGTTTTGTGATGTGTTTCTAACTGTTCAATATTATGTTCTATTTTGTTTATTAAATATTTGTCCTCCTCATTGAGCTTAACTACTTCAACATGATCGGGGACTGGTCCTAACAACTTACTTATGTTTGTTATATGGTATAAGAACTTTGTTGAATTGAATAAATAGACCGGATCAGTTTCTAAAAGCACGAATTTACTTTCTTTAAGAGGGAGGATTTCAACGGTATTATTGTTTTGAACCACTTGGCCCTGTATGCGGTTTATTAGGTGTATTACCTTTACTAACCACATTATTATTTTTAATAATTCGTTGGCGGATGTCATCTTTATGGTATGTTTTATTGTTTTTTGTTAAAATAACGTTCTCTTTATTTTCTTCCACAATTACTTCCCTGTAAACAGGTTTATCTTTGTTCCTGTTTTTTGTTTTGACAAATACTTTATCGCCTTTTTCAACTATTTTATTTACCCTATTTTTATTGTGATATTTAAGCACTTTGTCCTGATTGTTTTTAAGTAAATCTTTTGTTTCACAATGAGTATGCCTTTCGAAGAACAATTCGTTAGGTCTTTTCCCGGTTACGCTGTGGATCGTACTATTATATTGTTTCACCGCGTTGTAAATTTCGTCACTGGCCTTGGATTTATGTTCCTCTGCTAGGAGTCTCGTTAGCTCTATTACTGTGCTATGTACCCTCTCTATTTGGGCGTTACTCTGAGAATGCAATACGGGACTGGTTTTGTGTTGAATCGAGTAGCGGCTATAGATTATTTTACTTGTAGGCATGCAAAAGATATTCTCGTTATCCGTCATGACTTCTTCTATGTATGGGTATAGTTGTGTTATGTTTTCTTCTAATACTTTACTGAAATTGTTTTTATCTATTATATTTCTGATGTTTAGATGTTTACTGTATCTATCTATACTTGTTAGGTACATATGGTTATCTATATAAAATATGTCCATGGATATGCTTAAGCCCGCTTTACCTGGTATTGGGGTCTGTCCAATTATTTGCTCTTTTGGCTTGCGTTCGTATTTGTTTTTATTGTAATTCAAACATTCGGCGCAAAATCGTTCTACTTCTTTGTTCATGTTTGGCCAATAATATTTTTCCTGAATTTCTAGTATATTATTTCTTGCATTTCTATGAGCTCTTAAACGTATATCGTTTATTATCTGTGTTTGTAATGTTTTGTTTTGAATGTCCTCCAGAAGTGTTTGGGTGTGTATAATTTTGTATGCTTCAAAATTAGTTTTTATGACCGGTATGATCTCATGCCATACAATCTCTTCACAATAGATAGCGTTTACCTGATTTGGGTTCAATATAGGTTTGAGTCCTTGTGGGACTGTACTTATGTCCCCATATGTTATCGTAAACCGAGAATTTGTCTCAAACAACGTTTCTATTTTTGTATGGTACACACTGTTTCTTTGTTTAACTATTATAACTTGGTTTTTATATGTGTTCAATGGTTTCGTTGTAACACTGCATCTATCGTCCGGACTACTACTCATACTATGATCTGAAGTACTTTGTTCTTGTGTGTTCATATTTATTTTTAGATTTGTTCGTGACAACGCATCTGCAACAACATTTTGGTAGCCTGGTTTGTATACTATTTTTGCACCGTATTCTTCGATAAGGTTTTTCCAACGCTTTAGCTTACTGTTTGGGTTTTTTTCTGATATGCTGTATATCAGGCTTTGATGATCTGTTAGGATTGTCAGATCTGCTATACCATATAAATAATTTCTGAGTTTTTGTAAGCTCCATATTACTGCCAAGAGTTCTTTCTCGTTCGTAGCATAATTTTGCTCGGTTTCTGATAAAGTTCTACTGATAAAAGTAATAGGTTTTCTATTCTGTGATAGAACTGCACCTATTGCAAAATTACTTGCATCTGTAGTAAGTTCTATTGGTTTACTAAAATCAGGTTGAAATAATTCAACTTCCCCTTGTAGTTTCTTTTTTAATAAATTAAAAGCATTTATTGCTGCTTCATCTAATTCAATCAACATTTTCTCACTTTGGTTCTTTTTCACCATACCGTTTTCTCCTCTTAAAAATATTGTTAATGGCTTCGTGATCTGTGCGAAATTTTCTATGAACTTACGATAATAGCTAGCTAGCCCTAAGAATGAACGAAGTTCTTTTAGGTTAGTAGGTAAAGGATATTCTCTAATAGTTTCTACTTTATTTGGATCTACTGTTATTCTTTTATGCTTTATAACGTGCCCTAAGTATTCTACCGAATCTTGGAAAAATTTACTTTTTTCACTACTCAATTTCATGTTTGCATTATATAGAGCATCTGCTATTATAGATATATGTGTTATATGTTCTTCCGGTGTATTCGAGTATATGAGAACATCGTCTATATAGACATATGCAAACTTGCCTATAAATTCTCGCAGTATATCGTCAACACAACGTTGAAATATAGCAAGAGCATTCTTAAGCCCGAACGGCATTCTAACAAATTCATATTTGGCGCCATTCACACTAAATGCTGTTTTTTCTCTGTCTGACTGTTTTATTTTTATTTGGTGGAGTCCGGATTCCAAATCAATAACCGAGAAATATTTAGCATTTCCTAAATTTTGTAATGTCATGGATACATCAGGTATCGGATATCTATCAGTAATCGTCTGAGCGTTAAGTTTCTGAAAATCGATTACCATTCTACGTTTTGGTTTACCATTTTCGTCTAGTCTTTTTTTGGGCACTGTCCAAATTGGAGAGTTATAAGGACTTCTTGATCTTTGTATAATTCCATCATTTAATAATTTTTTCAATTCTTTATTGACAAAATCATTATCCGATATGGGATACGGATATTGCTTTGTCCATATTGGATCTGGATTTGAGGTCCTAATTGTTGCCTCTATGGTTGTAGTAAAGGGTAATCCTTCAGAAGTGTTTTCATTTCTTTGCATTATAAAGTCTATTTTCTTATTATATTCATGTTTACCTTCCGTGTCTCCTGTTATATAATTTATTAATTGTAGATTATGTTTTACTGAATATGTAAATTTATATGCAAAGAAATCTATTTTGGCTTTCATTTGCCTAAGACCTGAATCTCCTAGAATCATGTCAAATTCTTTTAAACTATCCATCTCATAAAAGTTCAAAGTATGTCCGTATAATTTAAATATTTTTTTACTTTTAATAACACTTTCACCGTGTATACTTTTACTAATAACTTGTTTTATTGGAACACAATTTTTACTTATATAATTGTTTGTACAACCCGTATCAATTAAAATATTTATTTTCTTACCCGTTTTTTTATCATTCGGACTTAGGCAAGGGAGTCCGTTGTATCGTGAAAAAACTGATGTTCCTCGGAATAAGCTGTGTCCAGATCTTCTTCTGCTGAGTAGTTTGATACGTTGTCATCTAAATCTTCCTTCGCCTGGTGATTCACTCTCTGGAACTTGTTGGGTACATGGTTGTTGTTACTTTGTTGAGTATCATCTCGATTTCGTTTATCTGCTTCTCGTTTCACATTGCTTTGATTGTTTTGATAGGAATTATTGTTTCTATATTGATTATTTTGATGTCCTCTGAACGGGTTATAATAATTATTTCCTTGATCGTTGTATTGTTGTCTTTGGTTATTATTATTTTGAAAAGGTCTTCTGTATGTACTTGACCCTAACTCCATTGGTTGGGGTGATTCGAATTTCCTTTGTGGCTGCATATGTTGTTGTGGGTATCTCGTAGCATTTGGCACAAAATGCTGGGTATCTCTTCTTATCATTGGTTTGCTGCTTGTCTCTAATTTCTGATATTTATTATCATGGTATATTGTGCTTGCGATTGCATAGGCTTCGCTTAGACTCTTTGGATTATGTTGGTATAACGTATTCTTTGTAAATCCGTTGTTTATTCCCATGATAAATGTCCTTACTGACTTCGTCTTTATTTCACCAATTAATGCAGTTGCTGCTTCGTGATTTTTATAAGTCATATCTATTTTAGAGATGATTAAATTCAAGGATTGTGTAATCTTGTCATGATATTCTAACAAAGACAAATTACGTTGCTCGATTCCACACATTTCTGCTTCAAGAACATATAATGGTCTTTGGTCCGCATATGTAAAGTCCAAGCGGTCTATGATGGCATAGAAATTATTTTTAGTATCACTGTTTATTAAGATGTGGGATGCTGGGCCAGTGATTTTTGTCCGAACTATTCCCAATGCTTCGAAATAGTTGTTATGAGCTGTGTGTTCTTTAATACTGTCCATGGCGTTCCATACTTGTTTTCTCCAGCTTCTATATTCATCCATGTCTCCTTTGAATTGAGGCAAACTTTGGAATAACGTCATTTTGATGTCGTTGGGGGATGTGTAATTCGGTACTATATCTGAGTACACTGTCACATTGCTCCCTATATTAGCGTGGGATTCGAGTTTTATGAGTCGTTCTCCTGCTTCCTTTCGCATCTTATCTATTATAAGTTGCATTCCCTCCATTTGGGAAACAAGCTGATTGATTTTATCTTCTTGTGACATCTTGATTTTTTTGATAATTTGACACTTCACTTTTTTATTAAATTTAAACTTCTTACTTTTCCCTCTTTTAGATCCTTGTGGATATTTTGACTTTAAAGTTGTCTTCTTTTTTGTTTGGCTGGGTTAAATCGAAATGTCGACAGTTTTCCGTGTTGGATGTAAAAGCCCGTTAGCTTATACTCGTGCCGACGTGAAAAGGTTAAGTCGCAACTAAACTTTACACTGAATTATTTAAAAAAAAAAAAAATAACTACCGCAGATATGTAAAAAAGAGAAAATATCTGTTTTTCGATTTCCAATTAATTTATTACGTTAAATTGGTATCCCGGTTGAGCCCCCAGTTAAACTGTAGCATTCGTGAAAAAATTAAAAAAAAAAAAAAATATATAATAATATTTTTTCTTTTTATATTTTTATTTACTTTATTATTTCTTAGACGAAGTTACAGGGTTGCTTAGTACTATTATTAACCATGTAAGTCTGGTTCTGAGCTAGGTCGATCTTACTGTTTACGATATTTTAACTGTACTAAGGACCATTTCGTTTTGTCCTGAACCTATATTTATATGTGTTTCGATCAAGATGAAGCCAAGCCATTCCTTGGGAATTTTCCATGTTTATTTTTATTACTTCCATCTGGTCAGTGTTTGGTATCTTTCGAGATAGCGATGATGTTTGGGTTGCTGTGTTATCTTTCTTTGCTGACATATGGTGGTTCGGGTTATGGTTATTGTTTGGGAATTTTGAATTTACATCTGTTCGACGTATGGTATCTTGGGTTGCTTGTTTGTTTGTTTAATGGTATTAACTCCCCCCTTGGTTAAAATATAGTGTCCTCACTATTATTAATTCCAAACCTATTTAATACTTTAAAATATTCTACTTGGTTTTGAACAGCTCTTTTTTCACTTATTCGTTTTTGTATTTTTGAATATATTGATACGCTAAACATTATAATACTTATTAGGATTATTGTATAAAATGTGTATAGTATTGGATGTTGCTCCAGTGGCAATATAAATTTTTTCAGTGATTTTATATTATTAAATTTAAGTTTCGATTCTGATTTCAGTATTTCATTTATGTAAATATCATCTTGATTTTTATTTTTTGCATATTGTAATATTGTTTCTTTTTCATTTCTATATTCTATATCGTTTATAATAACCGATCTACTTATTTTAATTAAATGGGTTCCAAAAACTGTTTCATTATTTATTTTATTCGAACCTGATACTATTATTGAGTCGTCAGTATATTGTCTGACCTGCTCATTTTGTTCCTGAATCACTTTACAATTGGATTCTTCATTTTCTAACACATTTGTTGTACAATTGTCTTTAATTTTTACAAGTTTACATATATTGGAATTCAAAAATTCCTTACATTTATTTACTCTTACGAAGTTTTTACATTGTGCAATATTTGAATCTAAAACAAGTTTCCCATGTCTGAATTCTAAAGGGACAACTTTGAAAAATTTACATTTGTGTGATATTATAGGATATTTGAATATTGTAACATATAAATCTTGATATTTTAGCATGTGAATTTCTGAATACTCTAAAATATTGATTACGGGTACATTTATTTTTTCATTTTTTACAATTTCTCTTACATCTTTAATGTCAATGCTTTTAGACACAAATGTTCCTTTCTTAGCAAAGTTTATTGTTTCCAATAAGTTATTAATTTGTTCTAATGTTTCTCTTAATATAAGAACTCTATGATTTTCATAAGTACGGATATTTTTGAAGAATTCCTCAAAGTGCTCGTTAATTATTACTTGCTTATTATTATTTTCTATGATGTTATTTAATGTTGTTTTGATTTCTTTTAAATCGTAAGCGTCTGGATTTCCAGTTATGAACTTTACTGCAGTTCCAATGAAATCTAAACTTCTTTTTGTTTTGTGATGTGTTTCTAACTGTTCAATATTATGTTCTATTTTGTTTATTAAATATTTGTCCTCCTCATTGAGCTTAACTACTTCAACATGATCGGGGACTGGTCCTAACAACTTACTTATGTTTGTTATATGGTATAAGAACTTTGTTGAATTGAATAAATAGACCGGATCAGTTTCTAAAAGCACGAATTTACTTTCTTTAAGAGGGAGGATTTCAACGGTATTATTGTTTTGAACCACTTGGCCCTGTATGCGGTTTATTAGGTGTATTACCTTTACTAACCACATTATTATTTTTAATAATTCGTTGGCGGATGTCATCTTTATGGTATGTTTTATTGTTTTTTGTTAAAATAACGTTCTCTTTATTTTCTTCCACAATTACTTCCCTGTAAACAGGTTTATCTTTGTTCCTGTTTTTTGTTTTGACAAATACTTTATCGCCTTTTTCAACTATTTTATTTACCCTATTTTTATTGTGATATTTAAGCACTTTGTCCTGATTGTTTTTAAGTAAATCTTTTGTTTCACAATGAGTATGCCTTTCGAAGAACAATTCGTTAGGTCTTTTCCCGGTTACGCTGTGGATCGTACTATTATATTGTTTCACCGCGTTGTAAATTTCGTCACTGACCTTGGATTTATGTTCCTCTGCTAGGAGTCTCGTTAGCTCTATTACTGTGCTATGTACCCTCTCTATTTGGGCGTTACTCTGAGAATGCAATACGGGACTGGTTTTGTGTTGAATCGAGTAGCGGCTATAGATTATTTTACTTGTAGGCATGCAAAAGATATTCTCGTTATCCGTCATGACTTCTTCTATGTATGGGTATAGTTGTGTTATGACTTCTTCTAATACTTTACTGAAATTGTTTTTATCTATTATATTTCTGATGTTTAGATGTTTACTGTATCTATCTATACTTGTTAGGTACATATGGTTATCTATATAAAATATGTCCATGGATATGCTTAAGCCCGCTTTACCTGGTATTGGGGTCTGTCCAATTATTTGCTCTTTTGGCTTGCGTTCGTATTTGTTTTTATTGCAATTCAAACATTCGGCGCAAAATCGTTCTACTTCTTTGTTCATGTTTGGCCAATAATATTTTTCCTGAATTTCTAGTATATTATTTCTTGCATTTCTATGAGCTCTTAAACGTATATCGTTTATTATCTGTGTTTGTAATGTTTTGTTTTGAATGTCCTCCAGAAGTGTTTGGGTGTGTATAATTTTGTATGCTTCAAAATTAGTTTTTATGACCGGTATGATCTCATGCCATACAATCTCTTCACAATAGATAGCGTTTACCTGATTTGGGTTCAATATAGGTTTGAGTCCTTGTGGGACTGTACTTATATCCCCATATGTTATCGTAAACCGAGAATTTGTCTCAAACAACGTTTCTATTTTTGTATGGTACACACTGTTTCTTTGTTTAACTATTATAACTTGGTTTTTATATGTGTTCAATGGTTTCGTTGTAACACTGCATCTATCGTCCGGACTACTACTCATACTATGATCTGAAGTACTTTGTTCTTGTGTGTTCATATTTATTTTTAGATTTGTTCGTGACAACGCATCTGCAACAACATTTTGGTAGCCTGGTTTGTATACTATTTTTGCACCGTATTCTTCGATAAGGTTTTTCCAACGCTTTAGCTTACTGTTTGGGTTTTTTTCTGATATGCTGTATATCAGGCTTTGATGATCTGTTAGGATTGTCAGATCTGCTATACCATATAAATAATTTCTGAGTTTTTGTAAGCTCCATATTACTGCCAAGAGTTCTTTCTCGTTCGTAGCATAATTTTGCTCGGTTTCTGATAAAGTTCTACTGATAAAAGTAATAGGTTTTCTATTCTGTGATAGAACTGCACCTATTGCAAAATTACTTGCATCTGTAGTAAGTTCTATTGGTTTACTAAAATCAGGTTGAAATAATTCAACTTCCCCTTGTAGTTTCTTTTTTAATAAATTAAAAGCATTTATTGCTGCTTCATCTAATTCAATCAACATTTTCTCACTTTGGTTCTTTTTCACCATACCGTTTTCTCCTCTTAAAAATATTGTTAATGGCTTCGTGATCTGTGCGAAATTTTCTATGAACTTACGATAATAGCTAGCTAGCCCTAAGAATGAACGAAGTTCTTTTAGGTTAGTAGGTAAAGGATATTCTCTAATAGTTTCTACTTTATTTGGATCTACTGTTATTCTTTTATGCTTTATAACGTGCCCTAAGTATTCTACCGAATCTTGGAAAAATTTACTTTTTTCACTACTCAATTTCATGTTTGCATTATATAGAGCATCTGCTATTATAGATATATGTGTTATATGTTCTTCCGGTGTATTCGAGTATATGAGAACATCGTCTATATAGACATATGCAAACTTGCCTATAAATTCTCGCAGTATATCGTCAACACAACGTTGAAATATAGCAGGAGCATTCTTAAGCCCGAACGGCATTCTAACAAATTCATATTTGGCGCCATTCACACTAAATGCTGTTTTTTCTCTGTCTGACTGTTTTATTTTTATTTGGTGGAGTCCGGATTCCAAATCAATAACCGAGAAATATTTAGCATTTCCTAAATTTTGTAATGTCATGGATACATCAGGTGTCGGATATCTATCAGTAATCGTCTGAGCGTTAAGTTTCTGAAAATCGATTACCATTCTACGTTTTGGTTTACCATTTTCGTCTAGTCTTTTTTTGGGCACTGTCCAAATTGGAGAGTTATAAGGACTTCTTGATCTTTGTATAATTCCATCATTTAATAATTTTTTCAATTCTTTATTGACAAAATCATTATCCGATATGGGATACGGATATTGCTTTGTCCATATTGGATCTGGATTTGAGGTCCTAATTGTTGCCTCTATGGTTGTAGTAAAGGGTAATCCTTCAGAAGTGTTTTCATTTCTTTGCATTATAAAGTCTATTTTCTTATTATATTCATGTTTACCTTCCGTGTCTCCTGTTATATAATTTATTAATTGTAGATTATGTTTTACTGAATATGTAAATTTATATGCAAAGAAATCTATTTTGGCTTTCATTTGCCTAAGACCTAAATCTCCTAGAATCATGTCAAATTCTTTTAAACTATCCATCTCATAAAAGTTCAAAGTATGTCCGTATAATTTAAATATTTTTTTACTTTTAATAACACTTTCACCGTGTATACTTTTACTAATAACTTGTTTTATTGGAACACTTGTGCCTATCTTACAATTTTTACTTATATAATTGTTTGTACAACCCGTATCAATTAAAATATTTATTTTCTTACCCGTTTTTTTATCATTCGGACTTAGGCAAGGGAGTCCGTTGTATCGTGAAAAAACTGATGTTCCTCGGAATAAGCTGTGTCCAGATCTTCTTCTGCTGAGTAGTTTGATACGTTGTCATCTAAATCTTCCTTCGCCTGGTGATTCACTCTCTGGAACTTGTTGGGTACATGGTTGTTGTTACTTTGTTGAGTATCATCTCGATTTCGTTTATCTGCTTCTCGTTTCACATTGCTTTGATTGTTTTGATAGGAATTATTGTTTCTATATTGATTATTTTGATGTCCTCTGAACGGGTTATAATAATTATTTCCTTGATCGTTGTATTGTTGTCTTTGGTTATTATTATTTTGAAAAGGTCTTCTGTATGTACTTGACCCTAACTCCATTGGTTGGGGTGATTCGAATTTCCTTTGTGGCTGCATATGTTGTTGTGGGTATCTCGTAGCATTTGGCACAAAATGCTGGGTATCTCTTCTTATCATTGGTTTGCTGCTTGTCTCTAATTTCTGATATTTATTATCATGGTATATTGTGCTTGCGATTGCATAGGCTTCGCTTAGACTCTTTGGATTATGTTGGTATAACGTATTCTTTGTAAATCCGTTGTTTATTCCCATGATAAATGTCCTTACTGACTTCGTCTTTATTTCACCAATTAATGCAGTTGCTGCTTCGTGATTTTTATAGGTCATATCTATTTTAGAGATGATTAAATTCAAGGATTGTGTAATCTTGTCGTGATATTCTAACAAAGACAAATTACGTTGCTCGATTCCACACATTTCTGCTTCAAGAACATATAATGGTCTTTGGTCCGCATATGTAAAGTCCAAGCGGTCTATGATGGCATAGAAATTATTTTTAGTATCACTGTTTATTAAGATGTGGGATGCTGGGCCAGTGATTTTTGTCCGAACTATTCCCAATGCTTCGAAATAGTTGTTATGAGCTGTGTGTTCTTTAATACTGTCCATGGCGTTCCATACTTGTTTTCTCCAGCTTCTATATTCATCCATGTCTCCTTTGAATTGAGGCAAACTTTGGAATAACGTCATTTTGATGTCGTTGGGGGATGTGTAATTCGGTACTATATCTGAGTACACTGTCACATTGCTCCCTATATTAGCGTGGGATTCGAGTTTTATGAGTCGTTCTCCTGCTTCCTTTCGCATCTTATCTATTATAAGTTGCATTCCCTCCATTTGGGAAACAAGCTGATTGATTTTATCTTCTTGTGACATCTTGATTTTTTTGATAATTTGACACTTCACTTTTTTATTAAATTTAAACTTCTTACTTTTCCCTCTTTTAGATCCTTGTGGATATTTTGACTTTAAAGTTGTCTTCTTTTTTGTTTGGCTGGGTTAAATCGAAATGTCGACAGTTTTCCGTGTTGGATGTAAAAGCCCGTTAGCTTATACTCGTGCCGACGTGAAAAGGTTTAGTCGCAACTAAACTTTACACTGAATTATTTAAAAAAAAAAAAATAACTACCGCAGATATGTAAAAAAGAGAAAATATCTGTTTTTCGATTTCCAATTAATTTATTACGTTAAATTGGTATCCCGGTTGAGCCCCCAGTTAAACTGTAGCATTCGTGAAAAAATTAAAAAAAAAAAAAAATATATAATAATATTTTTTCTTTTTATATTTTTATTTACTTTATTATTTCTTAGACGAAGTTACAGGGTTGCTTAGTACTATTATTAACCATGTAAGTCTGGTTCTGAGCTAGGTCGATCTTACTGTTTACGATATTTTAACTGTACTAAGGACCATTTCGTTTTGTCCTGAACCTATATTTATATGTGTTTCGATCAAGATGAAGCCAAGCCATTCCTTGGGAATTTTCCATGTTTATTTTTATTACTTCCATCTGGTCAGCGTTTGGTATCTTTCGAGATAGCGATGATGTTTGGGTTGCTGTGTTATCTTTCTTTGCTGACATATGGTGGTTCGGGTTATGGTTATTGTTTGGGAATTTTGAATTTACATCTGTTCGACGTATGGTATCTTGGGTTGCTTGTTTGTTTGTTTAATGGTATTAACTCGCGTCATGGCATCAACACTTTATGTTCACTCCGTCTCAGTCCTCGACTGCTGACCTCTTTATCGGCAGCACTCCTTTTTGTTATTATTTACCTGTTAAATGTAGCTGAGCTGGATATACATTATACACCTTTCAACAAAACACGGCTTATATTTCAACGCCTAGCAAATGCACAATATGAAGCTGCTGAGCGGATAATAATGGCTTATATTGCCAATAGCAGCAATGATTATGATCATCAACCATTTGCTGCCAGTTGCGACGATGAAGATTGAACATCACAACATGTTGGTTATGATGGCAATGCGTCTGATACAGAGACCGATGTTGATGTCCCTGAAGCTTTTCAAACATGTGAAAAGGAGGTAATAAAATGTCGCCAGCTGATATTTTTTCGTACATATTATATGCCTAGAGAGAACTTAAGAAGACAACGCGAACTGCTTTATTCGATTACGTAAGCTGATATAGCTTACTATGTGGCGCCGCCAGACAACTAGCACCTAAATGTTAAATCCTTTTAACCCGAGAAGGGGGCACCCTTACACGGTTTGATTTGAAAATTAATCTGACGAAGACGCCTGCAGACAACTAGTACCATTGTATATAAACCTTATAGTAGTGCAACCGTGCGTAAACGACGATACGCCATCAGTGCGCATTCGCCCGCAACAAATCATGATAGTCTAGTTCTACACCATTCTCGTGTTGGGAATATGAGTAGGAGGATGATGCAGGTAGTGGTGGTGGTTGGCAAAGCAGGTTTCGTGTAGATTTATGGTATATTTTTTGTTTGCTTTGATGGAAGGGGTATGTTATGTTTTCTGGATTTTAACACAATTGGTATGTGTGTGTATGATCGTTGAAGGAGAGTCGCATTTCAGCAGTGAAGATTCTCAAATGTTTTTTTTTTATAATTCATACGAGTATTTGCAAGTGAAAAGCAGATATTCATATTTAAGGGTAGGGGCGATGGTGGATGAAGAGAGGTGGGATAATTGTAGTTGGGTAGATTGATGGTATATTATTTGTTTGCTCTGATCAAAGTTTTTGGGGTAGGTTATGGCATATTGCAATTAGAACAAAACCGTCACCTGGAACTTATTTTGTTGTATTTTATACAATTGGTGTGTATATGTTAAGATCGGCGAAGGAGATTCGCATTTCAGCAGTGAGGCATATCATATTTGCATGTGAAAAAAATTAATTGAGGCAGAGATAAGATAAGACAAGTTAGAGTGTGTGTACGAGCGCGTGCCCTGCTTGTAATAATAGCTGCCGTAGGTTATTCATGAACAACTCAAATTGGTTTATTTATTGGTTCATCAAATAAAAAGGGCATTCATTCATAATCGGTATTCAAAATCATATTAGGTTCATATTTCGTTTGCATTATGTTACACAATCGAATCTCCGAATATTTTTTAGCAGAAT
This sequence comes from Portevinia maculata, assembly GCA_949715645.1. Lineage (NCBI taxonomy): Eukaryota > Metazoa > Arthropoda > Insecta > Diptera > Syrphidae > Portevinia > Portevinia maculata. The sequence goes on along the minus strand of OX454527.1, from coordinate 171,409,508 downwards.
TTTTCATTTGGTTTTGCACAGACAGCTTAGTTATGTTGATCAGTTTGGGGAGCTAAAACAAACTGCTAGGAGTGTCAGTAGAAAAGCCTTATTACGATGTTGGGAATGAAAGGGTTTCCATGCTGTACGATTATCCGAATCTCTTCAAGAGCGTGCGGAATATATTGTTACAGCACAAAATCATAATTTCAGGAGAAATTATAGATTGGAAGAAGACTCGAAAGGAGTTTTGCAAGTCTTCTTCAAGCTTACTAAGAGCCATGTTTGCCCAAATGGTTTTGAAAAACTATCGGTTAAACTGGCAACACAAATATTCAGCGCTAATGTAGCTGCCGGAATTTTGTATGCAGTGAAAGCAAACTGCTACAAAACAGTTAAGGAAGAGAAAGTTGCCGAATCAACAGCAACTTTCATACAAAAAATGAATGACTTGTTCGACAACCTGAATAGCGACAGACTGAGTTCCAGGAATCCAAGTCGTCAGCCAATTTCAGATTCGACCGACACACTTAAGTCAATACGAAATGCTCGCCAGTGGATAAAAACGTGGGAATATACCGGAAGACTGCAAAAACCTCCTTGCTTTTTCGGCTTGGAGCAGACACTGCTAGGAATTGAGATGATGTGGACACATCTTAAGAGTACTGAGCAGAAGTTTCTCCTGACTGCGCATCTTAACACAGATCCAGCAGAGAACTTATTTTCGATGGTGCGGACAAATAGGGGATCGTATGAGAAAAACCCCTCGGCTTACAGATTCATAAGAAATCTTAAGCAAATTATATTTAAAAATTTAAAATCTTCAGATCATTCGGGCTATGAAGATTCTGGAGCAGAGCTATTGCTGGATGAAGCAGATCGCAAAGAACTGGATATTGAGCGGGCAGCGAATGAAGAATTTTCAGTTGAAGTCCCATTAGAAGATCACATCATGGAGACCGATATTTTAAACAATATCGAGTACGATGACGCAGATGAAGACTATGCAAGGAACAACACTAGAAACAGTACTAACGAAAGGATGTTCAGAGAAGCTACAGGAAGGAGCTTTGACGTTCTACGCAGGATTTGCAGCGTTTAAGTTACGGAACAAGATTAATTGCGAAGCCTGCACGCAATTTATGATCGATGAGACAAATTCTTATCGAGAACAAGCCTTGTTAATACGTCTCAAGGCTTACGAGACCACACAAACTGTGTCAGAGTTTGGGAAGCTTACGGTGCCTACTATAAGCTTCGAAAATACTGCGAAAAGAATAAAGAAGATATTCGAAACAGTTTTTCCGGAGGACCGCAAACAAGCAAACTTGGTTGAAAACCTCATGTCTCAGATGATAAACCAGTTGGAAGTTACAGAAACCATGACGTGTAGCAATTATGGACACAACGAAGACATCGTTAAATTTATTTTAATCTGACTGATTAAATTTACAATAAAAAAAAACAACAAGGATTTAAGGCTGCCAAACTTTAAGGATAAGCATCATGTAAATAAATATCTATAAATAAAGTTATATTTTAATAAATGAATGGGTGTGTTTTTCTGATTTTCATATATAAATATTTATATGTACTCATATTTATTTTTATTTGTTTTTAGTTATGGTAATATTAATATGTAGTTTATTTATTTTTTATATATACTTTAGGTATGCGCTTTTGGTTAAAGGACCCTATGCGTTGTTATGTTACGTAATATTTTATTTATTTATTTATGAACTATGCGCGAGGAGTAGGCCTAATGGGGATACCTCGGTGAACAAAAAAACGCATCAAATGTTCCACCTCCTGGGTGATGCGGAAGAGAACAGACTTGTGTTTTTTTTAGTACCAACCACAGTATTAAAAAAAAAATAAAATAAAATATTCAATGCTGTGATTGGTACCTATGCCTCGAATATCCAAATTGGTTAAATGAACATTTCTTTATCTTTAAACTACATACATAATATTCTCAGTATTTGTTTTTTTTTTCTTTTAAGAAAGCAATGAAAACATATATTTTTTCATGTCTAAATAGGTAGGTACTTTGTTTGACATTCATTCAAATAATAAAAAAAAAAATGTAAATCGACAGGTGAGCTGCCTCTAACAGATATACGTATCCAACAACGTGTTCGCTTATAAATATCTGATAAAAAAACAAATTGAATATGTCTGAATCAATTACAAAAGAAATGATAGAAATCGGTGAATTTTTGGACGAGATATACCCAAAATAGCAAGAGTCTAAAAAACCATAAACTCATAATTTCTTTACTTCTTACATGTTCAGTAGGTAAAGTAAAGGAACAAGACCAAACTGTGGTGGATTCCGGGCCACGAATGTTTTGAAGGCAACAAAAAGGCCGACAACGGGTTGCGATATCACCTAAACATAATGAAAATAGTTGACTCTGCAGAATGCCGGCTATGTCTTGAGGAAGACGAAACAGCTGAACACATTCTAGGTGAATGTCCGGCCTCAGAGAACAACTGAGTTCCGAAGATATAAAAAAGTGGTCTGCTGGTAGCATTATCCGCTTTATACGGAAAGAAGAAATACTACTAGCTTAACATATTTCTGGCCCAGACGGTACAAACGACCTCACAGGTCGCAGTACCTTTTTCTTCGGCTTGGCGAACCAGAAGCTAAAAAAAAAATATATTCCAAATTTCAGCAGAACCATTTACCACAGGGCATGACAACTAATAATAGAACGAAACGAGGAGTAGGCCGTCTGATTAAAGCTCGGTGATTAAAAACACGTATATCTAATGTTACAACATGGGTAATGCGAAAGAGAACCAATCAAGCAACCTTCATTAGAAGCAAAAAACACAAACAAGTGACCTTCCTCAATGCTTTATTGCAAAGGTGCAGGGACTTTAAACAACGAAAACTCGTATTATCCATATAAATATTCATCGTGTAGGTACCTATTGACCAATAAGTGGTGGTGCAGCATGGCACAATACCGACACAAAATAAATTATGTCATTGCTTTATAAATTAGACTGAATATTTCTAAATCAATTACAAAAAGAATGATATAAATCGGTACATTTTTCGACAAGATATAGCCAAAATAGCGAGAATCTAAAATGCGATAAATTCCTAATTTCTCACTTGAAAGAAAAATACCCAAATCAAATTTTATTAAATTTTTCGTTTCAAACGAATCGCCCCTTCCATCCAGAGAGTCGATAATGCGAAATCCATTATCCATACAAATAATAACTTACTTGGTTTCCATCATCAACCTCTGCTACTTGCAAAGCATACGTATATGAACATGCTACCTGCGCTGCCTACGCCTATGCTCCTTCTTACAATGAAAAAAAAATGCATACACAATGGAATGAAATTCGTTCGGCGGAAAGATTCGAGAGAGACAAAGCGGTTTATTTAGTCTTGCTTTCTTCGTTTTCAAAGTGTGTATTTAAAATGAAGATGACAGCAAAAGTTTAGACACAAACATTCTAGCTCAATTCATAACGCCATCTGCATTTAGTCGGCTAAAACAAAAAAATCGTCATGATGGCACAATTGCATATAAACCTTATAGTAGTGCAACCGTGCGTAAACGACGATACGCCACCAGTGCGCATTCGCCCGCAACAAATCATGATAGTCTAGTTCTACACCATTCTCGTGCTGGGAATATGAGTAGGAGGATGATGCAGGTAGTGGTGGTGGTTGGCAAAGCAGGTTTCGTGTAGATTTATGGTATATTTTTTATTTGCTTTGATGGAAGGGGTATGTTATGTTTTCTGGATTTTAACACAATTGGTATGTGTGTGTATGATCGTTGAAGGAGAGTCGCATTTCAGCAGTGAAGATTCTCAAATGTTTTTTTTTTATAATTCATACGAGTATTTGCAAGTGAAAAGCAGATATTCATATTTAAGGGTAGGGGCGATGGTGGATGAAGAGAGGTGGGATAATTGTAGTTGGGTAGATTGATGGTATATTATTTGTTTGCTCTGATCAAAGTTTTTGGGGTAGGTTATGGCATATTGCAATTAGAACAAAACCGTCACCTGGAACTTATTTTGTTGTATTTTATACAATTGGTGTGTATATGTTAAGATCGGCGAAGGAGATTCGCATTTCAGCAGTGAGGCATATCATATTTGCATGTGAAAAAAATTAATTGAGGCAGAGATAAGATAAGACAAGTTAGAGTGTGTGTACGAGCGCGTGCCCTGCTTGTAATAATAGCTGCCGTAGGTTATTCATGAACAACTCAAATTGGTTTATTTACTGGTTCATCAAATAAAAAGGGAATTCATTCATAATCGGTATTCAAAATCATATTAGGTTCATATTTCGTTTGCATTATGTTACACAATCGAATCTCCGAATATAAACAGAATTTTTTCATTTGGTTTTGCACAAGCACCCGAGTGCCTCAGTTTGGGCAGCTAAATATCATTGATTTAGGTATTCTTTTTGATACCTACTTCTTTTGATACAGTCATACCGACCACTAGCGGCCGATATACTTAATACAAATTTCGGTTTCAGGATGTCCCATTAGGTACTAAAGAAATGAAGTATAGTTTAAATTTTTTTTTTTTTCCTCCTTGCGGGGTCAGTCACCTTGACGTGTGTACCATCATGGAACGCAAATTCGATGGTGCCGGTGCGGAGGCTTACGGCGCAAAGAGTCATCGGGCCTTTCTGATAAGGGACAGACCGTCTGATGAGCGTCAACTAAGAACTGACCAGGACTACACGTCCGCTACCCTTCTCCTCTTTCCTTTCAATTTTCAATTACCCATATCCCCCCTCCATCAAATCCTTAAATCCTATTTCCCCAATAAACCCCTAATCTAAGGTGGCAAGCGCCGAGAGATGCATGGCTAAGAGGGTGCTTAGTCGTTAGTTTGCAAACTTCGGATACCAGGCGACCTCCGATTTTAAGATAGCCTTCCTGTTTTTAGACGGGTAGACCACGGGCGACACCATATCCCGAATACTCGTGGGTTTCAAAATAAACCAAATAACAAAACAAACAATAGAGAATGATGCCTCTAAAATTGCATCATCAAATAGGGATGTTTTAGAACACCCTGTCGATGACGACACGACATCTGTCAAAGGGATAGAGTCGGTAATCATCGACTCTGAAATGGGGGAACCTGAAGAGAACTTGTCTCAACTCAGTGACTCTATTTCAGAATCCAGCACCATATGCAACAGCATATTATCGGATGAAAGACATCCCGATATAGAGGACGTACCTAAGACAGTCGGCAATGTGGCACGGACTGAGTCTGAGTACGTTAAGTTCACACCATCTGAACAGCGCAGATTTAAGCGCGCGCAGAAGAAGGGGAGCACCATTGAGCAGGCCCGTCTCTATGCGATCCAAAGATGGAAAACAAGGGTCCCGAGGTGAAGCGAATGCGATCCGAGGATAATACCCCGCCTCAATCCGAAGCGAAGCGAGGTCGCACTGGGAAGACAACCGTCGACAAAGCCTCGTATAGCAATATAACGAGCTATGTAAGACTGGGTGTTGTACCGGTGGACATCGATCGTAATCCTCTCTCCAACGAACAAATGGGTTCGATACAGGAGAGGATTATGGATATCACGATCGAACAGCGTGACGAGGAGGTCAAACCAGCCTTCCGCGGTACTACGTTCAAAGCCGGATGGCTCATGATCATATGTGCGGACGCCACCACTGCAGAGTGGATGAAGGCAACCTTCGCCAAGCTAAAAGAGAAATGCGGGTTAGAGGTGATGCTTGTGGGAGAGGAAAATTTTCCAAAACCACATGTCATCAGAGGGTTCTTCCCGCACAGTACCGGCGTAGCTAGCGAAAGGATCCTAGCCCTATTAGATGGCCAAAACAAAGAACTGAACACAAGAACGTGGAGGGTTCTGCAAAGATCGGATGAGCGAGACATCGCACATATGGTCTTTGCCATAAACGACAGCACCATGAGGAGACTCGTGAAGCTAAAGGGTATGGTCTCTTTCCGATTCGGACAGACCAAACTTATCCTAAAAAGTGCTGACAAGACGGCCACACAGGGCCCTAAAGATCAAAAACAGCACGTTTTGGATAAGAAGAATGTCACAGCTCACGGCAGCACCGCAACTGACCCAAAAGGGGCCAGCACCAGCGCTGCCGCTAAGGCTGCAGCTTCAAGTATGGTAACAACTGTGCCAGAAAAAGAAGCTACCAGCGCGAAGTCAAGCGCAGCCAGAGAAAGCCAAACACGATTCAGGCCTAAGTTAGGTATGGATCGTAAGAAAGCACTGGCACAAGAAGGACACAAAAACAAAAGTCCTAGAGGCAGACAAAGTGGTCCTCCTCAACAGGGTATCGTACGTAAGAGAGGTGATAACAAGCCCAATAGAGTACGAAACCCTGAATACAGACGCAAATGACCACCCGTCTTAGCGTTTTGCAGGCCAACCTGCACAGGGCTATGGGTGCATCGGACACTTTTAGCCAGCGATGTGCCGAAGGGAACATTGCTATTGGACTAATCCAGGAACCTTGGGCAACCAATGGTAAGATATCCGGATTAAATTGTAAACACAGAGAGCTAATTTTCGCCAAAGGTCCTTTCAGACCAAGGGCGGCTATCTCTATTAAGAAAGATATAAAATTTTCTCTCATTCCAGGTTTCACAACTAGGGACCTGGTGGTGGTTCTAATAGAGCGCCACAAAGGCCGAGAGCTGCATAAATTTGTATGCGCATCGGCGTACTTTCCTGGAGACACGGATGCAGTGCCTCCCTTACCAGTACAGGAACTTGTCCGGTACTGTGAGGACCAGAAAGTACATATACTAATCGGCTGCGACGCAAACGCACATAATATCATCTGGGGCAGCCGAGATACAAATAACAGAGGTGAGTCGTTATTAGAATATCTATATAGCAATAACCTCGTTTTTCTAAACAAGGGAAATAGTCCTACATTTAGAAATTCTATAAGAGAAGAAGTTTTAGACCTTACTATATCATCTCCTTTTATGAAGGATATTATAGAGGGATGGCACGTGTCTGGCGAGGCATCTCTATCGGATCATATGCACATCCGTTTCGAGATAAGATGCAATGCCGAACACGCGTCAGTCCGTTATGACAACAGACTGACTAATTGGAGAACTTACCGCGAAAATCTTGCGGTCAGATCTGACATGCTGCCAGAAGCACCATCAAATACAATTGATGCAGATGCTGCGCAATGGCAAATAAATGATATTATTCTTACCTCATTCAAAAATAGTTGCAAGGTTAAAAGAACCGTGGTTAAAAGGTGCGTACCATGGTGGAACGATAACCTTGAGTCTATTCGAAAGAGGGTGAGAAAGCTTTTTAACAAAGCCAAACGCACCGGCACATGGGAACAATATAAATCCATGCTGACCATATACAACTTAGAGTTGCGCAGATCCAAAAGAGCCTCATGGCGTGCAAACTGTGAGAAGATAGAAAAACTTCCAGAGGTGGCACGCCTCCAAAGGGCCCTGTCAACGGATCAAGAAAAAGGCATGGGATTGTTAATTAAATCAGATGGTTCAATCACACGCGACCGGGAAGAAACGCTGAAAACCTTGCTTCAGGCTCACTTCCCAGGTTCTCACACGATGGTCATTACAGACGACCATACAGCGGAGGTCTCAATTCCAAGAAACCTCAGCAGAATTCATAGTTTATCCGGAACACTTTTTACTCCGGATAAGGTTAAATGGAATCGTTTTTTTTTGAAAACAATGGAAAGGATTATTGACATTCACATTAGAGAATGCATATCAAAAAGCATGCCTCTGCACCCTCACCAATATGCGTACCAAAAAGGCAAATCCACGGAAGGCGCTCTGTTAATACTAACTACAGAGATAAAAAACGCCTACCGTTGCAAAGAGATCGCACTTTGTGCCTTTCTGGACATAGAGGGTGCTTTCGACAACACTGGATATGAATCCATATCAAATGCTTTGTACCATAGAAATATTGATAAACCAACTATTAAATGGATCAAAGCGATGCTGGAAAGTCGCAAAATAACTTCCTCGTCAGGAACGACCTCAGTATCAGTAACAGCCGTAAGGGGCTGCCCACAAGGGGGAGTACTCTCACCCCTTCTTTGGTCATTGGTCATCGATGACCTGCTACACAAGATGAGCAGTTTGGGCTACACCACAATTGGGTACGCCGATGATATTGTCATCATAGTTAGGGGCAAAGACTCAATAGGAGTCACATCAAAAATGAAAAATGCTCTAAAGACAGCCATAGACTGGTGCATTAAGGAAAATCTTTCCATAAATCCCAGTAAAGCCGTCATCGTTCCTTTCACTAAAAGGAGGAAATTAGACCTAGGCCTAATCACAATAAACGACACGGTCGTAGAGTATTCCGACGAAGTCAAGTATCTTGGAGTAATCCTGGACAAGAGACTTAACTGGAACTCTCACATAAACAACAAAATAAGTGAAGCTAATAGAGCTTTATGGGCCTGTCGTCGCACATATGGTAGAACCTGGGGAATCTCTCCAAAGATCGTCCACTGGATCTACACAGTTATGATAAGACCCATCATTACATATGCCTCCATAGTATGGTGGACAAAATCCGCACAAAAGGTCGCAATAGAGAAGCTCAAAAAGGTACAACGGCTTGCGTGCCTTGGTATCTCCGGAGCCATGCGTACCTGTCCAACAGCTGCCATAGAGGCAATAACAGGAATTATACCCCTCCACATATACGTCCAAAAAGTGGCGATCCGCAGTGCAATAAGTCTAATACAGCTAAACGAGATAAGTCTTAATGATCATCCGGAACTTAAGACCCTTCTCGATGAACTGCCAGAACTTAACATGAACTGCGCGGTCACAGACCGCATTCAAAAAACACTATGCTTCAACAAACGGTTCTCCACGGAGATACCCAAGAGAGAAGCATGGGTAAGCAATAACCCACCAAACAGCCATAACGGCATAAAGTGGTATACGGATGGTTCTAAAATGGAAACGGGGGTAGGAGCGGGAATATACGGACCACACAAACGCTTTACGATACCCATGGGAAAAAGTCCCAGCGTATTTCAAGCGGAGCTCCACGCCATTCAAGAATGCGCCAGCCACATTATCTTATCTGGCATAAAAGGTGCAACCATACATATTTTCACGGACAGTCAAGCAGCTATAAACGCCCTTAGCTCGTATACCATTGACTCCAAATCAGTCATGTACTGCTTCAATACCCTACAAATACTCGGAGCAAGAAACAAGACCAAATTATGGTGGGTTCCGGGTCATGTCGGGGTAGAAGGTAACGAAAAGGCCGACGAACTGGCCAGAAAAGGTTCAGAAACACCTTTCATAGGTCCCGAACCTTTCTGCTGCACTCCTAGATCAGCAGCAACGGCAGCAATTAAAAGCTGGGAACATAGAAAATGTATCTATCATTGGGATAACATCCCAGGTCTAAGACAGGCCAAACGAGCCATTCGGCCCTTCAATAATAATGCCAGCAAATGTCTAAACCTAAGAAGGCATGATATCAAAAACCTAGTAGGTTACCTTACTGGTCACCACGGTTTAAGTTATCATCTACACAAAATGAGAATAGCAGATTCTCCTGAGTGCCGACTCTGTCTTGAAGAGGACGAGTCAGCTGAACACATTTTATGTGAATGCCCAGCCCTTAATGGAATTAGAAAGAAAATATTTCTCAGGGAACAATTGAGCCCCGAGGACATAAAGAATTCTTCTACTGGTAAAATTGTCCGCTTTACACGGAAAGTGGAAATTTTACTAGTTTAAAATTTTTCTGGCCCATACGGTACAAAAGATCTTTTAGGTCGAAGTACCCCCCCCTTTTATAAATCGCCTTGGCGAGCCAGAATTTAAAAAAAAAAAAAAAAATAGTTTAAATTTATCTTTTGAAGTAGGTAGGTACAATCATGAAATTTTATAGGTAGGTACCCAAATGCATTAAAATATTGAACTCCATCAAACGCATGGTTAGACGTATCGCATGTTATAAAAACCCACATTTTTTATTCTAGCCTCGTTAATACCTCAGCCAGAAAAAATATAAGTTTCATATGTATGCATATAAATACAGTGAAATCTTCCTTGAGGGGACATTAATGGTGCACATTTTTGTCCGCTTAAGAGAGTTTACCGTTTAAGGAAAATTAAAACAACTTATCCATCTTTAAGCTAAAAAGAAAAGTCTTCATATTCACTTATGTATGTATATACAAAGATGGTATATTAATTGTTGGTTCTAATGGAAATTTGGGGTAGGTTATGGCATATTGCGAGGAAGCCGTAGGATGTTTGCTGGTATTTAATACAATTGGTATGTACCTCCGTCTCACCTGATTACGAACAGGTAGTTTCATCATCATGGAGACCGATATATTAAAAAATATCGAGTACGATGACGCAGATGAAGACTACGCAAGGAACAACACTATAGAAACAGTACTAACGAAAGGATGTTCAGAGAAGCTACAGGAAGGAGCTTTGACGTTCTACGCAGGATTTGCAGCGTTTAAGTTACGGAACAAGATTAATTGCGAAGCCTGCACGCAATTTATGATCGATGAGACAAATTCTTATCGAGAACAAGCCTTGTTAATACGTCTCAAGGCTTATGAGACCACACAAACTGTGTCAGAGTTTGGGAAGCTTACGGAGCCTACTATAAGCTTCGAAAATACTGCGAAAAGAATAAAGGAGATATTCGAAACAGTTTTTCCGGAGGACCGCAAACAAGCAAACTTGGTTGAAAACCTCATGTCTCAGATGATAAACCAGTTGGAAGTGACAGAAACCATGACGTGTAGCAATTATGGACACAACGAAGACATCGTTAAATTTATTTTAATCGGACTGATTAAATTTACAATAAAAAAAAAACAAAAAGGATTTAAGGCTGCCAAACTTTAAGGGTAAGCATCATGTAAATAAATATCTATAAATAAAGTTATATTTTAATAAATGAATGGGTGTGTTTTTCTGATTTTCATATATAAATATTTATATGTACTCATATTTATTTTTATTTGTTTTTAGTTATGGTAATATTAATATATAGTTTATTTATTTTTTATATATACTTTAGGTATGCGCTTTTGGTTAAAGGACCCTATGCGTTGTTATGTGACGTAATATTTTATTTATTTATTTATGAACTATGCGCGAGGAGTAGGCCTAATGGGGATACCTCGGTGAAAAAAAAATGCATCAAATGTTCCACCTCCTGGGTGATGCGGAAGAGAACAGACTTGTGTTTTTTTTAGTACCAACCACAGCATTAAAAAAAATTTAAATAAAATATTCAATGCTGTGATTGGTACCTATGCCTCGAATATCCAAATTGGTTAAATGAACATTTCTTTATCTTTAAACTACATACATAATATTCTCAGTATTTGTTTTTTTTTCTTTTAAGAAAGCAATGAAAACATATATTTTTGCATGTCTAAATAGGTAGGTAGTTTGTCTGACATTCATTCAAATAATGAAAATAAATGTAAATCGACAGGTGAGCTGCCTCTAACAGATATACGTATCCAACAACGTGTTCGCTTATAAATATCTGATAAAAAACAAATCGAATATTTCTGAATCAATTACAAAAGAAATGATAGAAATCGGTGAATTTTTGGACGAGATATACCCAAAATAGCAAGAGTCTAAAAAACCATAAACTCATAATTTCTTTACTTCTTACATGTTCAGTAGGTAAAGTAAAGGAACAAGACCAAACTGTGGTGGATTCCGGGCCACGAATGTTTTGAAGGCAACGAAAAGGCCGACGACGGGTTGCGATATCACCTAAACATAATGAAAATAGTTGACTCTGCAGAATGCCGGTTATGTCTTGAGGAAGACGAAACAGCTGAACACATTCTAGGTGAATGTCCGGCCTCAGAGAACAACTTAGTTCCGAAGATATAAAGAAGTGGTATGCTGGTAGCATTATCCGCTTTATACGGAAAGAAGAAATACTACTAGCTTAACATATTTCTGGCCCAGACGGTACAAACGACCTCATAGGTCGCAGTACCTTTTTCTTCGCCTTGGCGAACCAGAAGCTAAAAAAAAAATATATTGCAAATTTCAGCAGAACCATTTACCACAGGGCATGACAACTAATAATAGAACGAAACGAGGAGTACGCCGTCTGATTAAAGCTCGGTGATTAAAAACACGCATATCTATTGTTACAACATGGGTAATGCGAAAGAGAACCAATCAAGCAACCTTCATTAGAAGCAAAAAACACAAACAAGTGACCTTCCTCAATGCTTTATTGCAAAGGTGCAGGGACTTTAAACAACGAAAATTCGTATTATCCATATAAATATTCATCGTGTAGGTACCTATTGACCAATAAGTGGTAGTGCAGCATGGCACAATACCGACACAAAATAAATTATGTCATTGCTTTATAAATTAGACTGAATATTTCTAAATCAATTACAAAAAGAATGATATAAATCGGTACATTTTTCGACAAGATATAGCCAAAATAGCGAGAATCTAAAATGCGATAAATTCATAATTTCTCATTTGAAAGAAAAATACCCAAATCAAATTTTATTAAATTTTTCGTTTCAAACGAATCGCCCCTTCCATCCAGAGAGTCGATAATGCGAAATCCATTATCCATACAAATAATAACTTACTTGGTTTCCATCATCAAACTCTGCTACTTGCAAAGCATACGTACCTACATGAACATGCTACCTGCGCTGCCTACGCCTATGCTCCTTCTTACAATGAAAAAAAAAATGCATACACAATGGAATGAAATTCGTTCGGCGGAAAGATTCAAGAGAGACAAACCGGTTTATTTGGTTTTGCTTTCTTCGTTTTCAAAGTGTGTATTTAAAATGAAGATGACAGCAAAAGTTTAGACACAAACATTCTAGCTCAATTCATAACGCCATCTGCATTTAGTCGGCTAAAACAAAAAATTCGACATGATGGCACTACTATAAAGTGTATATAAGTTAACACAGACAAAGTCACTTAAACATCTCTTCCAACGGGTATGACCATGGAATCCGCTGACGACGCAAATAATATCTTCCCACGTTTCGCATACAGTGCACACGAGCCGCCACCTGATCCAGCAGAGGCAGCACAATATCCATCGCCGCCGCTTTTCCTGGAAAACCAACGGCAGCAACACTCCCACATCCAGCACATGCATCGTCCAGTCGTCAGCAGTATTTTAGTATTTAAGATAGTAAAATAAAATTCTAATTGTCAATTGTATTGTGAATTTGGTTAAGGCAGTTACTCTGCCGGACAATAAAGTTTTTTTTTAAACATTTTAAACAACAAATGTTTTAATTGGCGCCCGAGCAGGTTGGGTATCTAAAGTGCGCGAAAATAGTTGCGGGATAGTTAACAAGCCAGTGCCCTAAAGAAGTGTCAGTGCTACCGCGAAAATAGTTGCGGGATAGTTAACAAGCCAGTGCCCTAAAGAAGTGACAGTGCTACCGCGAAAATAGTTGCGGGATAGTTAACAAGCCAGTGCCCTAAAGAAGTGTCAGTGCTACCGCGAAAATAGTTGCGGGATAGTTAACAAGCCAGTGCCCTAAAGAAGTGACAGTGCTACCGCGGAAAAAATTGCCAGTGCACTCAAGAAGTGACCGCGTAATAGCTATATAGCCAGAGCCCTTAAGTAGTGCCAGTGCTATCGTGCACAAGAGATACCCACCCAGTGACATTGAACCTACTCAAAATTCAGTGCCCTGAAGTGTCGCCGAATTTTGAACAACATCACATTGGAAACAAGGCCCCTAGTAACCTCCGACGTGAGACACACAGACACCATGAGAATGTCAGCCGCCCAGATGCCAGCAGTAATCTTAATGTAAGTTAGATTTTAAGCTTTTCAAAAATAAGTCCAAAAACTATATTGATAAAAAGAAAAACAATACAAAACCACATTATTAATTAATGTTATTATAGAAATTAAGATATTTAAAATAAGCTAGTAGAAACAATTTAACATTAACCCTAAAATGCCCGACCTTCGTTCAGGCACGTCCACAGCGGGAATCGCAAATGTGATCATTGAAAATTTATTTGAGCCCAATAGAAATGTTGCATTAGCAACCAATCCCCCAAGGATCTCCATGGGCGAGCAAAATCCGAATAACTCGTTCCAGTCTACAACATCCCATACGGATGCTAATCAGGCTGGATCAAGTAACGTAAAAGGAACTCTAGAGCTAGACTCACTTATTTCCGATATTGTATTTAGGATATTCCAGCAACAAGGACAAAATTTAGTCCAAAACGCGCTGAATCCCAGTGCCCATAGGTTTTCAGGTATAGATCAGACCATTGCCCTAGAACATAGGGGAAACCTCACTGATTTGGACAAAATTCCAGACATAGTTCGATGCCTAAGGGACTTTTCGGGAGATCCAGGAGAATTTAGCTCCTGGAAAAAAAGTGTAGACCGGATTCTCCAAATCTATGATCCGATTAGGGGCACCCCGAAATATTACGGGATATTGAGCGTCATCCGTAACAAAATAATAGGGAACGCCGATATAGCCCTCGAAAGTTACAACACGCCGTTAAATTGGGATAGTATTTCCCGCTGTCTGATGATGCATTACGCCGATAAAAGGGACTTGGGTACTTTAGAGTACCAGATGTCTTCACTAGTGCAGGGGAATAATTCGATTCAATCATTCTACCAAACGGTATATTCACACCTCTCGCTTATTCTGAATAAGATCGCATGCATGGATATAGGTACGGAATCCATGAACCTGTTAACCAATACCTATAGAGACAAAGCTCTAGACACATTTGTCAGAGGCCTCAAGGGTGACTTACCTAAACTTCTCGCGATAAAGGAACCAATAGACTTACCACAAGCACTTCACCTGTGCTTAAAATTAGAAAATCAGGATTTTAGGGCAAGTTATGCACACAATGTCCAGAATAATTCAAGGAGACCAAATATCTTACCAGCATCCAACCTCTATCAAAAACAAAACACTTTTCCTAGATTCTATTCAATGCCGCCACAGAACCCATATTTACAACAAAGGCAACAATACCCTAGTAACACTAGGTTCTCTAATCCTACCCCACCAAGACCTCCATACCAGAATTACTCCCAACCAATCCCACCAAACTTACAATTCCGGAATTATGCCCCACCAGGCAATTATCCTCCACCGCGACAGGGATACTTTAATAATATTAAAGCAGAGCCTGTTGGCCACAGTAGTCAATTTAGAACTCAACCGAATCACTTCCAGCAAAGAGGTCAGATCCCTCGACCACAACAACAGACCCCTAAACCACAATATTTCAATCAAAACCGACAGCAGCCAAACTTCCATATTTATTCCGATGAACCAAACCAGGTCGAGTACGAGCAGGCTGTGGCATCAGAAGATACCGGAGGTGATGAAAGTCTAACTGAATACATGCAGACATTGGATATATCGGAAAGAGACACACATGGAGGCGGAGAACCAATTTACGAGAGCAGCAATCTGAATTTTTTAGATTAGCATCCTCTTCGCTACCATACTTCGAGTGTGAAACGAAGAGCGGCGGAAAATACAAATTCTTAATAGATACGGGCTCCAGCCGAAACTACATACAACCAGAAATAGTACCAAAACCAACCCTTAACGAAAACTGTTTTCATGCTAAGTCAGTAGCAGGCGATGTAAAAATTAGTCACCACACCCTACTTAATCTATTTGGACTTAAAGATATCAATCTGAAATTCTTCCTTCTCCCCAACTTGAAAACTTTCCATGGAATTCTAGGTAACGACAGCCTTAGGGAACTATCTGCGGTTATCCATGCAGAAGAGAGCTATATGTCAATACTTGATTCCATAAAAATTAGATTAAAACAGTTACCGTCTCAGGCCGTGAATTTAATAAATATAAAAACAGACCATATGTCCACATTGCAAAAATCTTTACTAGAGGGTATAGTAAGAGATTTTCCAAATTTATTCTCTGACCCTAACGAAAGCCTCACATACACAACTAGAGTTGTTGGAGAAATCCGAACCTCCACCGACTCACCTGTCTATACCAGATATTATCCTTTTCCCGCTTCACTTAAGGGAGAAGTTGAGAAACAGATACAACAATTATTGGAAGATGGCATTATCCGACCTTCACAGTCACCATATAATTCACCTGTCTGGATTGTTGGAAAAAAACCAGACTCAACCGGTGCTAAGCAATATAGGATGGTGATAGACTATAGAAAAATCAATGCTATAACTATAGCTGACCGATATCCCATCCCGGATATCAATGAAGTTCTAGCCCAATTGGGAAGGAGCAAATTCTTCACCGTCCTGGATCTGAAAAGCGGTTTCCACCAAATTCCCCTCAAGGAATCTGATGTGGAGAGGACCACCTTTTCTATAAACAACGGGAAGTTCGAATTCACTCGACTTCCATTCGGACTCAAGAACGCTCCGTCAATTTTTCAGAGAGCACTTGATGACATCCTACACGGACAGATCGGAAAATTCTGCTATGTCTATATTGATGATATAGTCATATTTAGCAAGAGTGAAACCGACCACGCCAAGCACATTCGTGAAGTATTTCACACACTCCTTGCCGCTAATATGAAAATACAGTTCGACAAATGTCATTTTTTCAAGCAAGAGGTCGAATTCCTGGGATTCGTTATTTCCTCCACCGGAATAAGAACGAGCCGAACAAAAGTCGAGGCCATCCAAAATTTTCCCCAGCCGACAACTCTAAAGGAACTGCGATCATTTCTAGGCCTCTCAGGCTATTACCGCCGGTTTATACGGGATTACGCAAAGATTGCGAAACCCCTCACAGCTCTTTTAAGAGGAGAAGAGGGACATGGACGCGTATCTAAAACCCAATCCGCAAAAACACCAATAGAGTTTAACCAAGAAGCCATGAACTCTTTTCACAAATTAAAAAATTCTCTGATCTCCGAGGATTTAGTTCTCTCATATCCCGATTTCAGCAAATCCTTTGATCTCACTACAGATGCGTCTAATTATGCACTCGGCGCTGTTCTCGAGCAAGATAACAGACCCATCGCCTTTATATCCCGAACGCTCAGCAAAACGGAGGAAAGCTATGCAGCTAACGAAAAGGAGATGTTAGCCATTGTATGGGCATTGGGTTCATTTCGAAATTACCATTACGGTCCCACCCGAGTCAGAATTTTTACCGACCATCAACCCCTTACGTTTGCGTTAAGCAACAAAAATAATAACAGCAAAATGAAAAGATGGAAGGCAATACTCGAAGAGTATAACCACGAAATAAAATACAAGCCCGGCAGTACAAATGTTGTTGCCGACGCATTATCTAGAGTCCCGCTAATTTCGGATGTAAACACTCTATCCGAAACCACACAGCACAGCGACGAGAGCTCCTCACAAGAGCTCATCCTTAGTGTGGATGCACCTATAAACGTTTTCAAGAATCAAATTCTTCTCCAAACTGGGCCAACCCCCGCCTACAGATTCGAAATAGTTTTCCCTACATACCACCGACATACAGTAACTGAAACTGAATACAATCAAAGCAAGCTAAAAGAGATTCTAAAGAAATTCCTCAACCCATCTGTCATAAATGCAATGAAAACCGCAGAACGTATCATGGAAATGATACAGGAAATCTATCCAGACAATTTTAGAAACTACAAAGTTAGGTTCACACGGACACAGGTAGAGGATATTCTTAGCCCACTAGACCAAGAAACTATCATTATAGAAACCCACAATCGCGCCCATAGGAACGCGAAAGAAAATAGGCTCCAAATCCTTGAAAAATACTATTTCCCTTCAATGACCCAAAAAGTTAAGCGAATCACGAAGACATGTTCCATATGTAAAAAAAACAAATATGATCGGCATCCTTATAAGCCGGAATTGCAAGCCACTCCTATCCCACAACACCCCGGTCATATACTACATATAGATATTTATTCCACGAATGCAAATTTAGTCTTAACGGCTATCGATAAATTCTCCAAGTACGCCCAAGCACGCATGCTGAAATCAAGATCAATTGAGGATGTTAGGGAACCGTTGCGACAACTCCTATTCGCATATGGCGTACCCAAAGTAGTTGTTTTTGACAACGCAAAAGCATTTAATTCTGCATCCATATGCTTCATGCTCCAGGACCAGTTGGGAATAGAAATCTATAAGACTCCTCCGTATTCAAGCTTTGTCAATGGCCAAGTGGAGAGATTTCACTCGACACTATCTGAAATCATGCGCTGCCTTAAGACAGATCGAGTTGATAGATCGTTCAAAGACCTACTAGACCGTGCTATCTATGAGTACAATTTCTCGGTCCATTCCACCACCAACAAAAAACCCATCGAGGTATTTTTTGGAAGAAATGTTAGCACCGACCCTGAACAGTTCGAAAAGGCTAGGAAAGAAAACATATCGAAGTTGAAAGAAAAACAAAATAAGGATCTGGATTATCACAATAAAACTAGGCAACCCCTAAAGAATTACTCTCCCGGCGAAGCTATCTTCGTGAAAATCAATAAACGATTAGGTACCAAGCTTTCTGCAAGATACAGGAAAGAGATAGTCAAGGAGAATAATACAACTACAATTGTAACCGAATCAGGCAAAATCGTCCACAAAGCCAATATTAAAACCTGACATCTTCTTCTAGGCCCCTCATATCTTTGAGCCTTGCAGGAGTCCAAATACTGGACTATTCCAACTCAAAACTGGTTACCCTAAACACAGGATTAGCAAAACTGCAAATAGGTACATTTAAACTCGTGCACATAATCGACCTTGCAGCATACCAGGATATAATTGACGATGTACAGCTCAGAATCCAAACTAATGTAAGTAAGACAAATCCTATTTATCCCTACTTATCGCATGAGATCACGGAAATCATTAACCGACTGCACCGCATTAAACCTATAACCAAAAAGAAAAGGGCAATAAACAGTCTAGGAACAGCGTGGAAATGGATAGCCGGTACACCGGACCACCACGACTTTCAAATTGTAAAAGCTAAAACACAAAACTTGCTAGACAATAACAATAAGCAATTAATTATAAACAGACTATCTCTAGAAAAAATAAATAATATTACAAATGTCACTAATAACATAATTAAGAATTTAAAGACTAATGCTGAAATTAAGAATGAATATTCTACCGGCATTAAATATAGATTAGATATAATTAAAGAAGAGATTACAAATATAGAACATGCCTTACAGTGGGCAAAAGCTGGTATAGTAAATTCTTTTATACTTTCGAATACCGAAATAAATTTAGTTAAGGCACATTTTGAAAATAACAAATTACCTTATGTAAACATAGAAGAGGCATTTGAATTCGCCAATGTAAGAATAGCCTCTAATAAATCAACTATGATCTATATTGTGAGTGTGCCAACCACAAAAAAAGAAGATTGTAAGAAATTATTAGTTAAGCCAATAAAAAGAAAATCTGTTATAGTCAAAATTGACTTTAGTAACGTACTTCAATGCGAAAATGATTATTATGGAATTAAGAATAATTGTCAAGCCTTTAATGACCTAACTATTTGTAAGATTAATGAAATTGTAAATTTAAGTGATACGGAATGCATACCAAATCTATTGCGAAGCAGACCAGCAAATTGCACAAATGTCAACAACCAGCATGTGCCAACGGTAGAAGAAATTCTTCCTGGGTCGCTACTCCTTAACCAGTTCAACGGGACAATATTAGTCAACAACGATACACTCAATATAACAGGAACATTTATAATACAATATCATAATGCAACCATTGTTGTAAATAGACGAACTTTTGCCTCCAATGAAGTCCCTACCTCAAGACCTCTTCCGGCCATCGTACAATTAGACTCACCATCGAAAGCCTTCGAGGAACTTCTAACCCTCGAAGTGATGAAAGAACTCCACTTAAACAACACCTACTACATAAGCCAACTTGAAGAGGGAAATAAAACGCATCTAATAGCCACTTACAGCTTGTCGACCATCATCATCACGGCCCTGGTGGTAATATCTTTGATACTGTTTCTCATACAAAGGAAAAATCATCTGACAATCTCCACAACAGTAGAGGCAGGAGAAGCGCAAGCAGCAGTAGAACCACCAACAGAATTATCTGCGGAAATTTCGGAGCAACCAGTTCCTATTAAAAGAATTGGCATAAGCCAATACCCACCATTCTTCAAGGTTACGAGTGAGGACACTCGAATTTGAAGGTGGGAGAGTTAACACAGACAAAGTCACTTAAACATCTCTTCCAACGGGTATGACCATGGAATCCGCTGACGACGCAAATAATATCTTCCCACGTTTCGCATACAGTGCACACGAGCCGCCACCTGATCCAGCAGAGGCAGCACAATATCCATCGCCGCCGCTTTTCCTGGAAAACCAACGGCAGCAACACTCCCACATCCAGCACATGCATCGTCCAGTCGTCAGCAGTATTTTAGTATTTAAGATAGTAAAATAAAATTCTAATTGTCAATTGTATTGTGAATTTGGTTAAGGCAGTTACTCTGCCGGACAATAAAGTTTTTTTTTAAACATTTTAAACAACAAATGTTTTAATTTATACAATGACACAATGGAATGAAATCATTGTATATAAACCTTATAGTAATGCAACCGTGCGTAAACGACGATACGCCACCAGTGCGCATTCGCCCGCAACAAATCATGATAGTCTAGTTCTACACCATTCTCGTGCTGGGAATATGAGTAGGAGGATGATGCAGGTAGTGGTGGTGGTTGGCAAAGCAGGTTTCGTGTAGATTTATGGTATATTTTTTGTTTGCGTTGATGGAAGGGGTATGTTATGTTTTCTGGATTTTAACACAATTGGTATGTGTGTGTATGATCGTTGAAGAAGAGTCGCATTTCAGCTACTGTGAGGATTCTCAAATGATTTTCTTTATAATTCATATTTGCAAGTGAAAAATGGATATGTATTCATATTTAAAGGTAGGAACGATGGTGGATAAAGAAAGGTGTAAGAATTGTCATCAAGTAGATTGATGGTATATTATTTGTTGGCCATGATGGATGTTTGGGGTAGGTTATGGCATATTGCAATTAGACCGTCACAGTCACCTGTAACTTGTTTCTTTGTATTCAACACAATTGGTGTCTGTGTTTACATCGGTGAAGGAGATTCGCATTTCAGCACTGAGGATTCCCAAATGGTTTATAAACCATATTTGCATGAGGCAGAGATAAAAAAAGATAAGACAAGTTATAGTGTATTCCCAGCTACATTGCGAACAATCCTTGAGGGTTTCCACTTTAAAAAGAAAATCGTGAATATTTTCGGACCCGTCGAATGCAATTTGCCACTTTTCAATTTTACAAACTGAACTTACTAAAGAAGTTTGTTGACTTATTGGTGGTGCTTGTCTGCGTTGCACAGTGTGACGAATCGCTGATTTAGCTTGGTTTAATAAGGAAAATGACATGCACAAAATTAAACAAAAACCGGTTAAGCCTCCTACGTAATGACTGTGCAATTTTTTTGTTGTTGCTTAGTGCAACAAAAAAAAAATCATCTCAAACTCCAAATTGTATATAATTTTTTTTATAAGAAGGTCAATTTGAAGAGAAAGTGTTTATATCGGTTTTAATAGGTTCGCGTATATTTTATAGCTTTTTTTTATCTTTTCTCAATAAGTTAAAAGTCAATTGATATAAAAGTAAGTTTTTCTTAAATAATTAAAGATTTTGTTTAATAGGTATAAGGGGTAAATGAAAGTAAAATTTATAGATAAAATATGTGTTTTTTGTATTCATTAGACGAAAAGTATACCTAGTTGTTCAGTGTTGTCCAAGTTGGAGACCGTGTTTGTTCTAAAGCCTTGCATATGCACTGCTAAAATGTGTTTCAACAAAAATTTTCGTTTTTTTAGGATGGCCATGGAAATCACGAAAAAGCAAATTTTTTATGTTTGGATTTCTTAATTTAAAATTAAGCGCTTAGATGCTGTTTCTGCTTTTGTTGTGGGTTACTTTAGCCATGTAATATTTTCTGAGGATGCAACAAAGTCAATCAAATTAACCCTTAAAACTTTATGTTTAAGATTTGAAGAGACATGGGCCAAAAGTGGTCGGCATAGAGAGCGCTTCGAAAATTCAAATTCTCTGTGGCTAAATGAAAATCTAACATTACCACAACATATCATAGATGCAATACCTTCTTCATCTAGAGTAGGAAGACCGAAAAAAAGCTTATAGATTAGATGTCAAGTTGCGGCAGATAAAAGACCAAGGCAGTAAAGAAAAAGTCAAAGCCAGAAAAGAGCTAATCCAAGAACAATTTACAAGAGAAACAGTGTCATTGGTAGATATGCCAACTCAACAGTCTGGCAATCCTAATGACGGGAACAAGGCTAGACGATTTTTCAGAGATGATGAAAAGACTGCCCAAATTACAGTGATAGATAAAGAAATTATCAAAAAGTTTCATATCATCTTAGAAGCTCTTGGGTCTGGGTTCCCAATAGATGCAGATGCTTTTGAAAATTATGCCTGGTATTTTAAGCCAGTAAGTGTGCATAAGGTCTTCTTTCATGGAAAACAATAATTTCGACTTGTATACTTCCAATCGGACAACTTTCAGAAGAAGCGCAAGATGCAAGAAACAAGGAAAATAGAAGGTTTAGGGAACTTCTTACCAGAAAAATATCACGTGTAGCTACAAATACTGAACTCTTAAATCGATTGCTTATAACCTCAGATCCAATTCCTAGCAAGTCTAAGATACTTTCCGAGAAGAAAAATATCGTCATGTAACATGAATACTTGCAACTTTTATATGTACCAAATAATTAAAAAAATTAAAATAAGCTGGTTTGTATGTATTGTTTTGTCTTGCAATTTGTAGTCATATGTTAAAAAATTTGTTATATTCTATTCTGTGAACAATTTCAATTAAAAAAAAACAAAAAATTTAATCTTAATTTAATTCCGCTAAATCAGCGATTCGTCACACTGTGCGTTAGGTCGAAAACGAAACGTTATTTAAAAAATGTTCGAAGTCAGAACGAGCGTTCGAAGGTCTCGTAGGATTCACATTGGGAGTATTTAAATTCAAATTGTCCAATCTTCCAACTAAGGTATCTCTAATAGACTGCATTACACGAATGAAAACTCGTTGGTTTCCCTCGAGTATTCGTTGAAATTCTGACGTAATAGCTCTAATGTCAGTGGCCTCTTCTTGAACAGGTTGAGGATGTCCATTAATATCTCGTCGCTCATTATTGTCTTCACTATTGTGGTTACTTGCCTGACCGGATTGCATTGCTGCAGGAGGGTTAGTACCAGCTGTGGTAAAATCTTATCCTGGCTTAAGCCTACAATACCCCAAGGTGGAGTACGACTAACTATTGGCCTGGATTCCATTGCTTCTGAACGGGGAGTTATATTTCGAAAAGTGGACGAATTTCTCAAATTACTCGGTCTTCCTCTAGAAAGTGAATGTGGAACTCTATTATCCATAATAGGAAATTTCGGATTTTAAATACAACTTCAAAATCTTTTAACTTTCAATATCTTTTAATAAATCTGTATTAAAAAAAATTAATACCTACATGCATAATTTGGCGTCAGCGCGGTCAGTGCTAAATTCAATATTAAATTTGATAAGATTAGATACAATATGCTTAAGAGCAAGATATCTATGGTAAACAGACGGACTGTGCAAATCAATGCACACAATACGAACAACACTGTATATAATTGGCAACTACAGGTAATATAGTAGCAACATAGTTCACTGTTATAACTACCAGACAATGGACTATACTATAAAAGAATTAGGATTTATATATTATAAAAATATTCCTATGCACAACTTATCCTTTCACGAATAAAATTAGACCAATATGAATACAAAAAGCAGTTCAACTCTTTCTGATATCCAATAGTCGCAACGCGGATTACAATTAAAACTATATATATACTGGGACTATAGTCATGAAAGTCATACTCAACTTGAACCGCCAAGAGACACAATAGAACACTCTACAATTGCTGGAGCTTAGCTAAAAGCTCTAAAGTTAGCCAGTATAATCTTTGTAGTGACGTTCTTAATGCCTCGAAGTACATCTAATGTTAGAACACGTTTAATGCAAAAGAGAAACAATCAAGCAACCTCCATTAAGCAAAAAATACCAACAAGCGACCTTCCTCAATGCTTCATTGAAAAGGTACATGGACTTTAAAATATATACCAACAATTTCACATGTTGATTAAAGATAAATAAACTTGTGCAATACTCCAATTTAGCAATCTAGCTCTACGCAAAACAACGAAAATTCTTACTATCCATATAAATATTCATCTTATAGGTACCTATTGAACAAGAAGTGGTGGTGCGGCATGGCACAATACTGACAAAAAAAATTATGTCATTGCTTTATAAATTAGATCGAATATTTCTAAATCAATTACAAAAAAAATTATAGAAATCGGTACCTTTTGCGACAAGATATAGCCGAAACAGTCAGAGTCCAAAATGCGACAAACTCATAATACCTCATTTGCTGAAAAATACCGAAATCAAATTTTATTCAATTTTTCCCTTCAAACGAATCGCCTCTTCCATCATTTCTACTCGCAGACGAAGAAGTCAGATTTATTATATTCCCATCATCTCCCTCTCATCAAACATACTACTTGCCGAAGCGAAGGCAACATTGCAAATCATCAATTACACAGAAAAATAAATACATACTTACATTTCCATACAAATGAAAATCATATGGCATGACCACAGAATCGATAATGCGAGATCCATTATCCATACAAATTAACTTACTTGGAAATCCTACATGCTACCTGTGCTGCTAAACAACAAAAATGCCTGTGCTCCTTCTTACAAAGAAAAAAAATACAACATACATGGGAATGCAATTATGAAAGGTTCGATAAAGAGAGATAAACCAGTTTATTTGGTTTTCTTTCTTCGTTTTCAAAGTGTGTATTTAAAATGAAGATGACAGCAAAAGTTTAGACACAAACATTCTAGCTCAATTCATAACGCCATCTGCATTTAGTCGGCTACAACAAAAAATTCGACATGATGGCACTACTATAAAGTGTATACTGTATATACAATGATGAAATTCGTTCGGCGAAAAGATTCGAGAGAGACAAACCGGTTTATTTGGTCTTGCTTTCTTCGTTTTCAAAGTGTGTATTTAAAATGAAGATGACAGCAAAAGTTTAGACACAAACATTCTAGCTCAATTCATAACGCCATCTGCATTTAGTCGGCTAAAACAAAAAATTCGACATGATGGCACTACTATACAGTGTATATACTCGTACAATGGATACAGAGACCGATGTTGATGTCCCTGAAGCTTTTCAAACATGTGAGGAGGAGGTAATAAAATGTCGCCAGCTGATATTTTTTCGTACATATTATATGCCTAGAGAGAACTTAAGAAGACAACGCGAACTGCTTTATTCGATTACGTAAGCTGACATAGCTTACTATGTGGCGCCGCCAGACAACTAGCACCTTTTAACCCGAGAAGGGGGCACCCTTACACGGTTTAATTTAAAAATTAATCTGACGAAGACGCCTGCAGACAACTAGTACCTACCCTTAGCGTAGCAACTATGTTGCGTAAGCGGGCCACGTTAGCACTATTCAATTCCAAAAATAAATTGATAAAGGTGCCAGACAACTAGCAACCGCTTATCATTCGGGACATATGTCCCATTTCCGACCATAAAAATTTGAGACTTATGTCCCGATGGGCTGGAAAAAAGTTTCCATACGAGCTGAGTGGAATTACTATTAAAAATATGCTTGATTTTTTCCTCCTGTCACGTATTTGCTAGGAGGTCATAGACTATTGAAATTGTCTGCCAATGTTGACCAGAGACAATCGATATCCACCGCACGATTTGTTGTTTTCGTGACATCTCTTGCTAGTTCATGGTTATTAATTATTATTAACTGTACGATCACTTCAGTTTGATTTAATTTTTTATGTTTTCCCATTTAATTAAGACAAAACAACTAATCTACATAATTTGATGGGCTAAACTTGAAATGAGGTGAGAATAGACACCCCCCCCCCACAACCATCGGTAAAATTTTTTGTTCGGTAGAACATCAGGAATATCCCCTTAAAGGATTATATGGCTTTACTGGGATGCCCTGTATATTGTATATAAAAATCATTGCCATGCATGTTTTGATCGTCACAATACAGAGGTAGTTTGGGAAAAGAAAAATCGTAAAAACCCAAAGGAAAACCCGGAAAATCTATCATCTAGCAATGATTAAGATGGCGTTGCGAGATAAAATTATCAACAGCTCTGGAATTTGATTGTTTATAATTCATCGTATTTTCTCACTGGTTGCATCTTTTTTTGTGAACCGAACGTCGAAGTTATTTTTTTCACCACCTCTCGTTAATTTCGTTAACAGTTGGAGTGAAAGTGAATAAAAAGTGATTCTGTCAAAATTTCTTTCTTTCGTGTTGCTTTTTAAGCTGACAAAGGCGCCTGCCAGACACCTGGTACCTACCCTTAGCGGATCAACACAGTTGCGTTAGCAGACTAAGCCATGCGGGGAAAGGGTGCAGCCTCTTTCACCTCCGAACCGATTGACCTCAAACCAGGCAATCTTCTTTTTTTTTCTACTCGAAATATTGGCCAATACAGTTCTTGAACACGGGCAAAGCCGGGCGGGTACTCACGTATAAAAATTAATTGCCGTGCGTGTTTCTTGCAAAAACTCGAGAACGACTTATTTGGAAGATTCTATTTGGTTTTGTTGGTCTCAATAATGGGGTGGTCTAGGAAAAACCCACAGGAAAAGCCGGAAATCGAGAGAACCGAAATTTGCGTTTTTTATAGGATTCGTATTAATGTGTGTTCTTCTTCTATTCATTCGCACAGCGACATAATTGCAGCAAATTTTCTAGGTAGGTAGGTAGGTATGGCGGTTTGATAAGACAAACCCAATTAGCACTGAGTGCCGTTTTGTTACCACAAACTCACGTAAACCTGGGTATTATCGATTGGTGGGGGAGGCTAAATCCAACCTGCGGAGTTCAGGAAAGTTATCAGTTCCTTGATACTTTTCTCGGAGACTTCCTCAAGTGTATTGAAGAAAGGGCTTCCCAATGTACGTAGTCTGGTCCTAGCTAAAGCCGGACAGGTACATAAAAAGTGAATTAGGGTTTCTTTTTCAGTTGTCACTTTGCAACTGCGGCAGTGTGTATTGTATGGGATGCCCAGCTTGGCCGCATGGTCACCTATAGGCCAGTGTCCCGTGAAGATCGCTGTAAGTCTTGCGATGTCTTTTCGGGTTCTACCTAGAAGGTCGGTTGTTTTTGCCTTGTTGTAGTTTGGCCACGTTTTTCTGGATATGACGCATGCAGTCAGCCTGCTCCATCTGAGGTTGGCTTTCTTAAGGTATTCTGCGGTGATGTTTGCCTTAACTGCTCCGAGCGGAATGTGGACTAGTTCTGCCAGAGAGCAGTGGAGAGCTGAGCCTTGCCTGGCCAGTTCGTCGGCATGTTCGTTTCCATAAACGTTACTGTGCCCCGGAACCCAGATCAGGGTAACCTTGAACTTATCAAGCAGGGCCAGCTCATTACGGCATTCTAGTACTAACTTAGATTAAATAGTGACCGAAGCGATCGCTTTAATGGCAGCCTGGCTGTCAATAAGTATGGCGATCCTTTGCCTCGGTGTTTGATATGGCGACAGGCTTCACGGATAGCCAGTAGCTCCGCCTGGAAGACGCTTGCAGTATCCGGAAGTCTGTATGATTTTGCGATGTTTAAGGATTCCGAAAAAACTCCCGCACCCACGCCGCAGTCCATTTTTGAACCGTCGGTGTAGATTGTTTGATCGAAATCCCTTGTCACTTCTCCATTTTGCCATTCCGATCTAGTAGGGATTTGAACGACGAAATGTTTTGTAAAAGACATTCTGGGAATGATGTAGTCTGTTGAAGGCGGAACTAGTTTTCTAGGTAGATAGTCTAGAATACTACTGTGGCCGTAGGGTTTTGCAGTCCAGCAGCCAGACTCTCTGAGTCTGATCGCGCTGTGTGCTGTGATGTTTGTTATATGTAGGTCAAGAGGTAAAAGATGCAGTAAGACTGTGAGTCCGTCTGACGGTGTTGACCGTAGAGCTCCCGTTGTTCCTATGCATGCCGTTCTTTGTACCTTATTAAGTTTGGTAATATTGTACTTTTTCTTTAGAGCCGGCCACCATACTATTGACCCATACGTGAGGATTGGTCGTACCACGGCTGTGTACATCCACAGGGTCAATTTTGGTTGCAGGCCCCACTTTTTTCCGAAGGTTCTGCTGCAGGCATAAAAGGCTATACATGCCTTCTTTACCCGTTGTTCTATGTTTATTTTCCAGTTGAGTTTAGGATCTAGGATAACTCCTAAATACCTGGCACTGTTTGAAAGGGGTAGGGGTGTGCCGTTTAGGCGAGGAAGCGTAAAGTCAGGTATGTTGGTTTTGGTGGTGAAGAGCATCAGCACAGTTTTCCCCGGGTTGACTCCCAGACCGCACTTTTTTGCCCAAGTGCTACCTTTGCTTAGAGCATTCTCCATGATTTCACTAATCACGGCGGGAAACATTCCTGACACCAATATCACCATATCGTCCGCATACCCGACTACTTTGATTCCTACTCTGTCTAAACTTATGAGGATTTTGTTCATTACTAGGAGCCAGAGTAGGGGTGAGATGACTCCTCCTTGAGGTGTTCCCCTCCTGGCATATTTGGTTATATTGCTATTTCCTAAAGCTGCTTGAATGATTCTAGTGCTGAGCATGGAAACAATCCATTGACTAAGATGGATTGCTATTCCCAGCTCCCTCAGGGACTCTAGAATTGCTTCAGTGTGTACATTGTTGAAGGCTCCTTCTATGTCTAGGAAGGTAGCCAAGGTGTATTCTTTGTAGTGTAGGGATTTTTCTATCGTACGCACTACCTCGTGAAGAGCTGTTTCTGTAGATCTTCCCTTGAGGTAGGCGTGTTGAGATTTGGAGAGGAGTGAAGCTTCTATTGCCCCTCTCAGGTGGTTGTCTAGGAGACGTTTGAGCGTCTTCAGTACGAAGGAGGTCAAACTAATTGGTCTGAAATCTTTCGCAGTTTCATGACCGCGTCTACCCGCTTTTGGAATGAAAACAACTCGCACTCGTCTCCATGAATAGGGTACATGATTGTAGAGTATACAGTTCCTGTAAATCGATGTGAGCCATGGAATTGCCAGTTCCAGAGATTTCTGGAGCATGATTGGCAGAATGCCGTCCAGGCCAGGCGATTTAAAGGGAGCGAAGCTGTTTATTGCCCAGGAAATTTTTTCCTCGGTAATAATGGATGTTATATTTTCCCAGGCGTCGGGTTGTGTGCGTTGTGAGCTGGATGGCTCTGCACCGTAATCATTGCATCCGGGAAAATGGGTGTTCATTAATAGTTCTAGGGATTCTGCAGTTGACTCAGCCCATTCTCCGTCCTCCTTTCTCAGAAGAGATGGGTTGGAGTGTTCTTTGGACAATATTTTGCTGAGTTGTGCGGAGTCCTTGAGGGTTTCGATGGATTGGCAGTACTCTATCCACGACTGTGTCTTAGCCGTTCTGATAGAGTTCTTGTAGATTTTAAGGCAATCTCGGTAGGGTTGCCAGTAGTTGCATTTATGGCAGATGTTAAAGGTTTCTCTAGTCAATTTTCTGAGAGCGGAGAGTTCCTTGTTCCACCAAGGGGGGAATGATTTTTTGCTATATTTGATTGGACACGAGACTTTGTACGCTACGTTGAAAGCTTTTTCAAAAGTCTCAACCTTTGTGTCGAGTTCTGAAGTGGAGGTAAATTTTTGATTGGGGGTTTTGTGTAACTTAGTCTTAATGACTTGGTTAAACTTTGCCCAATCGGTTCTTTTGGGGTTTCGGAAAGGTTTCGAGCTCTCTACAGCGTGATCTATGTCGAAGAGTATCCAGTTGTGGTCTGAAAAAGATTTTTTACTGGATACCCTCCAATTTTCAACCTTCATAATATTGTTATTATTACAGAGAGTAACATCTATAACGTCTTCCCAGCCGTTAAAACTGTCCGTACTCGGAAAGATGAAGGTCGGGGTGTTACCTTTGTTGCATATTATTAGGTTATTTTCAATAATGTAATCAAAAAGAGACTCACCGCGTTCGTTTGACTCCGAGCTGCCCCATAGCACATGCCTGGAATTTGCATCGCAGCGCAGCAGCAGGTTGGTCCTTGTTGATGTTATGGCGGTTATCATTGCCTGGACTTCTTCCGGCGGTACTTGCCGGTCGTGTGCCATGTAGGCGGATGCGATTAGCAGGTCGCCTCCTGCGTTCTCCATCTTAACAACTGTTAGATCGGCGAGCTAAAATTTGGGCATAGAAAAACTTTAATATGCTTTTTAGCTAGAATGCAGGTTCTTGGCTTACCATGGTTATTATTGCTGCAGTTATAGTAGAGGATATATCCGGTGTCGTTAAGGCCTCTTATATTGGACCCGTTCACCCAAGGTTCTTGGACAATGCCGATGTCGATGTTTTCCTCTTTGAGGAAAATCATCAGGTTATCTGACGCACAGACTGAGTGCTTCAGATTAATCTGTACGACTTTCAGCATTGATTGGTTTCGGGTGTTTGTTCGGTTAGAGTGGTAGTACGGTTAGCCTCGATCCTCATGTCCTCCAACAGCTTGTTGGCATCGTCAACTTCATCTAAGTCGTCGACCTGACACGGAAACCTGAATATTTTAACTTTGGCATGCCTTATGCCAAAGCGGAGCTTGCAGCCGATCTTTTCAATGTGATCCGCGCTCTCTTCCGTCACCATTATTAGGAAGGATAGGGTGTTGTTGTGAGGTTCCTCAGCCTTGATGACTTTTCAGTCATCCATGGGAACCGCAGGGTTGTGGAGCTTGAGACAATTGATCAACTTATCACTGTCGATGGTCATATTTGGCAGCCAAATGCGAATTCTCGGTCTCCTCGGAATCTCTCTGGCCAGGATCAGCTTAAGCTTTAAGCCGGTCCAGTCGTCACGGATCTTATGAATGCAGCCGCTTAGGAATTCCTTGGAGAAAGCGTCTTCACACTTGATAACCCTGTAACCTCTTATGACTTCAGCTGAGTCAAAGCAGGGGAGGGGTCCGCCTTGGTTGTTTAAGAGATGGTCCATCACCATCTCGGAAAGTTTATTTTCAATGGCACCCCAAACGTCAGCCACTGTCTTGCCGCTGGTAGAGAGTTCATCAACCAAAGCGACTTGTAGGTCGTCTCTGACAACCTCGCTGACTGTTCGTGTCATCTGGGGTGCTGAGATTGGGTTGTGGTGCTTGGCGGTAGCCAACTTTGCAACTTTTCTTCTTTGAGGGTCAGACTTGACCTCCTCTTGTGAGCGGTTGCGTTTAGTTGCTTCCGTCTTGCGTGGTGGTGGCTCCCTGCGATTCTTGATGAACTCATCAATAATCTGCTGGTGCTTGAGTTTTTCAGCTAGGTCCTGCGGAGTAGCCGTGCCGGCCTCTTCCTTCTTGGTAATCTTACCCAGAATGAAGATGGCCCTCTGCTACGCGCTCTTTCTGCGATTACCAGCTGATTTGTGGCTGGCTGATTTGTGGGTGTTTACCGCACGCTTTTGGGCACTAGGTCGAGTGTCCTGCGCAGCGGGTGTAGAGGAAGTAGATGGTTTGTGGATAGCAGGTGTACTTTGAGTGGAGCTCCGCTCAGAGTCCCCGCTTCCCACGATTGTCTCCTGACTGGAGGCGAGCAGTTCATCTTCGGATGAAGTGCCTGGGTCTTTTTTTTTTTTTTTTTGTTTTATTTTATTTTTTTTATTTTTTTTTCTGTTATTTGTTTGTCCATTTTTTTTAATTTTAGGTCCCACGAGTATGTCCGGAAGGGTTGGTCCGTCCCGGCAGAGCCGACTTACCAGGATAAGGCACTTAGATACAACCGGCCTTGCCTGGGCGCCGGAGGGGACCGTAAACGGCCAGTTCTCTTTAACCACTATCTGACCATGCAGCCCTCGGCACGGGTCGACACCTTGGCTTAAAAGTGGGATTTAGCTAGGGTTTACTCCCTTCCAACACTCTGAGCCAGAGTTGGTTTTGGTCCACGATGGGTTTTACAGTGGAATTTTTTGTCATCACCCCGGATCACGAATCAAAGTGGAACTTACATTGAATCGTACCGGGGCATCCCCTTATCCGCCACCCAAGGGACGCACCTGGTAGAGGACCTATTCCGCAGGAGCAAATTTCCTATCATCAACATTTTTGCAGAGAAACCGTTTGACCAACGCCAGTCCAAGAAATTACACCTATAAAATAGACTCCACGGAATCTATTTTTATAAAAAACCGTTATCTTAGATGAGAGGTCGGACGTTCTTTGTATTCGACATCTGGATGCACTTGGAGAATTTTGGTAGAAGTAGGTACCTAGTAATTGTTCGACTGAGATGCTTGCGTCTTTTTCAAAGTGAAGAAGGTAGGTAGGTTAGGTTAGGTTAGGTTGAAGTGGCTGTCAACAGAAGGCCGACACACTTAGACCAGGATTAGGTCCATTGTGATGCCACACGGATCGAGGGGTTTCCCCACTACTAGTTAAACCATTTAGAGCTTCTTATGAAGCGCGATAGACTTCTAACGTCAGCGTTAGCCAAGTCGTTGAGATTGTTAAGCAAGAAATCTCCCAGATGAAGATTTCTATTATGGGAGAGAGCTGGACATGTACAGAGAAGGTGAAGTATAGTCTCCTCCTCCTCCTCGTCCAAGCAACTTCTACAGAAATCGT
This sequence comes from Portevinia maculata, assembly GCA_949715645.1. Lineage (NCBI taxonomy): Eukaryota > Metazoa > Arthropoda > Insecta > Diptera > Syrphidae > Portevinia > Portevinia maculata. The sequence goes on along the minus strand of OX454527.1, from coordinate 171,376,662 downwards.
TAGAATAAACGCCAAGCCTCGATGCATGCTTGCCTATCAGACAGTGCCCTGTAATGGCACCTATAGTGGAGCTAATATGCAGTCGGTTTAGTGAGATCAGACTCTTAGAGCGTCGCAGGTCCAGCTTTGGCCAGATGTGCTTAGTCGCTAGACATGTATTACTACCTGTCCACCTAAGGTTTGTTCTCTCGATTGCGGATAGCTTGAATAAAAGTTTGCAGGTAGCGATTGGGATACCCAGAGAACCCTTTTCAGGTGAAAGGGGGAGTTTGGTTCCCTTTTTGGCGAGTTCATCAGCCCTGCAGTTTCCTGGAATATCTCTATGCCCCGGCACCCAACAGAGGTGAATGTTAAACTGCTCCGCCATCTCCATAAGAGATGAACGGCAGTCGAGGGCTGCAATGGAGTTTGAAGATACTGAATCCACGGACTTGATCGCGGCCTGACTGTCCGAGAAGATACGGATATCCTTTGTGGATATCACATTTCTCTTCAGCCACGTCAGGGCTTCTTTTATCGCCATAATCTCCGCCTGGAATACGCTACAGTGATTAGGGAGACGGAAAGAGAGACTCAGATTTAGTCTTTCGGAGAAAACGCCGCCACCAACCCCGTCACTAGTTTTTGATCCATCGGTGTAGAAGTGGATCGCTTTAACTTCCTCAAATTCAGCGTCCTCCCAGAATGATCTGGAAGGAATAGTGACTTGAAAGTTCTTTCCAAACTGTAATTGGGGTATGGTGTAATCTATGTTTCCTGGTAGAGACTCAAATGAGTCCAGAATGGTGGTGTGGCCAATGTTATTGTTAACCCACTGCGAGGTAGCCTTAAGGCGGACAGCAGAACAGGCTGCTGTTTGCCTACTAAAAATGTCGAGTGGTAACAGATGTAGCAGGATATCGAGTGCTGCAGAGGGGGTGGTACGGAGTGCTCCACTTATGCACAAACCGGCTGTGCGTTGGACTTTGCCAAGCTTAGCACAGTTTATAGCTTTACTTAGGGCAGTCCACCAGACAGCAACCCCATATGTGAGAATCGGTCTTACGACCGATACATATAGCCAATGCGTTATGCGGGGTTGTAGACCCCACTTGTTGCCAATGGCTTTTTTGCAAGAGAAAAGTGCCACTGTGGCTTTTTTTACCCTTTCTTGTATGTTGGGTTTCCAGCTTAACTTCCTATCGAAGATAAGACCCAAGAACTTAGCTTCGTCAGAGAATACTAATCTTATACCACCAATAGAGGGTGGGTCGATGTGCGGAATCTTGTGTTTCCTGGAGAAGAGGATTAATTCTGTTTTGTGGGGGTTGATACCCAAGCCACAGCGATTAGCCCATTTTTTTAGCTTGTTAAGAGCATTTTGCATGAGTTCTTTTATAGTGTTAAGGTACTTCCCGGAGACGGCTATAGCAATGTCATCCGCATATGCAATCACCCTGCAGCCCACCCCTTCCAGGTATATCAGTAGCTCATTCACCACCAAATTCCAGAGAAGGGGGGAAAGGACCCCGCCTTGCGGCGTGCCTCTACTGACAGACCTCCTGGCGGATGAAACGCCCAGTTTTGAGTTGATAATCCGACTTGTGAGCAGTAGATTAATCAATTCACCAAGCGAACCCTCCACATTCAGTGCTGTCAGTGCATTCGTGATTGCAGATGTACCCACGTTGTTAAAGGCGCCTTCTATATCCAGAAAAGCAACCATAGTGTACTCCTTGTGATGAAGGGAGTATTCAATAGTGCGTACCAGAGAGTGAAGGGCAGTTTCAACTGACTTACCCTTACAGTATGCATGTTGAGACGCAGATAGAAGCTGCGTATTTATGTTGGTACGGAGATGGATATCAATCAGTCGCTCCAACGTTTTGAGGAGGAATGATGATAAACTAATAGGTCTCAGGTCTTTTGGGCTGACATGGGAGTATTTCCCCGCTTTTGGTATAAAGACCACTTTCACTTCTCTCCAAGCCTGAGGAATATATGCCATTTTTAAGCAGCTGTTCAGAATCATCTCCAATACTGGTGTGATGATATCTGAACACATTTGTAATTCGGCAGGTATTATGCCGTCTGGTCCTGCAGACTTGAAGGGCTTGAAGCTATTTAGTGCCCAAAGCAGCTTGTCCCTTGTGATCAGACCTTGAGAAAGAGTCACCTGTGCCAGTGATCTATTCAGATCAGTGTACCCGGTAATATTGGAGCTTCCTGGGAAGTGGGTATCAAGTAGCAGATTGAGCGATTCCTCGCTAGATATCGTCCAGGATCCATCAGCTTTCTTTAGACAGCTGGGCATGGTTGGATTTGAAGCTAGGATTTTTCTTAGCCTAGATGCCTCAGAGACTTCTTCTATTTTACCACAGAAGAGTCTCCAGGATGATCTTTTGGCTTTCCTTAGCTCTTTTTTGTATAATTTGAGAGCTTCCTTATAGGAGTCCCAATCAGTAAGTAATCTCGAGCTTTTAGCGCGATTGAAGAGTTTCCTGCAATTATTTCTGAGTGGTCCCAGTTCCTGGCTCCACCATTGTGGCTTTCTCTTCCCCATAGGTCGTATGAGGGGACAGGAAGCGGACATCGCTTTATTGAGAGCCGAGGTGAGCTCGTAGACCTTGCCGTCAAGCTCGGAAAAGTTACAGGGTGGACTTAAAAGTTCAGAGGTAACTAGTCCGCGAAGAGTTTCTCTGTATTTGGGCCAATTGGTTTTCCGAGGATTGCGGAAAATGGGTTGGCAGGGAGGATCAACATTGAGGTTGAATTGAAGATAACGGTGATCAGAGAAGGAGTGATCAGTCGAGACCTTCCAACCCGTTATCATGTCGTTGATGGTATCGGAGACAAGAGTAATGTCAAGGACTTCTTGTCGATTTTTGGTAATGAAAGTGGGTTCATTACCTATGTTACATACAATGAGGTTGGTGCTTAAGATATAATCAAAAAGTGACTCACCCCTGTTGTTGATATCCGAGCTTCCCCATACGGTGTGATGTGCGTTAGCATCACAGCCGATTATGAGTTCAGCCTTCTGCCTCCTTGCTTCTTCGATCAGTCTCTCCAGGTTATCACCAGGGAGAGGTCCCACGTGGTCGTGGGCGAGATATGCCGATGCCAACCAGACTGATCTGCCTGCAGTCTCCAGTTTCGCAGCAGTTATATCCCGATCGCTGAAATTAGGGAGTAAGTAAGCATTAAGGTTTCTTTTCACTAGTATGCACGATCTTGGTTTACCTTTGTCGGTCACATACAGTGAGTAATATCCAGGAGTCTTGAGTCCTTGAACCAGGTTGTGTACAATCCATGGTTCTTGGATCAAGACGACATCTTCCCCGCCTTTAGAGAGGCGAAGAACGAGAGCGGCCGAAGCCTTGATGGAGTGTTGGAGGTTAATCTGGATTAGCTGCAGCATTGTCGCTACAATCCTGAGGCACCTCCACCACGGTGTTATTTAGGCCTTCCAATTCCGAAGACGAACTAAGAAGTTCATCTTCACTCAGAAGAACCCTGTCAAGGAAATCGTCAGTTTCCATATCCGATTGTATATCGCTTACGGAGAGTGACGATTTTGCAGTTGCCGCATGATCGGCGGATTCATCGTCCTCCAGCGAAGGGAACGAGGTAGATGGCTCATCATTCGAGAGTTCAGGGTGAGGAGAAGGAGGAGGAAGTTTTCCCGCCTCGAGTTCGTCCTTTTTGTACACCCTCATTTTGACCTCGATCCAGCCAAATCGTATGAGGCCATCTGTTTTTGCCAGGGGAGCCAGGGTTTCCTGATTGATAATGACTACCGCACATCTGTGGGAGCCCTTTTGCTCCTCCAGTTTCGCCACCTTCCAGTTATGGGTCGGTAGAGAGGGGTTGCTTGATCTTAGAATGTCTAAGACGTCCTCTGGAGTGGATGGATTTGGGGGGATCCATATGCGCGATCTTGGCCGGCAGGGGATATCCTCCCTCGCTACGACCTCGAGCCTTGCGCCGGGCCACACCTCTCCAAGCCTACTAATCGCAAGCTTATAGAGGTCAGCCGATCTTTGGTCACTACATGCGACCAGCTTGATGTGGCCTTGATGCCACCCGCCTTCATGGATTAGCGGCGGTGGTCCCGGGTTTTCTCTCATGAATGAGGAGTAGTTGCCCGAGAGCGCAGATATTACATCATCCCATCTTTCGTGGGAGATAGTGCCGTCTATGTGACTACGGTCTATAACCGCGATCACAATTTTGTCCTTAAGGACCTCGCTAAAAGGCCTGTGAGATGCGGTAGTGGGAGGGTTGCCGGTGTTGTGCACCCTCTGTCTCTTGGGAACCGAAATGGTCCCTTCCACTGATCTCTGGCGTTTTGTCGACAAATCCCCGCTGGTTTTACTGAGGATTTGTTGGGCCCATGCCAGTTTCGCGATTAGGTCCGGGGTCCTGTCCTTCACCGCGATGTTGCCACACATACGCTGGATCCGGATGGCATTACGACGATTTTTGTAATTCGTCGAGGACGGATTGCGATGACGCGATCCGGCGCTGTTGGTGTGGGAAGGACCATGATGCACAGTCCCACCCCCGCCAGAATTGGGTTTGGTTGTGGGTTTTGCGCCGACACCAGAAGGACCATGAGAAGGCACAGTCCCTCCTTCAGTCAGCCTTGCAGACGCGGTGGTAGTTGAAGGGCCAGCAGAGGGGGGACCATGATGCACAGTCCTCTCTCTGTTGGGAAGGGGTTTTTTTTGCTCGCAACCGCTAGTGGAGGGACCATGTGTATCCACAGTCCCAATCCTAGCTGGTGCCACAAGAGCTTTGCCGGTAGACAGTTTGGTCGCCGTACTACCGTCCGGTTTTAAAGGGGAACCGGCCGTAAAATTTTTTTGTTTCGTTTTTGTTTGTTTTGTTTTGTTAGGTTTCATATTAAGTCCCACGAGTAGCGGAGAAAAGAGGTCCATCTGCACAGAGATCCGCATTGTGCAGATAAGGCTAGTTAATCCGGAGGGCGCCAGGTTTCCGGATACTCCGTACGCGACTGAGCTATTTGATGACTGGGCCCTCAGCCAGGTTGACTCTCGGCACGGGTCGTATGACACCTTACGTCCAGCCCAGGTGGTAAAGGAGGGGAATTTGGAAGGACGTATTGTCCTGTAAAGGCCGCATAGTGGTACACTTAACTGCGCTTTGAGAGAGAAAAGAGGAGAGGGGGACGTAGAGTCCGGGTCAATACTTGGTTGACGCTCGTCAGCAGCCTGTCTGTCATGGGTGGCCCTTAGACAGCATAGCCCGTTGAAGCTGCGCCATAAGCCTTCGCACCGGCACCATCGAATGCAATGATGGTACACACGTCAAGGTGACTGACCCCCGCGAAGGAAGAAGGTAGGTAAATGACAGCAGTTCGCGTTCGATTCCATCGTTTCAGAAATAATTTCTTGCAGGATGGGGATTTGCTGCTGTAGTGGGAGAGAGAGGTGGGGAGACGTGTCAAATATGAGTGCCGATGGATAATCAATAGAGCAACTGTCAGGTATCATCTACAAATCGAACATGAAACTGCTAAAGGCGGATAGCAGATGGTTGCTTTTTGTAAACTTGGAACCGGGTGGGAATTGATTAGCCAAAGCAATTGTATGCACTCTAAAGAAAAAAAAACAATTCAAATGTTGGACCTAATGATTCATAGACTTACGCTTAGGCAGTACCACTCGAATTTCGTATGAGCTACAAAAACAATTCAAATGTTTCTAAGATAAAACTGAATTGGCATCGTGGCTTCTTTAGGGTTGCGAAGCACTAGGCCTCCACGGGGCATAGTTAGATAAGCCACAAATTATCGTAGGATTGTCTAGCGCTAGGGTTCCAATCGCAGTGATTGATCCTTGAACCAGCCGAAGCTACATGCGTTTAGTTTTGTTTAAAAAAAAATTATTTGCTGTTTTCCAGAAAAATGTATCAAGAACTGAAACGGGCCGATTGTGTTTAAAAAACTCTGAAGTCATTTTGCCAGTAAAATAGAAACTGGATTTTTTTAAATTTAACTCAAAAAACGTTGCAGTAATTTTTTGTGTTTTTTTTTTGGAACTGCTCTGAAAGAACAACAATAATAATGTTTTTTATGTTACAAAGTTAACGTGTTCAAGGTGCAACCCCCTGTGGACCAAGGTACACCCAGGCCGTATAACTCTGACCGTTTGAGATTGCCAACTAAAAGTTAGGTTTTCAAGAAGGATTAGCAAAATACTTTTCGCATTTTCACCAAATTACACATAAAACGTCAGGTATCAACGTAAAACAATTCTTAACAAAAAGGTATATTACTGAAGTTATTCTAAAAAAAAACTGAAATCCGGACCAATGTAGAACACCTTCCCCTACTTTTTCAAAGGTTGAGCCAATAGTGTCCGCTTGCTTGCTTGCATAAGATAATAGTAATAAGGATAAAATAGAGCTACATTTCTGGAACCATTTTTTTCTTATAATTTGCGCGCAATGAAAGCATTTCCAGTACCCCTATATTGTTTATAGTCACATATTGCGGGCAATAAGGATGCCGAAAGAGAAACCGATGCACGTTGGTTTTAAATATTTGTAGAATATATTGGGTAGTAAAACAAGCGGGGAAAAACATTCTATATTCATGTTGAACGGCTAAGCAAAGATTCTTTTTATTTCACTGTACGTTCGAAAAATGGCTTGAGGGTGAACTGATGTGCATTCATCGCATGGTGGATATTATGGTTGAAATGAATTCAGTTGACTATTTTGTTTGAGCGCTTGTGGTGGAAATATCGATAGAACAGCAGGAGACATTGCGACGGTGACTAAGAGTGTTAAGCGATTTCGCAATATCTCGATGGCCTATAAGTTCTATTGCGCGTTTTTGTATTTTCTCAAGTAGCTCCAAATATGTGTTTTAAGGCAACGGCTCAGATATGGGTGTTGTACTCAAGTTTGCGGCGTATAAACATCTTACATCGCCTCAGGAAGCCTAGACATTTCGCAGAGTTCTTGGCGACATCGAATATATTGTCATTCCAACCAAGGTTGTCATTAACGCAATTTTTTTTTTTATAATTTGCTTACGCTAAAGAGGTTTTTTTCTGTTGTTACAGTACCCTTATACCCTTGTATATACACTTATACCCTAAGAACACAGCATAAACATTTGTGCTTTAACACCAAGCAGCACCTGGCAATATCGCATTTCATTGCATGCTTTTCGGTGCTACTTGCTATAAGAAGCAATAGAGAGATAGTGTTCGGGAGAACCTATTTTGATCCTCAAAGAGAATTCGTCAAGCACATAAACTTGCCGAAGTGGATGGCGATATAAAGGCACATAAACCAGTACATCAAGGTAGTATAGAAAATGATGAACACCGTCTCTTGTGCTTAGTTCTTAACAAGTCCCTTTATTAATCTAAATAATTCTATCTTATATACTAATTTACAATTTCACGAATGGGACTGGGAGGTGGTATAAAATTGGATGCCACAGATCGTTGTATCTGTGGTTGAGGGTTTTTGTTGCGCATGCACATTCCTGACTGTGACACTTGTGTATCGTCTGATCGTTGTCTTCATGAAGATCCACGAGTGAGGTACTCTGGTTACACATGCACATTCTTGATTATGACACTTGTGTATCGTCAGCTTGTTGCATTCATGCAGATCCGCGAGTGAAGTATTCTGCTTGCACCTGCACATTCCTGATTACGATACGTGGGTATCGTTCGTTGCATTTATGCTGGTGTCATATGGGATGGATTCGAATGGCGAAAATGGGAGTACGTTTACAGTAGGGCAAGAAAGACACTCGACTGGAATGGGTACACTTGGGTGTAAAAGTTAGGGTGTTAGAGCGTCTGAACATTCTCCCCCCGTTGGATGGTACATTCAACTAGAGTTAGAGTCGATTGTGATCATAAAGTCTGCGTCTGTCAAATGATCACCTTGAGCCAAGTCCTTAGGCATGTTGATACGATGACTCGTCTTGTGAATTGAGTGATTAATTTCGGCGTTCTTGGTAATTGATCGCCATCTGTTCCACACAAGGTAACATATGATGGCAGTTATAGTGAGGAGACTAAAACTAGTTATGCTGTAGTGATGAATGTCATGATGGTTTAAAGCTGTGGGCAACCCATTTTCCATTTGTAGTAGTTTTCTCTTAATGTCTTCTAATTCGTCAAGATGTATTTGGTAATGAGGCGTCAAGTGTATTGTTGACATGGTGAGATTCGGAACAAGTGCTTCAGTAATATTGGTAGGCGGGGTATATGATATTCTTCCTTCTGATGATAGCAAATTGTGCGCCTGAATTGTAAATAGATCTTGTTTAATGACACATCCTGGTTGCATTTTTAGTAGTCCTGATTGCTGAAGACTAAACTGTGTAACAGTTTTATCACATACCACGTTCAGTGTTGTTCGTTCATCCAACGAATATATCCATTGATTTGGCGCATGCAGTTGAATCCAATGAGATACTCCTTCTATCCTTGCTATACGACATGAAGGTGATTGTTTTGCTTGATTCATGAAGTTTATTTCGCATGCGCTAATTGAGGATCCATTCTTGTACATGGGTCGCTGTTGCTTGCATATGATTTTGTCTTCCTTTATTGAGGTGCAGGAGCTTAGCTCATGGTGGGTTAGTGGATAATATTGGTCACGAAATAAGTTAACTAACAGGTAAGGAAATGATGGTTGAATCGCCACGAATGTATTGTTAGCCTTTACTGGAACTGGTATCACATGAAATAGTTCAAAATTTTCTGATGCCAAGATTGGGATAGTGATCTTAAATATGACATAGTTCGCGCTTGCTGTCCCCTGAATATGCATGAGACTGTAGAAATCTAGAATGGTGTCCACTGTGGATGGAAGTTTCAGTGACGTGGGTAGATTGGATTGTATTTTGTTAATCTCCCCTATGAGCTGATTTGGTGGTAATAGCTGCGTACTCATTTTTCCGTGCTGTGTATCCATCATGATATCCAGAATTGCGCCTTGTATACGATGAAAATTTGTGGCGAGCAATATTGACTGGATAGCTATTGAAACAAATGATTGTGAGAGTTGTGTTTGATAGAGTTCTTTATGAGTTTGATGTACATCTAGTATTATTCGGTTAATGTGGTCTTCTAGTTGTTGAAATTGGTGGCTTACTGCCTGCTGGTCCTTCCGCATGATGTTGAGTGTTGCATCTATTAGTGATGTTTGATTTTTTAATAATTCATTGAGATATGATTCATTTTGTTCGACCTTTTGGATAGTGTCTTCCACATAGTTGGCATATTCAGAATCAAGTATCCCAAACAGTGCATTTGCTACATTGCCGATGATGTTGACTGCTCCTCTTTTGGCTCTACTATTAACTCGGTTTTTTAAAAGCTCATTATTTTGCGTCAATTCATTGATCAGGTGTTGAAATTGGTTAATAATAGGCTGACACTCCCGGTTGTGATGCAAAAGCTCGCACACCTCTTCCAATCTTCCATAATGAGTATTAAGAAGTTGGACTTCCTTCCAATATAAGTCCATATTATAGTAGATGACCAAGGTCCACTCACTGCTAATTATACCCGCTGGTCCTAGATTTTCAAAGAATATTCCTGGTTGGTTGTCGAATGGTGTGGTTTCAATATGTACCGCTTTTGTTGTAGTCATTACTAAGCAGGTAATAAACAATGTAACAAGACTAGATCCCAGAGATACCTTCATTTTCTTTTTAGGGGACAAATTGCCTGACGAATTTTCCTTTTTATTTCCGATGGATTCTCTACCGGGTTGTACTGTTGAGTCTTCCGGCCCGTATTGATCTTGCGGCACGGACTCTGCGGATTCATGTGCTATCTCCGTGGCTTCAATTGGGAGTGGCGCCAACTTATGTATAGGGCGACGCAGAATTCCATTAGAAGTTCGAACGTCAACCACGCGAATAAATCCGTCGTCTCCTGGATAAGCCTTGATGATCCGACCCAGCTTCCATCGTAGTGGTGGAATGTTATCTTCCTTCATGATAACCATTGTGCCCAACTTTATATTCTGAGCACGCTGTTTCCACTTTGAGCGATATTGCAACTGGTTTAGGTATTCCAATTGCCATCGCCTCCAAAATTCATTCTTTATGTATGTTACAAGTTTCCATCGTTTAGCACAGTTTATGTTTAGTGGCTCTGCGTGAGAGTCAACTAACGAATTAAGTGGTTCGCCAATGAGAAAGTGACCTGGAGTTAAGGCCATTAAGTCGTTGGGATCGGTAGACATTGGTGTTGTAGGTCTCGAATTCAATATAGCTTCAACTTCAGTAACGACCGTTTCCATTTCCTCGTACGTTAATGACGCAGATTCAAGTGTTGATCGTAGAAGATGTTTGGCGGCCTTGACGGCGGCTTCCCAAAGGCCGCCGAAATGTGGTGCTCGAGGTGGTATTAAATGAAAATCTGTTCCTTTGGAACTACATGCTCTCGTTACCTTGTTGATAGCGTACTGAGAGTCCACAATTTCCTTGATTTCATGCAACTGATTCCTTGCGCCGATGAAGTTAGTTCCATTGTCACAATAAAGGTTTCGGCAATTTCCACGTCTTGCGGTAAATCGCTTTAGGGCTCCAATAAAACCTTCAGTGGAGAGGTCAGTTACTAACTCTAAGTGAACCGCCTTCGTCGAAAAGCAGCAAAACACTGCGATGTATGACTTCTGAGGTCGCTTTCCTCTTATCTTAAAATGAGTCCATACTGGTCCGCAGAAATCCACTCCAGAATTTATAAACGGTCTTGCAGGCTGAACTCTTGTCGATGGAAGATTTCCCATTAACTGATTGATAATTTTAGGTTTTGCTTTCGCGCAAAATACACAATTTTGAACGACAGATCTCGCAATTATTTTTCCTTTAATAGGCCAATAAGTTTGTCTGGTAATTCCAAGTAATGCTTGTGGCGCAATATGGTAGTTATTTATGTGTATTTCATTGAGTATTATCTTAGTGACTGGATGTCCGTAAGGCAGAAGCATTGGATGTTTTGAGGCGTAAGGCAAACTCGATGCTTCCAACCTTCCACCAACTCTTATAATACCTGACTGGTCAATGAAGGGTGCGAGTCCGGCTAAGAAGCTGTTCCTTGGACACTCGTGGAACCTCATTAAGTGTGTCAAATCTGCTACGAAGCCTTCCCTTTGCATAATCTTTACTATTACATATCGGGCGTTCTCTAATTCAGCAGCTTGAAGTTCCAGTGATTGATAGTTTGTCTTCCGTCTATTGTTGATAAACCGTAGCACGTATGCCATAATGCTTTGAAGCCTTTTAAATGAATTTTGATGATGGATGGTGTCCAGATAACTGTTTGTGCCGGTTTTTTGTTCGGTGGTAGCGGCTGCTGCAGACTGCTTACGCTCCAAGTTACATTGAGTATTCTTTGTATAAGGAGGAGGCCAAATTGTGCTACTGCCATGTAGGAATGGTGGTCCGTAGAACCATAGATTGCAGGTGCTCAATTTTTCTGGGGGGATGCCTCTGGATAATGGGTCCGCCGGATTTTCCCTTGACCTTACGTGTCTCCATTGCTGTGGTATGGAGAGCTTATGAATGGAGGCTATTCGATTCCCAACGAATACCTGGAAGTCGGTTGAACTCGAATTTATCCATGCTAACACTATTTCCGAGTCAGTCCAGAGGTAAGTTGGCTGGTTTTTAATTTTAAGGCAGCGCTTTACCCTGTCAAGAAGCTTGGCTGCTAATTCCGCGGCACATAATTCTAATCTTGGGAGTGTGATTTTCTTTGGTGGCGGTGGAGCTACTCTAGATTTGGAGCACAGTAGTCGGACGATTATCTTTCCATGAGTGTCAGTCGAACGTATGTATATAGCAGCACCATAAGCCTTCGCGGAAGCGTCAGCAAATGCATGCAACTGAGAGGAATGTGGAATACTGTTGCCGAAGGCGTGTCGAGGAACTTGGAGTCCTTCGAGGCATAGAAGACTGTTGCGAAATCTTGTCCATCTTGTGTGCAAGTCGAGTGGCAGTGAGGCATCCCAGTCCTGTTTTAGTCCCCATAACTCCTGTAAGTAGATTTTTGCGGTAACAATTACAGGAGCGAATAATCCAAGCGGGTCAAAAAGTCGAGCTATATCCGATGCCACTGTTCTCTTGGTGATTTTTTCAATTTTTGGAGTGTTAATTTTTAAGCAGAAATGGTCCGATTTTGGTAGCCATATTAAACCAAGTGTTTTAATTGCTGAATCCTTTTCATCGGAGAAGTTCAATTGCACTTCTTGGTCCTCTGGTGCGATACCGTTGAGTAGCTGAGGATGGTTGGCACACCATTTTCGTAGCTTAAAACCTGCAGTATTGAGCAATGCGACAAGTTGTGATTGCATGTCGCGTGCTGTTGTCATGCTATCTGATCCTGTCATGACATCATCAACGTAGAAATTTTCCCGCAGAATATCAGCGCCTACGGGGTATCTTGCACCTCCATCTTGTGCCAAACGCAGCAAACATTTTATTGCCAAATATGGGGCAGCCGAGGTTCCATATGTGACAGTGTTTAATTGATAACACTTCAATTGTTGGCCTTGGTCATTTCGCCACCAGATAAGTTGGTAGTTTTTATCTTGCTCATTAACTTGAATTTGTCTGTACATCTTTTCAATGTCGGCAGTAAAAACGAAACGGGGTAACCGAAATCTTAGAAGTATGTTGAATAGTTCTTCTTGAAGTACTGGCCCGGTATGAAGAATGTTGTTCAATGAGATATTAGTAGTGGTTTTTGCCGAGGCATCGAACACCACTCTCAGCTTCGTAGAACTGCTGTCCGGCTTTATCACGCAATGATGTGGAAGAAAGCAGTGGGAGGAAGGTATGGACTCACTTTTGATTTCTTTCATGTGTCCCAATTTTTGATATTCTTCCATGAAGGCGGTATATTGCTGCCGCAGCTCCGAATTTCTTACCAGACGTCGTTCGATTGATAGAAATCGACGTAGAGCTATATCCTTCGATTGGCCTAGGGTTTTTGGATCATCTGAGAATGGTAGACTTACAACAAACCGGCCATTACCTTCTCTTTTGCATGTTTGTTCAAAGTAAGTTTCACAACGTCGATCTCCTGTTGTTAGCCCCTTGTCTTGCACTTCATCTAGTTGTTCGATGTCCCAGAATCGGCTGATTGCTGTGTTTATATCTTCTTCTTCTCCTGAGCACATTCCGCAGGTAACCCGGTTTGTGAAGGGTTGCTCAACTCCTCCTGCTACAATCCAACCGAAGACGGTGTTTTGCAATGTTGGTAGATTTGCCCCCAAATTGATTTGACCAATAGACAGGAGTTGGAAGAAGAGTTCAGATCCCAAAAGAACATCAATATGATCTGAGTTGTGGAACGTAGGATCTGCTAACTGAACATTATGTGGTATATTCCAAGAAGATATTTCCAATTTTTTACTCGGTTGGGGTGATATAATAGTACCTAGTACGAACGCTTCTAATGTGGTTGAGAAGGCGTTTCTTGTAGAACTTAATAGTACATTCACCCTTCTTTGGGACTTCTGCTGACCTTGACCAATGCCCTGTATGCGTATGTTAGTAGATGATGATGTTAATCCCAGCCTTTTAACAGCCCGATCGCTGATAAGATTCACTTGTGATCCAGAGTCCAAGAGAGCACGGCATTCAATTTCTATTCCATTTTGATTTGCTAGCTTTACCCTGGCAGTGCCGAGAATGATGAACCTTTCCTTTTTACAATTCGCTGTTGTGGTGAGTGCTGACGTAGGCTTAGCAGGTTTCTGTGAACTGACCGCTACTGAATTGGATTGTGCTGCCGTGTGCTGGGTTTTGATTGTATTGTGCGATGAACAATGTGGTTGAATATCGTCACTATGTAGTAGAGTATTGTGTTTTTCATTGCATCTTTTGCATCCTCTAAGTGCACAGTTTGATGCGTAGTGTCCCCTCCTGAGACAATTGTTGCAGAGTTTTGCTTGGGCTGCAAGGTGGTTACGATTTGCTGGATTCATTTGTGCAAATTTTATGCATTGATACAATGGATGATCTTGTTTACATAGAATGCATCCCGACAGTGGTTGGTGTTTTTGCTTTGTTATAGCTGATGTTGCTGGTGCTGAGGATCTTGTTTGGGTCCTAACTTCATCAATCCGTTTTCCCTTATTTCCTAGAGCTTCGAGCGACTGGAAGCGTATCTCAAGGAATGTCAAAAATGATTTAATAGACTGCAACTCCTTTGGGGAGGTCAAACCTTGCTCATACAGGGCGTGAGTGTTTCGATCCAATTTCTTGTACAAAATATGGAGAAGCAGTGGGTCCCATGTTGCGGTTGAAACCTTCAGGTTTTCTAACCCTAGAAGGCATTCCTTTGTAGTATCGTGCAAGGCCTTGATGCAGGTGGCAGATGGTTGCTCAGACGCATTCCCCTGCTGGTTGAGCAATTTGTTAACCAGAGAGGCAACAAGTAGTCTTGGGTTCTCGTACCTCTCTTGTAGCATCTTCCATGCTGCATTATAGTTGTCGTCTGACAACGTGAAATGCCTCAAAAGTTTTTCTGCCTCTCCTACCAAATTTGTTTTAAGGTACCACATTTTTTGGCAGTTACTCATCGATTGCCTGTGGATCATCTGGACGTAGAGATCGGAAAATTGTCGCCACTTTGCATAGTCCCCATCAAATATTGGAATCGTAATTTTCGGTAGATGTAGCATAGATGGGTTGGACTGTGGTGCCTGTTCAGGAGTATTTGAGGGGGCTTCCAACTTGGTAGATAGCAGTATCACTAATTGTTGAACCTTGTTCTCCAACTCAATGTATTCCCTCATGTCATACCCTAGCATGGTAGGATCGTGAGTGAGTTCACCTAGGTCTTGGTGAAGCTCCTCTAATTGGATCCAATATTTGTTCAGTCCTTGAATCTTCAGCTCGTAGAAAGATTTTGACTGTATGGCTGCATCTCTTTCCTCGAGACTGTTGATAAGCCGCTTTAACGTATCCGATACCAATTTCTGTCTTCTTAGCAGCTTTGTTGCAACAGTTTGACCTTCGGTGGTCGTTTCTTCAGCTTGACCTTCGGCGGTCGTTTCTTCAGCTTGACCTTCGGTGGTCGTTTCTTGTATGGCACGTCGAAGAGGTTTGGGCTTGGTGCCCGTTGGCCTTGTCGTTGTTGGACCCTCTGCTCCAGGGACTTCGCCTTCTTCTCCTTCCTGCTCCTCGTCAGAAGCAATCGCTTCAAGGCTAGTCCTTATACTGAGGTACAACTGCTCGACCTTTCCAATTGTATTGCCCTCTATATAGGGTGTATCTGGCTTCATGGCGCCCTTAAGTTTCTCGTGGTTGACCTTCATCTCCGACCATAGTGAATTTATTTTCTTCAGTTTCTCATCTCGGTACTTAGTGGTCCATCGTCGTGGGCCGTCCTTACCGATGTTGATTTTAATTTTTGCTAACTCATCAGACAGAGCTCGCTGCCTGCTGATGAGCTTGTAGATTTCTACCTCATCCATAGTAGACATTTTAGACGCAAATCTGGATTAGGCTTTTATTCTTCTTATCAGTGTTGTTAAGCCCTGATAACGCTTTTGTCAGGCGTATACTATTTGTTTTACTATCTAGCCACTGGTGGGATAGCAACAACAACGTATGTATGCCGTTTTTATGACTTGAATTTGTTAGCTCCTTACCTTTGGTAGGGGGTAGCGAACAAAGAGAAAAAAAAAAAAAAAACAAAGATAATTTTTTTTTATCTTAAGCACACAAGACAGGTGTATCACGTCGGGGTCACCAAATGTTCGGGAGAACCTATTTTGATCCTCAAAGAGAATTCGTCAAGCACATAAACTTGCCGAAGTGGATGGCGATATAAAGGCACATAAACCAGTACATCAAGGTAGTATAGAAAATGATGAACACCGTCTCTTGTGCTTAGTTCTTAACAAGTCCCTTTATTAATCTAAATAATTCTATCTTATATACTAATTTACAATTTCACGAATGGGACTGGGAGGTGGTATAAAATTGGATGCCACAGATCGTTGTATCTGTGGTTGAGGGTTTTTGTTGCGCATGCACATTCCTGACTGTGACACTTGTGTATCGTCTGATCGTTGTCTTCATGAAGATCCACGAGTGAGGTACTCTGGTTACACATGCACATTCTTGATTATGACACTTGTGTATCGTCAGCTTGTTGCATTCATGCAGATCCGCGAGTGAAGTATTCTGCTTGCACCTGCACATTCCTGATTACGATACGTGGGTATCGTTCGTTGCATTTATGCTGGTGTCATATGGGATGGATTCGAATGGCGAAAATGGGAGTACGTTTACAGTAGGGCAAGAAAGACACTCGACTGGAATGAGTACACTTGGGTGTAAAAGTTAGGGTGTTAGAGCGTCTGAACAGATAGGAAAGAAGTGCTTGTGTGCAGTTGTAGGGGTTTTCTCCACGGGTGGTGACTAAGTTGTTTAGGGAAATTACGATTTCATGTATTCGATATAAAGTAATGGACTTGGCCGTGATTCGAACGCATGACCTTCCATTCAGTAAGCAAATACACTACTACTGCACCATTGCCACCCCCCACCCACCCATACCGAAAATTTGAAGTTTTTCGGTTTCAGTGATGCAAGTGCCATTCATAGATAATGGCGGACTATTGAGGTTTCGCTTTTATGACAGAAGACGGCTTTTTGTTTTGGAAGCAGAAAATTCCGCCCTTTTGGTTGTGCCCCTTAAACTATGCTCTCAAGATCGGAAATTATTGAGCTTAACATCATCTTTCCCCGGTTTACTTGTATGACTTCTGAGAACTAATTTCTCGTCAAAGCCGTTCGCTTATGGAACTCTCTGCCACCCACTGTAAGAAGAACAAGTATTCTGACAGAATTTAGGACGTGATTGCAGTTAATTTTTTAGAACATCTGACAAGTCTTTATATCTTCAGAATTTGTGTGAACCAACATTACTTTATGTGAATTTTGTATGTGAATGTGAAGATAATGTCTATGATCTATTTGTTTTCATTTACTTAATGATTTGTTCTAAATTTTTTTTAATAATGACTATTGAATACTTCGGCGTCAACATTCCGCCCCATTTGGAAGCACTCTGCTTTCAAGCAGGCAACAGTGCCAGTTTTTGAATTGACCGCTTGAAGACTCCTCTTGGCGTTCTTACTTGAGCAACTCGGACCTTTCCGTCACTGCCCTTGACGAAATGAACGACTCTTCCCATGAGCCATCTTTGTGGTGGTAAGTTGTCTTCATGAATTACCACTATAGCGTTTATATGAAAATTTGCCAGCTCTGAGGTCCATTTTGTGCGTTGTTGGAGCTCAATCAGATACTCCGCCGACCAAGTTCTCCAGAAGTGCGATTTCACGCCCTTTGCCACCTTAACCGCAGCTTCCTAAAATCCGCCGAAATGAGGAGCCCTGGGAGGAATGAAATGAAAATGTATAGGTACCTTTATTAGTGAAACAAATCGATATTGTTTCCTACAAAATTGTTAGCATTATCGGAATAAATATCTGACGTAAGTCCCCGGCGACCTATAAGCTATAAACCTTTTTAAGGCCGCTATAAAGGCCTATGAAGAAAGATCTGTTACTGCCTCCAAATGTACAGCTTTTGAAGCAAAGAACACAAAAACGGCAATATATGCCTTATATGGTCTTTTACCATGAATGTTTAGATATGTCATTACGGGCCCACAAAAGTCTACCCCGCAGCATGAAAATGGACGAGATACTCTTAATCTCTCCGGTGATAGGTTGCCCATGATTTGCTCAAGTAGTTTTGGCCTGTATCTGACGCAGTGTATGCATCTCAGTTTCAATTTCAATTTCAATTTATTTAAGGACAATATACGCACGATTAATATCGAACATTAATATTTGTACATATAAAAGAGCTATTATCATCATGAAACAATAATCATTACACTAGTTTGTTTATAAATGCTAGACAAAAAAACAACGGATTTATTATGCTACTTTAAATGGAAACATGATTTTCAAATGAAATTAGCCTTTTAGTTTTTTGATTAGGCAAAATTTAGAAGAAGGACAATAGGAATAGGTTAGGAGATAGGCGAAGAAGAAAGGACAAAAAGAGAGGGGAGAGTAGATTAGCCATTAGTATGAAAAAATAAATAAATAAATAACAAAAGTTATAAACATTGTGTTACACGTCGTTTAAATTCCGAGACAGACTGTATCGCTTGAACACGATTATCAAGACTATTCCATAGCGGAGATTTCGCGGAGATGTCGTGAAGTTAAAAAATTCGCGTAAGTAGGGTGGACAGCTACTTCTTAGAAGTTTAAAAAGGAAAGTCATCGCACGTCTTTTTAGATAGGTGTTTAAGAGAATCCCAGTAAAGTATCGTTATAAGGCGATATGTAATCGGACCTTCTTAGATTAAGAACAAATCGGGTGCAATCATTAAAAGCCAGCTCAACTCGAAGGGCACAAGTGCTATCTAGTTTAGGGAAGATGCATCGTCTATATGTGAAAATGGGTAAAAGCAGTGTTTTAAACAGTTTAAGACGAACCTCAGTTGAGATGAAATCTGCCGTAAGTCTTAGTGTTCGCAGACCGCCATAGATCTTACAGAGCATCGCTTTGACAAAATCACAGCATTGCATTGATGAGATGCCGAGACTCTTAACCTTATCTGCAACGGGTAGCTGAGATTCGTTGAGTGTTATGGGTGGAACCTCACTAGGGGGAAAACTCCTATTAAAAAATAAATACGAGGGCGGGTCAATAAGTCCGTGACTTTTGGAATAAAACACAGATTTTTTGATAAAAAAATAATTTTATTTTTCAACGTAGTCTCCGTTGAGCTCTATAAACTTTGTCCAACGCTTCTCCAATTTTTTTATCCCTTCCAAAAAAAATGATTTGTCGCGGTCCTCAAAATAGGCCTTTATTTGCGAGATGACTTCATCATTGGAGTCAAATCTTTTTCCACCAAGCCATTTCTTCAGGTTTGGGAACAAGAAGTAGTCGCTTGGAGCCAAATCTGGAAAATAGGGTGGATGAGGGAGCAATTCATAGCCCAATTCATGGATTTTTGCCATGGCAACTGCACATGTGTGCACCCTTGCATTGTCTTGGTGGAAAAGAACTTTTTTCTTGGCCAAATGAGGTCGGTTTTTTTTTCAAATCGTCATTGAATCGGTCCAATAAGTTGGCATAATATTCCCCATTGATTGTTCTTCCCTTTTGAAGGTAGTTAATGTGGATTATCCCGCGTGCATCCCAAAAAACAGTCGCCATAACTTTATTGGCTGACAAACCCACCTTGGCCTTCTTTGGCGCCGATTCACCCTTAGAAACCCACTGTTTTGACTGTTGTTTGGTCTCTGGTGCGTTGTGATGGATCCATGTTTCGTCCACGGGTACAAAACGGCGCACAAACTCCTCCATATTGCGATTAAACAACGCCAAACCTTCCTGTGAAGTTGTTACACGATTGCGTTTGTGGTCGACTGTGAGCAAACGCGGCACCCATCTTGCGGAAAGCTTTCTCATGCCCAAGTGATCATTCAAAATTGAAACCACTGAGCCATGCGAGATCCCTACGGCTTCCACAATCTCTCGCACTTTCAATCTTCGGTCGGCCAACACCATATCGTGAATTTTTTCGATTGTTTCGGGTGTAGACACCTCAACTGGGCGTCCAGGACGTTCGGCATCTTCAGTGCTTGTACGGCCACAACGAAATTCAGTAAACCACTTTTTTACCATTGAAATCGATGGTGCAGAGTCCCCATAGTATTTTTCAAGCTTAGCCTTGGTCTCGGTAATGGTTTTTTTCGCAAGAAATAATGCTTAATAAGCACACGAAATTCACTTTTTTCCATTTTCTCCTCAAATTAGTGAGTAGTCTGATAAAAATAGCTGTCAAACACAAACTAACTGACGCAGCAAGTTTAAATTTTGACAGGAGTCAACTGACAGATGCCTGTTGACAGGAGCAGTGTTGCCGTTTCAATAAAGAGGTCAGAAATTCAAAAAGTCACGGACTTATTGACCCGCCCTCGTAGCTTGCGATTTGCTAGGGTTTAAAGTTAATAGGTTTGTTTCTGACCACCGTGCAATATTATCGAGATCACAATTAATCCGTTCTATGCAGTCTTCGATCAGCCCTATAGGTCTGCTTAGATAAAGTTGGACATCGTCCGCATATAGATGGAAGGAAGATGTTACGACATGTATTTTTTACTGGATAAAATAAAGAAAACCAAAAAGACACAAAGAAACAAAGGCGTCCACAACGTTATAATATGTCTTTTATTCGACATCTGCCAGTACACTCTTTCCGTAAACTCATTACATTCATTATTTATATAAAATACAATAATACATATTTATATTTGTTCATAGTTCAATGTATCAAACTATTCTATTTTGCTATGACCGGGTGTTCCATATTGTGGATCCTATTGAACTCTCAACATTCTCCCCGGCCGTGAACGTAGTTCGCAAACTGCCTTCATTCATCTTCTTGTAGGAGCTCGTAACAACTTCCTTCCTTGTAACAAGTTTCCTGAATGGAAAATGATATTCGTCCACCTCAATGACGATCCTGTTGACGTTGACTACCTTGCCGACCTTCTTAAGTTCCATTTTGAACATGTAAAGAGAGAGACGATTAATATTCTGACATATAATCAAACATATTTGTCCAATGAGATAGACAAGGACAGACAAAAGACGAAATTCAATATAAAAAATGTAAACATTTATAAATGCATGTGCAAGGTACAATGTGCATCTCCCTTGCACTCGTATTCCACTCTAAGTCCAGTTCAATATAGTTTTATCATAAATATGAATGGCGATCGTGCGGTTTTGTTTGTTTGTAGTTGTAGTATAGTATTGTAATGAATTTAATTTAAAGTGTCAACGGAAGTGTAGTTTTTTTTTTTTTGTTTGTTTGTATAATTTATGTGTTCGGTTAAATATAGTGATCGTGAATTTTATAGTGACGGTGATGACGACGATAACGATGATAATGCTGATGATGCTGATGCTGATGATGATGATGCTGATGAAGATGATGGCTGCTGAATCGCAGGTGATAATTTAAATTCATTAGTTAATTTGGTTTTTTTTTTGCATTTACTACAATCAGCAGTCGAATTATATGTGTGTGTGTATATTCGCGAGTGCAATTAAATATTATGCTCGGCGCATAAGTGCATTTTTATATATATATACGAGTATTTTGAACTTTGGTTTGTTTTGGTTTTTATTTGTGATAAGGTAGGAATGTGCTGGTTTTGTTCCGTAGTGTTATCGATAATCGATTACAACGATTGTTGTGTTCGATCTGGTTTGTGTGGTTTTGTGTTAGTCGAATATGCTAGTAATTATTTGTTAAGTCTTAAGTTATGCATGACATGTTTTTGCTACGATGCCTTAGTTATATGATTGTGAAATGGCTATGTTACGAAATCGCGTGTTTTTGATACGACGGCTTTTCCATAGCGTATAGATTGGTTGTGAACGTTTTGTTTGTGTTAGATGTGGACTGTATGTTAATATGTGATAGGTCTAGGTTGATATTGTCGTGTAGTGAATGTTTTAATTGTCATTATCCAGTTTTTTTTTTTTTTTTTTATGATTTCAGATTTTTGTGTGTTTAAATGTATCTATTTATAGAAGTGTGTTGTCCTCGTTGCTTTTGTTGGTTGGTAGGCTACATATCTGACAAGTCTTTATATCTTCAGAATTTGTGTGAACCAACATTACTTTATGTGAATTTTGTATGTGAATGTGAAGATAATGTCTATGATCTATTTGTTTTCATTTACTTAATGATTTGTTCTACATTTTTTTTAATAATGACTATTGAATACTTCGGCGTCAACATTCCGCCCCATTTGGAAGCACTCTGCTTTCAAGCAGGCAACAGTGCCAGTTTTTGAATGGACCGCTTGAAGACTCCTCTTGGCGTTCTTACTTGAGCAACTCGGACCTTTCCGTCACTGCCCTTGACGAAATGAACGACTCTTCCCATGAGCCATCTTTGTGGTGGTAAGTTGTCTTCATGAATTACCACTATAGCGTTTATATGAAAATTTGCCAGCTCTGAGGTCCATTTTGTGCGTTGTTGGAGCTCAATCAGATACTCCGCCGACCAAGTTCTCCAGAAGTGCGATTTCACGCCCTTTGCCACCTTAACCGCAGCTTCCTAAAATCCGCCGAAATGAGGAGCCCTGGGAGGAATGAAATGAAAATGTATAGGTACCTTTATTAGTGAAACAAATCGATATTGTTTCCTACAAAATTGTTAGCATTATCGGAATAAATATCTGACGTAAGTCCCCGGCGACCTATAAGCTATAAACCTTTTTAAGGCCGCTATAAAGGCCTATGAAGAAAGATCTGTTACTGCCTCCAAATGTACAGCTTTTGAAGCAAAGAACACAAAAACGGCAATATATGCCTTATATGGTCTTTTACCATGAATGTTTAGATATGTCATTACGGGCCCACAAAAGTCTACCCCGCAGCATGAAAATGGACGAGATACTCTTAATCTCTCCGGTGATAGGTTGCCCATGATTTGCTCAAGTAGTTTTGGCCTGTATCTGACGCAGTGTATGCATCTCAGTTTCAATTTCAATTTCAATTTATTTAAGGACAATATACGCACGATTAATATCGAACATTAATATTTGTACATATAAAAGAGCTATTATCATCATGAAACAATAATCATTACACTAGTTTGTTTATAAATGCTAGACAAAAAAACAACGGATTTATTATGCTACTTTAAATGGAAACATGATTTTCAAATGAAATTAGCCTTTTAGTTTTTTGATTAGGCAAAATTTAGAAGAAGGACAATAGGAATAGGTTAGGAGATAGGCGAAGAAGAAAGGACAAAAAGAGAGGGGAGAGTAGATTAGCCATTAGTATGAAAAAATAAATAAATAAATAACAAAAGTTATAAACATTGTGTTACACGTCGTTTAAATTCCGAGACAGACTGTATCGCTTGAACACGATTATCAAGACTATTCCATAGCGGAGATTTCGCGGAGATGTCGTGAAGTTAAAAAATTCGCGTAAGTAGGGTGGACAGCTACTTCTTAGAAGTTTAAAAAGGAAAGTCATCGCACGTCTTTTTAGATAGGTGTTTAAGAGAATCCCAGTAAAGTATCGTTATAAGGCGATATGTAATCGGACCTTCTTAGATTAAGAACAAATCGGGTGCAATCATTAAAAGCCAGCTCAACTCGAAGGGCACAAGTGCTATCTAGTTTAGGGAAGATGCATCGTCTATATGTGAAAATGGGTAAAAGCAGTGTTTTAAACAGTTTAAGACGAACCTCAGTTGAGATGAAATCTGCCGTAAGTCTTAGTGTTCGCAGACCGCCATAGATCTTACAGAGCATCGCTTTGACAAAATCACAGCATTGCATTGATGAGATGCCGAGACTCTTAACCTTATCTGCAACGGGTAGCTGAGATTCGTTGAGTGTTATGGGTGGAACCTCACTAGGGGGAAAACTCCTATTAAAAAATAAATACGAGGGCGGGTCAATAAGTCCGTGACTTTTGGAATAAAACACAGATTTTTTGATAAAAAAATAATTTTATTTTTCAACGTAGTCTCCGTTGAGCTCTATAAACTTTGTCCAACGCTTCTCCAATTTTTTTATCCCTTCCAAAAAAA
This sequence comes from Portevinia maculata, assembly GCA_949715645.1. Lineage (NCBI taxonomy): Eukaryota > Metazoa > Arthropoda > Insecta > Diptera > Syrphidae > Portevinia > Portevinia maculata. Next base: position 171,352,984 of record OX454527.1, on the reverse strand, counting down.
ATGATTTGTCGCGGTCCTCAAAATAGGCCTTTATTTGCGAGATGACTTCATCATTGGAGTCAAATCTTTTTCCACCAAGCCATTTCTTCAGGTTTGGGAACAAGAAGTAGTCGCTTGGAGCCAAATCTGGAAAATAGGGTGGATGAGGGAGCAATTCATAGCCCAATTCATGGATTTTTGCCATGGCAACTGCACATGTGTGCACCCTTGCATTGTCTTGGTGGAAAAGAACTTTTTTCTTGGCCAAATGAGGTCGGTTTTTTTCCAAATCGTCATTGAATCGGTCCAATAAGTTGGCATAATATTCCCCATTGATTGTTCTTCCCTTTTGAAGGTAGTTAATGTGGATTATCCCGCGTGCATCCCAAAAAACAGTCGCCATAACTTTATTGGCTGACAAACCCACCTTGGCCTTCTTTGGCGCCGATTCACCCTTAGAAACCCACTGTTTTGACTGTTGTTTGGTCTCTGGTGCGTTGTGATGGATCCATGTTTCGTCCACGGGTACAAAACGGCGCACAAACTCCTCCATATTGCGATTAAACAACGCCAAACCTTCCTGTGAAGTTGTTACACGATTGCGTTTGTGGTCGACTGTGAGCAAACGCGGCACCCATCTTGCGGAAAGCTTTCTCATGCCCAAGTGATCATTCAAAATTGAAACCACTGAGCCATGCGAGATCCCTACGGCTTCCACAATCTCTCGCACTTTCAATCTTCGGTCGGCCAACACCATATCGTGAATTTTTTCGATTGTTTCGGGTGTAGACACCTCAACTGGGCGTCCAGGACGTTCGGCATCTTCAGTGCTTGTACGGCCACAACGAAATTCAGTAAACCACTTTTTTACCATTGAAATCGATGGTGCAGAGTCCCCATAGTATTTTTCAAGCTTAGCCTTGGTCTCGGTAATGGTTTTTTTCGCAAGAAATAATGCTTAATAAGCACACGAAATTCACTTTTTTCCATTTTCTCCTCAAATTAGTGAGTAGTCTGATAAAAATAGCTGTCAAACACAAACTAACTGACGCAGCAAGTTTAAATTTTGACAGGAGTCAACTGACAGATGCCTGTTGACAGGAGCAGTGTTGCCGTTTCAATAAAGAGGTCAGAAATTCAAAAAGTCACGGACTTATTGACCCGCCCTCGTAGCTTGCGATTTGCTAGGGTTTAAAGTTAATAGGTTTGTTTCTGACCACCGTGCAATATTATCGAGATCACAATTAATCCGTTCTATGCAGTCTTCGATCAGCCCTATAGGTCTGCTTAGATAAAGTTGGACATCGTCCGCATATAGATGGAAGGAAGATGTTACGACATGTATTTTTTACTGGATAAAATAAAGAAAACCAAAAAGACACAAAGAAACAAAGGCGTCCACAACGTTATAATATGTCTTTTATTCGACATCTGCCAGTACACTCTTTCCGTAAACTCATTACATTCATTATTTATATAAAATACAATAATACATATTTATATTTGTTCATAGTTCAATGTATCAAACTATTCTATTTTGCTATGACCGGGTGTTCCATATTGTGGATCCTATTGAACTCTCAACATTCTCCCCGGCCGTGAACGTAGTTCGCAAACTGCCTTCATTCATCTTCTTGTAGGAGCTCGTAACAACTTCCTTCCTTGTAACAAGTTTCCTGAATGGAAAATGATATTCGTCCACCTCAATGACGATCCTGTTGACGTTGACTACCTTGCCGACCTTCTTAAGTTCCATTTTGAACATGTAAAGAGAGAGACGATTAATATTCTGACATATAATCAAACATATTTGTCCAATGAGATAGACAAGGACAGACAAAAGACGAAATTCAATATAAAAAATGTAAACATTTATAAATGCATGTGCAAGGTACAATGTGCATCTCCCTTGCACTCGTATTCCACTCTAAGTCCAGTTCAATATAGTTTTATCATAAATATGAATGGCGATCGTGCGGTTTTGTTTGTTTGTAGTTGTAGTATAGTATTGTAATGAATTTAATTTAAAGTGTCAACGGAAGTGTAGTTTTTTTTTTTTGTTTGTTTGTATAATTTATGTGTTCGGTTAAATATAGTGTTTTGTAATTGAAGGTTCTGAATTAACCCAAATAAAAGAAAATGAAACGAAGTCAATATGAAAAACAGTAAATGACAATTTATTGAGCAAACGGAAATTAGGTGTGGTCTGATCGATGGTTAGCAGCAAAATCAATAACCAGAGCCACGAATTCCAAATACAAAATCTCAGAGAATGGACTGTCTTCTAATACATATAAAATTTTAGCGTTACGAATTTTGCCGAAGAATACATATAATATTTGAGTGTGTACTCAGTAATTTGCAATGCAATACAATTTAGTTAGAGCGAAAATGTAAGTGTATTAAGTTAGTATGTATTTAGACAAAAATTTGAATAAACGTTATGAAAGAGTTAGCAAATATAAGAGTACAATTATATGTTAGATGAACAATTAAGCAGTAAATTCAAATTATGCAATCAGCTGGTTACAAATAGGGTGAACATCTGTTGTTTGTACAACTGGTGCGTATATTACAGAACATTCAGCCCTCCCTGAAAGACTCCAGTCTTTCAGAGCTAGAAAGTAGCACAATCTTCACTATGGGGCGAACATATTCGTTGAATTTGGTCCTGATAGTGACAACACGAGTTTTGTTATCCTTGCCCGGGTGAGTTTTCATAACACGACCCAGGATCCACTTTGAGGGCGGCAAATTCGGCTCCTTAAGAAGCACGATATCGTCTACCTTGATGTCTGGCTGAGTACTATGCCACTTCGATCGCTGTTGCAGTGATGTGAGATATTCTTGATGCCATCTCTTCCAGAAGCCCTGCATAAGAATCTGTAAAAGATGCCAATTAGTTTTTGGTGAATTTGTAAATTCTATTTCTGGTTGAGGAACCGCGGTATAAGGTTCACCAATCATAAAATGCGAAGGTGTTAAGGCAGTGGGTTCACTGTCGGATGTTGGCCACATGGGACGCGAATTAAGCAATGCTTCGATTTTGGTCAGCAATGTATACAGATCCTCGTAGATGAGAGCGCGATCACCAATCACTCTTTTTAGATGAGTCTTCACCGATTTGACACCTGCCTCCCACAGCCCGCCGAAGTGAGGTGCAGAAGGAGGTATAAATTTCCAGGAGATGTTGTCTCTAGAGAGATGATCGGTAACGATGGATTGATGTTGCTGACTGAGAAGACAAGCATGCATTTCGTCAAGTGATCGTTTGGCTCCATGAAAATTGGTGCCGTTGTCGCTCCAAATTTCCGTTGGCTTACCACGACGAGCTACGAAACGATCGAGCGCTGACAAAAATGCGTTTGTTGTGAGGTCCCCTACTAGCTCCAAGTGAATACCCTTTGTTACAAAACAGACAAATAATGCGATGTAACCTTTAACGAATTTGGGGTTTCGCCCGCGAGATGAACGTAGAACTAACGGTCCAGCATAATCGCAACCAACCCTACTGAAAGGTCGCGAAAACCGTATACGTTCCATTGGTAAATTACCCATTTGTTGAGATGGCGAATGTTGTCGATGACGCAAGCAGATAACACATTTGTGTATTATATTTCAAATAAGATTTCGGCAGCCTACTATAAAAAATTCTTGGTTTATCAGGCCGAACAGATGAGATACACCAGCATGCAAATATTTTTTATGTAGATATTCAGCAATGCTGTGGGATATTGCGTGTGATTTATGCAGAATGATAGGGTGTTTAGCACTATAGGTTAGATGCGATTCATTCAGGCGGCCGCCGACACGAAGCACTCCGTTTAAGTCAAGGAAGGGGGCTAAGGATTTTACCTTACTTTTTTTTGACAAGGGTTTGTTATTTTTGAGGGCACTGATTTCAGAGGGGAATATGGTTTTTTGCACACTTTTTATGAGTAGAATTTTGGCCTTCGAAATTTCTTCTGTTGATAAGGAATTATATTGACGATTGAGGCTAAAACGAACGTTATTAATGTAGCGTAACACGAATGCCACGACGCGAACACATTTCCACCAGTTTGAGGAGTTAATTACAATGTCTTCAAAAATATTATTTGTTTGGGTGTTGATTAGTAATACGTGAGTCTTTGGTGTACTTCTTTCTTCTAGTTCTAGTACAGTAATTTCCTTGTTGCATGGATCTGATACTGGCCACTGAATAGATTCTTCTCGTAGCCAAGAAGGTCCTTTCCACCACATCTCATTTACCTGTAAAAGAGAGGGTGAAACTCCACGAGTGGCGATGTCAGCGGGGTTGTTGGCTGATCGAACGTGGCTCCAACAACTGCGAGGAATTGACGTCAGAATCTCGGAAGTCCTATTGGCCACGAAAACTGACCATTTTTTGGGCGGTGAAGAAAGCCAATGTAGGACAATCGAAGAGTCTGTCCATGCATAAACTTTAATGTCTTTCTCCTGCAAACATATCTTTAGTTTATTGATAAGGCGAACTAAAAGAATAGCTCCACAGAGTTCAAGTCGTGGGAGAGATAGAACTTTTATAGGTGCAACACGTGTTTTAGCTGCTACTAAAGAAACATTAACCAATCCGTCTCTGTCTACGCTTCGACAGTAAACTACAGCAGCATAAGCATCCAGTGATGCATCACAAAACGCATGCAGCTCGAAACCCAATTTATTGCTCCACAAAGTCCTTGGTATTCTTATGGATTCAAGTAGATGCAGTTCGCTACGAATCAGTTTCCAACGTTCGGCGGTATCCTTAGGAATTTCTTCATCCCATTTTACGCCTACTCTCCATAAGTCCTGGAAAAGTATTTTAATTCCTACGATTACTGGAGCTAGAAATCCAACGGGGTCAAAAATTCTCGAAGACTCAGAAAGTATTCGTCGTTTGGTATAGTCAATAGCCGAGTTTAAATGTACATTGAAGAAGAAGCAATCCTTGGATGGACACTATTGCATGCCAAGAAGTTTGACAGTTGAGGATTCTTCAAATTCTAATGGTGAAAGCTCACGTTGTTCCTTTGGCAAGGATATAAGTAAAGGCCAGCAATTTGTCGTCCATTTCCTAAGGTTAAAACCGCCAGACTTGAGAAGATTTATGAGCTCTAACCTAAGGGAAGTGACTTCTTCAATTGAATCCGCTCCCGTCATAACGTCGTCCATATAAAAGTCGTTAAGTAGGACTTCCGACGCGCGAGGGTAGATTTTTTGGTGATCAAGAGCTAATTGGTACAAAGTGCGAACAGCTAAAAATGGAGCGCATGTCGTGCCGTACGTCACGGTCAAGAGACGGTAATGTTTTATTGTTTGATCATTTGGCTTTCTCCATAGAATACGTTGGAAGTTTGTGTGGTTCTCCGATACTCGTATCTGGCGAAACATTTTCTCTATGTCCCCAGATATGGTATATGTATGTTGACGAAATCGGATACAAATAGAAAAAAGGTCTCGCTGATAACTTTGGCCTACAAGAAGAGACTCATTCAGAGATTGCTTATTGAAAAACTTTGCCGACCCATCAAAGACTACCCTCACCTTGGTAGTACTGCTACTCTCCTTTAAGACGGCATGGTGGGGTAGATAGTAGCATTGGCTTGTAGATGTAGTCAATTCACTGGAAGGTATTTCTTGCATGTGCCCTAAGTTAAGGTATTCGTCCATGAAGCGAACATATTCATCCTTTAAATACTGATTAGACGCTATTCTGCTTTCAGTAGAGTTGAGACGTCTTAACGCGATATTAAAGCTGTTTCCGAAGTCAGTTTCTTTCTCAGTTTTGAAAGGCAGCTGAACCACATACCTGCCGTCAGGTAGCCGCGAATGCGTTTTAACAAATAATTCTTCGGCACATTGGTCTTCATCAGAAAGACTTGGTCTTTGATCAACTTCTTCAAGTCGCCAAAAGCGTTCGAGATCAAACATGTTTTGAGTGTCCAATTGAGTGCAGTAAGACTCGACACTGTTTGATGACATAATGCTGTCCATATTGCCACAAGCAACCCACCCGAAGATCGTGGGAATTAGGTCAGGTACTCCTTGAGCACTCCGAACTGCTGAGCCATTGAAGATGCTAAACACTTTATCAGCACCAATGAGGACGTCAATATGGCCAGGCACATTAAAATTCGGGTCTGCTAATCTTAACGAAGAGAATGCTTTTTTGTCGCAGATCTTAAGAACAGAAGCAGGCAATAAGGATGTAAGTTTAGAGATAACGTAGCAACGAACTTCTACGTACTCCTGAGTATAGCGAGAATATAATTTGATCGTAACGAATCCCTTTGTCACGCCAGCGGATGTGGAACCAACGCCTAATACAGGTATACAAGCGGGCTTCCGAATGAGACCCAACCTTTGAACTGTGCTTTCGGTAATGAAAGACACTTGTGACCCAGAGTCTAGCAACAACCGAACGGTTCTAGAAATTCCTTGCTTGTCATGAGCATGAGCAATAGCTGTTGGCAATAACGTTTGAGTAAGGCAAGAAGGTTTAAACGAATTGCCGTTTGCTGGTATAGTTGAGCAAAGCGAGAGCGATGGATGTGTTGTTGGTAGAGGAATTGAGTGAGACGAGCTGGTTGATGCTGAACTGGTAGACGACGTTGACGAAGATTCAGGAGCAATATTGGTTTGAGAATTTGACGATGCCGACTGGGGGTGAACGAGCGAGTGATGTCGGGAATTGCAAGCTCTGCAGCGGAAATTCGATCTGCATTTGTTAGCAGAATGTCCGACACGTAAACAATTAAAGCACAGAGAGTGTTCTTTTACGAATTCGCGACGTGTTTTAATATCGAACGACAGAAAGTTAGGACATTTGTTTAAGGTGTGTTCTAATTTGCATTTGGGACAAGTTAGTTTCGATTCTGTATAATGCGACTGTATAACTTTGGGGGTTTTCACACGAGATGTATTGAAATGAGAGAGGGTCTGGCACGATTCTAATGCATCACAACGTAGCTGTAAAAACGACACTAATTCATTTATGCTACAATTATCCCTAGATCCGACCTCTTCCGCCCACGCTTGTCGCGTGTCGTGATCGAGTTTCTGGAGCAGAAGATAAATAATCCAGGGGTCACGATTCGTAGATCCTAAGGCATTTAAACCCCGAATCGTTTCGTCAGTGCCGTCAGTGATTCTGCGTAAATGAGGAACGCTGCTGGAATTCATGCTAGGCATCGAAAGAAACGATTGTATATGCGAGTGAATTATTAAATTGGAACGATCATATCTCCTTTCCAGTCGCTCCCATGCATCTAAATAATTTACGTCCGAAACCGTGATATCCCGAATTAAATCCGCTGCTTTACCGCGTAAATACGATTTTAGATAGCGGAATTTTTGCGTGGTGGATAAATTTAAATTGGTGTCTATAGTACCCTGAAAGATGTCTCTAAAACATGGCCATTCCTTATAATCACCGGAAAAGGGATGGATATCGATTTTAGGGAGGGAAATCGTTGCAGATTGGCTAGAGTTAAGATTTTCGAGCTGACTAGCCAACTTATCGGCAAGCGACTGATTAACGGGGGGTATCTCAGACTTTTTCCTATCGCGAATCACTTTGGTTAGCGTAGATTGTGCCAAAAAATACTTGGCCTCGTATTCAGAAAACTCGGATTCCGAATTGATGAAATCGTCTTCATCAGCGTGCTCTAAAAGATCGTTTTGTAGAGAGCCGAATTCTGTCCAATCCTCTTCAAGTTTTTGCAAGCGTATTTCGAGCAACTCTATAGACACGCGGTGATCTATGCTTTCTGCAAATGATACCGCTCGAGTCAGACACCCTTTAACGTGACCACGTTTTGTCTTTATGATGTTCATTTTTAATTTGAGCAACAAACAAGGAATTAAAGTCTATATATTTAACGACGCGCACGATTAAAGTCAGTTTTATATTTTATATATATATAAGGCACAGAGATCAATCAATAATCAAATCAAAAGGAAAATTTTCAACACGTGTATTAATTTCAATTCTCAATAAAAAATCATACCATAATGTCCATTATACTTTTACCACCTGTATGTATACCACACGCTTATAATTCAATCAATCCGCGATCAGAAGGACCAGAAAATGTTTTGTAATTGAAGGTTCTGAATTAACCCAAATAAAAGAAAATGAAACGAAGTCAATATGAAAAACAGTAAATGACAATTTATTGAGCAAACGGAAATTAGGTGTGGTCTGATCGATGGTTAGCAGCAAAATCAATAACCAGAGCCACGAATTCCAAATACAAAATCTCAGAGAATGGACTGTCTTCTAATACATATAAAATTTTAGCGTTACGAATTTTGCCGAAGAATACATATAATATTTGAGTGTGTACTCAGTAATTTGCAATGCAATACAATTTAGTTAGAGCGAAAATGTAAGTGTATTAAGTTAGTATGTATTTAGACAAAAATTTGAATAAACGTTATGAAAGAGTTAGCAAATATAAGAGTACAATTATATGTTAGATGAACAATTAAGCAGTAAATTCAAATTATGCAATCAGCTGGTTACAAATAGGGTGAACATCTGTTGTTTGTACAACTGGTGCGTATATTACAGAACATATAGTGATCGTGAATTTTATAGTGACGGTGATGACGACGATAACGATGATAATGCTGATGATGCTGATGCTGATGATGATGATGCTGATGAAGATGATGGCTGCTGAATCGCAGGTGATAATTTAAATTCATTAGTTAATTTGGTTTTTTTTTTTGCATTTACTACAATCAGCAGTCGAATTATATGTGTGTGTGTATATTCGCGAGTGCAATTAAATATTATGCTCGGCGCATAAGTGCATTTTTATATATATATACGAGTATTTTGAACTTTGGTTTGTTTTGGTTTTTATTTGTGATAAGGTAGGAATGTGCTGGTTTTGTTCCGTAGTGTTATCGATAATCGATTACAACGATTGTTGTGTTCGATCTGGTTTGTGTGGTTTTGTGTTAGTCGAATATGCTAGTAATTATTTGTTAAGTGTTAAGTTATGCATGACATGTTTTTGCTACGATGCCTTAGTTATATGATTGTGAAATGGCTATGTTACGAAATCGCGTGTTTTTGATACGACGGCTTTTCCATAGCGTATAGATTGGTTGTGAACGTTTTGTTTGTGTTAGATGTGGACTGTATGTTAATATGTGATAGGTCTAGGTTGATATTGTCGTGTAGTGAATGTTTTAATTGTCATTATCCAGTTTTTTTTTTTTTTTTTTATGATTTCAGATTTTTGTGTGTTTAAATGTATCTATTTATAGAAGTGTGTTGTCCTCGTTGCTTTTGTTGGTTGGTAGGCTACATATTTTTGCGATTGGTCATTTGAGGAGCCCTGATTTCGTTTTAAGGGTTACGACACGAGTCAATCCGTCCGATCCGGGGTGAGTTTCTTGGATTCTCGCTAGGCTCCAACGAGACGGTGGAAGACGTTCGTCTTTGATAATCACCATATCGCCAATTTTTGGTTCGCCTTCGGTTTTGACCCATTTCGGTCGTTGTTGTAGTCGCGACAGGTATTCGGTGTTGTAGCCGTTTCCAACGGTCCAGATATCCGACCTTCCGCAATGCGCTGTCGCCTTGTGGTATTGTTTGAAGGGGTTCGCCGACCAGAAAGTGTGCTGGCGTGATAACTTCTAAGTCATCGACGTTGTGGGAAAGAGGGCGTAAGGGCCTTGAATTCAGACACGCTTCTATTTGTGCCAGAAGCGTGGCGAGTTCCTCGTAGGTAAGCCTCTCGTTGCCGACTACTCTTTTCAAGTGGTACTTGACCGACTTCACCCCGGCTTCCCATAGTCCTCCAAAATGAGGAGAAGCGGGGGGAATGAAATGCCATTCGGTACCTAAATTCGCCAATGTGCGAGCGACCTCGTTCCAATCATGCTGCGCATCCCGTAACATCCTTTGTAGTTCGGCGTTAGCTCCGATGAAATTTGTGCCGCAATCAATATATATTTGGGTGCATACTCCACGTCGTGCCGTAAAACGTCGGAAAGCTGCCAAAAACGCTCGAGTTGTTAGGTCAGACACCACCTCGATATGAATCGCCTTCGTCGCTAAACAGATGAAAAGTGCGAAATATCCCTTATATGATTTTCCACCGCGACCTTTCCAAGATTTTAATTCGATCGGCCCTGCATAGTCGACGCCAGTGTGGCTAAATGGTCTGGACATTTGTACCCGTGCTGCTGGTAAACTGCCCATCAGCTGCTGCATTTCCTTGGCCTTCTGTCGAAAACAGTCGTTGCACCTGTGGATGTGGTATTTGACAATCCTCTTAATCTGCCCAATCCAGTATGTCCGTCTGATGTAGGCAACCATTTGCTGAATTCCACCATGGAATGTTTTGCCGTGAGCGTCCCGAACTACCAGACCGGTGAAGTGGTGATTCATTTTTAGCATTATGGGGTGCTGCTCCTCATAAGTTAGGGTGGAATTCTGCAGGCGTCCTCCCACACGCAAGATCCCGTGAGCATCGATGAATGCGTTTAGTGCGCACAAGGGTTTTGGTGTTCTGCCCGTTGTTTCCATCTCCAACAGCTCCGTCGGGAACATCTCCTTTTGTGATGCCTTGACTGCGAGAAATGTTGCCGCGGATAAGTCCTGTGGGGTTAGTGGCTCCGATCTCCTCTCATCTTTCGTTCTTCTGCAATTATAGGCGAATCGCAAACACGTAGCTAAAACCCTCGCTACTTTTGAGAGATGAGAAAACCGGTGAACCACCTCACTAACGCTATCGCCGTTTGAGCTGTGAACACAGTGTGCTCTGACTGCACGTCTCTCTACCTCTGTGTCAATGTTTAAGGGCTGTTCAGGAGCCTCAAACTCCCATCGATTATGTAAGAAACGCGGTCCTCTCCACCAAAAGTCCAGTGAATCAAGAGCTCCAGGGAGTACGCCTCGTGATACTAGGTCAGCGGGATTATGGTGCGTTGGTACATGCCTCCATGCATTAATCGTGGTTAGGCGTTGTATTTCGGAGACGCGATTAGCTACAAACGTGTCCCATTTTGCAGGCGGTGAACGTATCCAGGCAAGCGCAATCATGGAATCTGTCCATGCGTAAGTCGTTTGAACATTCATAACTTCGACAGCGTATTGAAGTAAAGTGGCCAAAATTACTGCTCCACAAAGTTCCAAGCGCGGAAGAGACACGGTCCTCTTACAAGGAGCTACTTTGGTCTTTGAGATGACGAGATGAACATGAATATTGTCATCGCTGTCCAAAACTCGAACATAAACCGCTGCACCAAATGCTTTCATCGAGGCGTCGCAAAACCCATGCAACTCCACCGCCTTATTATTCTGCATCGTGTTGATCCACCTTGGAATTTTGATGCGTTCTATCAGTGGCAGTTCTCGGCGAAAAGCTTCCCACTGCTCCTTTAACTGCAAGGGGATGGGATCATCCCAGTTTGAACCGAGGCTCCAAAGTTGTTGCATCATCATCTTGGCAGTGATGATACACGGTGAAATCCAGCCAAGTGGATCAAACAATTTAGCTATCGTAGACAACATTGACCTCTTCGTTATTTCTTTAGTATCCGGTTGAAAATTCTGAAAGGAAAATGAGTCACTTATGGGGTACCACTTAATTCCCAGTGTTTTAACATGGTTCAGTGATCCGAACGGAAGCTCAAAATCGATTTCACGATCTCGCTCCTGAATGTCCTCCACCAACGCTTTCTCGTTACTTGTCCACTTTCTCAAATGAAATCCTGCAGAGGCTAACAATTGACGAGTCTCGTTACGCTTTTGCCTAGCGTCGTCTACAGAATCGGCTCCGCTGATCAAGTCGTCGACGTACATGTCCTCACGAACCACCTTTGCTCCCACGGGAAAATTGTGTTCCTCGTCATCAGCCAACCTTTTCAGGATCCGGATTGCTAAATATGGTGCACTTGCAGTACCAAAAGTGACCGTTTTTATCTTGTAGGCCTTCAGCGGTGCAGATTGTTGTTCCCTCCAGACGATTAGCTGATAGTAGCGATCACAGGGACTCACCAAAATCTGCCGATACATCTTTTCGATGTCTGCTGTGAACGTCACTCGATGAGTCCTCCATCGCAGAATTATGTCCACAATATTGGATTGTAGTTTTGGACCCACGAGTAAACGATCGTTTAAAGATGTCCCATCCGATGTCTTAGCCGCTGCGTCAAACACAACTCTGAGCTTTGTAGTGGTGCTAGTTGCTTTAAAGACTGAATGATGCGGCAAGAAGTAATGATACGGAGTTTTAAGTGTCACATCGTCCACTAGATCCACTTCCTCCATATGCTGTAGTGTCGAATACTCCCGTATACATGCGCTGTAATCATCATGCAATTTCGGATCTGAGACTAATTTTTTTTCCAACAGGGCAAATCGACGAAACGCGCATTCCTTACTGAACCCCATCGCAGGATGACCTTCCTCCCTAAACGGCAGCTTGACTTGATACCGCCCGTTGGATAAACGTTGGGTATGTCGAACAAAATGTTCATCACAAACGACGTCTTCTTCAGGATCCCTGGTTTGGAACGGCTCCTCCTCCATTTCCCAAAATTTTTGCAGCTCGGAACTCAGATCTGTGAACTGCACGAAACTACGTATATGCTGCGGATTATCAGCTGGAACTTTGCCAAGAATAACCCATCCTAATCGGGTTTTTTGTGCTATCGGAGCGATGTGGAGGAGAATTTCGGCGAAAACGTCACTTCCAAACAGTAAGTCTACTGGCGCAGGAACATGGAATTCGGGATCTGCAAGACTCAAACCTGAAAGATGTGACCATTTGCCAGGTACCACCCGTTGGGCCGGAAGAAGCCCAGTCAGCGACTTGAAAACGAACGCCCGAACGTCGCTCTCAAATGTCGAATGTCGCGATGCAAACATAATGTCGACATAGTTTTGTGTTATGCCACTGCTGACCATCCCCAACCCAGATACCTCGACAAAGGTACGATGCTTTTTCAATTTCAACAACTGTGCTGCAGACTCTGAGATAAATGTGGCTTCGGATCCGGGATCGATCAGAGCACGCAAATCATGGAAACGTCCATCAGCTGACCTAACCCTCACTACGGCTGTTGCTAATAACACCCTTGCTCGTTGTGAAAGTGAATAAAAAGTGTTCACTTGCCTACTCGTCGATGCTTGCTGGTTGTCCATAGGTTGAAAACCCGATGCATTTACATTTACAGCCCCCTGATGCGATTGCCTGGCTTGAGCATGTTGCATCGTTGTTGTTGGCGCATTGTTACCTTGATTTTTGTTGATGTTATCATGTACATGTAGAAGGGAATGATGACGCTGCTGACAGAAATAGCAATTCTTTATGCTCGGACATTCTCGCGACATGTGGCTATAGCCGAGACAATTGTCACAAACTCGTGCATTGCGAACTGCCTGTTTTCGTTGAATAGGGTTCATATTAAGAAAACTCTGACATTTCCTCAGCGAATGTTCACCACGTTGACACAGCTTACAGGAAACCACCTCCCTCGTAGAGGCCTTCGCCATAAGAACCCGTGGTGTCTCTGCATGCGACCGATTTTTCGTGCTGTTGGTTGCATCACTCCTTATCCAAGGCCTGGAACTCCCCTTCTGGTCCTGCTGGTCAACCACCTCAAGAGTGCGGAAGCGAGTTTCGAAAAATTCGACGAATTGTTTGTAAGTTGGCAGTTCCTTGAGGTTACCCAACTTTTCTTCCCAAAGCTGCTGTGTAGAAGTTGGAAGTTTATGGAGAAGGACGTAAATCAACACCGCATCCCAATGTTCCACGTGTAACCCCAAATTCGCCAACGCGTGGACACACTCTTGAGATGTATCCAGCAACTCCTTCAGTCCGTTCGCTGATTCCTTGAACAATGACGATTGTCCAAAAAGCAACTTAAGCTGGGCATTGACGAGAACCCGTTTATGGTCGTAGCGCGAAGTTAACAGTTCCCACGCCTTCGCATAATTGCCCGCTTCGCAAGATAGATGTTGCAGCAGACGCTCCGCCTCACCCTTCAAACAGGATTTTAAATAATGCATCTTGTCGATGTCATCTAAAGACGCGTTATTGTGAACCATGGACTGAAATAAACCTTGGAAAGACCTCCATGTTGTGTACGAGCCGCTGAATTTTGGAATATCGATTTCGCGAAGCCTAATTTTGTTGTTGGGTACCGTTGGTTCACCTGATGGCCCGCCAGCCGTCGACGATGATGTCTGAGAGCATTTTTCCAACGCTTCCAGTAACTCAGTACGATACTCCAGGTAAATTTCAGTTATTTGCTCATACACTACTACTAATTCTGTCATTTTCAGATCTGCTTCAAGCCTTCCGCCCCCGACGATTGCCTGATGATAATGCCTAGCGACTCGCATGTTCTCTTCCAACATGTCTAGGCGACTTGCAACGTATGGCTGCAGCTTACGTTTCTTGGCGGCATTCTTGAAACTGGTGAAACTATTTACCACCAAGGTTAAAATGCCCTTTTGCAGCATACCGCAGTTGTAATTTGTCTCGGCCATTATTATACTCAGATTATATTATGTATTTTATGTATATATGTATGTAGTTTATGATATTATTTTAATAACGAAAAGTAATAAAAAGCAACACTTACTTGCTTTTGCTGCTAATTGGGATGTTGGCAAATGTTCTTGCAGACTTCGCGGACAAAGAATCCTTAATCCTCTGGACGTTGGACAAAGTTGCTTGATGTTTCCGGCGATTTATGTATTTCACGACGCGTAGAAAAAACGATTTACACACACACAATTTTTATGATTAATATTTGATTAATAGTTGATTTAAGTCTAATGCAACTTTTACAGATAGTCAAATTAATTGCACTCTACAATGCACTTTCTAACCTCTATTGCGAACAATTTTTTTTTTTTTTAAGTTTTTTCTGTTTATACAAATAACCATTAAACACTTAATTACACGCGAAAAAGACTAAACAATTTACTAAGGCTACGAAGGACCAAAATGTTACGACATGTATTTTTTACTGGATAAAATAAAGAAAACCAAAAAGACACAAAGAAACAAAGGCGTCCACAACGTTATAATATGTCTTTTATTCGACCTCTGCCAGTACACTCTTTCCGTAAACTCATTACATTCATTATTTATATAAAATACAATAATACATATTTATATTTGTTCATAGTTCAATGTATCAAACTATTCTATTTTGCTATGACCGGGTGTTCCATATTGTGGATCCTATTGAACTCTCAACAGAAGAACTAATGGAAGATGAAATGTCATTTATAAATAAACTAAATAATAATGGACCAAGAATTGATCCTTGGGGTACTCCTTGAGGGACTGACAATTGATCAGACAAAGAATCTTTAATTGTAACACGTTGCATGCGACCAGATAAGAAACTTTGTATAAAACGTATAGCTGTGGAGCTAAAATTGAAGAAAAAAAAACTCAGTTTTCTAAGCAGGAGGTGGTGGTTTACTCTGTCAAAAGCTTTGGAAAAATCAAGTAGAACGGGAGCAGTAAAATCGTCATTGTCTAAGGCCGTTCTTATATCAGTAGTTACTTTCAGCATAGCAGTTTCACAGCTGTGATGTGTGCGAAATCCTGATTGCCAGCTAGAGATAAGATTCTGTTCCTCAACATCAACATATTTAACTACTTGCAAGTACATTAATTTTTCCAAAACCTTGGATAAAAAACATAAAAGAGATATTGGACGGAAATCACTGGGAGAATCAGGAGAACGTATTTTGGGTATAGGTATAACTGTATCCTCCTTCCATTGTGAAGGGAAAAAGGAACTTGTTAAACAAGTATTCACGATAAAGAGAACATATTTACATATATGTGGATAAATTAATTTAAAGAAACGAGGAGAAATTTGGTCAGGACCAACAGCATGACTTTTAATGGAATTAATACACAAAGTGAGTTCATTTAGGTCAATACATCGAAAACTAAAATTCCTAAATGTGTTGGATTCAGACATCGAAGTTGTGATATTATTATCACTTGCTACATTATTTTGAGTAGAGTTACTGCAGACAAAAAACGCATTTATTTCATTGGGGGGTTGCATTGCACTGGCCATCGGGAGTTGTATGAATCGCTAGCTGACGTATATTTCGCCACAACGTTCGCGAAGAAAGATTCTTGTCGAATTTTTGTTCAAAGTAGGTTCGCTTAACACTTCGAACCGCTAAATTAACTTTGTTACGAGCAATCTTATACAAAGAACGAGCTTCGCTAGTTTT
Organism: Portevinia maculata; assembly: GCA_949715645.1. NCBI lineage: Eukaryota > Metazoa > Arthropoda > Insecta > Diptera > Syrphidae > Portevinia > Portevinia maculata. Next base: position 171,336,759 of record OX454527.1, on the reverse strand, counting down.
TAAGCGTTTGTAGCGAGCAAAAAGGTACTCACGTTCTGAGATCAGCCGCCGTAAACTTGGAGTAAACTATGGATTGAGATCTCTTGATTTATTTATAGTGCGAAGTGGGACATGTCTCTCAAAAAGGTTATTTTGTGATCCGAATAGAATTTCAACCTGTTGATCTACGTTGGCACTATAAAATATATCACTCCAGGGCATTTCAGAGCACTCTTGAATAAGACTGCCCATATTTATGCGCCTGAAATCACGTTAGGTGATGCTATAATCAACGCTACCTATATCAAATGAAAACGAATAGTTTACAACAAGTAGGTATATCATGGTCTAAAATACTTGGCGGGGAAATTTGGTCAGTAGAAATTATTTGATTAGTCTCACTTACTAGGATTAGATCCAACATTGATGGATTAGCTGCACGGAAGTAAGTTGGATATGAGTTCGAAACATTAAGGTGAATTGTTTGGAGAAAGTGAAGAAAATAGGTCACAGAGCTAGTATTATTCACTAGATTTACATTACAGTCACCCCCAACTATAACATTACTGTAGCGCTGTGTGAATGAGGCATTACATTATAGAATTCTTCTGCATTTACGAGACTGAACTGGTTTGTATCGACAAATACGAGTGCACATTTGTCGATACCTGAGCACAATTCTCTCTCCTCTCTCTCTAACTACTTGACATCACGGTTGCCGTTTTAGTGACTTTGTCGCTATATCTAGTGGAATTTTCAAAAGTTTAGTGACAAAAAATAAAAATTCTAGTTACTTTTCTAGTGACTTTTTGCAAAAACATGTTTTTCTAAATTGTAACGTGATGATCCCTGGTATTCGAGTTTGACACTTGCAAATTGCAACTTAGTAAATTTGCGTTTTAAATTCGTTTATCTGTTTTTGAAATGTGAATCTTAGAAATATATTGCAGATTTTCTAAGGAAATTAATACTTTGCTAGCTGCCAAATAAACAAAAAAGGTAGGCATGCAACTATGTATGTAGTTACTTACAATATATGACTATTAATAATTTTTGTAGTCCAGATGAATCTACCTTTAAAAAAGAAATTGTACAAGGTGGCGCAAAAGTTGTCAGGTGGCGCAAAAGTTGTTACCCGATGTTCTTTCGCTGTAATTTTTTTTATGAATGAAAAACTTTGGTTCTGCTTTTGGATTATGTTAATTGGTGTCTTAAGTTTTTTCTGTATAGTTAACTTCACAAATGTCAAAGTAGAATTTACATTTGCCGCCATTTGCAAAAATTATAGCTTCTTCCGATAGGATGATGACTTTTGCGCCACCTTGTATGTGCAAAAGTACAGGCAATTATGGGAAAATGAGTTATAGTTTAGGTCATGGATAAAACCTGTTTCTGACTATCAAACAAAAGCCTTTTTATTTTGTAGGTAGTGAACACTTTTTTCTAGTGAATTTTTTTTAAAAATTTTAGCATATCTGGTGGATTTTTAGGTTCGAGTTAGTGACTTTTTTTTTAAGTTAACGTCAACCCTGACATGCGATTTCTCATGCATTTACAACCCAAAACTCTCTCCGAGTTAAGCAAACTAGCATTTTTGGACCGGCATGGTAATTTATCGAGTATAAATGCCTAACCAACGTTGAAACGAAACTGCAGTTTTTCGGTAGTAGTGGATACTTTTGTTCAATCGGTTAATAGGCATGCTTTAGACGACCACCTAATCTTAATAGCTCAAACCCTGTGCTTGTATAGGTATATAAATGGGGTAAGCCACTTAATTGATCCTGTTAGATGTCGATTTGATCGTACGGAATTCAACTCGTCGCCCTATCCATTGAAGCACGATCTCAGAATCGGTCCCAAAAGTCTTGCAAATAAGTGTGCGTCACACAATTCTAAACGTGAAAGCTGTTTACCCTAGATTAAGCAACTAACAACCTTGTTGTCTCCGTTCCGTTTACCGTTGACGTCCTCGTGTATATGCAGCAGAAACCATGTATCTGCACTTCTGTCTTGTTTTCCGCTAACATATCCTCGGGACAGGCAGATTCTGGATAGAATTCAGGTCCGAAAGAAACTGTGGGATTTTCTCATCCCAATCGAGTTTTCGACCCATAACCTTTGCAGGATGATCTTTGCCCGTATGATAATAGGGCTTAGCAGCCCCATGTGATCAAAAAGCGATGATGCCATGGAAAGTATCGATCGTTTGGTATTTTTCGAAAAAGTTCGGTCTGGCTTGTTCGAAAATTGGAACTGGTTGTCTTTTGAGTTCCAATTGATTCCTAAAGTACTCTTTTACATTAGCGTTTCGGATGCCATTTTATGGTTGCTGTGCCACTTTGACAGCTCAAATCTGGCAGACACTAAGATTGTGGTGACCTGCTCCTTTATCTGTAGTAGCCACCCTAAATCGTGGGCTCCTGTAAGCATGTCATCAACATAGGAGTCTGACCTAAGAACCTTAGAGCCAATACTGTAAGTGACATTGAACTTGTCCGCTAGGAAACGAAGACAACGAATAGCTAAAAATGGTGCAGCCGATGTTCCATATGTGACAGCGTTTAACTGATACGTTTGTATCGGATATAGAACGTTTTTGCACCAAAGAATGTATTGGAATCGGTGGTGAGATTATTTTATTAGAATCTGCCGATACATTTTTACGATATCTGCCGTCAAAACCAATCTAAAAAGTCGGAAACGAAGCAAAATAATAAACAGGTCATCTTGAATCGTTGGGCCAAATATCAAAATTCCGTTAAGTGATATTTGCGAGGATGTGCGACATGAAGCATCGAAAACCGCCCTCAGTTTTGTAGAAATACTATTAGGCCTCAAAACGCACTGATGAGGAATAAATTAATGAGGTAATTGCAAGTTCGGGTTCTTTACGATCGACATATGGACTAACTCTTTGTATTCTTTAACGAACTTGGTATATTCCGCTTTCAGATTGAGGTGTTTGTTTAACCTGCGTTCGAGAGACAGAAACCTTCTTAACACTATATCATAGGAAACTGCTAGACATTCTGGATCCTTTTTGAAATCTAATTGGACTGAAAGGCGACCACTTGGAAAAACTTCTACTATCTCTAGGAAACGACTTTCGCACTGATTTTGTTCTTCGGTTCATTTCTGTCTTCGACTATTTGTTTCCTATAATTAACAAAACTTTTCGAAGAATTTGTAGTATTTCCTGGAATGTTGCATCTTTTTGACACTATCCATCCGAGCCTGGTTTTTTGCAAGGTTGGTAGTCCTGGTCCGATTTTTATCTGGCCTATCGAAAGCATATCAAAAAAGGCCTCTGCACCTAATAGTAAGTCGATGTCTGAGGCTTCGGTGAAGCCTTAGTCTGCCAGCTCAACATTACTTGGCAGCGTCCAATCCGAGACTACAATCGATTTGTCGGGCTGGGCTGATGCCCACTGATGTTTTTAGTTACTACGAACTTCAGCGACATCTTGAAGTTACAATATCGAGATCTAACGATGGTCTGGGTTTGATAGTTTGAATGGGTTTCTGTCGAGCCTACTCTAACGATTTCTAAATGCTTTTTGGTTCGGTTAAGGTTAAGGATACGCACAAACTTATCGCTCATGAAGCTTATTTGCGAACCTGAATTCAGCAGTGCTCCACCTATTTGGTAATCTCCTGTTGAGTCTTGTAAAAGTACTGTCTTGTAAAAGCGCTGTGGCTAAAATAACTTGACTCGGTGTATTCCTCGCAGTATTAACCGAGGATGTCCCCTCGCTACTACTTGAAGCGACTTCTTGTTGCTGCCGTTGAAGCAACGTGTGATAAGGCTGTTTGCAAGTTTTGCACCGATGTGCTGAAGGGCATTTGGACATGTTATGTCTTTTAGCTAGGCAATTCAAACAAAGCCCTAGTTTCTTTATATTGGAGAACCTCTCTGAGCTTATTAAAGCTGGGACAAGCGGAAATAAAATGACTGCAATCTTTGCGAAATGTACACAATTTTTGTAAAAGAGCCAAAGAATTTTGGGGTCGTGCTGCAGACCTGTGCGTTTTTGTTAAGCTTGACCCATTTTAATGACAAATCGCGTTCTAAATGAAATGGTTTAGAGTCCCGAGCCTAAAGGTACCTACTGTCATCGTTTGCCGATCATCTTTGCCCATACATCCCAAGTTGGCAAATTGGAATAATCAAGTTGCTCATCCCATTTGGCTTGCGTCTCCTTATCAACTTTCGACATGGCAATGTAAATAATTATGGTATTGCAAACATCACTTTCCTTTCCGATGGATAAAAGCGAAAATGACTGATATATTATCTATAGCAGATTCCTGAGTTGTGTAGATTACGTTTTTGAATACTGTGACAACTCGAACAAAGCAGCAATACTTTCAAGAAATATTAAAGTGTTGTTATCGTATCGCTCTTTCAATTTATCCAAATCTTTGGAATAGTTGTCTTCCGTAACTTGAAAAGCACGGATGGTTCCCAACGCCGGCGCCGGACCGGAAAGACACGATAACAAATGGTTAAACTTTTAAAATTTTGTTAAAGTGAGATCTGAATTAACTAAAGTTTGGAACGAATTGATATAAAGTTTTGCAAATAAAGATGCGACAAGCGATTATGTTGAGGTGTTGGTATCGAAAACGACGCATCGAACGTACTACTTCGTCTTCCTGGCCCCATAAGAGTGACAATTATTCTTGTTTTTGACGTTATATACAACTCCTCCAATTCACATCTCCCGGTATCCGTTGGCTGCTAACGTTCGATTTGAGTTTGGAAAGATAACCCTTGATTGAGGTAGGACTCCAAAATACCTAGCCTACATTCTAGCTCTAGAAGTGACAGATTGGGTGTTTTATCGATGAATGTCTTAATGTGGGTGATGCTGCTCTTTGTCGTCCATCGACGGCAACCAACACAACAAAATTTACGACAGTTACCCAAACTAGCAACGATAATCCAACATTGAACACAAAGCAAACTTGTTCGACGTACAGACTAATTTCGCACTATTCGGCCTGAAACTAAATCCAATATTAAAATTGTGTATAGGTACGAAAGATATTAATCGACTTATTATCCCAATCCATTTGATTATCCAATGAAAGTTATGCTACGAGTTGCTGATGTAATCGTGAATTATGCTTTGACCAGCATTACTGTGATGTATAACATTTAATCGATTAATTCGTAGTATTTAAACTTAATTGACGATTTTATTTTTCGAATTATTCAATCTCTTATCGAAATTCTCATTGATTCAATAGCAATTTTCGTGCAGTCCCAGAGCAACTACAGTACATGCACTGAGCCATTGAAACTATGGTATGATACGAAACGAATGAGTGACCAAAGATGAATTGAAGATGACGTCGTGGGTGGCACGATTTTCGCCAATGCAACAACTACAAATTTTAAAGTTGGTTGATGGCGTAAATTAGCAAAGATCAAAGTCCGAAACAAAGCTCTTCGAACTGATTTAATCGATTTTATTATATTAATATCAATTAATATAGTGCAACTTTTTCTACACATACATGAATAGAGCGAATTTAAGACCAATGTGCGTTATTAATGATTTTTTATTATATTGACTCGCACCTATTTGTGGGTGATTTTGAATCGAGAATATGCACATGGCGAGGATTATGCAATTAAATAGCGACGCACATTCGTTTTAAATTATGCACATGTATCTTTCGGGAAGATATATACTTATCAACTCATTCTTTATTTATCTTCAATGGCTTCTTCTTTATTTGCTTGATCGATATCCTCCTCCTTCACTGGCGGTTTATTGAGGTGATATGGTCCAGGATTCAGAGTCCTCACAACCGAAATCGATTACCGAATACTCCAAAATTGTGTATGTTCAAAGTTTTGTTTGGCGTATATTGCACTATTGCACTATGCACTTTTTCGCGATTGATATTACACTATATTGAACATCTACTTAATGACTGACAAAAAGGTGTGCTACGCCCAACAGCGATATTCCTCGATCCAAAAGGTGAATATGGTGGTATACATGGCAACTGCAATGAGTGCCGCTCGAAAACGAGCGAAATGAGCGGAGCGGGTATGAATTCAAAATTCCTTGCGACTGATAACTCGGTTCTGACACCCAGTAACAGATACAACCGTTTATTTATAACAAAAATATGGCTACCCTAACATTCTGGCACCAATTTTAAATGGGAAGTTAATGTCTAAGATCTATTTGTTTTCATTTATTTAATGATTTGTTTTACAATTTTTTTTAATAATAACTATTGAATACTTCGGCCTCAACAGTCTTGTTGTACCATATTTTTTAATGATTAATTTGTCAAGCTTCACAAAATTATAAGATATTGTATCTTAATGTGTACACGATGAAATAAATAAAAAAAACATAGGGGCGGGCTACAGTCCGCTTGGGCGAACTGTTGGATACCCTATTCTTATTCCTATATCTCATAAGTGGGCGTGACAAAAATTTAATAGATTTTATCGAAAAAACTAAGCTTTTGTAAATAAAAACGCTCCCTAGCTCAAACTTTGGTTTTTCAATAAAATTGTTTTATTTAATTGTGGGCGTGTCAGTAGGCGGATTTAAAAAAAAATTAAGTATGAGCATAAAGGGCACCTAGAGAGTATATACTATAAATTTCAGCTCCCTAGCTCAAACTTTGGACTTTCAAAAATAAAAAAATAATAATTGTGGGCGTGTCAGTAGGCGGATTTTGAAAATATTTACACATGAGCATAAAGGGCCCCTAGAGAGTATATATTAAAAATTTCAGCTCCCTAGCTCAAATTTTGGTTTTTCCAAAAAAATATTTTATTTAATTGTGGGCGTGTCAGTGGGCGGATTTTGAAAATTTTATGTCCCAAGCAGGTTTATGGGCCAAAGATCATATATAAAAAATTTCAGCTTTCTAGCTCAAAATTCAATTTTTCCCAAAATTTGTTTTATTTAATTGTGGGCGTGTCAGTGGGCGGATTTTGAAAATTTTATGTCCCAATCAGTTTTATGGGCCATAGATCATATATAAAAAATTTCAGCTCTCTAGCTCAAAATTCGATTTTTTCCAAAATTTTGTTTTTTTGAGTTTGTGGGCGTGTCTGTGGGCGGATTTCAAAAATTCTTAAACTTGATTATTTCGGGACCCTAGAGAGTATATGGTTAAAATTTCAGCTCTCTAGGTCCAGTTTAAAGGCCTAATTTTTGTCGACGGACGGACGGACGGACGGACATGGCTAGATCGACATTACTATCGATGCTGATCATAAATATAGTAACTTTTAGGGGTCTACGGGCAATATTAAGGTATGTTACAAACTATGCGTCAAAATTAATATACCCCTAGAATAGGGTATAATAAAACAGTACGCAAAATCTTTTTCCACTCACAAGTTTGTTCGATATGTCGTGCAAGCCTGTCGCGGGTTTACCTTATCATTGGCAAACATGGCTTAAATTGTGACTCGTTTTTGCGAAATGTCTCGAGTGTGTTTTAGAAAAAAAACGCTCCCTTGTAGTACTTCTTCCGCGATTTCTTCGCTATCTGTCCACTAAATACGATTTAAGGAACTTTTATAGCACTTTTGCTTGGTATTCCTCCAAAAACGGATTGAATATGTAAATATGTACAATAATTATGCCTTTATATTGTCAATTTTTGCAAATCGCAAATTTATCAAGTGTAACAGAACAAGGATTTCATTGAACGACTTGTATGTTGTGTGAGTGCTTCATTTATTCTTCTTATACATCAATGGCGAAATATTTGTCTGCATTAAAGGAACCACAAGCTTCCCCACTTAACTGCATCGGTAATGGTCCGCCTCTAGGGTTGGTCGTTCAACCTCAGAAAGTGTGGGCAGGCCTTCCATTTTCGGTTCACTTCATCTCTGAGTCCAAACAATAACAACATCAGTGATCTCCAGTCGTATCGACCCTCGACACTTGCGGGACAAGTTTAAGATTTAAGATATCTCGCTATGCCCACATGAATGTTAAAATTGACTGAAAGTGAATTCTCCCCTAAGTCGCCTCTTACGAAAAGCGCGGTTTATCTGGGGCGCTGCAGTGATATTTTTTGCGCGTCGCTACACAGAGTCCACTGTGTATTTTTTGTTCACTAGAACTCAACAGAGATCAATTATTTTGATCTATTACGCAGTTGAGTGGGCCCAAAAAGGTTTTTTTTCAGTCGAAAAGTGGGTAATTGTGGAGACTAAAAAAGGGTAAAAAAATAGTCTGGGAGCGCCCGCAAGGTCCACACGACTAACTTCCCAGTGGGATCAATATGATTTATGCGATTAGTGGAAAATTTTGAAATGTGTTTAACCATAAGATACTCGTATAGTTAAGAATTATTTAATATTAAAAAACGCTCTTTAATATTGTTAATGGAAATTAAATCTTGTTAATAACAGCGAAGTGTGATATATATTAAAGAAACAATTGTTATCAACACGGAGACCTGTAAATTTACATGTATACGAAATAACGGAGCACAATGTAATAATGATTTGCTCAATGACAAATGACATTAAATAGTTCAAATCAAGGAAAATTATTTTAGTTATTTATTTACTAACAAAAAACGGCTTTACCGATTTCGTTAGAAACTTAATCAGTTCTGAGTTGCGTTATTTGAATAAACCCGATCCCATGTCAATATTATCTTTGGCTCTTGAGAGAATAGTGGCGAAAGATAATTCTGAACGCACATACGTACATACGCACGTACGTACATACACACAGCCATACATCTCTATAAAAACGTTGGATTTGGATTCTGGTGACCTTGAAACGTGGAGATATGTCAAAATCCGCGATTCGCAAAAACGGCGCCATTACAAGAACTTCCTCTGGGAAGTTAAAAAGAATTAAATCGGTTCATTCACACAATTACACATTTTTGCGTTAACTTTTAACACTTTTAAATTAGTATCTTTCCGAATGTCATAGCTTCAATTCTTATGTATTATAACCACCAAAAATAACCAACTCTGTTACGCAGTGCTCACTGCCCCTCCTCTTGGGAAAATTTGACAAAGATCCAAGAGTATCAATTTATTGTCGTTAGAAGCTTCTCAAATTTGTCATCTAGATTCGGCTTAAAACTGTAGGTCCCTTACATTTCGCACAAGGAAATGGTTGAAGAAGCTAGGTTAAAAGTCCTATATGTGTAATTTTTTTTAACGCACAGCTCATATAAAAACGTTTGAATTATAGTTTCTAAGAATTATATCTAGAAAAAATATATCATAACATTGAAGAATACAATATCAGTAAGGCTTTCAGCATAAAACACAACAAAATATGTGTTCTAACTACCAAAGCTTCAGTAAATATCAAATCAAATGTTTGCTCAGATTTATCTGAGACACCGTTACATTAGTTAAGTAAATTATTCATGCAAATGGCTTGAGGGTAGCAAAACGAAAATGCTTGGCCATGTTGTGTGGATGTTAAATTATATCCATATGAGTGTGTTTCACGTTCTGATTCCTTGTACCAGTTATTTCACTACCGCCTTCCATCAAATTGTTGTAATACACGTTTGAAATTTAAATAAAGGAATTTGCTCGTGACAAGTTGGTTGAATTTCAATTTTCAAAGTGATGTTATATAAATGGTAAGATTTGTTTGAAGGAAGGGTGAGATGTATAAGGTTAGCACTTACTCAATGTGAGTTGGTTAATGTGCTTTGCTAAAATATGTATAGCATAAAACTTCAGTGGGCCGGCTCATACGGAAGGAAATTGGTGTAACCAACGACAATACCACGTCGAGTTAATCGGTTGTCGTCAGATAACCGCAATTAAAGGACGTTGATTAGATGGAGCCCGTTGAGAACAACCGCGTGTCGTTGGCCAGCCTCATCTACAGAGTTGAGGTAGATAATACATACGTGGTATCACACTGGACCTAAATTGGTCTAAGTGTGTCGGCTTCTGCCGAAAGACACCTAAAACTAACCTAAACCTAACCATGACGGTGGAGAAAATCCAAAAATGGTAGAAACAGATCAACTTTTCACCTCAGACTTCAACTTTGACAACCACGCCACAGGTTTTAGAACCAATGCTTTTTAATGGGATTGAACACATCAACACCTCAACTTCAATTTCGACTTCACCGTTATACCCAAATCCTAAATTCAAAGTTGAACTACAAATCCTACCAACCTTGCGGCGATATTTTCAGTTTTCCAAATATGCATAATGCTTATAAATATTGAAAGAATTTTCTCTCTTGTTTGTACTTTGACAGAATTTTCTCTTTTGTTTACAATCATTTTTTGTTTCACTCTCGAAGTTGCATTTTTCAATGTGTTGGACTCAATTTCAAAAGCTGTACTTCTCGCTCCTGTCATAGTCGAAGTCGGAGTTGTCTAACAAAATTTAAAAAAATCGGGTGCGACATTTGAGTTCTCTCTTATGTTCCTCTTTTACTCATTTCATGTATGTCATTAAAATCTGATTTTGAGCAGCTACTCAGAGTATACACATCGCGCGGTAGAATGCGTACAATTTCTACACACAGCAGACACATAATGGCAGAATTATAGAACAAAAAATTGTGCCCAGACGAAAGAGGATATGATGAGACTTTGTTGAATGTAAACTATCTGCATAATTAATAATGCATAATTTCGAACAAATTTAATTACCATAAGAAAAGGTTGCAGTGAGTCAATCTTAAAAGAAAAGAGGAACATTTCCATCATACATGATTTTTGCGCAACTTAAACCGTTTACGCATCGCACACAACGGAAGCTCCCAAAAATAAATAATAGTCACAGAGTGATGTTATAAAGCCTAAAGCCTTCCTCTAAATGAACTATGAACCACAAAAAGAATTTTTCAATTCGAACCAGTAGTTCCTGAGAAAAGCGCGTTCAACCAAACAAACAAACAAACTTTTCAGCTTTATTTATCTATATATAATATATAATTCTACTGTACGTGTGTATGTCATTGAACTCCTCCTAAACGGCTGGCAGTTTAAGAAAATTCCGGAAAATCGATTTATTTGCATTTTTCGCACTTTGAAAAAAAGGTGTGAGCCACGCTAAATATGTTTAAATATCAACTGAGTGGAAAAAATAAAAAAAACAATCTGAACCAATGTGTACTTTTTATTTAAACGAATATATTGAACACGTCTTTTACAATCGAGGTCTGGATTAAATCTAACTGAAGATCGTGGCTCCGACTGGTCGCTTGGATTCGTTGTCAAATATGTTTATTACTTCTGTGGAGTGCTGCTTGTTTTCTTTGGGTGGCTTCTTTGTTGCAACGTCGTTAATATTGTTGATGTCGATTGTTTCATCATCCTCTTGTTTGAAGTGATGTTTGTTTTTATTAGGTGACTTCTTTGTTGCGTCGTCGTTAGTATTAATATCTTCATGTGTGGACTTCTGATGTTGATTTAACACAACATTGTTTATGGTTGAATCTGGTTCTTGCTGAGTGGACTGCTTATGTTGATTTAACATAACTCCTCTTCCCCTAGTTTTTCGCCTCCTGACGAAATTATATGTTTTGTAGGAAAGTATAATAACTAATGCTATTACAAATATGGTTGTGAAACTAAAATTAAATACCTTATGAGTATCTAAATCTTTTAAAATTACATCTATATTATCAATGTCCAAGTTTATATCATTCATGCTTATATTTGATATTTTTACATCTAAATTTATGGGTTGGTATCTAAAGTTTACATAGTTTTTATAGCTTATATTAAGAACAGAGATTTCGCAATTTTGAAATTTTATTAATACATTGTTTTTAATTTTTAAATTATTCCTTTCATCACAAGTACTCTGTAGTGTTACATTAGCGTTTTTGATTAAAATTAATCCTTCCTTTATTTCTGTTACAATGTTTCTGTTTACATTTCTTACTTTAGTACAAGGGTTACACATTCTAAATTCTCTTAAATGCTTTATTTCATTTTTTCCTTCTTCATAATACATTTTAGAATTAATTAACAATTCAGTAGGTTCAAATTTTATTTCTTCTTTTATAGAATTGGTAATTGGTAGGATTATGGCTTGTTGGAAAGGGAGAATGTTATTTGGAATTTGTATGATAAAAACTATTTGATTTTTTCCATAAGTAGCGCTGCTAACTTTAATTTGTTTAAGTTTCATAAATCCTATTTCATTTTCTTCAATTTCTCCAACTGTAAGCATGTTGCTAACTAAAATACCTAATCTGCTGCTAAGGAGATTGTTCTAGATAGTTTCAATGATATTGTCTATGTGTTCGAGCCTATTTTCTATTTGTAGAATTATAAGATCTTTAGCTACGTTCGTTGTTGGTGATTCCCATGAATTATTAGGCAATCGATTATAAATTTGTTGTATACTTGATTGTGGTTGCAGGTTAATTTTCACTTGCTTATTATTATTGTCTATCAGTTTCTCGGTTACGTCATTAAGTTTCCTTATTCTTTTTTCTATAGCTATTCTGTCTTCTTCATCCATGGTTCCAAAAATAAATTGCAGAATGCTACCTCCAAAATTGAATAGTCCTCTTTTGATTATATGGTGTTTAGTTTTCTTATATTGTGTTATTGTCTTTAATTCTGTTCTAAGGTTGTCTAATCTTTGAAAAATATCAGGGGGAATAAATTTTGTTTTCACTTGATTTGTCTTCATCACTATTCCTTCTAATTTGTCAATAAGTGCTTCAATATCAGTGGTATTTATTATGTGAACTATATTATTGTAACCGTCAACTAAATTTGTATATCCGTGTTTAATTATTGTATAACCATTTTCAGTATCTATATTTTCAATATTTATTTTACTACTATGTATTACTTTTATTATTATAAGAAACAGAAATACTTTCATTTTCACTTCCTAAGCTTATACTTTTGTAGAGCGAATTTGGATGTACAGGGGTCGTCTTCTTCAGAAATTGTTCCTATAGACAGCAACTCTCTAACTTTTGCGTATTCACTTCGAGTTTTATTCGCGTATTTCAGATTGTTTTTGTTTTTAAAATTATCACGAGTTTTTCTTACACGTTGTATATTGCGACTATGCTGTTCTTCGGTTGGACCGTATCTGAATACTGGTTCCAGTTTGTTTCGATCAGCCCGTGGGTTTCGAATGAATGCTTGGCTTCTATTTTCAAGATAACTTTCGCGATCTTTGTTTATTTTAGATATGATGCAAGCTTTGTTCTTAATGATGAGCTCGCGAATCTTTATCTTATCGCATTGACCGTAGTGTATATTAAATGGTGTGTCTTTAGTAACGCTATGTACAGAGGTATTGTACAGTCTGATAGCTTTCGCTACAATTTTTCTTATTTCATTAGTATTGGGGTTGGTTTTTCCTTGAGTTTGTATTCGAATTTTTTGTTTTAGTGCTCTATGGAATGACTCTATGTCCGAGTTCCCTGTATGAGAATTTACTTTTGTAAAATGAAAATTAATATTTTGTTCTTTTACAAATGAGATTAATCTAGGAGCATTAAATTCATTGTCAAGGATAAGTTTTTCAGGTTTCTTTGGATGAGAGATTAGTTCAGCTATATTCTCTTCTAGAGTAATATGCGAAACATTAGGAAGGTATCTAAATTCTACGAATTTGCTGAATCTATCTATACATGTGAGAAATTTTGTTTTAGCTGTTTCGTATATATCCATGGACATAATTTCTCGTATATCTTTTGGGGTTTCAGTAATATGAAATTTATCTTTTATAGGATGCCTATCATATTTATACATGCTACAAATATTGCAAGAGTTGATTATTTCGGTAATTAATTGACGAAGGTTTTTGAAGTAGATTTTCTTTCGTAATCCTTGCCAGTTTTCCTCAATACCTGCATGGTTATTTTCGTGTTCATGATAAAGGCGTATTTGTTTTACTGCTTCCTCTTCTGAGATTATGTCTTTGCATAAGTAGGAGCATTTGTAGAACTTTATTCTAGTTCCATAAAGATTTATTAGTTTCTGTTGCAGAATATTATATTGAGATTCATCAAAGTCTGTAAAAATGCCTGTGGGTTTATTTTCTATATAGGTCTTTATTAAGTTTTCAAAATCATTACCATTTAAAATTTCTATTCCTAGAATAATTCTTGTTTTGCCTTTTAAAGTTTTAATTTTTATTTTGTTGCCGGACACAAGTATGATTTGTTGCGAATATGCATTGACAGCAGTGTCTTTTATTGGAAAATGATCATTACTGTTTTCAACTTGGGAATGTATTGTGGGTATCATACTGTGATTGGCCTTGGCTAAATTTATTTCTCTGGAGAGAAAATCAGCTACAGTATTATTTTTTCCTTTAAGGTAATCTATCTGAAAATCATATTCTCCTAATTGGAGAATCCATCGCTGTAGGCGAGGAGAAATATCCTTTCCTAGATTTTTAGCTTGAAGCCATTTCAGTGGCTGATGATCTGTCTTGAGATCGAATGTTTTACCATACAGATATGGTCTTAGGTACCGTATTGCCCATACAATAGCTAATAACTCTTTTTCCGTTGTGGAGTAGTTTTGCTCATGTTCATTCAATGTTCGAGATATATAACTTACAGGATGACTATCTTGGGATAGGACAGCTCCGATAGCGTGGTTGCTAGCATCAGTTGTCAAAGTGAATTTCTTTTTGAAATCCGGATACGCTAATATAGGTTCTGTTGTTAGGTATTCTTTAAGATCCTCAAAAGCTTTGAGATATTCTCCATCATTTACGTTGATTTTAGAATTTTTCTTTAGGCATTTGGTCAAAGGTAATGCAATTTTTGCATAATCCTTAATAAATTTTCTATAGTACCCTGTCAGTCCTAAGAAACTTTTGATTTGTTTAGTAGTCCTTGGTACCTCTATTTTTTGAATTGCAGTAATTTTGTCTGCATTGGGCTTTACACCATAAGAAGTAATAGTATGTCCCAAAAATTGTGTTTCTTTTCTTAAAAAGTTACACTTATTAATTTGAATTTTCAAATTATATTGTCGTAGTTTTTTGAAAATCAAATGAAGGTTTGTCATATGTTCTTTAAGAGAAGTTGAGAATATTAATATATCATCAAGGTAAACGACACAAATTTTGCCAATGTAATCTGTCAATACTTCGTTCATCATGCACTGGAATGTCGCCGGTGCATTTTTGAGTCCG
This sequence comes from Portevinia maculata, assembly GCA_949715645.1. NCBI lineage: Eukaryota > Metazoa > Arthropoda > Insecta > Diptera > Syrphidae > Portevinia > Portevinia maculata. The sequence goes on along the minus strand of OX454527.1, from coordinate 171,321,641 downwards.
AAGGGCATGCGTAAAAATTCGTAGTGTCCTGAAGGTGTTGAGAAGGCGGTCTTCTCTATATCCTTAGGATCGTTTCTTATTTGGTGGAAGCCTTTTGCTAAGTCCAAAGTAGAAAAGTATTGGCATCTGCCAAGTTTATCAAGTAATTCATCTATATTGGGAATTGGGTGCTTATACTCAATTGTCTTTTCGTTGAGCTTCCGATAATCAACGACAATACGCCATTTTTCTTGACCAGAATTATCTTGCTTTTTAGGCTCAACCCATATTGGGGAGGCATATGGCGATATACTCTTTCTTATAATACCGTCTCGTAACATTTGAGAGATTTGCCTGTTAATTTCATCTTCATGAATTTTTGGGTATCTGTATATTCTTGTGTAAATTGGTATGTCATCCGTCGTTCGGATTTTGTGCATGGTCTGCGTAGTAGAACTAAGAGTATCATTTTCACGGTAGAATAGATCTCTATTTTCGTGAAGGAACTGCTGGAGTTCCCTCCGTTCCTCGAAGTTTAAGTCTTCGGGAATTAATTGATTTATACTCATGTGATTTACGCTCAACTGAGTGATATTTTCATAGTCATAAGGGCATTGCAAACCCTGTTTACTATTAATAAATGAAATTTTATTTTTATTTATTTCTAAATACTCTTCCTTAAAATTTATAACAGCATTGATAGGTTTTAGCACATTGGTGCCTAGAATCCCATCAAATTTCTTATTCTGAAAATCTAATAATTTCCATCCCATTGTGGAGTCATCTTCTTTGAATTCCACTGGTAATCGAGTTATTATTTCCTCAGATATTTGTGTTTGCGTGTTTATCGTACTAATAGATAAAGGTTTATTTAATTTAATTCTTTTATAATATGGAAATTTATTTTTATTTAAAAGTGATATGGAGGCTCCAGTATCTACTAGGAGTCTAAGCTCTTGATTATCTATATGAGCTAATATTATGGGAAGTGTCTCGACCTCCCGGGGATAGTAAAATTTACAACTGGTTCATTAGTATGATCCAAATTATTTGTTTCCATAGGTCGAGGAATATTCCTATGTTGATGAGAATTACCAAATCCAAACCTAGTGTTAGGATTTCTATGTCCTAAAATTCGATCATTGTTAGCTCTTACCTGAGCAGAATTATTTATATCTACCCTCGGTCTATAATCATTGTGATTCTGATTAGACCTATACTGCATATGGTTATTAAATTGAGGTGAATTTTGCCTGAACTGAAAGTTTTGGTTGTGTCTCTGATTACTATGATTATTGCCATGATTTTGGGGAGGATTGGGTTTAAGGAATTGTTGTGGTTTATGATTATCATTCAATTGTTTGTATCTACCTAATGTATGATATGCATTACTTAAACTATTTATATTTTGAGCAATTATAATGCTTGCCTGAGGGGCGTTTAAATTGTTTATGAATTTATTAAGCACAATATTTTCATTATTGATTGGATTATATATAAGACTAGGTTCTAACTTACATTTTTTATTTAATTTTTGTAGGATGTTGTTTAGCTGCTGGTAGAGGGAATTTAGATCCCTTGCGTGGACAGCATGAAGATCCTGAAGTAGCTGCTCGTACGTTTCCTTCACTCCAAAGTCCTGGAACAGGCAGGGTTTAATCGAATCCCATGTTGTTTCTGAGGCTCTTTTTGCCGAGTTGGCTGCTTCTCCTTGTAGTTTATTTGTGATAATGAGGTTTGCCAAGGGCATATAGGCCACCTCAAGTAAATTGTATAAATAGTCCACATGGTTACTGAAATTTATGACATCATCGTTGGATCCATCGAATGTGGGGACCTTTTCTAGTCTGGTGATGATTGCTGTTTGTTCTGCATTAGCCATATTTATTATTTTTTTTTTTTTTTTTTTTTTTTTTTATGTGTATTCTTTTTGAGTTGAATGTCAAATGTTTCTCCTAGAGAATTTTGTGCATTGAAATATGTTCCTTTGGAATAAATTTTCTTGAGCACCACTTTTCACTATTCACTCACGAACTCACTTAATATTATTATTAATTTATGTTTCGGAACTTGTTCGAACACTGGATAACATCTATCGGATCTTTGCGTGATCTTCTTAGCGTTATCCTACCGACTGCGCCAAATATGTTTAAATATCAACTGAGTGGAAAAAATAAAAAAAACAATCTGAACCAATGTGTACTTTTTATTTAAACGAATATATTGAACACGTCTTTTACAATCGAGGTCTGGATTAAATCTAACTGAAGATCGTGGCTCCGACTGGTCGCTTGGATTCGTTGTCAAATATGTTTATTACTTCTGTGGAGTGCTGCTTGTTTTCTTTGGGTGGCTTCTTTGTTGCAACGTCGTTAATATTGTTGATGTCGATTGTTTCATCATCCTCTTGTTTGAAGTGATGTTTGTTTTTATTAGGTGACTTCTTTGTTGCGTCGTCGTTAGTATTAATATCTTCCTGTGTGGACTGCTGATGTTGATTTAACACAACATTGTTTATGGTTGAATCTGGTTCTTGCTGAGTGGACTGCTTATGTTGATTTAACATAACTCGCTGCACTCACGGTATAGTTGATGTGTAAACATGTAGGCTCGTCACTGTTGCATGTGGAAATATCACAGAGGTTGTGGTTTTAATAAACAAGAGATTTGGGTATTGTATTGAAATAAGAACATGATATATATTTAATGTCAACGACAAAATTTATTTAATGTTTGACCGAACAAATAATTGGTTTGTGAAAGCTGAAGTAGGAGACGTACACCGTCGGCGTCGACTCAAGTGTGTCGATATACCGGGAAAACATAGCATCGATTGTCATTTAAGTGACATTCTTTAATCGGCCATCGGTTACCGAAGTACAAATCGATATTTTTCCTCTTCTTCAACTGATGTACAACAAACTACAAGCTATACAATAGGGTGGGCCGACATTTTTTTTTTTTTTTTTTTTTAAGTTGTAATACTGCGGAAAAGTTGCTAATAGTAGAGACTAAAAAGGGGAAAAAAAAGAAACAAAATCGGTTAATATCTTCCGGTCGCGCATGAGCTTTAAAATTCGCTGAAATTTGAAAAAAATTGTATGTTTAAGATATATTTTTTTTATTACTAAACTTGGTAACATTTCAATGTAATAGCTATATTCGACTCTTACTCGAACCGACAATGATTTAGAAAAAAAATGGTTCTAATCGGTCAAGGTCTTCCGCTCGCGCAACTACTCTCAAATTTTATAAATTTTCGAACAAAATCACATAAAATACCTGCTACTGATCTAAGGTTTGTTTACTTATTACGAGTACATGGAATAGGAAAAATTGGAGGGTTGGACTTGATTGAAACAAAGAAACTCAATAAATCATTGGAAAGGAAATCGCGTGGCATCCATGATGATATTTCAAAAACCTCGTTCTCACAATCAAATGTAAATGTTGTCGAAACTGAAAATGAAGACCAATATTCTTCTAGTAAAGAAAGCGATAGCGACCAAGATTTTGAAGTGTCCAGAAAAGTTTCCTCTTATAATAAAAAACAGATGAGAATTCAGTTAAAATCTACTGCATTACTGAGCGATCGCTATGGAGTTTCTGATCGCGCTACTGCTGCAATCGCATCGAGTGTTTTGCACGACTTTGGATTAGTTAACGATTCTGACGTCTCCCAGGTTATAGACAAAAACAAAATAAGAAGAGAAAAACAAAATGTTAGGGCTGAACTATGTAGTAAATCTGACGAACTTCCACTGCAAGGTCTCTATTTGGATGGGAGGAAGGACGACACTTTAGTCGTAGATATAGCTCATTCGAAAAGGTTCCGTAGAGTAAAAAAAGAAGAGCATTACTCGCTAATTCAACAACCTGGTTCAGTATACATCGGACATGTTACGCCCACTTCTGGAAGCTCTTCAAACGTTGTCACTTCTATAATTTCCTATCTGTCTGGTCGTGGTATTTCTCTTGACAAGTTAGTGGTTATAGGGTGTGATGGCACTGCGGTTAATACGGGTTGGAGAAACGGTCTGATTCGCCGAATCGAAATACATTTGGAAAAACCTTTACAATGGGCAGTTTGTCTTCTCCATTTCAATGAACTCCCTTTTCGACATCTGTTTCAATACCTAGATGGTAAATCTACGGGTCCAAAATCTTTGAGAGGGCCAATCGGCGAGAAGCTAAGTGACTGTGAAAAACGTCCAGTCATTGGTTTCAGGAGTATTGACTGTCAGATCCCGGCAATAGACAGAAAGATACTAAGTAAAGATCAACAATATCTACTCGATATTTGTACTGCAATGAAGTCGGGAATCTGTAAAGAGGATTTGGCTGTACGAGATCCTGGCCCCTTGTCACACTCGAGGTGGTTGACAACAGCAAATCGAACTCTCAGATTGTTCTTAAGTGAAGAAAGTCCCACGCCTCAACTTCAAGAAGTAGTTATATTTATTTTGAAGTCATACATGCCAATGTGGTTTAAAATTAAGACAAGTAAATACTTCACAGAGGGACCAAAACTTGTGTATGAATCAATACAATCTTCAAGATACCTACCTGATGTGTTACGTAATATTGTCGACCCTGTGATACAACGAAATGGCTTTTTCGCCCATCCAGAACATTTAATGTTAGCCATGGCACAAGACAATACACAACAGTTAAGAGAGCTCGGACTTCGACGAATTCTAAAGGCGAGACAGATAGATCAAAAAAGAAAAACTATCAGAACTTTCATGCCGCCAAAACTGAATTTCAGCGCTCAAGATTACTCTGAAATTATAAACTGGATGGACTGTGATTTATCTTCTCCCCCATTATTAAAAAATATCAGTGACGAAGAAATTAAATCATATATTCAAAGCGGCACAGTCCCTAATTGGGATATAACATTTAATACATTCCCAGTCCACACACAGGCAGTTGAACGATGTGTGAAAGTCGTTACAGAAGCTTCAGGAAAAGTTTGCGGAGCTGAGTCTAGGGATGGGTTTATCAGAGCGACTCTGCTGTCAAGGTCAACAATGCCAAACTTTGACCATAAATCAAATTTCAAAGTTCCATCAGCTAAGAATGAATGAGACCCTAGATGATCATGATCAAATTGTTTTACATGAGTTTCTTGGCCTTACACAAAAACTTTAAATAAAAAAAATGTATTAACAAATATATAAACAATAATATTGGTCTAAAATAAGTTTTGTTTTAAACATTGTATTCAATAAAGAAAACCAAAGATAGAAACGTGAGCGTTGTTTGTATTTTTATCCTCAAACTGTGGTTTATCTAGTATTTTTTGCGCGACCGGAAGATGTTGATGGATTTAAAAAAATGTAAAAGCATTATTTTCTGTGTTAATAATAGATAACAATTGGAGCTATTACATTCGGTAAGAGGATAATTTAAAAATGTTAAAAATTATCGTAAAAATGTGAATTTTTTCAAATGTTGCCAAACTTTATAGCTCATGCGCGACCGGAAGATATTAACCGATTTTGTTTCTTTTTTTTCCCCTTTTTAGTCTCTACTATTAGCAACTTTTCCGCAGTATTACAACTTAAAAAAAAAAAAAAAAAATTTCGGCCCACCCTACTATACAACCTCAATTATTCAAAACAAATCTACTTCCACACAACTTTCCGGTGTTTCGTAAGGACATAATAATCTCTAAAATTGAACATACATAATTAATAAAAAAAAAACAATGACACGCGGTTGTTCCCAAACGGTCACCCATCTACGTACTAACCGCCCCAAACGTCGTTTAATTGCGGTGATAATTGAACATACATAATTAATAAAAAAAAACAACGACACGCGGTTGTTCTCAAACGGTAAGTCTTCTTCGTCGTTTAATTGCGGTGATCTGTCGAGGAGCGATTAACTCACGTGGTAATGAAAATTAACGGGAAAATCTGACGATTTCTGATATCTCCAACTGCCCCTACCGAGAAAAAATATATTTCTACATCAACGAGAGCAAAAATGTTTACACATTAAAATATTTAAAATTTTAAAAGCAATTGTTGTGTCAATTATTTTAATTATTTGCCAAGCAAATTGTTGTTGTCAACATTTTTGATTTTTTTTTAAATATACCTAATAAGTTTGTTTATGTTTATTATGTTACACAAAGTAACTTTTTGAAACCGAGTCGATACTTTGATTTGTTTGATGGTGTTTGAATCCTTCATTTTTGTTTGTCAAGTATTTTCAGGATCCTTGCATTAGTACCTATGTGTGAGTAAGTTGAAATGTAGGGGTGAATGAGATGACGTGGACAATGATGACAGGCAACAGTAGTAGTTAAGCGTTTTCAGTTTTCATGCGCATAACTCGAGACAGAATGGTTAGTTTTTAACGATTTTGAGCTTGACGATTTCGTTTGGGCCCTAGGAAGGACGAATGCTACTTTTTATCTCGAAAACAAAACTTTGACAGGATGAAATAGGGGGTGTCGGAACTTCGGGAAAGAATATCGCAAGAACAACGTGCAGGCGTCCGAACTGGAGACCGAGATAGACAACAACATAATCGTCATCAGCATAGCGTTCAAATAAATGAAAACCAACGAAGAAGAAGAAACGTCGTGAATGTAGATTTGCGGCGAGTAGCATTCCAATACCAATGCACGGTTGAATACAAACTCCTGTAGGACAACATGTGAGACGTTTCAGTGCACCAACAATCGATGAAGTTGTCATTGTAATGGTTGAAGAAAATTTGGAAGCAGGAGATATAGTTTTACATCGCCAAAATGATCAGTTGCAGCGTGTGTATGAAACACACAAAATATCGTGTTCACTAATGGGAGCTAATATTGTAAAATTCGAGATACATATTTATAATTAAGTTGCATTCTTATAGGTGGCGCTATATTCCCAGTTTTGTATATGTTGGTCGATTTCGTTGTTGACATTAAATTAGAATTGCTGCATGTTGTTAAACCGTGCGCATAACAAATTGATTGAAAGAAAATAAAAATCGAGGTTTCTTTCTTTTGTGTTGTTCTTCGATTCAAAAAAGTCAGGTGACATAGGCGCCTGCCAGGCAACTAGCACCTATCCCTAGCGGAGCAACGAAGTAGCGTAATCGGGCTAAGCAAAGCGCAGAAAAATCACGGAACCGATTGAGCTCAAATCAGGCATGCTTTGGTATTGACTTGAATATGTTTCTGTGAAGTTTGGTCAAAATCGGTCCACCAAGTTTGAGTGGCAATTTTGTTTCTCATCAAAAAAAGACAAGTATTTCTTTTTGTTAGGCGCAGAGAACACCGAGTATTTAGACTCTTGAGCACGGGCAACGCCGGGCGGGTACAGCTAGTCTATATATATAAAAATAACTTGCTAAATGTGTGTGTGACAGCCTACCGACTGCCACACACATCCGATTTTGATTTAGTTTTTTGTTGGTTAATAGACCGTGTAGAGAAGGTTGTTATATTAGTATGATAAATTTTTGAAAGTAGGCGCAACCGCCATTCCAATAAATTCATTTAATGCACTTTGAAAAAAAATAAACTGTGTAGAAATCGAGTAGTGACACTTCAAATACAAAAAAAATATTTAAAATTTTAAAAGCAATTGTTGTTGTCAATTATTTTAATTATTTCCCAAGCAAATTGTTGTTGTCAAATATATGTTGTTGTTTAAATATATCTAATAAGTTTGTTTATGTTTATTATGTTACACAAAGTAACTTTTTGAAACGGATTCGATACTTTTATTTGTTGGATGGTGTTTGTATCCTTCATGGAATGCGTCATCGAAGAAGTTTCAGCGGCGGAAACAAGGTGACGTAGTTCCCGGATTCCGTGGTGTTTATGCAAGTGATGCACTTGGTAGAATATACACAGTTCACCCGAAAAACGACGAATGCTTCTATTTGAGAATGCTTTTGGGCAATGTTTGTGGCCCTACTTCGTTCGAAGCGCTGCGGACTGTTGACGGCGTGTTGTGTGCTACATATCGAGAAGCCTGCCAACGCAGGCAATTGCTTGAAAACGGCAATCATTGGGACATGACGCTGGCCGATGCCACTATCACTGCGCCTGCGAATCAACTCAGGACACTCTTCGCAATAATAATTTCGACATGTTTTCCATCAAATCCTAAAGATTTGTGGAATAAATACAAGGATGATATGGCCGATGATATTTTGCATCGAATTCGCACTGTGATATCAGATAATGAACTGGAGATGTCAGATGAAATGCGCAACAAAGCCTTGACTTTGATCGAGGATATGTGTCTGCTCATGAGTGGCAATTTGTTGTGCAAATTGGGGATGCCACAGCCAAATCGCGCAATGCAAGACGCATTTAATCGAGAATTGGGGCGAGAAATGGATTTCGATCGAATCGCATTGAGTCAAGCTGTTCGAACAAATGTCCCAATGTTGAATCAAGAACAAAAGAAAGTGTACGATGAATTAATGCAAGCAGTCGATAACGAAAATGGCTGAATATTCTTCCTTGATGCGCCCGGTGGAACTGAAAAAAACATTCCTGATTTCACTAATTTTAGCTACGATTCGTTCGAGATCTGCGATTGCCTTGGCACTCAACTCTTCTGGGATAGCGGCTACTTTGTTAGAAGGCGCTCGAACAGCTCATTCTTCATTGAAATTGCGACTGAATCTGCAATTGGATGAAGAACCTACATGCAACATTTCAAAGAACACTGCGATGGCGAAAGTACTGCAGCAATGTAAGATTATCATATGGGACGAATGCACAATGTCTCACAAACGCGCATTGAAGGCCCTGAATCGTACTTTGAAAGATTTACGTAATGACAACCGACATTTCGGTGGCGCAATGATCTTGCTATTAGCCGATTTTCGTCAAACGCTGCCTGTCATTCCGAGATCAACTCCGGCAGATGAATTGAATGCTTGCTTGAAGGCGTCTGCTTTATGGCAATACGTAAAGAAATTGTATTTGAAAATGAACATGCGAGTTGCTTTGCAAAATGACCAGTCCGCTGCAGAGTTCTCCAGGCAATTGTTGGCGATGGGCAATGGCAAAATTCCAGCAGACTTAAACACCGGCCTGATTGAGTTTCCACAAAATTTTTGCAACTTTACAACGACACCGGAAGAACTAATCATGAATGTTTTCCCGAATATCGCTCAGAATTATGTTGACCATGATTGGCTGATTGTAAGAGCGATTCTGGCTGTGAAAAACAAGAATGTCGATCATTTGAATTTCGTCATTCAAAATCAAATAGCTGGTGAGTTACATTCATATAAATCAGTCGACTCCGTGATGGATGAAAACGAAGCCACCAATTATCGCACGGAATTTTTGAATTCTTTGGATGTTTCAGGCTTGCCTCCACACAATTTAAAATTAAAAGTCGGCACAGTAATAATTTTGTTGCGCAACCTAAATGCACCAAAACTTTGCAACGGTACGCGTTTGATTGTGAAGAATCTAAAATCAAATATTATTCAAGCAACGATTTTGATTGGAAAATTTAAAGGCGAAGATGTTCTTATTCCGCGGATTCCACTTATTCAGAACGATTTGCCTTTCGTATTTAAGCGTCTTCAATTTCCCGTACGTCTCGCTTTTGCTATAACAATTAATATGTCGCAAGGATAATCGTTGGATGTGTGTTGCATAAATCTTGAAGTTCCATGTATCTCACATGGTCAATTGCATGTGGCGTGCTCACGTGTCGGCAAACCTCGCGCTTTGTACGTGTACGCACCCGATAATGGAACGAAAAATGTTGTTTACCATAAAGCACTTCAGTGAAAAAGCGGTAGGTTGGCCGACAAGTAAATCGCTACGGTTTTTGGAATTGTATTTAATTTTAATATAACTTTGGAATAAAGAATTTTAATTGACCGGATTACCTACCTACATTAACGAATTTGGGCGGAACGAAGTTCGCCGGGTCAGCTAGTAATATGAATAAAGTATAGATTTAAATTCGCAAGGCGGATAAAAAGAAAAACTCGTCTTTATACTTGGGTCGGAGATGCATCCTACTCCGATCCGTATCTTGCCAGCTGGTGCGCTTGGTCGTTGCCCGAGATGTCCTTGTACATATGCTGGATTATAATGCCCTAATACCGAGATTTTCAGAATTGGTAACTCAAATGTTGATATCGAACCGATTTTTTTTAATTTAAATAATTTTTTGTTTTGTGCCTACCTAGTTTTCATTTTTATGTAATTGGCAAGATTTTTGTTGAAATACCTTCATATGTATTGAACATTTTTTATTTCGTTTTGAAAATGTGTTTTGTGGCTTAAAGTATTTTTTCAGAAATAAGTTATGACTGTTGTGATAGAAAGAGTTTATTTTATGTTTAAAAAAAATACGCATAGATGGAAGTTTTTGTTTAAAGCTTCTGGCTCGCCAAGGCGATGAAAAAGACACTTCGACCTATAAGATCTCTTTTGCCGCAGGGGCCACAAAATATTTAGCCTATTTTTTCCTCCTGACCGTACAAAAATAGGCAAGTTTACCAGCAGAGGACTTCTTTATATCTGCGGAACTCAGTTTTTCCCTAAAGATGATCATCTTTCTAGTTTCATTGACATTCACGTAGTATGTATGTGTTCAGCTGTTTCAACTTCTTTGTTTTTGATATGATGCCTATATAGATTTAGATATCTGTTGGCATTTTAATTGAAGGGCCGAATCTCTCGTTTGGGCTGTCTTAGAATCCCAAGTTCTCCCAATAAAAGATGAATTTCATATGTTCCCAGCTTTTTATTGCTGCGATGGCTGCCTATCTAGGAGTGCAGCAGAAGGGTTTGTGACCTGTGAAAGGTGTTTCTTAACCCCTCCTAGCCAATTTGTTGGCCTTTTCATTAACATCAAATCCCTCATTTCCCGGAATCCATCATAGCTTGGTCTTGTTCTTTAAGCAGAGTATTTGAAAGTTATTAAAACTGTGCATGACTGATTTGGAGTTGGTGTGTCTACTAAGGCATTTATAGTGTGTGGCGACGGTGTAGAGGTTAGTGTGTTGGCTTGTGACCCGTGCGGTGCAGGTTCAATCTCTATGAGGAACAACAACATACGCCACCCATTCACATGCCTCTACACCAAAAGGAGGATTTCTGCCTGGTAGTACAATGGACCGTTACCGAGTCTGAGTGCTCTGGGATTTGGATTTCCTTCTTTAAAAAAAAGAAGGCATTTATAGCTACTTGACTATCCGTGAATATATGGATGTTTACGCCTTTAATACCAGATGTATAAATTTGGGTGGCGCAATCTTGAATGGAGCTTTTTATCATTATTATTTACAGCTATAAAATAACTTTTTAATTTTTTTTCTTAAAGTAATATGTGTGTCATTTTTCAAATTTAAATGAATTTTCAGAAGAAATTTCAGAAGAAATTTGATTATGTAAGGCAATATACAAAACATTTGTTCAATGGTTAACAATTACATACTATACGTGAATAGGAAATATACAAATTAAATGCGATTAGGAGATTAGACAAAGTATGAAATGGAAGACAAATAATATTACAAATTCATTATTCTTTATTTTGAGATAACATCAAAATATCTGGGAAATCAACAATTAAATTTTCTTTTTTTATAATTTGTTTTTGACAATATTTTCAATGTCTATATTATTCAGCTCATCATTTTCATTTTCTTCTTCTAATTCTTCTATTGTTAAATTAACATAATTGATTGAAAAAACCCTTCTTTAAATGCCTATGATTTTTGATTTGCTCTTTCTATTCGATGTTTACATTCTAAATAATGTCTTGGCTCTAATTCGCAAATTTCTAAAGTGGCTGAAATTGGAAGATATTTCAATTATTGAATCCCATTCAATACAGCGACTGTTGAAATTATGTGCGGAGTTTCATCTTAACATTATTTTGTTGTTGCAATGTTCACAGAAAACATATTTTGTGTAGAGTCCTTCTTGGCAGCGTTATCGATAGCCAATTTGAAAATGTCGCCAAAAAAAGTCGCCCTAGCCAAAAACGCGTCCCACAAAGAAAAAATCAACCAAATGATTTTTTGATATTGTTTTCATTTTATTAAAAAAAATTAAACATATCAAGGTAAGGTTATAATTTAACATAAACAAAGCAATTCATAAAAAGAAATCACAATTCAATTTTTGGTTAAATCAACTTCAGGTAAAAGGGACACTTCATTTCTCTAATGAGAGAAACATAAATTAACAGTACAAAAGTAAAAAAATATCATTTGATTTGTTAAATAACAGAAACTTCAAGTTAGGTACTAGCAAAAACGTAAAAAACCGTTTATTTTCTTATTAAAAGAAACTTTAACAAAATAGGTAGTACAAGAATAAAAAATTAAATTTCATTTTCTTAACCCCAAAACTTAAAGTTATAGTAGCAAAATATAACTAAAAAAAAGTTCAAGTTTTCAGTTTCAGTTTTGTTGGCTATTGTTTGACATATGGAATGGAAGGTTTCTGTCTCGCGGTAGGGATTAAGATTTTTTAAGATTTTTGTATTTCTTTTGGTACGACAATTATGCAACATTCGTAGAATTCTTTTGGGAGGAAAAACGTGTAATTTGTTTTGGGCTTGAACATTTTTGTGTTGTAATTTAAAAATTCAATCTGAAATTTATTAAGATCAAGATTTATATAAAAATGCGTCCAATTGTCGCCCGTTTTTGAGAAAAGGGTCCAAAAAGCACTTATTTTGAAATGTCGTCGCCATGCGTCCTGAGAGCGGAAATGTCGCCCATCGGTAACCCTGCTTCTTGGCATCTTGGTTGTGATTACTTTTATGGACAAATTAAGTCTTTCTTTATTTTAAATCAAACCAATTAAATTGATTTTAATTTGACTTCATCAAAATTAAATTATAAAATGAAATCCAGAAACAAGTTCCCATTTTCCTAATTCAAGCCCCACCTAGTCCAGTACGGAGCCTAAACAAAACTATTTTTGTTTTTGACTGGTCTGGTATTATTATTCATGGAATTCTTGATCCAATAGTTGAAATAAAATTTTATGTTAATCATTTTGGAATAAATCCTATGACTGGAGGTAGTTCACTAAAAGACAGTAAATTTAAAAATTATATAAAATTTAAATTATTATTTGAAAAAAATAATGAAAATAATTGATTAATATGAAATAATTTAAACAACAAATAAAAATCACGGTAGCACAAAACGGCTCCTCTTGAACGTTACGAGTAACCGGTTTCATATGGTAATCCAGATATGTTCTATGACAACCCTAACCGTGATACTGGATGTGGGTTCCGCAAGAGAAGTAAAGAAGAAGGGGCTTTTTTTCGCAAAGGGCTGAAAACGAATTGGGCGCAGTGGTTCAATAGTTAGTGCGTTTCGGCACTAATCGAGGGGCCTGAGGTATCAGAGGCGTTACCATTTCAGAAAAAATAATCAAAGTAGAATTGACGTAAATAGTGAGGTTGATGGAAATAAAGCGAAGTAGAGTTTAAATTTAGAATGTCGATGATTTTTATAAAGGCTCTTTCATTAAGGAGTTGACAACTTCATTTTTAAATAAAATGCAATCTACTTGCGATATCTCAAAAAAAATGGTTGGCTTGAATTCCTGTCAAAACATTTATGAATGGATTTCGACTTTGTTTATATGTATGTCCAGAACGTAAGCGGTTGATTCGTTGAACCGAATTTTCGATTAATCTGCCGCACATTTCGACCGATACCGCCGCTATTTCTCCTTCAATATTGACTCTGAGCTCCTCTAACGTCGCTGGCTTGTTGGCATAGACCAATGATTTAATGGAGCCCCATAAAAAAAGTCTAAACGCGTTAAATAACACGATCTTGGCGGCCAATAGACTGGTCCGTTTTTCGAGGTAACACGTTTACCGAACTGAGACTGCAATAATTCGATTATTGCACCCGCTGTGTGACTTGAGGCACCGTCTTGTTGGAACCGTATATCATTGATACCCAATTCATGAGATTGCTCAAAGAAATAACGTTCCAACATTTCTCTGTAGCGAATACCATTTACCGTAACGTGGCGGTCATTTTCATCGACGAAAAAAAAACTGCCCAATGACGTAACTGCAAAAAATAGTGATGAAGTGCTGTTTTGTGAGCCACATGAGGGTTCTCACCTGTCCAGTAACGCATATTTTACTTATTGACGACGCCGTTTAACCAAAAATACGCTTCATCGCTGAAGAAGATTTTGCGATGAAATTCTTCATTTTCTGCCATCATGTTCAGAGCCCAATTCGAGAACGTACGTCGCTTTATATGATCAAGTTTCTTTAGTTCTTTAGTCAGCTTGATCTTGTAAGGGTGTAGGCCAAGATCCTTACGCGAAATTCGCCACAATGTGTTCTGGGAGAGGCCCAGTAACTGAGAGCGCCGTGAAATTGACTGATTTGACTGGTTTGCGACGGACGCCTCTACGTCAGCAATATTCTCCACACCTCGTGCAAAACATAGTCTCACTGTCACGGCAACATCAAGCAGCGAATATTTTGACTCAAATTTTTCCACTAGACTATGAATTGCTTGTCTACTCGGACGAGAATTCCGAGTCGTGAACGACAATTTTCAAATTCATTATTCTTTATTTTGAGATAACATCAAAATATCTGGGAAATCAACAATTAAATTTTCTTTTTTTATAATTTGTTTTTGACAATATTTTCAATGTCTATATTATTCAGCTCATCATTTTCATTTTCTTCTTCTAATTCTTCTATTGTTAAATTAACATAATTGATTGAAAAAACCCTTCTTTAAATGCCTATGATTTTTGATTTGCTCTTTCTATTCGATGTTTACATTCTAAATATGTGTGTGGCGACGGTGTAGAGGTTAGTGTGTTGGCTTGTGACCCGTGCGGTGCAGGTTCAATCTCTATGAGGAACAACAACATACGCCACCCATTCACATGCCTCTACACCAAAAGGAGGATTTCTGCCTGGTAGTACAATGGACCGTTACCGAGTCTGAGTGCTCTGGGATTTGGATTTCCTTCTTTAAAAAAAAGAAGGCATTTATAGCTACTTGACTATCCGTGAATATATGGATGTTTACGCCTTTAATACCAGATGTATAAATTTGGGTGGCGCAATCTTGAATGGAGCTTTTTATCATTATTATTTACAGCTATAAAATAACTTTTTTATTTTTTTTCTTAAAGTAATATGTGTGTCATTTTTCAAATTTAAATGAATTTTCAGAAGAAATTTCAGAAGAAATTTGATTATGTAAGGCAATATACAAAACATTTGTTCAATGGTTAACAATTACATACTATACGTGAATAGGAAATATACAAATTAAATGCGATTAGGAGATTAGACAAAGTATGAAATGGAAGACAAATAATATTACAAATTCATTATTCTTTATTTTGAGATAACATCAAAATATCTGGGAAATCAACAATTAAATTTTCTTTTTTTATAATTTGTTTTTGACAATATTTTCAATGTCTATATTATTCAGCTCATCATTTTCATTTTCTTCTTCTAATTCTTCTATTGTTAAATTAACATAATTGATTGAAAAAACCCTTCTTTAAATGCCTATGATTTTTGATTTGCTCTTTCTATTCGATGTTTACATTCTAAATAATGTCTTGGCTCTAATTCGCAAATTTCTAAAGTGGCTGAAATTGGAAGATATTTCAATTATTGAATCCCATTCAATACAGCGACTGTTGAAATTATGTGCGGAGTTTCATCTTAACATTATTTTGTTGTTGCAATGTTCACAGAAAACATATTTTGTGTAGAGTCCTTCTTGGCAGCGTTATCGATAGCCAATTTGAAAATGTCGCCAAAAAAAGTCGCCCTAGCCAAAAACGCGTCCCACAAAGAAAAAATCAACCAAATGATTTTTTGATATTGTTTTCATTTTATTAAAAAAAATTAAACATATCAAGGTAAGGTTATAATTTAACATAAACAAAGCAATTCATAAAAAGAAATCACAATTCAATTTTTGGTTAAATCAACTTCAGGTAAAAGGGACACTTCATTTCTCTAATGAGAGAAACATAAATTAACAGTACAAAAGTAAAAAAATATCATTTGATTTGTTAAATAACAGAAACTTCAAGTTAGGTACTAGCAAAAACGTAAAAAACCGTTTATTTTCTTATTAAAAGAAACTTTAACAAAATAGGTAGTACAAGAATAAAAAATTAAATTTCATTTTCTTAACCCCAAAACTTAAAGTTATAGTAGCAAAATATAACTAAAAAAAAGTTCAAGTTTTCAGTTTCAGTTTTGTTGGCTATTGTTTGACATATGGAATGGAAGGTTTCTGTCTCGCGGTAGGGATTAAGATTTTTTAAGATTTTTGTATTTCTTTTGGTACGACAATTATGCAACATTCGTAGAATTCTTTTGGGAGGAAAAACGTGTAATTTGTTTTGGGCTTGAACATTTTTGTGTTGTAATTTAAAAATTCAATCTGAAATTTATTAAGATCAAGATTTATATAAAAATGCGTCCAATTGTCGCCCGTTTTTGAGAAAAGGGTCCAAAAAGCACTTATTTTGAAATGTCGTCGCCATGCGTCCTGAGAGCGGAAATGTCGCCCATCGGTAACCCTGCTTCTTGGCATCTTGGTTGTGATTACTTTTATGGACAAATTAAGACTTTCTTTATTTTAAATCAAACCAATTAAATTGATTTTAATTTGACTTCATCAAAATTAAATTATAAAATGAAATCCAGAAACAAGTTCCCATTTTCCTAATTCAAGCCCCACCTAGTTCAGTACGGAGCCTAAACAAAACTATTTTTGTTTTTGACTGGTCTGGTATTATTATTCATGGAATTCTTGATCCAATAGTTGAAATAAAATTTTATGTAAATCATTTTGGAATAAATCCTATGACTGGAGGTAGTTCACTAAAAGACAGTAAATTTAAAAATTATATAAAATTTAAATTATTATTTGAAAAAAATAATGAAAATAATTGATTAATATGAAATAATTTAAACAACAAATAAAAATCACGGTAGCACAAAACGGCTCCTCTTGAACGTTACGAGTAACCGGTTTCATATGGTAATCCAGATATGTTCTATGACAACCCTAACCGTGATACTGGATGTGGGTTCCGCAAGAGAAGTAAAGAAGAAGGGGCTTTTTTTCGCAAAGGGCTGAAAACGAATTGGGCGCAGTGGTTCAATAGTTAGTGCGTTTCGGCACTAATCGAGGGGCCTGAGGTATCAGAGGCGTTACCATTTCAGAAAAAATAATCAAAGTAGAATTGACGTAAATAGTGAGGTTGATGGAAATAAAGCGAAGTAGAGTTTAAATTTAGAATGTCGATGATTTTTATAAAGGCTCTTTCATTAAGGAGTTGACAACTTCATTTTTAAATAAAATGCAATCTACTTGCGATATCTCAAAAAAAATGGTTGGCTTGAATTCCTGTCAAAACATTTATGAATGGATTTCGACTTTGTTTATATGTATGTCCAGAACGTAAGCGGTTGATTCGTTGAACCGAATTTTCGATTAATCTGCCGCACATTTCGACCGATACCGCCGCTATTTCTCCTTCAATATTGACTCTGAGCTCCTCTAACGTCGCTGGCTTGTTGGCATAGACCAATGATTTAATGGAGCCCCATAAAAAAAGTCTAAACGCGTTAAATAACACGATCTTGGCGGCCAATAGACTGGTCCGTTTTTCGAGGTAACACGTTTACCGAACTGAGACTTCAATAATTCGATTATTGCACCCGCTGTGTGACTTGAGGCACCGTCTTGTTGGAACCGTATATCATTGATACCCAATTCATGAGATTGCTCAAAGAAATAACGTTCCAACATTTCTCTGTAGCGAATACCATTTACCGTAACGTGGCGGTCATTTTCATCGACGAAAAAAAAACTGCCCAATGACGTAACTGCAAAAAATAGTGATGAAGTGCTGTTTTGTGAGCCACATGAGGGTTCTCACCTGTCCAGTAACGCATATTTTACTTATTGACGACGCCGTTTAACCAAAAATACGCTTCATCGCTGAAGAAGATTTTGCGATGAAATTCTTCATTTTCTGCCATCATGTTCAGAGCCCAATTCGAGAACGTACGTCGCTTTATATGATCAAGTTTCTTTAGTTCTTTAGTCAGCTTGATCTTGTAAGGGTGTAGGCCAAGATCCTTACGCGAAATTCGCCACAATGTGTTCTGGGAGAGGCCCAGTAACTGAGAGCGCCGTGAAATTGACTGATTTGACTGGTTTGCGACGGACGCCTCTACGGCAGCAATATTCTCCACACCTCGTGCAAAACATAGTCTCACTGTCACGGCAACATCAAGCAGCGAATATTTTGACTCAAATTTTTCCACTAGACTATGAATTGCTTGTCTACTCGGACGAGAATTCCGAGTCGTGAACGACAATTTTTGGTAGTAAATTTTAATCGTTTGTAAACGTTGTTTTTTCGTGTACTTCAACACGAAGAAATTCCCTTTATTTTTATCAATTACGTCCGCTGTACCCAATTGGGTACACCCTTATAAAGGGTGGTTAAATTTTAATGGCCGATGTTGAGTTTGAATAAAACACAAATTATTTAGGAAATTATTGTCATTTATTTTTATTATGATAATATTGGTATGGTTCAATTACGTGTAGAACAAAATATCGGCCAAATGGCCGCCGCGACCTCGGCGGCACACCTCCATCCGATGGTCCAAATTTTCGATGACGCTGAGGCATAATCGAGGTTCTATGCCGTTAATGTGCCGAATTATCTCATCCTTTAGCTCTTGAATTGTTGCTGGCTTATCGACGATACCTTTTCTTTCAAATAACCCCAAAGAAAGAATTCCAACGGTGTCAAATCATATAATTTTGGCGGCCAATTGACATCGCCACCAGGTGAGATAACACGGCCATTGAATTTGTCGCGCAAAAGAGCCATTGTTTCGTTAGCTGTGTGCCAAGTAGCACCGTCCTGTTGAAAATACATATTATCCACATCCATATCTTTCAATTCGGGCAATAAAAAGTTCGTTATCATCTCACGATAGCGAACACCATTCACAGTAACTGCCTGACCGGCCTCATTTTGGAAAAAATACGGCCCGATGATGCCGCCAGCCCATAAACTGCACCAAACAGTCACTCTTTGTGGGTGTATTGGTTTTTCGACAATCACTCTTGGATTATCATTCGCCCAAATGCGGCAATTCTGCTTATTGACGAATCCACTGAGGTGAAAATGTGCCTCATCACTGAAGATGATTTTCTTCGAATATTGATGATCCACTGTTGCCATTTGTTGCCACCATTTTGACCATTGACGGCGCTTGAAATGGTCAAGAGGCTTTAGTTCTTGAGCCAATTGCACCTTGTAAGCGCGTAAATGCAAGTCTTTATGCATAATGTTCATCAACGACGAGCGTGAGGGGTGCAATTGTTGGGCACGACGACGAGTTGAGGTAGACGGCTCTTCAGCCACACTATCGCGAACAGCAGCAATATTTTCTGCATTACGAGCTGTACGAGCATGCACTGGTATTTTCACATCTCCTACAGACCCGGTTTGCTCAAAATTTTGCACGATTTTTCCGATTGTACGCACATTTGGACGATTAAATTGACCGAAAAAATCACGAAGTGCACGATATGCATTTTGATTTGAACGCCCATTTTCATAATAAGCCTGAATAACTTTAACGCTTGCTCGGTTATGTATCTTTCCATGGTTCAAATTGAGTTAGTCTGAAATTAAGAAATGTCACATAAAATGCAGGAAAAAAACTTGACGTTTAGGTGTGGTTCACATTCAACATCGGCCCTTACAATTTAACCACCCTTTATGTACATGCAGGTATTTATTTCATTTCTAAAAACTGTCAACATATAGTAACTTTAAATCAAAATTTAAATCCCAAAACTGTTTTCAAATCACATTAGGTTCGATTTAATCATACATTCTATTTATTATTTGGTGACATATAAAAAAATCAATTTTTTGAGCTGCGTTCCATTTTAATTGCAGTATGGTATTTAAAAAGTTCTGTGAAGCAATCGACCTCAATTTCGTAAATTGTAACTAGTTATTATTTAAATAAAACTGTTCTTTTGAGACCATTTGCCGAATTTGTGTTTTAAGCCAGAAAGGTACACATTTAACTGTACCCAATTTGGTACACTGGGCAGCTATGAACTATTTTGTGTTTGTGTTCGGTTCGAAGATTCTCTTGGCTGGACCTCAGTAGAGGTTTTTCAAAAACACTTGTGCCTGTTGCTGCTTGAACTCAACTTAAGAAATTGCCACTGAAATAAAAAAAAAAACAGAATCACTGAGTTACATGAAAATTGTTTGTGATCTTCATTGAACCCAGTATATCCCACCATGACATATTTGCTCCCCGGCTAAGAGGAGACTGATCACCATTTCGCCATCAACCCTTATTGACACTTTGCTTAATACAAAAAAAAACACTTTGAATCAGAGTTACCATTGTCCAGTTGATGGAAATGCGTATGTCTTTTCATTGCTTTTTTCTACATAGCTTTCAGGATTTAAGCTTTGTTAGAGCTTTTGAGAGACAATATTTCAACTTTAGAGAAGAGATGTTGCCCCGTGGTGTTTTACTGTTTTCATGTTTTTGTTTTTCTTGTTATGTATGGGAAAACAGTTAAAATGCAGTTATATACAATTATTGGCTATTAAGCTATTTTCTTTCAAGAAGAATTACTATTTGCGCGAGTTTTCGATAGAGTTTTGTTCAATATTTAAGTGAAATTTTGGTTTCTGAGATTTATTTTAACCTTAAAAGGGATACCCTTAAAAAACGCGCCTATTATCTTACCTCTTGGTGGCGTGGGAAAAGATAAATTCAATTTATTTTGGGTCAACATGATTTTGACTGACTTAATACTAACCATATCGATATTTTTGAGAGATTTGCGGCAATCTATATATTAATACGGAATTGCCTATAACGTGTTTCCACCCATTTTTGCTATTATACGTCACATAGATATGCCAACACTATATAAATTTGGGTAGGGGACAATACATAGAAGTGCACAATATAAAAATTATCCACATATATAACACACATTATGAATTACAGCAGGTAAAATGAAGCGAATTGGATGAAATTACAACAATAACAACAACAATATATTAATACGGAGTTGCCTATAACGTGTTTCCACCCATTTTTGCTATTATACGTCATATAGATATGCCAACACTATATATATTTGGGTAGGGGACAATACATAGAAGTGCACAATACAAAAATTATATACATATATAACACACATTATGAATTACAGGAGGTAAAATGAAGCGAATTGGGTGAAATTACAACAACAACAACATTGCTGTGTGAGGCAATAATTTGCCAATCGGAACGGAAAAATTGTATATAAAGAAGTTACTTGAAAATGCTTGAAGTTACTTGAAAATGCTTGAAGTTACTTGAAAATGCTTGAAAATACTTGGAGTTACTTGAAGTTACCAACAACAACATTGCTGTGCATATTATGCATTTGATAATGCTTGAACAAACTTGAAGTTACTTGAAGGTACTTCAAAATGCGTGAATTTACTTGAAGTTACTTGAAAATGCTTGAAAATACTTGAACTGACTCGAAAATGCTTGAAATTACTTGAAGTTACCTGAAAATGCTTGAAGTTACTTTAAGTTACTTGAAAATGCTTGAAAACTTGAAGTTACTTTGACATGTTTGAACTTACTTGAAAATGCCTGAGGTTACTTGAAAATGCTTGATGTTACTTGAAAATGCCGGAAAAATTTTATATCATGTGAAATCAGAGAATGCAATGTCGAAAAATTTAATTTTCCGATTAATATGTATAACAGTCGACTTTGTTTTTTTTCAACTTATAGAATAAATTAGTCGAATTTCGACCATGAGGCGACCGCTAGTTTATAGAAAATGCTTTCTGCGATAACCGTGTAAGAGCTTTAATATGGAGATAGCTTACTGAAATCAATAATGGTTAGAGTGAACAAATATCCTATCCTTCCTGTAGGGGAAAGGTGCGAACAGTGTGACAATCCGGTTTTTTTCTTCTCCACGTGCCTGCAAATACATGTCCTTGGTTAGGTTAGGTTTATGTGGCTGTCGGCAGAAGCCGACACACTTAGACCAATTTAGGTCCATTGTGATACCACGTATAATTATCTACCTCAACTCTGTAGATGGGACTGGCCAACGACACGCGGTTGTTCTCAAACGGTCCCCCATCTACGTACTAACCGCGCCCAACGTCGTTTAATTACGGTGATCTGACGAGAACCGATTAACTCGACGTGGTATGGTCGTTGGTTAATAATACATTACATTAATAATACATGTCCATTCGGGTGGAGTGAAAAATGTTTTCTTTGAAATTCAAAAACATACCCCCCGCAAAAGATGCATATAGTTGAATAATACATTTTATGTTTTTTTTTTTTTTTATATATATTCACCGCTTGGGGTCGCGCAACGCAGGGGAAAAAATATATTTTTTTGTTTTTTATTTTTTTTTTCAGTGTATGAGGCGTCCTTAAAATTTGAAATGTATCAACAAGTTGAAGAAGGCTTTATATAATACTGATATTTTGTATCTTAGTGTACCTACGGTGTTATTTTACCAAAAATTTTCTTCTTACTAACATTTCCAAGTTTTTGAAAATACTTGTATTTAATTTCATACCAACATTTTTTTATTTTGATGATTTCTTTTCATTATAAATGTTTCTGAAAGATGTCTATCGTTTTCGTTAGTAAACAAATATTTATCAATTTGATTTCAGCAGAATTACAAAATTCAAATATCTGAAAAAGAATTATAGTAACGTTTTTTTTAAATTAAATTCAAAACCAAAAACATAGAAAAAAAACGCGGCTAGGCAATGAGGTTCTTTGCAACGCAAATCGAAAACATCTCCCTTAAGTTGCAAAGGTGGCCGAAAGATTTTAGATGTCCGATAGAGCAACAGCAACAGTTATAACAGCAGTTTTAAAAGATTACGGTATTATCCATGAAATGGATCAATCAAATATTGCCGATAGAAGCAAGGTAAGGAGAGAACGATCCAAATCAAGGAAGCAATTGGCAAATGTATCTATCCGGGAACCGTTAGGGTTATATTTTGACGGTCGCAAGGATTAACAAAAACGGCCAGTGGTAATGTTATTGAAGAGCATATCGTATTGATTGCAGAACCAGACTCCCTTGGTCATATTTCGGCTCAAAATGGAAAAGCCGAAACCTTTACAAATAGAATAATTGAGTTTTTTGAACAAACAGGTATCTCAATACATAATATTAAACTTATTGGGTGCGACGGAACCAATGTTAATACCGGGCTAAGAGGTGGAATTATTCGGCAAATTGAATTAAAAATTCAACGACCATTGCAATGGGCTATTTGCATGCTCCATGCAAATGAACTACCTTTAAGGCATCTATTTGAGAAGCTTTATGGAGACATCTGGACCAAAGGCTTACGCCGGCGATATTGGAAAAGATCTAAAGAATTGTCGAAATGTATGCGTTGCTCATTATCAGCCAGTTTAAATAAACTTACCCGATCTCCCATTGCCTTGTCTGAACTCGGATCAGAAATATTTTTATGAAATATGCAAAGCTATCAGCAATGGTGATCGTGAAGGATCATTTTTTGAAAAGAATCCTGGAACAATGGTGCATTTAAGATGGCTTACGACAGCTAACCGCATTCTTCGCGTTTACGTGTCAAAAGAATCCCCAGAAGAGACATTAAAGCACATAGTCGAGTACATTGCTAAAGTTTATGCTGTAATGTGGTTTGACATAAAATCTCAGCCTTCTTTCGCTTATGGCGCAAAGCATTTTTTTAATTTTCCAAATTTTCGTTTTGAAGCAAATGAATATTTCGAGTTAATAGATTGGTGGCAAGTTGAAAGGAGCCGTTTGACTGAACCTCCTTTAAGATTTGGTGGATTTTACTCAAGAAGACCTCTGGGACATTGTAAAACAACACGAAACCATGAAGTCAAACCATTTAAAACAGCTACCATGCCACAGCCAAGCAGTTGAAAGAGCAGTTAAGTTGGTGACCGAAGCTTCCCAGACTGTTTTTGGGCTTGAAAACAGAAATGGGCTGATTAAAAATACTTTAATTTTTCGAAAAGAACTGCCAAAATTAGAGACAAAACAAAATTAGTTATATATAATATACATATAAATAAAAGTTGAAAAATGAAATATAAATATTATCATCTTCTCTTATTGAATCAGTTGAATGTGTTAAGGAAACTAAACTTAAACAAAATTGTAGAAACGATACCTTTCCGAACTTTTGCAAGAGGTTTTTTTTTGAGATTTTTAGTCCTGCTTTTTAGTTTTAAATTGCGAAGCGCGACCCCTAGCGGTCATTTTAAAAACTAAACATATTTTTTTAATTCATAGCATGACCGACCGAATTTTTTCGGGGGGGGGGGGGGACGACGACAGCAAGTCAGGTGCATCTATTTGACCGGATATAAGCTGCTGTAAAAAAATGATATCGCTATTAAGCCTTCGTTGAGAAAGGGGTAACTTTTGAAGAAGCTTGATACGTTGATTGTAGGGAGGAAGGTTAAATGGATCATCCCATGGAAGTCCTCTAAGTGCAAATCGAATAAATTTACGTTGAATGGGCTCTATTCGATTTGAATGAATGTTGTAGAACGGTGACCAAACTTGAGAGGTATACTCTAGAATCGGACGGACAAAACAATTGTACAATGACATAGAAACGTAAGGGTCATTAAATTCTTTGGCCCACCTTTTTACGAAGCCCAGCATAGAATTAGATTTATTAATAATAGAATTAATATTCTTAGCAAAAACCAGTTTGGGGAAATAAACCCCAAGATCCTTAATATTATCATTACAAAGAATATTTTGAGAGAGAGAATATTGAAAGGTGGAAAGGATATTCTTTCTAGAGAATGTCATATGTTGACATTTAGTTGGGTTCAGGGATAAATCGTTTTGATCACACCAATTGGTGTGCCAGATTGAAGAAACATTCTGTCTTGCTGACTAGTGATAGATTTATATATTTTTATATCACCAGCGTAGATCAGGATATTACTGTGATTTATACATGCCTTAACATCATTAATGGCAAGTATAAATAAAATTGGTCCGAGGTGACTTCCTTGGGGAACTCCAGACTGTGCTGTGAAAGATACAGATAGCAATCCTCTAAATTTCACTTGATAAACCCTTGATCTAAGGTATGAATTAACCCATTTTATGAAACATGGTGGGAAACTAAAAGCCTTGAGCTTAAATTCGATTATTTCATGGGACAGCTGGTCGAAAGCCTTAGAGAAGTCAGTGTATATGCAATCCATTTCGTCCTTATTCTCTAAGGCATCATGCAAGAAACTTAATAGATTAGTGACAGTGGATCTGTTTCTTACAAATCCATGCTGTTCATTACAAATTATATTGCGACAAAGAAATATTAACTTTTCACAAACAATTTGTTCAAAAAGCTTAGGGATACACGAAAGCTTTGAGATGGGCCTATAATTAGTGATATCACCACGTTCGCCTTTTTTAAATACAGGTATTATAAAAACACTTTTCCATAGATTAGGGAATTTACCTGTACTAATGGACAATGATATGTATTCTACCTACCAAGTTTTATGTACCATTAACACATACATTGACGGTTCTCTTTCTCTATATTTGTAGTCTGTAAGCTCTTTTGTTAGTTTTAAGCAATTTTACTTAATAAAGTAAGTTAGTCTAAGCCTAACTCTCGTGTCCTTCATTTCGTAGCTAGACCCACAAGTTCAAGTACATAACAGTGGCGACGAGGATAAAACTTGGTACCGCGTGGCTAATTTTGTATTAGAAAAACGTTTGACTTTATTCTACCTTTTGTATTTTTCAAAGTGCTTCAATAAAGTGAAATATTGTATAAGAATGGCAGAAAGTGCGAAACACTTCATGGGTTCAATCGAATCATATACGCTGGGTGAAGATTTTAATTTGTATGCACGGCGGCTAGATTATCTACTTTCATTAAATAAAGTATCGTCATATCCAGAAAAAGTGTCATTCCTAGTAAGCCTCGGTGGCCCAGATCTATACAAAATCTTAGATTCATTAATTGCGCCAAAACTTGAAACGGAATTTTCCTACAATAAATTAATAGACCCTAAATTACATTTCGCGCCAAAGAAAAACAGTTTGGTTGAAAGTTTTAAGTTCTTTAAGAGACAGCAAAGACATAGTGAGTGCATTAGCGATTGCATAGTCGAGTTAAAGCAATTAGCTTAATGAGTGCGAATTTGATAAATTTTGGGAGAGAGCGCTGTTAATACAATTTGTGTGTGGGTTAAATAATACCAAAATTCAAAACCGACTCCTCAATGAAACTGAGCTCGTATCACTAGAAAAGGCGGCAGAGATTGCTCTATGTATGGAGATGAACAGTAGTAATATTGATATGATGAAGAGCGGGAGTGTTAACTATATATCAAATGATCAGAGAGTACGCAGTGATCGTCAAAGTAGAAGCAAACAGCGAAGAAGTTCACCGCTTCAAACGAGAGGGACGAAACAACGAAATCCACAACAGTTGCATGGGACAGGAAGTAATTAACATCAAGAGAAGGCAGTATACAACTCGAGATCGCGGGAGAGTAGCAACGGAAAAAATATGTCTAATTGTTATTTTTGTGGCGGCTTAGGACACTATGCCAGAAATTGTTTCAAGAAGAAAAATAGGAAAGTATATAATGGAAATAGTATTGGAGTTGGAGATAATGAGAATGAAATAAATTTAGTTGATATAGGTTATTTAAATTGTATGGTTTATAAAGGAAAAAGGCCTTTGACTATTGAGTTAAATGTTGAGAATATAGATTTTGAGTTGGAAATTGATACTTGGGCTTGTGTATCCGTGTGTCACGAATCTGATTATAAGAAATATTTCAAGCATTGCAAATTGAGGGTAGTAAATTATCCTCTAAAGTTATTATCAGGTGATAACGTTGAAGTGGTTGGAAAAATTAATGTGCTGGTTAGGGATAATGAAGCATCTTATCATCTTGACCTAATTATCATTAAAAGTAAGCATGCATTTAGAGCGCTATTGGGCAGGAATTGGATGGAAGTTATATATCCAAAATGGCGACATAATTTTTCTTCGAAAAGTGACAGGGTATGTAAATTAGATAGTAAATATTCTTCAATATTTTCATAAAGTAATAAATCCGTCATAAAACACTTGGACTCTGAAATAGATATGGTGGAGAACGCATATCCGATTTTCTGTAAGGCATATCCAGTTCCGTTTGGGTTGAGGGATAAGGTGAAGGACGAGATAGAAAGGCTTTGTACAGCTGGGATTTTGGTACCAGTAAAGAGAAGTAAATGGGCAAGTCCAGTGGTTATTGTAAATAAAGGTGATGACTCGATAAGGCTGTGCGTTAATTGCAAAAGAACAGTCAATAGATTTGTGGAAATGGAACATACCGTAATTCCTAGAATTGATGATATTTTGGCTGGGTTAGCTGAATGGAAGTTTTTTTGTAAATTAGATTTAACAGGTGCATATTTGGAAGTGTTATTGTCAGAAAGGTTCCAAGAACTGTGAACGATAAACACTCACATAGGGTTGTTTAAATTTACAAGGCTAGTGTTCGGCTTGAAAACAGCACCTCAAATATTCTCAGGGATTGTCGAGGAAATATTAAAAGACCTGAAGATGGTTCGTATATATTTCGATGACATTCTTGTAGGGGGCAAAAACAAAGGCGATTGCATGCGTAATTTTGAATTGGTGTTAGATAGGCTTTTGGAATTCAATGTTAAAGTAAATTTGGATAAATGTGAATTTTTTAAAGAAGAAATTGAATATTTAGGATATAGTATTAACCCATTAGGAATAAATCCAAGTTCCAAAAAGTTGGGCGCTGTTTTGAATGCACCTGAACCGCAAAATAAAACCCAACTAAAGTCATATTTAGGAATAATAAATTATTACAACAAGTGTATTCCAAATTTATCCGCCGAACTCGCGATATTGCATGAACTAACATCGATCAATAAAGCATGGACGTGGAATGAAAGCCACAAGATAGCTTTTCAAAGAAGTACGGACTTGGTTTTTGGAATTGGCGTGTTAACTCACTATGACCCTAGAAACCCAATAATAATTTTAGCGGATGCGAGTCCCTATGGTGTGGGTGCAGTTTTATCCCATTTAGTTGAAGGTGAAGAGCGGCCTGTGATGTTCGTGTCCAGTACGCTTAGTCCCGCCGAAAGGAATTACTCACAATTGCACCGAGAAGCATTGCCAATTGTATTTGCAGTGAAAAAATTCTACAAATATGTATATGGCCTGAGATTTACTATCTATAGCGACCATCAACCTCTGCAAGCTATCTTCGGGGATAAGAAGGATATACGAGGGCGGGTCAATAAGTCCGTGACTTTTGGAATAAAACACAGATTTTTTGATAAAAAAATAATTTTATTTTTCAACGTAGTCTCCGTTGAGCTCTATAAACTTTGTCCAACGCTTCTCCAATTTTTTTATCCCTTCCAAAAAAAAATGATTTGTCAAGGTCCTCAAAATAGGCCTTTATTTGCGAGATGACTTCATCATTGGAGTCAAATCTTTTTCCACCAAGCCATTTCTTCAGGTTTGGGAACAAGAAGTAGTCGCTCGGAGCCAAATCTGGAGAATAGGGTGGATGAGGGAGCAATTCATAGCCCAATTCATGGTTTTTTGCCATGGCAACTGCACATGTGTGCACCCTTGCATTGTCTTGGTGGAAAAGAACTTTTTTCTTGGCCAAATGAGGTCGGTTCTTTTTCAAATCGTCATTGAATCGGTCCAATAAGTTGGCATAATATTCCCCATTGATTGTTCTTCCGTTTTGAAGGTAGTCAATGTGGATTATCCCGCGTGCATCCCAAAAAACAGTCGCCATAACTTTATTGGCTGACAAACCCACCTTGGCCTTCTTTGGCGCCGATTCACCCTTAGAAACCCACTGTTTTGACTGTTGTTTGGTCTCTGGTGTGTTGTGATGGATCCATGTTTCGTCCACGGTTACAAAACGGCGCAAAAACTCCTCCATATTGCGATTAAACAACGCCAAACCTTCCTGTGAAGTTGTTACACGACTGCGTTTGTGGTCGACTGTGAGCAAACGCGGCACCCATCTTGCGGAAAGTTTTCTCATGCCCAAGTGATCATTCAAAATTGAAACCACTGAGCCATGCGAGATCCCTACGGCTTCCACAATCTCTCGCACTTTCAATCTTCGGTTTTTTCGATTGTTTCGGGTGTAGAGACCTCAACTGGGCGTCCAGGACGTTCGGCATCTTCAGTGCTTGTACGGCCACAACGAAATTCAGTAAACCACTTTTTTACCATTGAAATCGATGGTGCAGAGTCCCCATAGTCTTTTTCAAGCTTAGCCTTGGTCTCGGTAATGGTTTTTTTTCGCAAGAAATAATGCTTAATAAGCACACGAAATTCACTTTTTTCCATTTTCTCCTCAAATTAGTGAGTAGTCTGATAAAATTTTTTTTTTTTTTTTTTTTTTTGTAAGAGGGTAGGTGAAGATCTTCCAAAGACACTATGAGAATAGCAAGCGCGTGCTCATAGTAGTGTCAGATTTTTACTGACTAAAAACACCTCCCTTCGATAGATTGATGGATACTGCAACTAAGATATAACTTATCAAGCAATTTTTCTATCACGAAATAATAACTTTTGACAGGTTACTTTCCAATGAAAGATCCTGCATGTTCCGCAATTTAGGCGCGGTTAATCTTATCTTGTAAAGTCGAACGGTTTCGTTCTTTGTAGTCGACGCAATAAATTGCTCTCATCCAAGATTTGTCGGACTGTATTGTTGGTATGTCCGATTAGTCGGTTTCTATGCTTTCTCGCGAAGCTTCTAGTTTCAGCTTCGATTGTTGGAATTCCGAGATCCCTGTGGATATCGTCGTTTCTAATATACCATGGTGCTTGTACAATTTCTCTAAGCACTTTATTTTGAAAAGTTTGTAAAATATTGGCATTTGTTTTCTTGGTACAACCCCAAAGTTGTATACCGTAGGTCCACACCGGCTTTAGCACTTGCTTGTATAAAAGCAGTTTGTTCTCGGTACTGAGCTGGTAATGTTTTCCGAGTAACCAGTACATTTCTCTATATTTGATATCGAGTTCTTTACGTTTCATTTTCACGTGCGAACTCCATTTTAGCTTTGCGTCGAGAGTCATTCCCAGGTATTTGGCCTCGTTTGCAAAGGGTATTCGGGACATGTTTAGGAAAATTGGCAAGTCATTAGTTTTCTTATACGTGAAATTCACGTGAACAGATTTAGTTTCGTTGAGGGCGATCCGCCAGTCCCTCGTCCATTCATTTACCTTATTCAGTGCGATTTGTAGTTTTGCAGTCGTTTCTTCAATTGTATTACCTACTGAAAGGATAGCGGTGTCGTCGGCGAACGTAGCAAGGGTAGTTTCATCTTCTCTTGGTATATCGCGTGTATATAAGAGATAGAGAAGCGGCCCGAGGACGCTACCTTGCGGTACGCCGGCCAAAATTTCTTTAAGCTCCGAGTATTCGTTCCCATTTCTAACACGGAAGAGTCTATTCCCGAGATATGATTCTAGAATATCATATAGGCATACGGGAAGAACTTGTCGTAATTTAAATTTTAAGCCGTCGTGCCACACCTTATCAAAGGCTTGTGAGACGTCAAGGAATACGCTTGAGCATATCTTTTTTTCTTCAAATGCTTTCTCGATTACGTCAGTAATTCTATGCACTTGGTCAATCGTCGAATGCTTGGTTCTGAACCCAAACTGGTGGTCAGGGATAAGATTATTTTCTTCTACAACCGGTTGTATTCGTCTAGATAGTATTCTCTCGAAAACTTTGGATATCACTGGAAGGAGGGAAATTGGTCTATATGATTTTACTTCATTTGGCGGTTTTCCTGGTTTTAAAACAATTATGACCTCCGCAACTTTCCATTGGCTCGGCACGTGTTTTAGTCTGAGTGCCGCATTTATAATCTGAAGAAGCTTAATTAATGCTTTTCTTGGTAGGGCTTTGAGAACTTCTCCAGTAATCAAATCATAACCAGGAGCTTTCTTAGGTTTTAGAGATTCGATTTCAAGTTTTAGTTCCGTTAGCGTTGCACTTGTGAGTGTTAAATTGTCAGGTAGTAATTCCGTCCTATTAATATTGTCGTGGACCGCTTGACCATCGTACGGTTTAAAGGTTTCTTCTAGATGGGCGGCAAAAACGTCCGCTTTTTCCTTATCTTCCCTTGCCCATTCATTTTGATTTATTTTAATTGGCGGCGCGGGGATTTTAGGCCTTTTGGTGCCTTTTATAGCTTTCCAAAGTGAATAATTGGAATCTTTTTTCGCTGTTAAATTTTCAAGGTAGGAACCTATCGCCCGATTTTTAAAATCCTTAATAGCTGTCTTCAACAAATTGCACAAATAATTCAAATGTGCTTTATGTTGCGGAGCGCGACTCTGTTGCCATTTTTTACGCGCCTTCCTTTTTTCGTTGACCAATTCTTTTATTTCTTGAGGATATCGTAAGCCGTATTTAGCCGGCGTTTTTCTTGGATTAGGCGTATTATTCCATGAGGCGAGCTGTACGATCTCAACGAAGCGATCAACTTCAACCTCAAGTTCATAGGGTGTCGTAAGTGGAACGCTCAGTTCAACATTCTCTTCAATAAAAATAGCTGTCAAACACAAACTAACTGACGCAGCAAGTTTAAATTTTGACAGGAGTCAACTGACAGATGCCTGTTGACAGGAGCAGTGTTGCTGTTTCAGTAAAGAGGTCAGAAATTCAAAAAGTCACGGACTTATTGACCCGCGCTCGTACCAGCAGTAGCAGCAAACAGGCTACAGCGGTGGGCTATTCTGCTTTCTATGTATTAGTATTCAATAAAATACAGAAAAGCTTCGCAGATGGGAAACGCAGATGCTTTATCGAGGTTGCCTCTTGCCGTTCCTACGGATGTTGAGGATGATAGCATTAATTTGTTGAATATGTCAAACTTTCCTCTGAATATACAAGATATTTGCATTGAGACAAATAGAGATGAGGTTTTGAAAACGGTATACAAGTATGTAACAGGCGGATGGCCAAATGTAGTGTCTTTAGAAATCAAGCCATATTTGTTAAAGAGATTTTCGTTAGCATCTGAGTCGGGGTGTCTGTTTTATGGAGATCGAGTAGTCATACCAAACAGTTTGCTGCATAATGTTTTGAACCTGGTGCACGAGGGGCATATTGGAGTTGTACGGGCGAAATCCTTAGCACGTTCTTATGTGTGGTGGCCAAACATAGATAAGGATATAGAGAAGTTTGTGATGGAATGCGAAGTGTGTCAAGTGACACAAAATGCCAAGAAAAGTAGTTTGAGTTCATCGCCTGCATCCAGCTATCCGTTTGAGAGAATTCATGTAGACTTTTGTAAGATTGAGAATTTGTCAGTTTTAGTTCTGGTTGATACGTTTTCGAAGTGGATAGAAGCCTTTATTATGACAAATACTGCAGCAAAAAAATGTTATAGAACGACATAGATCAGTGTTTAGTATTTTTGGATTACCGAAACGCATAGTAAGTGATAATGGACCTCCAATTAATTCAAAAGAGTTCATCTTATTTTGCACCTCAAATGGAATCGAAGTGCTAAAGTCTCCGGCGTATCATCCGCAGTCAAATGGCAGTGCAAAAAGGGCCGTTCAAACTTTTAAGAACTCGATTAGGAAAATGCTGGTTGACCCCAAAGTTAGGCATTTGTCTTGGAATGTTAAGTTAAATAATTTTTTAATCAAGTATAGGAATACTCCGTCCACGGCTACAAAGTTATCACCTGCGAGTATGTTATTTAAGTTCAAGTCGAAAACTTTAATTGACTTAATTAAACCTGAAAAGCAAGATAGTTATCTTGAAGAAGAAAAGATAGTGTTCGTAAATCAAAAATGCAATGAGCAGTCACATGCGAAACACAAGCCTGAACAGTTAAATATTTAAAGATTCAAGGTAGGTGAAGAAATTCTATATAGAAATCATTTTTCAAATGTTGTTAAATGGATACCAGGCAAAGTCCTTAAGAAGTTGAGCAATTTTAGATATTTGGTAATGGTAAATAGAATTACTAAACAAGCTCATATTGATCAAATTAAAAGTAAGAAAATAAAACAAGTACGATTTCTCTCATGCCCTATTGTAACAAAAATTAAAAACAGCAAAAGGCGTCACGATATTAATGATGATTTGAATGATTCATATATGGTTACTAGAAGCAAAGCAAAAAAACTAAAGAAAATGATAACAATATCTGCGGTACATAATTGTGTAGTTGGTATTTAAGATTTTGCACATAGATTTAACACACTATTTTTTCCAGTAAGTATTTTGTGGATATGGTTAATTTCATAATAATTAATTTTTGTTAACGTTCATATCTTTAATAATAACAATGTACCTATTATATATTTAAATACGAAGTAATTTGGATTTCATTTTGTAATAATATAATAATGTAATTACATAATTGTATATAATTTAAATAAAAGGGGGAGAGAATGATATGTATTGTATTTGTATTTTGTATTTGTATTTGTATTTTATTTATAATTCATGTTAACACATAGATACGAGTACAATGCAATCTTTTAAGTGTGTTACAGTATTGACAAGGTTGGTACATTAAGATATAAGTATATTTTACAATTTCAAATTGTTCTAAATGGCAAAAATGTATTTATATTGATTGGATATTTTACTTAAAAAGAGAGAAAAAAAAATAAAAATAAATAAATAAATAAAAATAAAAATAATAATTTAAAATTCCCTAAAACCCTATAGCAGTTAAATAATTAAAATTAAATTCAAAAGTTAAATTCAAAAGTGTTGTTTGATTTGTCTTTGAAAGTCGCTCATGCCTGAAGATCTTCTGATATGAACCGGAAGCGAATTCCAAAGTCTTACGGCGTATACAAAAAATTGTTTTTGTGTCACATTATAGTTATATGCTGGCGGGACAATACTTCTACTTCTGACCGAAGAAGATGCAAATTGTAACCTTTGGAAAAGATATTCTGGTTCCTGTTTTTCTCTGAGAGTGAATAGGAAAGTCAATATTTTAAGGTCGAGATATTTTTGTAAGTCCATTCCAAGAAAATGCCTTACATATTCAGAAATGTGTTCCCTTCGACCCAAGTTATAGGCAAATCTCACTGTACTATTTACTGCTACCCTTAACTTTCGAGAGCTATGACTGTCTAAGTCACAAAAGACTGGATGTGCGTAAAAAAGAATGGGCAGCAGAAATGACTTAACCAACATCGCTTTGATCCTAAACGGCAGATCTTTTCCTACTTGATACAGAGCGCGCAGGGATCCATAAACTTTAGAGACGGTTTTTATGATTCTCCCAAGTCAGATTTTGGTTAAACGTTACACCGAGATTTTTTACGCTCGTGACGTATGTCAACTCTGATCCATCAACAAAAAGTTGAGGTAAGCTTTGTGTATCGATACTTAAACGGCTGATTGCAATTGCTTGACTTTTGCCGGAATTAAGCCTAAGCTTATTTTTCGCGACCAAGTGACTACAGAATTGAGGTCTTCATTCAGTCGCTGAGTGGCATCCTCAATTAGACCCAATGGATAGCTTAAGTGCAGCTGGACGTCATCGGCATACATTTGAACCTTGCAGTACTTTAGCACTAATAGAATGTCATTATTGAATAAGGTGAACAATAACGGACCCATTATTGATCCCTGTGGAACGCCGGCTCTGGTTATAATAAAGTTGGATAATGTCTCGTTAATATACACAGCTTGAGTACGCCCATTTAAGTAGCTTTCCATCAGTCTTAAAGCGGTCGGGTTGAAATTAAAACAGTGTTTTAATTTAATAATTAATATTTCATGGGGTACAATATCGAAGGCTTTCGAAAAATCTAGCAATACGAGCGATGTTACACGATCTTCATTCATTTCAATGCGAAGGTCGTCCACCAAATTCAGAAGCGCTGTAGTACAGCTATGCTTTGGTCTAAAACCGGATTGGTGCGGTGAAAGAAGATTGAACTCATTAAGGTATGAGTGAATTTGTTGGCTCATAAGTTTTTCAAAAGCTTTCGATATGAATGGTAATATCGATATGGGACGGTATTCTTTCTTCCTCGAGTTTGAGCTTTTAGGAATTGGGATGATCTTAGAAGCCTTCCAAGATTTCGGATACATGGAGTAGGTTATAATATTATTGAAAATGTATGTAATTTCGTGTAGTACTCCATGGATTATCATTTTTAAGAATTTTGGGTGCATTCCATCCAGGCCGATGGCGTTCGATTTAATGGCGGTGATGGCTTTAAGTACGTCATATTCATAAATCCTTTGAAAACAAAAATCCCTAGAAGTTACTGGAGTAAGTAATTCTTCAACGATGTAGGGGGTCTCTTCTCTGTCGACAGGAACATTCGAGTTAACTGAAGGAGCAGCAAAATCGATGTTTAATTCGTCAGGACTTTTTTCACAGGCATCTGCATCAGCTGCCTTTTTTTTCCGCATAATTATTCGGTTGTTCGGGGTGAGACTTTCGTGCATATAAATAGATTTATCGGAATCAAAACCTACCAAGTTTTATGTACTATTAACACATACATTGACATTCGGATCTCTTTCTCTATATTTATAGTCTGTAAGCTCTTTTGTTAGTTTTAAGCAATTTTACTTAATAAAGTATGTTAGTCTAAGCCTAACTCTCGTGTCCTCCTTGTGGGGTCAGTCACCTTGACGTGTGCACCATAATGGAACGCAAATTCGATGGTGCCGGTGCGGAGGCTTTCGGCGCAAAGAGTCATCGGGCCTTTCTGATAAGGGACAGACCGTCTGATGAGCGTCAACTAAGAACTGACCAGGACTACACGTCCGCCACCCTTCTCCTCTTTCCTTTCAATTTCCAATTACCCATATACCCCCTCCATCAAATCCCTAAATCCTATTTCCCCAATAAACCCCTAATCTAAGGTGGCAAGCGCCGAGAGATGCATGGCTAAGAGGGTGCTTAGTCGTTAGTTTGCAAACTTCGAATACCAGGCGACCTCCGATTTTAAGATAGCCTTCCTGTGGTTAGACGGGTAGACCACGGGCGACACCATATCCCGAATACTCGTGGGTTTCAAAATAAACCAAACAACAAAAGAAACAATAGAGAATGATGCCTCTAAAATTGCATCATCAAATAGGGATGTTTTAGAACATCCTGTTGATGACGACACGACATCTGTCAAAGGGATAGAGTCGGTAATCATCGACTCTGAAATGGGGGAACCTGAAGAGAACTTGTCTCAACTCAGTGACTCTATTTCAGAATCCAGCACCATATGCAACAGCATATTATCGGATGAAAGACATCCCGATATAGAGGACGTACCTAAGACAGTCGGCAATGTGGCACGGACTGAGTCTGAGTACGTTAGGTTCACACCATCTGAACAGCGCAGATTTAAGCGCGCGAGTTACATATCCATAAAACACCTTAGATACTATTATATTTTACTACTACTATAATATTTCACACAATATGCTAACATTGCACTCTGTAAAGTTAATGCACCCATAGAATATCCAGTTCAGCATTGCACTCAGCATATGCTGACACAACAAACAAATATAATATTACACATTTCCTTTCCCACAATATTGTAACCAAAAATTTAGAATAAAAACCGAATGTGAAATCAAATATAGCGAAGTCTGGTAAATAAAGTCGCCGAAGGCGTATGCTCAAGTGAAAAGTTGTTTTTTTTTCAATAAACGTCCAAGCTCCCACATAACTGGCGCAGTCGTCGTAGTCCGGTGACGGTTTTTCTTAAGTTTTGCTCAAAGTAAATATAATCGGCGGATTCCCGTCAATAATTATTAACAGTGAAGTTTAAGAAATTGATGTTGTGACGCGATTATATTCGAAGGATAATCGATAAAAATTCGTCAGTATCGAGTGAATATCGGTATAAGTGAAAATCATTAACCGCAGGATTTTGATCCATAATCACCAGGAGGACCTCAATCAAAGTAAACGTGTTAGTAGTTGATAAAACAACTAAGGCAGAGCAGTGTAAAGTGCAGAAGAATAATACAAGAAGACAAGGAGGCGATTCAACTCAGTGCGAGTATATCTCTACAGGAAACAACCCACTATGAAAGCAGCATTGTACATGTAAGTCAAAGTGAATATTTTCCCTTCCATGTCCAAGTATTATCCTCATGCCCAATAATAATTTAGTAAGAAGACCAAAAAGAAATCCACACTATTATTTGCCAGTTTCCACTAGTTATTTAAGTGATTCCGACGAAGAAGTCGATGTTAACAATATAAGAACTAGAGTAAGGAAAGATAATATCTTAAGTAACAGCAATAATTTCAATCAGTCGTTAATAAACATTAATTTAGAAATGTCGGTAAATCAAGACCAGCAAAATATTCCTCAAACCTTTGTAGGTCAGAATGTTCTAAACGAACAACCAAAATTAGATATTTTTCAAACACTAAGAGTACCGGATGCCATAAAGGACTTACCACAGTTCGATGGAAATCCTAGATTACTCTTTGAATTTTTACATAACGTAGAGGAAATACTTAGCCTCATCCCTTATGCCGATGGCACAGTGCATAGTAAAATACTGCTTAGAGCAGTACGAAACAAAGTTGTTGGACCAGCCAACGAAATTCTTAATATGTATGGCACTCCACTAGAATGGTCATCAATCAGGGCGAACCTAGTACTACATTACTCTGACAAGAGAAATGAAACCTCACTCATTAGGGACTTACACAATCTGAAACAGAATCAAAACTCTGTAGAACAATACTACAGCAGTATAATAGAAATTTTTGCCACAATAAGTAATCACGTACAGGTGTACGAACCAAATCCAGTTGTAGTCAAAGCTAAGAGCGAATTATATTCGGAAATGTGCCTTAACACATTCTTAGTAGGACTAAGAGAACCATTAGGCTCAACTGTACGAGCAATGAAACCGAAATCATTGCCAGAAGCTTTCTCATTCTGCATAAAGGAACAGAATATCTTTTATGCAAAATCCGAATTCACCCCTGGAAGATCATTTTACAAGAAAACAATGGACCATAGTGACCGTTTCACCCAATTCCCTCAACATGTGAGACGCCAACTTCCGATCATGCAACGTACGTATAACGGTCCTAACAGGTATACCCAACCACCGATATATAACCAGAATATGCATCAACCACAACCAAATCCTCAACAACAGCCAGCATATCAACAGCAATTCCAAGGCTACCAGCACTCTTTCCAGCAACAGCCAGCATACCAACAGCAATTCCAACGCTACCAACAGCCTTCGCAAACCCAAAGAAGACTACCACCACCAGAACCAATGGAACTTGGCTCCGGAAATACAAGACAGACCCAGAGGAGTCAACAACCTTCAAATTTCTTCAGACGAAATGGGCCCCCAAACCTCCCGAACCAGGAATTACACAACTTAACTATCACACCCAATAAAGATAGCCCCAGAGATAACATAGACTACCCAACAGAAGCAAACAATTATCAACAACTAGACCACTATTATGACTATAATGACTATTCCGATCAACAAGATCTTGACCTGCTTAACGCAATGCACGAACTAGACACCGAAAATTTTCATATATCTGCCCCGGCGGACCAATCGGATACCTAGATATTAATAAACACGGTACTGTTCTTCCATATATAAACATTTCTTCACCCTTCGGTCGTCCGCTCAAATTCCTAATTGATACTGGAGCTTCTGCTTCCTTTATTAATCCTGAGTTTATACACCCT
The DNA here is from genome assembly GCA_949715645.1 of Portevinia maculata. Classification (NCBI taxonomy): domain Eukaryota; kingdom Metazoa; phylum Arthropoda; class Insecta; order Diptera; family Syrphidae; genus Portevinia; species Portevinia maculata. Next base: position 171,282,774 of record OX454527.1, on the reverse strand, counting down.
GATGAGATCGTTACAACCAAGCCCATCATGATCACTACAATCTTTAACACGCATAAATTAGATAAAGAAGTAAAATTACCCAACTTTATAGAATTTAACCAACCGGGATCAACGAAGTTTTTAGTGTTCCGATTCCACGGATACTTTGATGGATTGCTAGGTTTGGACTCAGTCACTACATTAGGAACTAAGGTCGACTTAGCCAATAAAGTGCTAATAACAAGAAATTCAAAATTACCCTTATTACTCAAACCTAACCTCATGTCACACAGATACACCCTCTCTGCAAACTCAAAGACTATAGTAAATTTACCAGTTGATATAGAAGAAGGCGATATTTTCATTAATTCAACATATATTAAACCTCATTTATATATTTCGGAAGGTATATATAAGGCAGTAAAATGGTATAGTAACTTTATGGTAGTAAACACCTGAAACTCGAGCGAACCCCTATTCCTAGAACAACCACTTAAGGTTAACCTTTACCCAAACTCCAAACTAATCAGATGGCATCTAAAACTGGAAGAATTTGACTATGAAATAGTTTATAAAAAAGGGAAGTTGAATTCAAATGCCGATGCCTTGAGTCGGATTAAAACACAACAACCTAGTATTCAAATTAATGCTACCGAAACAACACGCAGTGACCCTTTAAATATTAATTCAAGTTGTTCAACTATTCACTCAGCTGATGAAAATCTAGGCGATCACATATATATTTCTGAACGTCCACTCAATGAGTTCAGCATTCAGTTGATTCTCAGGAAAAATGAAAGAGACAAATCGCCAAAACTCGAAATATTGTTCAAGAATAAGCAAAGACGAACAATATGCAAACAGCATTTTTCCGAAGACGATATCACTGATATCCTCCTTAAACGATTTTTACCCCCAAACAAATGTTGTGGAATACACACAGACGACGAGACATTTAAAATCATCCATAACGACTATTCAAAATATTTTTCGAACAACAAAACTCTCAAACTAATTCGATGCATGGAAATACTAACAGACATAAAAGAAAACGATACACAGGACCAAATTATTACGAACTACCACACCAATAATAACCATAGAGGTATCAATGAAACCCTCCTTCACCTGAAAAGGCAATACTACTTCCCATATATGAAAGATAAAATAACAAAAATAGTTAATAATTGTGAAAACTGCCAAACAATGAAATAAGATAGAAACCCTCCTAAAGTTAAGCATGAGACCCCAGAAACACCAGGAAGACCCTAGACATAATACATATCGACGTATATAGCATAAATAACCACAAAATCCTAACAATAATAGATAAATTTTCAAAATTCGCAGCAGCGTATACACTACCCATCCAAAATAGTCTAAATGTAATTAAGTCAATCAAACACTTCATTAGCCTTCACGGCGTACCAAAGAAACTTATTTCCGATCAGGGATCAGAATTTACAGCCCTTATATTTAAAGATTTTTGCAAACAATATGACATTGTTTTACACATCACCTCATTTCAACAGTCGAGCAGTTACTCCCAGGTGGAGCGCATGCATTCAACATTTACAGAAATTTACAGACTAATATATAATCAACATAAACAAAGGGATCACGACGACATCTTAAACGAAACCGTGATAACCTATAACAATGCTATACATTCAACAACAAAACTGACTCCATATGAGCTATTTTATGGTAGGACCTTTAGATATAATAAAGAAATACAATACGATAACGAACATGAATATCTCAAAAAACTAAATGAGTTTCAGGAAAAATTATACCCAACTATAAAAGAAAATGTAGAAAAACTAACAGCTAATAATATAAATAAACTAAACATGAATAGGGAGGATCCCAAAGAACGTAAGGAAAATTCAATTATATTAAGAAAAGAGTTTAGGAGAAACAAACTCACACCTAGATTTAGTAGACATAGAATTAAGTCAAATAGGAAAGTAACAATCACTACTAGAGATAACAAAAAACTTCATAAATCAAAAATAAAACGAAATGGAAAATTTCAGATTACTAACGATAATGACGTTGACGACAGGACAGAAAATGGAAATACAGAACCTCAGTGACAACACTGGATTACTTCCTATGAAACTGGGTACAGCAAAAACTATTAAAAACTATAACAACCTAGTACATATAGTAAGACTAGACGCATACGAGACAAACATAAATAAAATTGCCAGTTCACTTACAGCATTCAAATATGTTCACGAATTAAAAGTATCAGTATCCATACTTGACGTAAAGGTAACAGAATTGAAAACAAAATTAGCAACACTCATGCCTAGACTAAGACGGAAAAGAGGTTTGATAAATGGGTTAGGCTGAGTGATAAATGGCATCACAGGTAATATGGACGCTGACGATGCCATACACTTGAACAAAGAAATAGAACAATTAACACAGGGTCAATCAATTGTAACAGGTAAAGTAAATCAGTTAACTCAAATTAATAACCAAATGAGTCAAAGATTTAGCAACATAACGAATCGCATTAATAGACAACAAGAAATAATTGAAGGCTACTTAAGATATTCCCGAACTGAAATAAACAATAGAATAAAATCTGATGAAACTGCAATAAGGTATACACAGTACCTTAACCAGGTTAACTACAATATAGACTTGTTGAACAATGATTTAACTAACATAGCGGAAGCAATAGTACTGGCTAGACTTAATATCATATCGAAACAAATTTTAAGTACAATCGAATTAAACGATATAGATGCATATTTTAAAAGCAAATCCATAGAAATAAAATCAGACGAACACATATACGAACTTCTTGGTCTTCAAGCTTATTACAATGATACTAACATCATATTTAATATCCAAATTCCTCAAATCTCCGAAGACAACTACTCCTTTTTCCACGTTATTCCCCTTCCTATTAACAACACTAAAATAATTACCTCCAAACCTTTTGTTATATCCAACCCGAATGATATTCACCACTTTGACGAGAAATGCCCGAAAATCGAAGGAACATACTACTGTAGAGACACAAGAACGTATAAAGTAAACCCCAAAGATACCTGTATTGCTAACCTGCTCAACAATCTACCAGCGGAATGCAGCCTACAAGAAGTACCAGAAAGAACGGAAATACTACAACCAGAACAGAATTATATTCTACTAATCAACATCCCCGAGACAATTATCCGAACTACGTGCGAACCTCAGCAACAGAAAATAAAAGGAACACAACTGATCCATTTCAAGAACTGCCAACTAGAAATAAACCAGATCTTCTACGAGAGCAACGAAAATATATACTGGGAAGACGTACATATATTTCCATCTGTACTACAACAAATCAACGTATCTTCAATAATAAAAGCACCTAATATGCAGCAGTTACAAGATCATCAATTCAAAACCACGATCCTCATCGATACATTGAACACAAAAACTACCCGAAATAGCAGCATCACCATTCTTAACAGCATAACAACGTTTGGCCTCATCCTAGTTACCGTTATAATCATCATCCACCTATTGAAACATCAAATATCCGCATCAAGGAAAACAAGCGACATCCCGAGAATAGAACCTACACATATAATAGTCGCTCCTTCCCAAGAAACAGCTGGACCGCAATTTCTTTGGCCGTCACTCCATTCTAAGAGGGGAGGAGTTACATATCCATAAAACACCTTAGATACTATTATATTTTACTACTACTATAATATTTCACACAATATGCTAACATTGCACTCTGTAAAGTTAATGCACCCATAGAATATCCAGTTCAGCATTGCACTCAGCATATGCTGACACAACAAACAAATATAATATTACTCATTTCCTTTCCCACAATATTGTAACCAAAAATTTAGAATAAAAACCGAATTGTGAAATCATAGCGAAGTCTGGTAAATAAAGTCGCCGAAGGCGTATGCTCAAGTGAAAAGTTGTTTTTTTTTCAATAAACGTCCACGCTCCCACATAACTCGCGCAGAAGAAGTAGAGCACCATTGAACAGGCCCGTATCTATGCGATCCAAAAGATGGAAAACAAGGGTCCCGAGGTGAAGCGAATGCGATCCGAGGATAATACCCCGCCTCAATCCGAAGCGAAGCGAGGTCGCACTGGGAAGACAACCGTCGACAAAGTCTCGTATAGCAATATAACGAGCTATGTAAGACTGGGTGTTGTACCGGTGGACATCGATCGTAATCCTCTCTCCAACGAACAAATGGGTTCGATACAGGAGAGGATTATGGATATCACGATCGAACAGCGTGACGAGGTGGTGAAACCAGCCTTCCGCGGTACTACGTTCAAAGCCGGATGGCTCATGATCATATGTGCGGACGCCACCACTGCAGAGTGGATGAAGGCAACCTTCTCCAAGCTAAAAGAGAAATGCGGGTTAGAGGTGATGCTTGTGGGAGAGGAAAATTTTCCAAAACCACATGTCATCAGAGGGTTCTTCCCGCACAGTACCGGCGTAGCTAGCGAAAGGATCCTAGCCCTATTAGATGGCCAAAACAAAGAACTGAACACAAGAACGTGGAGGGTTCTGCAAAGATCGGATGAGCGAGACATCGCACATATGGTCTTTGCCATAAACGACAGCACCATGAGGAGACTCGTGGAGCTAAAGGGTATGGTCTCTTTCCGATTCGGAGTGACCAAACTTATCCTAAAAAGTGCTGACAAGACGGCCACACAGGGCCCTAAAGATCAAAAACAGCACGTTTTGGATAAGAAGGATGTCACAGCTCACGGCAGCACCGCAACTGGCCCAAGTGGGGCTAGCACCAGCGCTGCCGCTAAGGCTACAGCTTCAAGCACGGCAACAACTGTGCCAGAAAAAGAAGTTACAAGCGCGAAGTCAAGCGCAGCCAGAGAAAGCCAAATACGATTCAGGCCTAAGTGGGATCGTAAGAAAGCACTGGCACAAGAAGGACATAAAAACAAAAGTCCTAGAGGCAGACAAAGTGGTCCTCCTCAACAGGGTATCGTACGTAGGAGAGGTGATAACAAGCCCAATAGAGTACGAAACCCTGAATACAGACGAAAATGACCACCCGTCTCAGCGTTTTGCAGCCCAACCTGCACAGGGCTATGGGTGCATCGGACACCTTTAGCCAGCGATGTGACGAAGGGAACATTGCTATTGGACTAATCCAGGAACCTTGGGCAACCAATGGTAAGATATCCGGATTAAATTGTAAACACAGAGAGCTAATTTTCGCCAAAGGTGCTTTCAGACCAAGGGCGGCTATCTCTATTAAGAAAGATATAAAATTTTCTCTCATTCCAGGTTTCACAACTAGGGACCTGGTGGCGGTTCTAATAGAGCGCCACAAAGGCCGAGAGCTGCATAAATTTGTATGCGCATCGGCGTACTTTCCTGGAGACACGGATGCAGTGCCTCCCTTACCAGTACAGGAACTTGTCCGGTACTGTGAGGACCAGAAAGTACATATACTAATCGGCTGCGACGCAAACGCACATAATATCATCTGGGGCAGCCGAGATACAAATAACAGAGGTGAGTCGTTATTAGAATATCTATATAGCAATAACCTCGTTTTTCTAAACAAGGGAAATAGTCCTACATTTAGAAATTCTATAAGAGAAGAAGTTTTAGACCTTACTATATCATCTCCTTTTATGAAGGATATTATAGAGGGATGGCACGTGTCTGGCGAGGCATCTCTATCGGATCATATGCACATCCGTTTCGAGATAAGATGCAATGCCGAACACGCGTCAGTCCGTTATGATAATAGACTGACTAATTGGAGAACTTACCGCGAAAATCTTGCGGTCAGATCTGACATGCTGCCAGAAGCACCATCAAATACAATTGATGCAGATTGACGCAATGTCAAATAAATAATATTATTCTTACCTCATTCAAAAATAGTTGCAAGGTTAAAAGAACCTTGGTTAAAAGGTGCATACCATGGTGGAACGATAACCTTGAGTCTATTCGAAAGAGGGTGAGAAAGCTTTTTAACAAAGCCAAACGCACCGGCACATGGGAACAATATAAATCGATGCTGACCATATACAACTTAGAGTTGCGCAGATCCAAAAGAGCCTCATGGCGTGCAAACTGTGAGAAGATAGAAAAACTTCCAGAGGTGGCACGCCTCCAAAGGGCCCTGTCAACGGATCAAGAAAATGGCATGGGATTGTTAATCAAATCAGATGGTTCAATCACACGCGACCGGGATGAAACGCTGAAAACAGGCTCACTTCCCAGGTTCTCACACGATGGTCATTACAGACGACCATACAGCGGAGGTCTCAATTCCAAGAAACCTCAGCAGAATTAATAGTTTATCCGGAACACTTTTTACTCCGGATAAGGTTAAATGGGCAATTAACTCATTTAAACCATTCAAGGCATCAGGTACAGACGGTATTTTTCCAGCCCTCATGCAAAATGGAATAGAATTTTTACTACCATCCATGATTGCCTTATTTAGGTTCAGCTTCAACTGGGGGTATATACCAGTTACCTGGAGGGAGGTAAACGTAGTATTTATACCTAAACCGGGAAACAAGCCGAGAGAATTACCTAAAACATATCGTCCGATAAGCCTGACATCGTTTTTTCTGAAAACAATGGAAAGGATTATTGACATTCACATTAGAGAATGCATATCAAAAAGCATGCCTCTGCACCCTCACCAATATGCGTACCAAAAGGGCAAATCCACGGAAGGCGCTCTGTTAAGACTAACTACAGAGATAAAAAACGCCTACCGTTGCAAAGAGATCGCACTTTGTGCCTTTCTGGACATAGAGGGTGCTTTCGACAACACTGGATATGAATCCATATCAAATGCTTTGTACCATAGAAACATAGATAAACCAACTATTAAATGGATCAAAGCGATGCTGGAGTCGCAAAATAACTTCCTCGTCAGGAACGACCTCAGTACCAGTAACAGCCGTAAGGGACTGCCCACAAGGGGGAGTACTCTCACCCCTTCTGTGGTCATTGGTCATCGATGCCCTGCTACACAAGATGAGCAATTTGGGCTACACCACAATTGGGTACGCCGATGATATTGTCATCATAGTTAGGGGCAAAGACTCAATTGGAGTCACTTCAAAAATGAAAAATGCTCTAAAGACAGCCATAGACTGGTGCATCAAGGAAAATCTTTCCATAAATCCCAGTAAAGCTGTCATCATTCCTTTCACTAAAAGGACGAAATTAGACCTAGGCCTAATCACAATAAACGACACGGTCGTAGAGTATTCCGACGAAGTCAAGTATCTTGGAGTAATCCTCGACAAGAGACTTAACTGGAACTCTCACATAAACAACAAAATCAGTAAAGCTAATAGAGCTTTATGGGTCTGTCGTCGCACATATGGTAGAACCTGGGGAATCTCTCCAAAGATCGTCCACTGGATCTACACAGTGATGATAAGACCCATCATAACATACGCCTCCATAGTATAGTGGACAAAATCCACACAAAAGATCGCAATAGAGAAGCTCAAAAAGGTACAAAGGCTTGCGTGCCTTGGTATCTCCGGAGCCATGCGTACCTGTCCAACAGCTGCCATAGAGGCAATAACAGGAATTATACCCCTCCACATATACGTCCAAAAAGTGGCGATCCGCAGTGCAATAAGTCTAATACAGCTAAACGAGATAAGTCTTAATGATCATCCGGAACTTAAGACCCTTCTCGATGAACTGCCAGAACTTAACATGAACTGCGCGGTCACAGACCGCATTCAAAAAACACTATGCTTCAACAAACGGTTCTCCACGGAGATACCCAAGAGAGAAGCATGGGTAAGCAATAACCCACCAAACAGCCATAGCGGCATAAAGTGGTATACGGATGGTTCTAAAATGGAAACGGGGGTAGGAGCGGGAATATACGGACCACACAAACGCTTCACGATACCCATGGGAAAAAGTCCCAGCGTATTTCAAGCGGAGCTTCACGCCATTCAAGAATGCGCCAGCCACATTATCTTATCTGCCATAAAAGGTGCAACCATCCATATTTTCACGGACAGTCAAGCAGCTATAAACGGCCTTAGCTCGTATACCATTGACTCCAAATCAGTCATGTACTGCTTCAATACCCTACAAATACTCGGAACAAGAAACAAGACCAAATTATTGTGGGTTCCGGGTCATGTCGGGGTAGAAGGTAACGAAAAGGCCGACGAACTGGCCAGAAAAGGTTCAGAAACACCTTTCATAGTTCCCGAACCTTTCTTCTGCCCTCCTAGATCAGCAGCAACGGCAGCAATTAAAAGCTGGGAACATAGAAAATGTACCTATCTTTGGGATAACATCCCAGGTCTAAGACAGGCCAAACGAGCCATTCGGCCCTTCAATCATAATGCCAGCAAATGTCTAAACCTAAGTAGGCATGATATCAAAAACCTAGTAGGTTACCTTACTGGTCGCCACGGTTTAAGATATCATCTACACAAAATGAGAATAGCAGATTCTCCTGAGTGCCGACTCTGTCTTGAAGAGGACGAGTCAGCTGAACACATTTTATGTGAATGCCCAGCCCTTAATGGAATTAGAAAGAAGATCTTTCTCAGGGAACAATTGAGCCCCGAGGACATAAAGAATTCTTCTACTGGTGAAATTGTCCGCTTTACACGGAAAGTGGACATTTTACTAGTTTAAAATTTTTCTGGACCATACGGTACAAAAGATCTTGTAGGTCGAAGTACCCCCCCCCCCTTATTTGGGAACAGCTAGTTAGATACCTAACTAAAATATTGATCATCAATGTGAAGAGGGGTCTCCCTAAATGACTTACTGAAATGATCTGCAAACATATTGCTTGCTAGCGAATCAGGAGTTGTAGAACTATTGTAAGTAAGCTTCGATGGATAAACATCGGTTTTATTCTTAGAATTGACAAAACCCCAGAAAAGTTTGGGGTTCAATTTTAAAGAGCTTCCATTTTACTTATATAGTCAATATACAAGTTACAGGATAAAGATTTGAATTCATTGGGCAAAAGTGAAATAGGATTCAAGATCTGAATGGCAGAGACTTATTAAATAGGTTTTTAAATAGTTCTTCCAAGTCCTATTACGTCTGCTTCGTATCGATTTGAGGTCTTTAGTGTACCAGGGATGGGACGTTTTCAGATTTCTAGAGGATTTCACAGGAATCACTCTTTTCATGCAGTTATCCATCAAAGAATAAAGAACCTACTGCATCTTCAATATGAGATAACGCAGTAAGATTAAAATTAAAGCTGTTAATTTCATCAGAAAGCCTTTGAAAATTTACTTTCCGAAAGTCAAAAGATTGCGAACGGTCATACGAATTACTATTTTCGTACAAATGTGCGCCTAGTTCAATAAATACATCCAAGGGTGGATGATTGTTATCTATGTTAGTTATACTGAAGTGGGATTCCAGAACCACAGTACTAACAAAGTCAGAAGAGAAAACAAGATCGACAGTTCGATTTCTGAAATTTTTAATACAGCTTGTTTGCTGTAAGTCAAAAGACAAAATGTTGTCTAGTAAAGCAGCCCTTGTTGGGCAGAGTCAAACGATGGAATGAAATGAAAATCATCCTCAGAAGGTACCCATCCAATATGTGGCAGATTGAAGTCGCCTATAAGTAAGACAGTGCTGTCACAGTGCTGGTCTAGTGCCATTGAAAGTTCCGAATACAAAGAACATAGACGAGACGATGGAATGTACGCATTAACAACATATAAATGTTTGTTCTTAAGTGTAATTTTTACACAGATAATTTCGACATTTAGTTGAAATGGAAAGTCAATCTTTCGTGACTTAAAGTTAAAATGAACAGCGATCAGGACACCTCCTCCAAGCGCTTCCAGGTCATTGTTATGACGGTCGTTTCTGAATAAGTAGAACTCATGATTGAAGAGTTCCGTGTCTAAAATTCCGGCATTAAGCCATGTTTCCGTCAAGGAGAAGATATCATGAGAGAGGGCTTGGGAGTTTAAATATAGTTCAGCGGTTTTTGTGCGGGGTCCCCTTACATTTTGATAGTAGAGGGACAGCCTACTTGGTTTTTTAACACGGACGGACAATATTTCCTGCGACTTTTTGTCGACCCCGTTCGACAAATTCTTTAACTAATGTATTTTGAGGCCATGCAGTGCTATTGCACAGCTTTTCGAAATATACTGAGGGGGCAACAATTTTGAAAGACGCAACAAACCCATCAGCCCTGCTGATTTTGGTGCATTTGATTGAGTCATCTTTTGGAATCAAGTTTCTCGATACCAAATAGTTCAAGACATCGTCTGAAGAAGTGTTTGGTTTTAGTCGAGAAATGAAAATAGGCGCCTCGTTTGAGTTTTTTCGACATGGTTTAGTAACAAATCATTTTGTCCTTTTGAAACAGATTCTGGTCGTCGCTGTAGGGTTAAAAATCGGTAATTAAGCCTTTATTTATTTATTTTTATCAATAACAAATTAAAAATTAACTATTGATAACATTTATTTGAGAGCACTAGCAGCAGGGACTATCGGCTCTTTGGTAATAAAAATTATAACTTAACTCTAAGTAAGGTTAACATTTTCGAAATAGTTTCTATGTTGGCCTGTGTAGGATCCTTAAGTATTTCCATGATGTTTGAGGACTGATTGAGGTTCTGTAGTTGCTGGTGAGACGAGAGGAAGCAGGGACCAAGCAGGTGATTGAATGTGAGGATATTTTGGCAGGTGGGGCAAGTCGGTGGTGGTTCTTTTTTGAGGAGGTGTTGGTGTGTCAGGCAGGTATGCCCCACTCGAAGCCGAACAAAATTGGTAATTCTTTCTTTGGCAGTGTTAGTCGGATAAGTGGGATGCACTCTGTTGGGATTGATTGCTGTGTAGTGGTGATTGTATTCTCTCCACTCGTGGAGTTGTTTAGCGTGTATTTTGCTATGAATCAGTTTTTGCAGATCGCTTTGGGAATAAAGGTCGAATCTATAGACCGGAGCTGTGTGAACGTTGTTGGCAGCTTTGTCGGCTAGTTCATTTCCGTGTATTCCGACATGTCCAGGGATCCAAATTAGCTTCAATTTTGAAGTTTTTGTTGTAAGGTTGTTTCTAATTTTGGATATGATTTCCGAGTTGTATAAAGGATTGCAAATAGCTTTCAGGACTGAGAGACTGTCCGAACAGATCATCCATTTGCCTGAAGTGTTGGAGTATCTTTTTACGGCTTCAAGTATTGCCACAGCTTCCGCTGTGAAGATTGTGGATATATTTGGTAAAGTTAGAGACAATTGCAAAGGCGGTACTATCCAGTGTTTTTGACCCGTCGGCCGAACGCTTTTCTATTGGAAAAACTACATCTATTGCCCTGAAAAAGGCGGTGGAAATGATCAATGAATGAATCTAGTTGCGGAAAGCGGCAGACAAAAATGGCGTTGATTACCAAATGCTCGCGCGAATTACGTTTCTTTATTGAAAAACGGAGTAATCTAAGCTTGTTGTTCCTGCGGGTTGGTTACCTACCAGGCGCGTCCCCGGGTGGCGGATAGGGGGACCTCGGTACAATAGAGTTTAGAGTTATAGCGGCGTATGCAGGAACAACTAAAAGATATAAATACTCCAGGTGGTACTCGCATGGGCGAAAATCCACCCGTGGTCTTTTCGACAACATTCGGGGCCCCAACCGACATACTTATACCCCCCGCCTGTACAGGCGTTGACCTTCGAGTTGCGAAAAGGTTTGCTTCCGAAGATTCCTGCAGCTCTATCTCCGACACGTTCGGTAGACTGGGCTGGAAAAATGGAGAAAGTGGCGGAGAGGTTCAACCTGATACGCTTAATCTTCAGACCAATAGACAGACAGCCGATAGGTGCGATGCTGCCGACTAAGCCTGTGAAACCGAACAGGTGAAATGGGCCACAGAGGCGGCGTCCACTGGTCAGCGTCCATCTAAGAGCCAGCGAAAGAGGAAAAGGAGAAAGGCTGCTATCGTGCGGCGCAAAGAAACTGCACCGCCAGTTGAAGGCGCAAGCGCTGAGAACTGCCCTTCCCCGGCGGCGACTGCAAAGAGATGCAAGTTGGCAGAGGTTACCTCAACCGAAACCAGCCAGCTGACTGAAACCAACGCTGCCTCCCCTTCCAATAGCTCGAACAGGAAAAAAACGGAGGAAGAAGGCCTCAAGCACTCCTGTCGGTGGAACTGCGCGCGCACCTTCTGAGGGCACGCAGAACACTTCCTGCTGATGTATTTGCAATGATTGGATTTACTCAGATTAACCTTCAACACTCCAAGGCTGCTACTGCACTCATCAGTAAGAAGCTTTCCGTTTTGAACACAAAAGCCCACATAACATCTATACAGGGGCCATGGATGTGGAAAAATCGCATCTGTGGCCTTGGAGGTGTCCGTGGCACCACGATACTCTGTGACGAGCTGTCCGAGAGACCAAGGGCTTATCTCGCTGTGTCGACCCTTCTCTCAGTGACCAAGCTTGGACAATTTTGTGGCCAAGATTTGGTTGCTGCTGCCATTAGGTACGAAACGAATGGAGATTGGAAGACCTTCGTCGTGGCGTCAGCTTATCTCCCCTATGATTCAGTAGTGCCTCCACCACCAAGGGCAATGGCTGAACTCATAGACTATTGCGACACCAGGAAGATGGTCCTAGTTATATGCTGCGATGCCAATGCTCAAAACACTGTTTGGGGCAGTAGCAAATGCAACATGCGAGGAAACCATCTCCTTGATTTCATTCTATCATCTGATCTTACTATCAACAATGTTGGCTCGCAACCAACTTTTGTGACGTCAAGAAGACAGAAGGTGATCGACCTGACTTTATCAAATAGATACTTTAAGGCGATTACCAACTGGAGGGTCTCTTCGGAGGCATCCCTCTCAGATCATAGATATATCGAATTCCAAATCGAATGCGAAGCAATAACTGTGCAGGAGAGGAGGAATCCAAGAAAAACCAACTGGATACGCTTCAGGGAGGAAATGGAAAAAACTCTCAAAACTCCAACCAAATTCAGGACGAGACAAAAGGTAGAGGATGCTGTTCAAAACCTGAATAGTGGCATTACTAGCTGTTTCGAACTGACGTGCCCAGTAAGTAAACCCCCTGGCAGAACGCCGGTTCTCTGGTGGAGCTCGGAACTGCAAAGAATCCGAATTGAAGCTAGAAAGCTTCTAAATAGGTCACTCAAGACTGATTTGGAGACAGACTGGAATCTCTACCGATCGAAGCAGAAGGAATATAAGAGGCTAATTCGGATATCGAAAAGTGCTTCTTATAGGAATTTCTGCGAAAAGATTGAAACACTGGGTGAATCTAGTAGGTTGGTTAAAGTTCTGAAAAAGGGCAAACCAGCCAAACCGGACTCACTTAGAAAACTTGATGGCACCTTCATTGAGACGAAAGCGGAAACTCTTAGTTATCTGCTGGAGTCTCACTTTCCGGGTAACCAGATTACAATTGGTTCACAACCAGCCCCGAATACCGAGACTATGAGTGAGCCAAGACAAACAACTCGGCGTAGCTGGTATATTGCGAAGGCCGTGGTGACGGACGTGGCCATTAAATATGCTTTTGCGTCTTTTGACGGCTTCAAGTCACCTGGTACGGACGGAATATATCCAGCCATGCTGCAACAAACCAGTTGCTACCGATTATGAAGAAAATCTTCATCGCTGTCCTAGCACTGGCATACATTCCAACACCCTGGCGTACAGTTAGAGTGGCATTTATACCTAAAATTGGCAGAAGTGACTACTCACTCGCCAAGAGCTTCAGACCAATCAGTCTGACTTCCTTCTTGCTGAAAAGCATGGAAAGGCTAGTCGAACTACACGTGCGCAAAACTGCTTTGCGATTGCACCCACTATCTCAGATGCAACGCGAAAATCCTGCGAGACTGCGCTCTAAAATCTAGTTGGTAGCATTGAGGGCGCGCTTGATATGAAAGAATACGCGATGGGCATTTTCATCGATATTGAGGGTGCTTTTGACAATGCGACTTTTGATAGCATGTGCGGCTCCGCCAGACAACACGGCGTAGATGAACCATTGGTGTTGTGGATTAAAGCAATGCTAATGAATAGAACGTTGGTTGCGGATGCGGATTGTGGCCGCTATGTTATGGCGGGGGTAAACAGAGGCTGCCCGCATGGCGGCGTCCTGTCTCCACTGCTGTGGTGTATGCTGGTCGACTCTCTGTTGAACGCACTCAACAGTTCTAATATTGACGCTCAGGCGTACGCGGATGAAGTTGCCGTGCTTTCTGTTGGATCATGCCTAGCGACTGTATGCGCCAAGGCGCAGGCAGCCCTTGACGTGATCGACGAATGGTGCACTAGGAATGGGCACTGGGTCAATCCTCTTAAAACTGAGATTGTTCTCTTTACGAGAAGGAGGAAGCTGGTCGGGTTGACTCAGCCATTGCTAAAAGGCGTCACAATCCCACTCTCCAATGAAGCAAAGTATCTTGGAGTCATCCTGGATAGCAAACTTCTTTGGTTGATCGGAAGGAGGCAGAAAGCTGATCTCATATTGGGGTGCGATGCTAACGCTCATCACACCGTATGGGGCAGCACAGACATCAATAACAGAGGTGAGTCACTTTTTGAATATCTCTTACGTACTAACCTCATTGTTTGTAACTCAGGTAATGAACCCACCTTCATTACCAAAAATCGACAAGAAGTCCTTGACATCACTCTTGTCTCCGATACCATCAACGACATGATTACGGGCTGGAAGGTTTCGGCTGATCACTCTTTTCCGGATCACCGCTATCTTCTTTTCAACCTCAGCGTTGAGCCTCCATGTCAACCCATTTTCCGAAATCCTCGGAAAACCAATTGGCCCTTATACAGAGACACATTACATAATCGTATTAAATCTGTACACTTAAGTCCACCCTGCGACTCCAATGAGCTCGACAATAAAGTCGATGAACTCACCCTGGCCCTTAACGAAGCAATGGCGGCATCCTGCCCGCTCGTACAACCCAGGGGTAAGAAGAAGCCTCACTGGTGGACCCCTGAGCTAGGACCACTCAGAAAGGAGTGCAGAAGACTCTTCAATCTTGCTAAAAGCTCAAAATCAATAACCGATTGGGACTCCTATAAGGAATCCCTCATACTATACAAAAAAGAACTAAGGAAAGGCAAAAGATCCTCATGGAGACTCTTCTGTGGCAAAATAGAAGAATCATCTGAGGCATCAAGGCTAAGAAAAATCCTCTCTTGTAATCCAATTATGCCTAGCCGCCTTAAGAAGGCAGACGGCTCTTGGACGACATCTAGCGAGGAATCGCTCAATCTGCTACTTGACACTCATTTCCCAGGCAGCTCTAATATTACCGGCAATTTACGCCCTAGCAGGTCATTTGCACAGGTAACTTACTCTCACGGTCTGATTACTAGGGAAAAGCTGACTTGGGCGCTACATAGCTTCAAACCCTTCAAGTCTGCAGGACCAGACGGCATAATACCTGCCGAACTACAAATGTCAGCGGATATCATCCTGCCTGTGCTGGAGATGATCCTGAAAAGCTGTCTAGACCTGGATCATATTCCCCGGGCTTGGAGAGAAGTTAAAGTGGTTTTCATACCCACGGCTGGCAAATATTCCCACGTCAGTGCAAAGGACCTCAGACCCATTAGTCTATCTTCATTCCTCCTCAAAACGCTGGAGCGATTGATTGATATCCATCTTCGCACGAACATAAATCCGCAATTATTGTCTGCGGCTCAGCATGCATACTGTAAGGGAAAGTCGGTGGAAACCGCTCTTCACTCCTTAGTACGCACTATCGAATACTCTCTTCATCACAAAGAGTATACCATGGTGGCTTTCCTTGAAATAAAAGGCGCCTTTAACAACGTTAACACATCTGCAATCGCAAATGCACTGACAGAACTGAAGGTGGATAGCTCGCTTGGTGAATTGATTAATCTACTGCTTGAAAGTCGGATTATTAATTCAAAACTGGCCGTTACATCTGCTAGGAGGTCTGTCAGTAGAGGCACGCCACAAGGCGGTGTTCTTTCTCCCCTTCTCTGGAATTTGGTGGTGAATAAACTACTGATAAACCTGGAAGGGGAGGGCTGCAGGGTGATTGCCTATGCGGATGACGTTGCTATAGCCGTCTCAGGAAAACACCTCAATACCATAAAGGAACTCCTGCAAAACGCTCTTAACAAGCTAACGAGATGGGCTAATCGGTGTGGACTGGGCGTTAACCCCCACAAAACCGAGTTGGTCCTCTTTTCCAGGAAATATAAAATCCCACATATTGACCCTCCCTCTATTAGCGGTACAAGCTTAACCTTCTCTGAGGAAGCAAAATTTTTGGGTCTAATCTTCGATAGGAAGTTAAGTTGGAAACCCAATATACAAGAAAGAGTCAAGAAAGCTACAGTAGCACTTTTCTCTTTCAAAAAAGCCATTGGCAATAAGTGGGGTATACAACCCCGTATTACGCATTGGCTATATACAGCGGTGGTTAGACCAATTCTTACTTACGGGGTGGTCGTCTGGTGGACTGCCCTGGATAAAGCTTTAAACCGCGACAAACTGGGCAAAGTCCAGCGATCAGCGTGTCTGTGCATTAGCGGAGCACTCCGTACAACCCCCTCCGCTGCACTGGACATTCTGTTACACCTGATACCCCTTGACATTTTCAGCATGCAAACAGCGGCTTGTTCCGCTGTCCGCTTAAAAGCTACCTCACAGTGGACCAACAAGAAGATTGGCCACTCCATCATTTTGGACTCCTTTAAGTCTCTACCCAGAAACATAGACTACACCATACCCCATCTGCAGTTCAGAAAAAACTTCCAAATCACCATTCCTTCCAGATCATTCTGGGATGATGATGCATTTGCGGAAGATAAATCGATCCACTTCTACACCGACGGATCTAAAACCAGCGATGGGGTAGGTGGGGGCGTTTTCTCAGAAAAGCTAAATCGTAGCCTCTCTTTCCGTCTTCCAGATTATTGTAGCGTGTTCCAGGCGGAAATTTTAGCGATAAAAGAAGCCCTGTCGTGGCTAAAGAGGAATGTGATATCCTCAAAGAATATCCGTATCTTCTCGGATAGTGAGATGGCAGAGCAGTTCAACATTCACCTCTGTTGGGTGCCGGGACATAGAGACATTCCAGTTAACTGTAAGGCAGACGATCTCGCCAAAAAAGGAACCACTTTACCTCTTTTACCTGATAAAGGTTCTTTAGGAATACCAATCGCTACATGCAAACTCTTGCTCAAGCTATCAGCAATCGAGAGAACAAACCTTAGGTGGACATGCAGCAATACTTGTCTAGCGACTAAGCGAATCTGGCCAAAGCTGGATCTGCGACGCTCTAAGTGTCTAATCTCATTAAACCGACTGCATATTAGCTCGACCATAGGTGTTATCATAGGACACTGCTTAATAGGCAGGCACGCCTCCAGACTTGGCGGGCACTCAAACGACTTCTGCAGAAGCTGCATGGACGAGGAGGAGGAGGAGGAGACTGTACTTCACCTTCTCTGCACATGCCCTGCACTCTCCCACAAAAGAAATCTCCATCTAGGGGACTTCTTGTTTAACGACACAAACGACTTAGCCAACACTGGCGTCAGAAGTCTTTCGCGCTTCATAAGAAGCTCCCATTGGTTCAACGAGCAGTGAGGGAATCCCCAGATCTGTGTGGTACCACAATGGACCTAATCTTGGTCTAAGTGTGTCGGCCTTAGCTGACAGCCACGTCAACCTAACCAAACCTAACCTTGGTCCAAACATGTCGAGCTGAAGACTGCCAAGGCGCTGTCTGTTTTCTGGCAGTGCAAAGGCATTTTCGGCAAGCCATGCGGCTTATCACCGATATGAGTCCTATGGATTTATACGGCTATGATAAGACCGTTTATAGCATACGTTGTTTGGTGGAATAAGCTTTTACGTAAATACGTTACTGCTGCTTTTGCCAAACTACAAAGGCAGGTATGTCTCCGCTGCACGGGGGCCTTCCCCAGCACGCCTGGCTTCGGCCTAGATGCACTATTGAACCTCCCACCCCTTGATGTTTACATCATGGGCTGTACAATCAAAGCTATCTCACGTCTAAGAAGAGGTGGTTTTTGGTATAATTCGCACTGGAATTTTGATGAACTTGCGCAACGGATGTCCTTCGACTCCTGTCTTATGGATATGCCGTCTGATGCGATGACACCGGAACTTCGGCTAAAGCGTAACTACGAGGTCGGCTTTTCTCGCGTTCAGGACTGGCTCTGGCCGGACACTGCACCTGGAAGGGAATGCAGTCAAATCTTCACGGATGGCTCCAAAACCGATCAAGGATCTTATGCTGGTGTCTTCGTGGAGAGCGAAAACGTTAGACTTCTTCTTCCGTTGGGCAAATATGCGTCAGTCTTCCAAACAGAGACTTATGCTATCCTAATGGCCATGGACTATGTTATGAGGAACAGGTGGAGGGGGCGAAGTATCTGCGTCTGTAGCGACAGTCAGGCTGCGCTTAAGGCCTTACCCAAACCCTTAACTACCTCCAAAATAGTACGTGAATGCACGATATCTCTGAATTCGGTCGGAAGGCTGAATTCACTTAAACTTGTCTGGGTCCCGGGTCATAACGGGATCACGGGAAATGAGATCTCCGATGAACTTGCTAGACAAGGCTCAGAGGGGGACTTCTCAGGACCTAAACCAGCGATCTGTCTGCCTGCGTCCTCGGTCAGGGCTTCCATTGACGGTTGGATTTCCTATGAACACAATCGCCGTTGGCATGACTCTCAAGGGTGCAGACATACTAAGCAAATGCTCCCCGACGTCTGTGGGAAATCCGCGGCATTCTTGTTGTCTCTCAACAGAAAAGACTGCAGACAGATTACTGGCGTTCTTACGGGACACTACGCTTTTGCCAAACACCTTACGGTGCTAGGCCTAAGCGACACTACCAACTGCGAAGCCTGTGGAGAAAGCTTATGACTAAAGGAAATAACATAAGTATAACATGTTGTTTGGTAAATGCAAAACGTGTTTGCAGAGAGAAGTGCGCCTTTTTGTACGGTACCGGTAAGTCCAGTGGTAGCTACTGCTTGGGATAGCTCTCGCTGTATATTATTGACCTGTAACGTGGAAAGAATAGGTAAATGAAAACACCGACAACTTTTTATTTTGGGAAAAAGAGCTCCGCTCTGAAAAAACCCATGTTTATTACTCGCTTGCTTTATGTGGACTGAATACAAAAGAGAGGTACAGCCGTACGCGCAGTAGCACGACAATACCCTTTTCTATGTATTGGTATATAATTACATGTGAGTGATTTGGTGTGAGAAACTCGTATGTCAATACGATACAGTGCCACCAAAAACGGAATGTTTTCCTTTAGGCCTCCTTCCTTCTGCTCTGTTCACTGGTACCGCTGCTGTCGTCCGTTTCTGGCGGCTGGCTGCGCTAGGTGGCCACTTCTGGCTGCTCGCTGTGATGCTCTCTTGCTGCTGGCTACGCTGTGTAGTCACTGCTGATTGCGCTGCATGATCGCTGGTGGCTACGCTCTATGATCGCTGCTAACTACGCTGTATGATCGCTGATAACTACGCTGTATGGTCGCTGATAACTACGCTGTATGATCGCTGATAACTACGCTGTATGATCGCTGATAACCACGCTGTATGATCGCTGATAACTACGCTGTATGATCGCTGATAACTACGCTGTACGATCGCTGATAACTACGCTGTATGATCGCTGATAACTACGCTGTATGATCGCTGATAACCACGCTGTATGATCGCTGATAACTACGCTGTACGATCGCTGATAACTACGCTGTACGATCGCTGATAGTTACGCTGTACGATCGCTGATAACTACGCTGTATGATCGCTGTCAACTGGTAATATACAAATCTTCTGTACAGGCCTCGCTAGCTGTCCTGTCTCAGTTTGTATCACGACTGACCGGACTAAACCGTCCTTACTCGTGATTAGCTGGCAGACTCGTCCCATAGACCATTGCGCTCGCGGAAAATTCTCGCTTTTAATCAAAACTAGTTGCCCTACCCTCAAACCTTCCTTTTCCGTTCTCCACTTCTTTCGCTCTTGCAACGTCACAAGGTATTCCTCACGCCATCTTGTCCAAAAATGCTGCAACATCGTTTGCCGTTCCTTTAGCATTTTAACCGCTTTCGTATTTGCTGGCTCCATAGTCGCTATCGGTGGTGGCAGCACTATTGGCTCGCCTACCAAGAAATGCGCTGGCGTTACCGCTTGCATGTCCGCTGGATCATCACTTAATGGGTCTAGTGAGCATGAATTTAATATGCCCTCTATACTGATGATTAGTGTTAGGAATTGCTCGCACTCTAACACTCGCTGCCAACTATTCGCTTCAAATGATGTTTCATTGATTTGACCGCTGCTTCGTATATGCCGCCTTGGTGTGGGGCAGCTGGCACCATAAACCTCCATTCAGTTTCCTTTAGACTCAGACGATTAAATACATCGTTCGCTTTCCATTCAGTAAACGCTCGCTTGATCTCCTTGGCAGCACGTACAAAAGATGTGCCGTTATTGCTGTACATTCGCTCGCATTTGCCACGCCTGCTGATGAATCGTTCATATCAAGCGATGAAGGACATCGATGTCAGATCTCTGACAACATCGATGTGTACCGCTCTTGTTTTGAGGCAAACAAAAATCGCTACCCAAGATTTTCTTCTGGCAATCTGCCGACCCTCTCTGTCCAACACCTTGACTGTAAATGGTCCCGCATAATCGACACCAGTGTTTAGAAACGCTTTTCCCGCTTGTACTCTGTCCGCTGGCAGATCTCACATCATCTGCTGTTCGAATCGGTAATTATATCGTGCACAAATTACACATTTATGCAAATAACTCCTTAGCTTGCTTCGCAGTTTCGGCATCCAATATTGCTGGCGGATGAACTGCATCATTACCTGCACTCCACCATGTTTGGTTATTCGATGCGCTTGCTCCATGAGTAGCCATGCCAATCGCGATCTATTAGGAATTATCGCGGGATGACGCATCTTGTACTCTCCGCTCGCTCTATGTAGTCTCCCACCAACACGTAGGATACCCTCGCTGTCGAACACGGGTCTAAGAGACTCGATTTTGCTGGCTTCTGGTAGCTGTCCGTTCTCAAGATGAGACGAAAGTTCTTTCCCATAGCTTTCCTCTTGCTCCTTCCGAATCAAATACTGCATAGCAGATACTCTTTCCTGCACTCGCAGTGCCACCGAGGCATCCTCACCCCTTCGCTGTCTTTTCGATCGCCGCTGTCCTCTTGCTTGCCGCTTTGCTTTCAGCGCATTCACAAATCGAAATACGTATCCGAGAATGCTTAACGCCCTTTCCAGCTTGCTCGTATATTATGCTATCGCCACTGTTTTTTTTTTTTTTTTTTTTTTTATAATTTGCTTACGCTAAAGGGATTTTTTTCTGTTGTTACAGTACCCTTATAATGCTAAGAACACAGTGTTGCTTGCTGTTCTGGCATCCAGATGCCAATGCTGTCCATAAACTTTGTCACTATGCATGCATGCATCTCTCCATCGCATGCTGCTGCTGGCTCACTCTGCTCTACTGGCCCGGCTGGCCATTCGCTTTCCTTCTTAGTTAACCATGCTGGCCCGTGTAACCACAACTCGTTGTCACACAATTCTGCTGGCAGCACTCCACGACTCAACAAGTCCGCTGGATTGTCCTTTGTGCCGACGTGCCGCCATTTAGTCACATCGGTATTTGTTTGTATCGCTGCTACACGATTCGCTACATATGTCTTCAAAGTGCGCGGAAGTTTTTGCATCCAATGCATTGTGACCATAGAGTCAGTCCAGAGTACATAGTCCGCCGCTGTCCATTCCATAGCTGTCAGTAGCTCCACCATCAGTCTGCTTAATAACTCGGCTGCTGCCAGCTCCAGACGTGGTATTGTCACTGTTTTGAGTGGTGCAACTCGTGTTTTTGCTGCCACTAGCTTGCTCGTAGCCTATCCGTTTGCTTGCTCTACCCTTACATATATTACTGCACCATACGCAGTCGTGGACGCATCTGAAAACCCATGAATCTGGATTTTCCCCTTTCCGCCAGTGCCTAACCATCTGTCTATTCGAAATCGTTCCTGTTGCCGAATCCCTCTCCAATAAGCTATCCATCCATATTGTATTTCGTCTGGCACCTCCTGGTCCCAATCAAGACTTAACCTCCACATATCCTGAATTAGGATCTTCCCCAGCACTGTTTCTGGCGCTACATATCCATTAGTTTTAATTCAGCTTAATACAAGCTTTAGGTCTTAAAAACTAATTACACTAAGACTTACAGCTAGGGCTTAAAAACTAATACTTAAAACTAATTAGGTGGATGGTGAGGGGTGGAGGAGGGTAGATTTTAGGGAGGAAGTGCAGTGATTAAAATCAAAGAGGAGGTGGTTAGAATTGACCTTCTGCATCATACGGGATATCGGCTCGTTCAAGCCGTACGACGTGCGACGGGTGGGAAGATAGAAAAGAGGAGGGGATCTTAAATTCCGCGGATTAGTGTTAAAGGTAATGTAGTTCAAAAGATAGGAACAATCAACGGAGCCAGTGAGAAGACGATGTATAAACAGAATGTCAGCCACATCTCCTCTTTTTTCAAGGGTCTGAAGGTTTATTAAATTAAGGCGTTCGTGATATGGTGGAAGGATAAGGTGATTATTCCACGGGATCCCACGAAGAGCAAAATGGAGAAACCGACGTTGAATGCTTTCGATTCTTGTAATGTGGACCCGGTAATATGGTGCCCACACTTGGCTAGCGTACTCTAGGAGAGGGCGGACGTAGGTAATGTAAAGGGATTTTGTCACGTAGGGATTGGTAAATTCTTTAGACCACCGTTTAACGAAACCAAGGGCTGAGTTAGCTTTATTGATTATCTCGTCAATATGTGACCGAAAGTTAAGCTCTCTGTCACACAGAACACCTAGGTCGCGAATGGTTAGAACGGTAACAATGGGTTGGTTGTTCAAAAAGTAACGTCTTGGGGGAGACTGAATCCGTTTATGTGAAAAAGTAAGAAATTCACATTTAGCAATATTCAGCTCCATAAAGTTTTTTTGACACCAGACCGAAAAACTATTGAGGTCTTGTTGAAGAATATCAGAGTCGTGTGGAGAAGAAATGATTATGAAGAATTTAGCGTCATCGGCATAGAGGGAGATGGAGGAGAACTTAATGACGTTGTCAATATCATTTATAGCCAGAATAAAAATCAAAGGTCCAAGGTGGCTACCTTGGGGAACACCAGAGGTGGCTTTAAAAGGCAAAGAGAGAACAGAGCGAAAACGAACATTATAAGATCGGTTCTCAAGGTAAGAAGAAAACCAATTCAATAGTGGGGGATCGAAACCAAGGAAGGAGAGTTTGAAAAGAATCAAATGATGAGATATTTTGTCAAAGGCCTTACTGAAGTCAGTAGCGATTAAATCCACTTCATTGCCACTTTCTAAAGCAGAAAGTGTAACGGAGACAAAGTCAACCAGGTTGGTGGTTGTAGATCTACCTTTGAGGAAACCGTGCTGAAGGGGGGAGATAAGAGACTTGCACTGAAAGGATAATGAATCGTACATCATACTTTCGAAAACCTTGGGTAAATGCGACAGCTTGGCAATATGTCGATAGTTAGATACGTCATTCTTTGGCCCTTTTTTGTGAACAGGTGAAATGAAGGACGTTTTCCAGATTTTAGGAAATTTCCCAAGAGATAAGGAATGTTTAAAGAGATTGGCAATGAAAGGTGAAAGAATCGCAGAACACTTTTTGAGAAGAATGGCTGGAAGGCCGTCTGGGCCGGGTACGAGTTCATCATTGAGATGAAGAAGTCTGTCGCACACCATGGAATGGTCAAAGGCGGGTAAAATTAATGGGCCAACGGTATAGTTTTTCAGATAACTGAAGTAAGAGTGATCCGGTTCAGGGCAGGCGTCAGTGAAGGACTGCTTGAACACGGTAGCAAAAGAGTTTGCGATTACAAATGGGTCCGTTAAGGACTCGCCTTCAAACAAGAGTGAGGAGGGATATCCATCAGATTTCCTTTTATAATTAACAAAATGAAAAAAATTCCGTGGGTCCTTGATGAGGTTAGCTTGAGCATCAGAAAGATAGCGTTGATAGAGACAGTGAAAAAGGTTAGAGAACTGTAAGTACGAACCGAGATAATTCGAATAATTTGTAGTAGTTCTGGTTAGAAGATAGATCGCCCATAGTTTGTTACGTGTATTACGAAGTGAACGCAGTTTCCTATTATAGCATGGAGGGGAAGATGGTGAGATTTTATGGCGCGAATAAGGAACGAATAAGGAAATGCATTTAAAGATTTCATCATAAAAACGGGTGGCAGCTTCATCAACGGATAAGTTCGAGAAGTTGAGTTCGATTCTGCTCAGAAAGTCATTGATCTTTCGGAAGTTAGCTTTGTGGAAGTCGTAGGAGTTCAGGTTAGTTGGAGGCAGGGATTGGGAAGAGGGGTGATAAAAGAAAGAAAGGAGCAGAGGAGGGTGGTAAGCGTCAATAGTAGAAAGGTGTAAAGAACTTTCAATGGTTGAGGAGTTTACAGGGTCAGTTGTGAAAACAAGATCCAACTGTCGTCCCATATAATTTTTAACACCACTGACTTGACAAAGACCAGAATCGGTTACGCGATCGACAAAAAGGCATTCCTTACCAGATATCGGGTTTATTGGGACGAAGAAAGATTGATCTTCCGATAAGCTCCACTGTAGATTAGGGAGATTAAAATCGCCAAAAATTATGATTTCATCGTTTGGCTTACAAGTATCAAGTAAATGGTCGATGGCATCCACGACGAGTTGGTAGGATTCGATGGGTTGAGACGGACGTATGTAGAAGCACATTACGTAGAGAGTAACGAGCGAGATTTTTACTACAACAAAATCTAGAAGAGGGGAGGTTGATGTTGAGATGATGGAAGAGTTCAAGCTGTTATGAACTGCAATGAGAACGCCACGGCAGGGAGGTATGTCTAGAAGACAAGTGACGTTATCATAACGAAAGACGTTGAAAGATGCTGGAAACAACTCTTGGTTTAAGATATTCGGGGAAAGATTAGTTTCGGTAAGAACATAAACATCAAAAGGAGGAGTGTGAGTACGACGGAAAACTGCGTGAGTTTTGGTGCGTAGTCCTCTTACGTTTTGATAGTAGAAGGATAGAGGCAATTTCAGATCTGAGGCGGCCAAAGGTGATTTAGGGACAAAAAAATTATTGTGATCAACTCGGTTACCTTGAAGATATGAGATACGTTTGGAGTTAATATGAGAAGCAGAAGCAGATAGATCCTTAGCCACATTAATAGAGGACATGTTAAAGCTTTCATGGAAGCGGGTGTAAATATCACGGAGTGCAGTGGGATCAGTTGGGAGGCCTTCTTTCTGAATTGAGATTTGAATATTCGTCTTGGTCTTTCCGTCAATGCAGATTGATTCAGGCTTGTCGTGCAAGTAGGCAAGGTATAGGCGAACGTTTTCAAAGAGTCTGTGATCTCGAAGCCGAGCCATAACGTAACGGCCGTCGAGGTCATTGTTCGAGGACGTAGTGCTAACAAAGGATTGAGAACATGGGAGTGAACGAAATTCGGGTAATTGGAGGAAGTTGTAGCAGAAGTTGAAGTATGTCTCGAAGGGTCGTATAACTGAGCTACACAACTCAGTATCTTTCGCTTGCTGATTTCTCCTGCTATTTCTGGTGTCTTGACTACGAATGTGAATTGATCAGAATCAATCAACCACTGTAGACCCAAGACAGTCGCTCGCTCTTCTTTCTCGAAAACCATCGTTCTCTCGCTGTCTGTGCTGAACTTGTTCGCTAACCATTCGGTGTTCGATTTCCATTTTCTTAACTCGAAACCAGCTGTCCTTAATACACTATCAACTTCACTGGCTGTCGTAAACGCTTGCTGCTCGCTGTCGCTGCCTGACACACAGTCATCCATATATAGGTCATTCTGTATTATTTTCGCTGCATCCGGAAATGATTCGCTTGCATCCCTTGCACACTGTATGACGGCCCGCACAGCATTGTACGCTGACGATGTCATACCATAGGTGACTACTGTCAACCAATATTCTTGTAGCTTTTCCTTTGGCGACTCACGCCAAAATATTCTTTGCAGATCCCATTGATGGGCTGCCACTCGTACTTGCCTGAACATCATCTTGATATCGGCGCTGAACGCTATCCGATGCCGTCTGAAACGCACCACTATCTCCGGCAGATCTCGCTGTAACTTTTCCCCAAGCTGTTGCACCTCGTTTAGCGAGATTCCATTGTCCGTTTGACAACTGAAATCAAAAACCACTCGGAATTTCTTTGTCACACAATGATGCGGAACATAGTACGCTCGGTCGTTGGCTCTCGGCTGTCGATTCGCTTTCGTCATGTGTCCGCATGACTCATACTCTCGCATGAAGCCCACGTATTTCTCCTTTAATACAGGATCTCTCTCCAGCTTTCGCTCAAGATACATAAATCTTCTTAACGCTATCTCTCTCGAACTTCCAATTCCGCTGGCGTTTGGTTTTAGTGGAATTGTGACCACAAACCGACCCTCCTCGTCTCGCTTCACTGTACGAATGAAGTTGTCTTCAACTTCCTGCTCTTCCATCGTTCTGGTTGGGTGCGAAGTAATCTGGTCCATCTCCCAGAGTCGTCTCACCATGCTGTCCAAGCTGTCCATGTCACTGCACCTTGCAACCGACATAACATCCCCTGTTTCGCTGTTCAGGTTCATCGGATGAGACCCAAAAATCACTGTTCCAAACGCTGTATTTATCATCACCACATCTCCGATGCTTCTTGGGATTGAGCTGGCTAACATCTTTACGAAGAATCCGACGCCTAATAGTATGTCAAATGGAGCTCTTCTAAAGTAATCTGGATCTGCCAGTGGAACCTTGGATGTTCCCGCTATCGGCTGTACGGTTGCTTACGGAGTATAGACTGTCCAGCTGTGCTCTTTTGGTAGAATCCAAAATTCATCGCTGATGCATGCGTTGGTGTCGAACCAAGGTATTACACACACCGTCGCTCGCTTTCGTAGTGTAATAGGATTCCCATCAATCCCTATCACCTTTTTCGCTGCCGAAGCTGGCCCAATATTGCAGACTTCGATTGACATTTCAACTGTCACTGTGAAGTGTAATAAAAGTGTAAGCTCCTAATCAGTTTTTCAAATTCTGCACAGTTTTTAGTTAAATTTAAAAGAAAACTTGCTCACCAAAAAAAAAAAAAATCTCACCTGCATTTCCAAGGTAGGAAGTATTTTAAGTCTAAAAAATTTGCAAAATTCAACTTTCGCTAAAAGTAAACGGGATCCCTCTATGAACGGCAACAAAAGAACAATAACTGACACTTCACCAGAGCCTAATTACACTAACAAGAAGCATAGCTCATATCCACAACACAAGATGGCAGTCGGAGATATGTCTATAGCCGAATTTAAAAATCTCCGCAGTGACTTGATCGCAGACCAAATAAAAGATTTGGCAACTAAACACGATTTTGCATCTCTAACTATCGAGTTGGATGCTTTACGTACGGCCAACTCACAACTGTGCCAAAAACTAAATGCCATGACGGAGCGGTGTGAGCTCCTAGAGTCTCAAATTGAAATTATCTCGCGGAAAACAAATGAAAACTGTATGGTGGTACACCTTCCTCTAGACAGAGAAACCGACGGAGTTGAAGTAGCCAAACAAACTTGCCGTGGGCTTCTCAAGTTACAAGAAGGTGAAGATATTCACTTTAAAAAGGCACGGATAATAAAAAACACTCACGCACAGAGGAGCACTGTCTTTTTAGAATTGTCTGCCGCTTATCAACTCAAAGGTACTGCCATTAGTATTTCCCGAGAGCAGACACTATTGTACCGGCAAAAAAAGCAGACACTATTCGAAATCAAAAACAAACAGTCTGAAATTAATCCCGAAGCAAAAATTACAATTAAAGGCGACAAAATGCAAATAAACAACAAAATTTTTGTATACAAGTTCGCGCGTGGTCTGGTTGTCAACTCTCCGGCGGAGCTGCATTTTGTCAACAACTAGTTTGGTGACATTTCACGTGATTATTTTGACTGCAGCGAGGGAGTGAAGTTAGCTGCGGCTGATAAGCAAGCACCATCGGTCTCTCAACTGACGTCACTTGCTCGCGAATCTTCGCATATTCTTAAGTCGATAACACAATAGGAAAATAATGTTGTATGCCAAATTTCTTTCGTGCGCGGCTGTGTGGGATGTGTCGAACCTGTCCGAATGGTTTGAGACATCTGCAGGCGTCCCTCAAGGCTGCATATTAAGCCCAATTTTATTCGCGTTGTACATTGATGCAATATCTGATATTCTTCCGGGTGGCGTTAATTTTGCGGGAAATCACATAAAAGTACTTCTGTACGCTGATGACCTAGTGTTACTAGCGGAAAATCCTTCTTCTTTGCAACTGCAAATTAATAGATTGCAAACCTACTGTAAAACTTGGGATCTCCATATCAACGCCGCAAAAACCAAGGTCATGGTATTTGAGAACCGGCAGAGAAGACGTCCTGGGGTAGGAATTTGGCGCCTTAACAACGAACAAATTGAGGTAGTTCATGAGTTCAAGTACCTGGGTGTTTTGTTGTCGTATAATCTAAACTTTAACAAGCATGCCAGAGAAAAAAGTATTGAAGCCAAACTGGCACTCAACATGATGTGGCCGAAGTTCTTCGCCAATCAAAACATTGACCTTTCTTCGAAGTATCAAGTGTTTAACGCCACAGTTAATACTTGTATGCGCTATGGTGTGCAGGTCTTTGGTGTGAGCCCCCTCGAAGAATTTGAGGCAGTCCAAAGATTCTTTTTCAAGCGTCTATTCTGGCTACCAAATACGACTCCGACCTACGCTATTCACGTAGAGTCAGGTTTTCCTCCCATCTACGTGCGAAACTTGAAAGCTCATTCTGATTATTTAACCAGAGTGGTAATGAGAAGCGGGAATAATCTTTCCAAGACTATCTTAATAAGATTGCTACAAACCAATGCTTCTACATTTAAGGATTGGAACCAGCTAGCGATATCTCTCGAACTGAATGTCTCCTTTACTTTAACTAATGTTAACGACTGGCAAAGGCTTTTTGCAATGATCATTGCTAAAGTGGATGACAAATTATACGATCAGCACCTAATTAGAGCATCTTCCTCAGCTTCAAGGTTAATCTATAGGAACCTAAACCATCATTTGCTATCTCACGAAAGTTATTTCAATATAAATTTTTCATCGAAAGTTATAAGCACCATTTTTAGAGCGAGAGCAGAATTAATAAATTTGAATTTCATGCCACACAGAACAGATCTTGAGGAAACGTGTAATCTATTCATGAGAGTGCCTGAAAATATTCACCACTTCATTGCGGAATGCCCTATTTTACAAGAGATTCGTCGACTATACTTCCGAGTAAGCAATCTGTCCGTAAATGGTCTGTACTGATATACTAAACGGAGCTAGGGGTGGCTTGTTTTGTACAAATACTGCAATCATGCTCTGTTATATCGTAATAGCTTTTAAAAGTCCAAGCTACGAGTACAAGCAACTTTTGCCGTTCTTCTTAAGTTATTGCTTTAATAATCCAAAATTTTTCTTTTATTTTTCAAATCATTTAAAATTGCAAATTATTTTTTTTTTTTGTGTTCTAAATCACTTCAAAATTATAAATCTTTATGTTGCAAATCATCAAAATTGTTGTAGACCCCCTCGCTGATCCATTCCATTCCTTTAATCTAGTTTTATACTTAGATACTGATGTACAAATTGCATTTATTTTTTTATTTATTTGTTTTATTTTATATAAATATATTTTTTTTTTTTTTCATCTTTTCTGTCGACTAATTGTTAAAGACATAACGAATTAATCTTTTATGCTTAAACCCTAAATATTGTGTTGTAAATAAGTATTTCTTTCTTTTTCAATTTTCCTTTTTAATTTAACTTCTATGTAATAATTTCTTTAATATCTATGAAATGTCATTTCCGGCAGACGGCTATTTCTGCCATGCTCGTGTTCTCAAACACAAACTATTATACATATATTTCATGAAATAAAGAATCTAATCTATCTATCTATCTATTGCAGACTTGTAAAACGCTGTGCAACATTAGATTTGGTTGCGCTCCTGAGTCCAACAGTGCTCGGACTGGATTGGAGAGGACACCACATGATCGTATTCTCACGACCACGGTTGGCATCAATGCTGTCGTAGGCTGTCCTATAGACTGACTAAAAGAATTCAGATAAGTGGCAAATAAATTTGTGTTTATTTTATTTTTCGGAAATTCATTTCTGACCAATGTTGTGGCTGGCTTGTTGTTGGCTGGCTGGCTGGCTTTCGCGCTGGCTTGTTGGTTTGCTGGCCTGCTGACTATCTTTCGTCGCTTGCATGCTGGCTCCACTAGTCAATCACGATGCGACGTCCTCTTCTTGCTGGCTGCTTCTACCTTTAGTACTGCTGCTGGGTGCTGGCGGTCTCTGGCTGGACACAGGCTGATATTGTGCCTCTGCTTCCCAGGGAAGCGTGGACAACCGCCCTGGTAGCATTGCTGGACCCCATGCCCAATCTTCAGGCAATTCTCGCAGAGACCCCTGGCTCTAATAAACTCCTTCCTCGTTCTCAAATTCAACTCAAGGAACTGCTGGCAGTTGTAAAGCTGGTGTTCTTCATTGCACACTTCGCACCGATGACGGCGAGGTGTGGCTCCGGTGCTGGCCTTGGTTGCTGGCTTTCGCTGGATCGCCCCACCCTGGTGGTGTCCGGCACGCCCAATGTCTAACTGACTGAAGCGAACCTCTGTCCGCGCTGGTCGTGAACTGCTGGATAGTTCCGCTGGTCTGGAACGCTGGCTGCGGGGTTGGTGGATGATCGCAGCCGTTTGTTTGTCAAGAAACTCCAAGATGTCCTTGGTGGTTAGAGTCTCAGAGCTACGCTGGAGTTCCCACTGCTTCGCTGTCTCGCTGTCCAGTCGCTCATGCAACATGTGCACGATAAATATGTCCCAATGCTCCACTGGAATGCCTTGTGCTCGTAGCTGGCGCAACGTCTCGTGGGTGACGTTGGACATCCTCTGCAGATCGTCCGCTTTCAGGCTTGTTGGCAATGCTGGGAGATCTGTAAAACGTCGCAGGAGCTCACGACAGATGGAGTATTTCCGGTTGTATAACTGGTTGAGCCGGCTCCAGGCTTCGAGGTAGTTTTCGTCGGTCAGTTGCCACTCTCCCATTGTGCTGGCTGCCTTTTCCACCAAAGTGTTGCGCAAGAAGGAGAATTTATACGCCGGCGTAATCCGGTCATTCCCGTGGATCGCTGCCACAAACCTATCCCGGAACCCTTGCCATTTTGTGAGGGAACTCCCCCCACGAATTCCTTATGTGCTGCACCTGGACCGGTAGCTCCACCTGAGCTGGCTTCGCTGGCTCTCTGTTCGGCTTCTCGCTGGCTTGTCATCGTCCCTAGTCAGCGCCGTAGGGTTGCCTTAGTGTCGCAGTATAACGACTCCGCTCTGACCATTCCGACCTCGATGTCCGCTGACCGCTCGCTGGCTGCGCTATCCAAAAGTTTGGCATGCACTTTGCCGAGGTTAGCCCATGCCTCCTCGAGTCTCTCCAGGCGGACGGTTAGCCCAACACTGTCCTCTAGCGAGAACTCTACGCTTTCGGTGTAGCTGCCGGCGCGCTGTATGGCATTGATTGCCGCGTTAAATGCTGTTTCGCTGGCTGTGTTTCTGTAACGAAAAAATAGAATGCCTTTAATAAATATTAAATTAATTTGCTGGCCCTGGCAAGAGACTGGCTACGCTATTCCTTTATCGCTGTCCGTGGCAAAACGAATAAAAACTAAATAACCCTATCCTTACGCTTTTCGTTTGCCTGGCTTTTTCGCTAGCTTTCCTGAATTTGTTTTCAAATCCATCGCTATCTTGGGTATCCGCCTGCAGGCTCGCTTTCGTGATTTATAATTTTCACTTGCCCTCGAATTTCATTGTTCTGATAATTCGGTCTGCTGGCTGAGCTGAACGCTACCTAACCTTGACTTGCGCATGTCAGGAAAAATAAGGCTGGCCCTTATGTCTGGATGATACAGATCACATAAAATTAGCTTGCTCACTGTACGTGCCGCTATCCATACTGCTTTTCCGTATCGCTATTCCTATCGCTGTCCTCGCATGTCCTAAATGAATCATGCTCGCTATCACTACCTCTCCACTAGAGCTGTGTCAATCGTGATTGATTCGATCTTTTTGACCCGATCACAATAAAGTATTGGTGATTGCAATCACAATGCCCGAAGTCAATCGTTCATAGAGTCAATACTTTTGTTCTGTTCTGACTACTTCATTTCTTTATTATGCCCCTATT
Source organism: Portevinia maculata (assembly GCA_949715645.1). Lineage (NCBI taxonomy): Eukaryota > Metazoa > Arthropoda > Insecta > Diptera > Syrphidae > Portevinia > Portevinia maculata. The sequence goes on along the minus strand of OX454527.1, from coordinate 171,250,350 downwards.
GTATAACACAACTCAATACAACTCAACTTTCACACAACCAAACTATTTTTTCGTATTATGCAAGAGCAAGACAACCTTTTTCAGTTGCAATCGTGAAGCGTTGCATATGCATCCACACAGACAACCACCGCCATCTTGGTTGTCTGTTGACAGTCAACTTTTCGCTTAAGGTTGTGTTTGGCAATACCGAATTTTGAATTACAACCAAGAGACAACTCAACTGTTTTACACAATAGGGGCATTACTGATTACTGATTTCTTATCTACTGAACCAATAAATGTGTTAATATATCAAAATATTTTTATTTATTTCGGCTTATTTCGTTTTACCAACACATATTTGTTCTACAAAAATATCGCTTCTGTTCAATAATCTCCATTTCCTAATTATTTGTTGCAGTTGCAGTTTGTTGTTATTGAGTGTATTCACTCTTACAATCCATTCGAAATTCGAATGTATCTGTCTCTATCGAAACTAAATTGAACGAATGATGATTGGTGTTTTTGATTGTATTGAAATTGAATGGAGCAATACAATACTCCCATGTCCCATCTGTCATTGATTGATTGAATGATTGATTGAAATGACCGAATCATTTTTTCAACCAATACTTGAACGATTCGATCATTAAATTTGAACGATTGACACAGCTCTACTCTCCACTATTATCTACCTATGCCGGCATAAATGCAAAAAAACAAAACACTCTCATCCTACTCCAAAACAAAAAACAAGAAAAAAACACAGTAACCCCCTAGTCCGTACCCGAAGAAAAAACCTCGTAGAAAGAACAAAAACAAATAATCTGATAACACTCGTATGCCACTGCTCGCTTTGCCACTTTCACTTTCCACTGCACACACCACACATATAGCATTTACTTACTTTTTGTTATTTTTATTCATTTTTAAATACAAAATTACGGCTTGCAACACTTGAATGATTCTGGGTTTTATTCTGTCGTCTAACCACTCGCACGTCTCAACTTGTAATGACGCAGTGTATTATCGTCCACCTATATATCCGCTATGCTAAAAGGAAAAACGAAAACACAAAAACCCAGCCTGGCTGGCTTACCTGACCGCTATGTATTTTGTTCGCTGGCAATATAACTGTGCCCATGTTCTGTAACTCATGCGATAACTCTTCGCATCGAAAACTTTGGAACACAAAATTCCACCGTTTATCGCCTGTGGAAAGAAGTTGTGTTCTGTAACTCTATGCGATAAAATATACCTTGGTAACTTTTAATGTCATGGGAAATTGGAAGGATTGTCAAAATATTGGAAATCGAAGGGTAGTTTGGCGAGGAAATTCAGTGTGTATTTACATGTCGTTGGGATAGGAGTGGTGTAGCGCGACTTTTTAGCGGATTGTCGGAAAATTACGTGTTTCTGTTGAATTTTCATAAATATGATGATCGCTCATTCTGCTAGACTCAGACAAATTTTTTGGAAATTAAAATTTTGCATTTATTTTGTCTGTATGAAAAAAATAAATGAAATATTTTTTTTAAAAAACAAGAACCTTTTCCTCCTTCTTGTTGGATGTACCAAGCTGTTTATTTTTATAGCAACACAGTTCCAAGAATGTTCAAAATGGATCTTATTTAAGTGCTTGCTGAATTCTTTCGACAGAATGTAGGTACCTACATTCTTCTCCACTAATTCTGACTGGTTTTATTAGTTATTTTTTATTTCTTTTGCATTTTTTTAAACGTTGAACTTGATCAACGAACTGTATATTTTGTTAAATAAAAAATCAAAAATTTTCACTGTCCAGTATCCGTTTAAAATTGTTCAATATCCCTTTCTCGCAAGCCAATTGAAATGTGATAAATTTTGACAGTTGAAGTGAATAATTTATCGCATTCGAAAGTTACAGAACACCGACTTATCACATATTACCAGGAGTTTCATTTCACAATGTTCCATGTGGTACAGTTTTCGCATCGCATAGTTACAGAACACGGAAATGTGATTTAATGAAATTTTGTTTCGATTCACATCGTTCATGTGATAAATATAACGATGCGATAGTTACAGAACACGGGCACTGCTGTATATTCGTTTGCTCTTTCGCTGTACGCATGTGTGTGTGGTGGTGGTTGTGCGCTTGCTTCGCTGGCCGTTGGTCGTTGACGATAATCTGCCTCTGCTTGTGTTAATTTATCTGTACATAGGCTGCTTGCTGTTTCCATGTGCAATTTTATTGCGTCGTCTTCTTTGTGTGTTCGATAAAACTTTCCCCTGAATTTTGTAATTATTTGCGCTTGCATTTTTTAGGGTTTTTATTATGCTGGCACTTCTTATGGTTTTCATTTTAGGTACGCCATTTGTTTGAGGTTTATATTATGCTGGCAATTTATTATGCTGGGTTTTATGACACTTTATCCATTATGCTGGCACTTTATTATGGGTGTTTATTACACTTTATTCAGTATGCTGGCACTTTACACTTTCCCGGCACGCTTGCACTAATTTACTTATCTTTCCACGTTATCTCTAGGTCGCTGGCTCAAAGATCCGGCTCGACATGGACCAAAATGTATATTATTGACCTGTAACGTGGAAAGAATAGGTAAATGAAAACACCGACAACTTTTTATTTTGGGGAAAAGATCTCCGCTCTGAAAAAACCCATGTTTATTACTCGCTTGCTTTATGTGGACTGAATACAAAAGAGAGGTACAGCCGTACGCGCAGTAGCACGACAATACCCTTTTCTATGTATTGGTATATAATTACATGTGAGTGATTTGGTGTGAGAAACTCGTATGTCAATACGATACACTCGCTGCTGTCGTTGCTGTGTTGCCGAAGTTAGTTGTTTTTGTTGCTTTGATGGTTGCTATGCTGCTTCTGTAGTTTTGCTCTTCGATGTTATGAAGAGGGCAATTACGTAACTCTTCCCCCTATACAGTGAACTTAATGACATAAGCGAGTTAAAGATCACAAAAGCGAAGTTAAAGTTTAACGATGATTTTGGCTTGTGGATGTGTTAAGACCACAGGTATTATCGAACATTTTTTCGACCAAACGACGCATCCAACAAGATTTGTCCACACCCTTGATAACCTTATAAACAACGATTTCATGATAGGAGCTTGTAGGAAGGAATTGATTCAGTTTGGATTGCACAAAAATAATGGTGAGCAGCTCTATTAGCAGTTTTCGTATATACATATGTAATTACTTAGATGGTTTTTAGCAAGCGATCAACTCTGTGGATTACTTTACAGAGCTTAACTTATCAACCTTTGTGTTTATTACTTTTTTTTTGTTAAAATCGCTATGAATAATGCGCATTACCCTATTTCTTAAGTCTTTTCCTTACTTTTTGTTTGTGAACTTTCCGTTTGTTTGTGTCAATTGTAATTTTATTATTTTGAATAACCTCATGATTAATGTATCTGGGAGCTAGCTTATTTCTCGTATCATCTGCTTCAAATATAATTTCACCAGTTGAAAAGTCAGGTGGATCTTTTCGTTCTTTATTACGTTCCTTTGTAATACGTTTTTTATTATTTAAACTTCTTTCTTTTACTAACTCTGTTAACTTTTCGTATTCCCTTAAATGATTCCTTAAATAATCCTGTTCCGTTTGGAAGTTCACTTTATTAGGAAATGGCTTGGTCCTACTTATGTGTCTGGTCAGTAACTCAAAAGGCGTCAGGCTTGTTGTGGAATGAATTGCATTGTTATAGGTGAGTACAGCTTCATCCATCACTTCAGCTATAGGTTTACTTTTATCTTGGCATTTTATTATGCGAATTAGCTCAGTGAGTGTTGAATGAAACCGCTCTACTGGCGAAATTCCAGTCGAACTTTTCGCACATGTATTATGAAGCTGTATGTTATAAACTTCTAAAAATTCTTTAAATAAAGTTGATAGAAACTCACTGCCATTATCTGTGATAACTTTTTGGGGGATTATATTTATACTATTTCTGGAACTGATTAGATATACGCTTGAGAATTTGCTGAACTTGTCGACAATTGTCAAAAAGTTTTCTCTACTAATAGAGTATATATCCATATGAACTATTTGAAAAGGTTTAGATGGGGTTTCAGTTATTTCATATTTTAACTTTTCTTGGTTACGTTCATATTTGTTTATATTGCATATGTCACAATTATTTATAATTTTTTGTACTGTATTTTCCATATTTGGAAAATACGAATGTCTTCTGATGTGAAGATAACTTTCTGTTATACCTCTGTGGTTAGACCTTGAATGATATGTTCGCACTATTTCCTCCTGCCTATCTCTATCGGTTATATCTTCTAAAATTAAATTCGATCTTAATAGTTTAAGACAACTGTTATTGAAGTACTTTGAAAAAACCGTTTGTACTGTTGGAAATATTTCGTCGTCCGCTAGGATTGCAGTAACACGTTTGGAATTGAAATATTCCTTGAAAATTAAAATCATAACTTCTTCATTGCTTATGTCAGTATGCTGGATGGTGTACCTTTTTTTCCTTTTGAAAAAAATTTCAAGCTTTACTGAGAGAGAAGGTTTAGTAACATTTTTCTTTAAAATTATTTGGTTAGAAAATTCGTTTATGGCACGTTCCGTAATTGGTATACCGTCGTCACAATTTTCCAGCGCAATAGTGTTCTGCGAACCGTCAAAATTGTTTGCCATGGACTCGGAATCAAAATCATCTGCTTCCTGTAAAGTCTCAGTAGTCTCATTTGCATAAATTTCGATTCGAGACAGAGCATCAGCGTTAAGGTTGGTTTTTCCTTTTTTGTAGGTCACAGAATAATCATACTCCTCCAATCTTAGCCTCCACCGCACAAGCATTGAGTTTGGTTCTTTTAAAGAGAAAAGCCATGTCAAGGGCTTGTGATCAGTGATTATTTGGAATCGACGTCCAAACAAATAGGGACGAAAATATTTTACAGACCAAACGATTGCCAGCAGTTCCTTTTCGATTGTACTATAATTTTGCTCTGATTTTGATAAGGTCCGACTTGCAAAGCAAATTGGTTTATCTGATCCTATAGAGCCCTGTGATAACACAGCACCTATTGCAACGTTACTAGCATCGGTAGTAAGGTTGAAAGGCTTAGTAAAATCGGGATACTGAAGCATAGGTTCATTAGTCGGAATGGATTTACATGTTTCAAAACATTCAACATAACTTGAATCAAGTTTTATGGTCTTTCCATTTCTAAGACATTCGGTCATCGGCTTTGTGAGGTGTGCAAAATCTTTAATAAATTTCCTGTAATAACCTAGGAGGCCCAAGAAAGATTTCATTTGTTTGGCTGTTTTGGGTATGGCGAACAGTTTTATAGCACTTATTTTATCCGGATTGGGTTTTATTCCTTCAGGTGTAACAACATGCCCCAGAAAAAACACTTCTTTTTTGAAAAAATCAGACTTTTCAATTTGAATTTTGAGGTTTGCTTCCCTCAATTGTTGTTGTGTTCTTGACGTGAGGTGGAATAAACTATTACATCGTCCATGAAACCAAACATACCTTGCCTTGGAGATCTCTAAGAACATTATCCATAACACGCTGAAATGTTGATGGATCATTTTTGAGTCCAAAATGCATTCGAAGAAACTCATAGTGTCCATTGTATACCGAAAAGGCCGGATTTGGTGGAATCCGGAAGCAAGATCCAGTGTGCTAAAATACATGGATTTGCCGAGTTTGTCAAGAATTTCCGTTATGTTATGAATTGGATATCTATCGTCTATGGTTTTCTCATTGAGTTTGCGATAGTCAATGACTAATCGCCATTTGTCTTTTCCGCTTGAGTCCTTCTTTTTAGGTACAATCCAAATCGGAGCTGACCACGGGGAGAAACTTGGACGTATTATACCTTGAGTCAGCATACTTGATATTTGGTTTCGAATTTCATTCTTATGGATATACGGATATCTATAGGACTTACAATATATGGAAACATCGTCTTTAGTTGCTATTTTGTGTTTTACTATGTTTGTAAACGTTAAGTTCTGTCCATCTTTAAAAAATATATCCTCATATTGTTTGCAAAGATCCCTAATATCCTTTCTCTTTTCTTCATTAAGGTGATCAGTTTTAATAAATTCGCAAATGGTGTTGTCTCTTAAATTTTCCTTATTAAAAATAGCATAGTTATGGATTTCAAAATGTGAATTTTGATCGAATGCACTCTAAAGAGTATTCTGAAGTATTACCTACTTCCACTAGTGAATACCAATCAACGGCTTTGTATATTCCTTCAGATATTATTAGATTATTCATAATAGATGTTGGTTTAATGAATATACTTCCAGTTTCTATGTCAACGGGAAGACAACAAATCACTTTACTAAGTCCTGGAACCAAGTAGAGCTTAGACATAAGATTGGGTTTAAATTTTAATGGAGTTTTAAAATTGTTCATTTGTTAAAACGAATTTTCTAAATCGATTTTCATGCCCAGTTGTTTCATTATATCGGTTCCAATGAGTCCTTCGAAATAGTTATGAAACTTAAATATAAGAAAAGATAAAGGTGTATCTGTTCCAAGTTCCGGGAATCCCTTTATGATTGTTTTCTTGTTTACCATTTGATTACCGAACAATGTTTTTATTTCAACTGGTTTGATTAATATGTGTGGTAGGCTCTTAGCTATATCAGGACTAATAAACGACTTGTTACTACCGGGGTCAATAAAAAATCTGTATTTGTCGTTTTGTATACTATTGACAATTATAAAATGTAAAACATTAGTGTTACAGTTGTTAATGTCTACGAACCCGATTTGTTTTGAGAGGATTGTGCACAAAAAATTGTGTCATCTATTTCTTGCCCATTGTTCAAATTTGAAGAAGATGCTATATCTAAATTTTGGTAGTATGCAATCGGTTCTGACTCAGGTTGGGGAATGATGTCGGGGTCATAGTACTGACCAGGAGCATTGGCTGTTGATTGGCTTTCAAAATTAGATATGTTATTACAATTATGGCAATAGCATTCAACATTATAAAACTGATTTTGTCCCTGAATTTGTGGATTGTGTCTACGAGAAATCGTATTACCGGTAGAAACATCCATATGCTCAGGTGGTGGAAATCTTGCCCCAGAATTATTAACAAGTTGAGAGTTGTTGTTTGGTCTCATATATGTTTGGGAATTCGTCGGTGTTTGTCGAAAATTTGCGTTTGAATATTGGTTTCTAGGCCTGAAAATTTGTTCATTTGGTGCCTGATTGAAAGGTCTCTGAGGTCTTGAAGAAGGTCTATATGATTGTTGTGGGTTATAAACGGTTTTTCAATAAGAGCGCTACAAAAGTTTTTTTTAAATAAAACAAACGGTTTTGGATATCAATGAAATTCTTTATTCTTGTGAAAGTACGTTCGATGCCATTATGTATGGAACTCGATTTCTTTTGCATGGCCACCACGGGTACGCTTGCAGAAGTCCAGACGCTGAACCCAATTTTCGACGGTTTTCAAGCATAAATCGGCCGATACTGTTGCAATTTCACGTTCGATATTCGTACGAAGTTCATCAATCGTCGCTGGCTTGTTGACATAGACCATAGACTTGACGTAGCCCCACAGGAAATAGTCTAACGGCGTCAAATCGGAGGACATGTGGTTCCAACAGGACGGCGCCACAAGCTACACAGCGAATGCCACAATCAATTTATTGGAAACCAAGTTTTGAAACCGTGTTATCTCACGAAATGATCCAGTCGATTGGCCGCCTCGGTCGTGCGATTTGACGCCGTTAGACTATTTCCTGTGGGGCTACGTCAAGTCTATGGTTTATGCCAACAAGCCAGCGACGATTGATGAACTTCGTACGAATATCGAACGTGAAATTGCAGCAGTATCGGCCGATTTATGCTTGAAAACCGTCGAAAATTTGGTTCAGCGTCTGGACTTCTGCAAGTGTGCCCGTGGTGGCCATGCAACTTTCGTAGTGCTTTTATTGAAAAACCCTTTAATTGATTCTTGGTTGGTTCAATTTAGCAGATTGTTCTCCGTGCAAGGAGTTAGGATGTTTAAAATAGTGAGAGTTCTGCTCTTCGAGACAAAAATTAAAGGCATCAATAATTTTACTTGGCCTCATCGCCCTAATGGTTGATCCAAGAGGTTCTTTTAGCCCAGATAAAAATGTACTTAAGCACATTTGTTATACAGCGTTTGTTTTGCACTTATAACAGTTGGTTCCCTTTCGTGAACTCTTATGTAGTTAGTCATCGTTGAAAGTATCTCTATAATTTTTGAATAAAAGTGTTCAACGGTATCTTGGTTTTGCCTGAGTAGATGTAAGTCTCGTATTAAACTTGTTTCGTTGCGTTTATCGGAATAGTGAATAATCAGATTATTCCTAATTTCGCCCCATTGTAGAAGTGTCCCGTACATATTAAGAATATCATTTGCCTCTCCTATTATTTTGTTTCGAATAGCTCTCATAATAATTTTTTCGTAATTCGACCCATTAATATTTGGCATTGCACTTAATACTTCTTCCACGTTGCTTAAAAAATCTTAAAGCAAACGTGGATTTCCGTCGAATGTTGGTACGTCTTTAACGGCGTCTGGAATTCTAAGTGCATTAAATGTGTCAGTGGCAATAGCGGCATTATTCATAACGGAATCGTTATTTGGACTAACACTTACTAATCTAATATCTTCAAAAAACTATTTTTTTTTTGTTGTACCACAGATATTTGCGTTAGAGACAGAGCTGGCCGCTAAATCTTAGAAATCACTTTTATTAAGGTTTAAATATCGACGCCTTATATGTTTAACACTTTTGCAGATTATGCTGCTAACCTCTATAATTTTGTGCTCACCAGTTGAATCAATTTTTTTTGGGATTGGCGACATGGGATAAATCGATGATTACGGAATCAAAAGAATGGACTCACCCTGAAAAATTTGCCGCAAAAATCGTCAATTGTTTCGCTGCGTCCTGTATCGTTGCAGTCTTTGCGCCGTTACACTCTCACAATGTCTTCACTATATTTTTGTTCAATCTTTTAATTTTGAATCATTTTTTCAACTTAAGATCTTTGAATCTTTATTCAATTTTAATGTATCACTAGTATTGTTTTCTTTCCTTTTTTTTTTAAGTGGGCGTGACAAAAGTCTAAGTATGGTTGAATTGTTAAGAACGCTCTACATATTTTGTTATATAACATTTAAAGGATTATATCAAAAAAAACGCTCCCTAGCTCAAACTTGGGTGTTTCAATAAAATTGTTTTATTTAATTGTGGGCGTGTCAGTAGGCGGATTTAAAAAAAAATTAACACATGAGCATAAAGGGCCCCTAGAGAGTATATATTATAAATTTCAGCTCCCTAGCTCAAACTTTGAATTTTCAAAAAAAAAAAAATTAATTGTGGGCGTGTCAGTGGGCGGATTTTGAAAATATTTACACATGAGCATAAAGGGCCCATAGAGAGTATATATTATAAATTTCAGCTCCCTAGCTCAAACTTTGGATTTTCCAAAAAATTGTTTTATTTATTTGTGGGCGTGTCAGTGGGCGGATTTTGAAAAAAATTTATCCCGAGCAGTTTTAGGAGTTATAGATCATATATAAAAAATTTCAGCTCAAAATTCGATTTTTTCCAAAATTTTGTTTTTTTGAGTTTGTGGGGTCTACGGGCAATATTAAGGTATGTTACAAACTATGCGTCAAAATTAATATACCCTTAGAATAGGGTATAAAAACGGAGTATTCTAAGCTTGTTGTTCTTTTCAATGTAGTTCTTTATTATAATCCATCAAACTTAAGACTAAAGGAAATAACATAAGTATAATATGTTGTTTGGTAAATGCAAAACGTGTTTGCAGAGAGAAGTGCGTCTGCTGTACGGTACCGGTAAGCCAAGTGGTAGGTACTGCTTTTGATAGCTCTCGCTGCTGTTTATACCCTATTCTAAGGGTATATTAATTTTTACGCATAGTTTGTAACATACCTTAATATTGCCCGTAGACCCCTAAAAGTTACTATATTTATGATCAGCATCGATAGTAATGTCGATCTGGCCATGTCCGTCCGTCAGTCCGTCGGCAAAAATTAGGCCTTTAAACTGGGCCTAGAGAGCTGAAATTTTAACCACATACTCTCTAGGGTCCCGAAATAATCAAGTTTACGAATTTTTGAAATCCGCCCACAGACACGCCCACAAACTCAAAAAAACAAAATTTTTGGAAAAAATCGAATTTTGAGCTAGAAAGCTGAAATTTTTTTTATATGATCTATGACTCCTAAAACTTCTCGGGACATACAATTTTCAAAATCCGCCCACTGACACGCCCACAAATAAATAAAACAATTTTACTGAAAAACCAAAATTTGAGCTAGGGAGCTGAAATTTATAATATATATTCTCTCTAGGGGCCCTTTAACCTCATATGTAAATATTTTCAAAATCCGCCCACTGACACTCCCACAATTTAAATTTTTTTTTTTTTTGAAAATTCAAAGTTTGAGTGGACATTTTTAAGCTATACTCCCTAGGGGCCCTTTATGCTCATGTGTTAATTTTTTTTAAATCCGCCTACTGACACGCCCACAATTAAATAAAACAATTTTATTGAAACACCCAAGTTTGAGCTAGGTAGGGTTTTATTCGATAAAATCCTTTAAATGTTATATAACAAAATATGTAGAGCGTTTTTAACAATTCAACCATACTTAGACTTTTGTCACGCCCACTTATGAGGGATAGGAATAAGAATAGGGTATCCAACAGTTCGCCCAAGCGGACTGTAGCCCGTCCCTATGTTTTTCAATTGTCGTTGCTGTGCTGCCGAAGTTAGATGTTTTTCTTGCTTTGATGGTTGCTATGCTGCTTCTGTAGTTTTGCTCTTCGATGTTATGAAGAGGGCAATTACGTAACTCGCGCTATGTTAAACGCTTCAAGGAGTCACCTTCCATAATAATGAGCCCAAATTGTTCTGTTAATGCAGTCTTCAGTGCCGAAGCAGAGCAGCCACTAACGGAATATATAATGAACTGTTGAAACTTCCAAAATATTGGGTAGAGCATAAAAAAGCAAGTAACGACTGGTTGAAGCGCTTCCGGAAAAGAAATCCATCGTTATCACTTCGGGCCAGTGTTGCCGAAAGTACTCCCATAGGAGTATTGTACTCCTTTCAGCACATCCATACTCCCGTGCTCCTCCTTTCACATTCGTACTCCTATTTTTTTAAAGACCTAAACTATCTTACCCTTGCAGCAAAGTGTAATGCCAACCTAAATAAATTTAATTCACTTAAAATTTAATGCAAACTTGGCAACATCTGCTACAAGAGCCAACGATATTGAGTTTTCAAATGCTGAAAAAGTATTTGCTGTTGAATTTGATACACGGACCAAATCAAAATCGGTATAGGCAAAAAAAGTTCCCCCTGCCAATGTCAATGTGTCTTCTGTTGCTGGTAGAAAGCCAATGAGCATGTTGCTGTTCCTGCAAATTTGGGTCTTGAATCCCCTGCCGAAAGAACCGACGGTGTTGAAATTTCTAATGCTGATGAAGTTGATACACATATCACATCTTCAAAAAAAAAGCAAAAACCGCAAGCAAATGTTTCGTCAAGCATGGTTGGGTGATTTTGTTTTTCTCAAGGAAATCGACAAAAAGCCATTCTGTTCGTATTGTAATATGAAACTTACAAACAACAAACAGCATATAGAGAGACATGAAAAATCAAAATACCACCAACAAATATTCAAATCGCTTAAACAACAACCAAAAATAAATATAGTGAATTCAGAATCAACAAAAAAAATTAAAAGCTTAAAACATTCGAATTAAAAATAATAATGTTCGTTTTGAAGTATAACGTAGCCATGTCCTTAATTGAAACTTTAATTGCATTAATAAAAAGTTTTGATGTTAAAACTTTAAGATATAAAGCTTGGGAAAACAAAACTCAAAAAAAAACAATAACATCAAGTTTGTTAGAAGAGGCCAGAGTTGCACAAAAGTTAGCTTAACTAATAGCTAAAAAGCTACAACTAAATTAGCTGTAGTTTCTTTGAACGTACATAACTAAACCATAATTTTAGTTGTAGTTGCCACAAATGTTGAACCTAAATTAGTTATTAGTTGCGAAGTGTAACTAAGCGTGTTTAGTTGTGAAAAATTAGTTGCCAGAGTGTAACTAACAATAATTAGCTTTAGTTTTAGCTTTTTAGCTATCGATTAAACACAACTAATAATTTTTTTCAAACAATTTAATCCGAAAAGGCTTACCAGGAACAGGAGCGATTCCTTTATTTCGTTTTACATTTTCTAGTTATACCCTATTCTAGGGGTATATTAATTTTGACGCATAGTTTGTAACATACCTTAATATTGCCGGTAGACCCCTAAAAGTTACTATATTTATGATCAGCATCGATAGTAATGTCGATCTAGCCATGTCCGTCCGTCCGTCCGTCCGTCCGTCCGTCCGCCGGCAAAAATTAGGCCTTTAAACTGGACCTAGAGAGCTGAAATTTTAACCATATACTCTCTAGGGTCCCGAAATAATCAAGTTTACGAATTTTTGAAATCCGCCCACAGACACGCCCACAAACTCAAAAAAACAAAATTTTGGAAAAAATCGAATTTTGAGCTAGGAAGCTGAAATTTTTTATATATGATCTATGACCCCTAAAACTGCTCGGGATATAAAATTTTCAAAATCCGCCCACTGCCACGCCCACAAAAAAATAAAACAATTTTATTGAAAAACCAAAATTTGAGCTAGGGAGCTGAAATTTTTAATATATACTCTCTAGGGGCCCTTTAAGCTCATGTATAAATATTCAAAATCCGCCCACTGACACGCCCACAAATAAATAAAACAATTTTTTTGAAAATCCAAAGTTTGAGCTAGGGAGCTGAAATTTATAATATATGCTCTATATGGGCCCTTTATGCTCATGTGTAAATATTTTCAAAATCCGCCCACTGGCACGCCCACAATTATTATTAGTTTTTTTTTTTTGAAAATTCAAAGTGAGCTAGGGAGCTGAAATTTATAATATATACTCTCTAGGGGCCCTTTATGCTCATGTGTTAATTTTTTTTAAATCCGCCTACCGACACGCCCACAATTAAATAAAACAATTTTATTGAAACACCCAAGTTTGAGCTAGGGAGCGTTTTTTTTGATAAAATCCTTTAAATGTTGTATAACAAAATATGTAGAGCGTTCTTAACAATTCAACCATACTTAGACTTTTGTCACGCCCACTTATGAGGGATAGGAATAAGAATAGGGTATCCAACAGTTCGCCTTAGCGGACTGTAGCCCGTCCCTATGTTTTTAATTATGTTTAATTTTAGAGATTATTATGTCCTTCCGAAACACGGGGAAAAATAGTGTGGAAGTAGATTTGTCTTCGATAAGTTTTGAATAATTGAGGTTGTATAGCTTGAAGTTTGTTGCACATCAGTTGAAGGTAAGAGGTAACCGATGGCCGATTGAAGAATGCCACTTTTATTTGTCATAAGGTTATTTACCAAGAGGTCCTTGGAGCACCAAATAAGGTGCCGAAAAATATCTTTTTTTCGACTTTTAAGGACCTTCTTGTTGTTCCAAAGAACTCTTAGTCAAATAACATTAAACGCAGATATACCGTGTGGATTCAAATGATATTTTGGAAAAATATCCTTTTTCAAGTTTTAAGGACCTTTTTTGTTGTTGCAAGGACCTCTTAGTCAAATAACACTGAACGCAGATATACCGTGTGGGCTCAAATGATATTTTGGAATAATATCCCTTTTTCGATTTTCAAGGACCTTTTTTGTTTGTTGCAAGGACCTCTTAGTCAAATAACATTAAACACAGATATAGCGTGTTGTTCCTAAAGACATTTTGGGAAAATACAATTTTTTCGGGTTTAAAGGACTTTTATTGTGCTCCAAGGACCTCTTTGTAAAATAACCTGATGTAAAAAAAGGGACGTTCAATGAATTTTTATTTTAAACGCAATATGCATAATAAATCCCAATAATTTATCAATATTATAGCAAAATAAAACATTTTGATTTAGTTGTTAGTTATTACCTAGACAGCTAAAAAGCTAACCAACTTTTAGCTGCCATCCGCAACTAACTTTGGCAACCTAACGAGCTTAGTTACACAACCTGCAACTAATAGCTAATAGCTAAAATTAGTTGTCATTATGATAGCTAACCACCAAATCGATTGCATTTTTAGCGCAGCTACTTTAACGACGTTAGTTACTTAGTTATGGCGTTAGCTAGATAACAAATTAGGTAGCTAACGTGCAACTGTGGAAGAGGCAAACCGTGATATAGTGGATGTTTTTTTAAAAAAAAAAATGTCTGTGCTAATTGATGAGACACTGGACGTCAGTTTCTCAAAGTGGTTATGTATCGTTTTAAGGTATTTTGATATTGATTATGGTAAAGTTAGAGATCGATTTCTTTTCTTGATTGACCTGTTTGAGTTTGATGCTAATTCTATTTAACGTACTATTTAAGTGCTTTAATGATCTTTCAATACCGTTTAAAAATTGTGTTGGTTTTGCCTCAGAAAATGCTGCTGTGGCGGTTGCCAAAAAAGTAGAGTTCGATCTCTTTTTTTTAAAAGAAAACCCAAATATGTTTACTTTAGGGTGTATGTGCATTCATTCATTACATCTCTTTTCCTCAGCCGCAGCAAAAAAATGAAACAGAATATTGAGGTTTTCCTAAGAAGCATCAATGTTTACTTTTCACATAGCCCAAAGAAGCAAACCGAGTTTAAAGAGCTTCAAGAATATTTTAACGTCGAAAAATATAAGATTTTAAAAATGTCTTTTGCTAGGTGGCTAGCTCTTAAACAGGTTGTGACAAGAACACTAGAACAGTGGCCTGCATTATTACATTATTTTTTGGAGAATTCTTTTGAATCTTCTGACAGCAACCTAGATCTTGTTCACAAAATTCAAGAAGAGCTAAACGATACCACAAAATTTTATTTATTATTTCTAGCCTATGTTCTTCAGTTAACTAAACAACTAAACTTAGAATTTCAATTTCAGCCCGTCCAGATTCATAAATATTTGCCATACATAAAAACTTTCTACAAAACTATTTAAATTTTTTTTTATCAAATCGGAGTTTTTACGTGACGAGTTTCTCTCCGATTCGAATTTTTCTGACAACTATATAAAAAATATTGTCTCTGTCTGTATATGTTGGGGCTAAGGCTTAACTTTTTATTAAAACAATTCCTGATTTAATGAATGAAATTGAGAACTTTAACTTGGAGTGGCAAACTTTACTTAATCAAACTATAGTTTCTTATTTTTTAGAAATAGAAGAATTTTGGTCAGGCATATTTTTCTTAAAAAATTCCCTTTATGAAACACTTTTCCCTCTGACAAGGGATTTTGTAAGTACTTTGTTAAGTCTTCCGCACAGCAGCGCAGCGGCAGAACGAATTTTTTCCCAACTGTTTCTCATTAAAGATAAAAAGGGAATAGATTGGAGAAATACATCGAATGCAACTATGAGTTGCAAGGAATTGTTAAATGGAGTTGATTGTTGTAAATGGAATCCTTCAAAACAACTTTTGAAGGCGTAAAAAAAATAATGTACAGTTTCACCATATAATATAAATCAAAACACCTTTCTTTTTGCAAAGCAACTTGTATTAAGTGTATTTAATACATATCTTGGGATTACAATAAGTTCCTATTTTTTTCTTTAAAAATAATATTACTATAAATTAAACTATCTGCCATAAGAAAGATTTTTTATAATTAAAGAGATATTTACTTACTTTTGTTATAGAATAAATAATTTATTTATTTATATTTTGTTATTTTTTGAACTGCATTTTTTGTTGATGATTTTATTTTAAATAAAGTTAAAAAAAAAATGTCTGCACTCACTTATTTTTAAAGACTAAAAAATGTATGTACTACTATATTTTTCAAAATACTCCCCTTTTTTGGCTGCAGTACTAACTTATAATATTTCTTTCCGGCAACACTGCTCCGGGCTCCTGATGCCTGTAAGCTGCTTTTCAGCTGGAAGCCAGATCTACAATCTGGATAAGACGGGGCTAACTACAGTCCAGGTTTCTGCAAAAATTCTTGCGGAGAAGGAGGTACGCTAGTTACTCTCTGTTGCATCATAAGCGCAACCGGGCAATACATTCCGCCAATAATGATTTTCCCGAGAGTACATTACAAATACCATAATGCTTGTTGGTGCACCACCGGGATCACTTGGTTCGGCGAATCCATCAGCTTGGATGAACTCAATATGTTTCCTTAAAGTGATGGAACATTTTGTAAAATTTACTGTGATTTAGAAAGAAAATCCAACTCTGTTGTTGATAACCATGAAAGCCACATACATTTTACTGCTCTCAACTAGGGAAAAGAACACGGAGTAATGATGCTGACCTTTCCACTGCATTCATCTAATAAAATGGAGCCACTAGACATTTCTGTCTAAAAGCCTTTTAAGACAGCGTATAACCATGCGATAGACAACTTTTTGATGCAGAATGCATTTAAAACCTTTTCTATATACATCATAGCTTCAGCAACTGGGTAAGGGGTCCGTTTGGAACAACCGCGTGTCGTTGGCCAGTCCCATCTACAGAGTTGAGGTAGATAATATACGTGGTATCACAATGGACCTAAGTTGGTCTAAGTGTGTCGGCTTTCCCGACTGCCACATAAACCTAACCTAACCTAACTGGGTATGCTTTTGAAAAGTCGATGACACCATCAAATATAGTATCAGGCCGTAAGCCCGAAATATATCCGCCAGATAGAAATGCATTCACCGATGTGGACTTTTTGAGCAGCATTGTAACCGACAGGCCTTTAAGAAGCCAAACCGAGGTAGTCATTTTTATTTCGACTTTCATGACTATAAAATTATATCTATTTCTTACAGTTTCAGTCCAAAGTGTTGATAAAGAAACTTAAATGGTTGCTACACGTTTTGTTCTAAATTTCATTACCTATTCATTTACTTTTTTTTCTGATTTCAGATCAAGTTGTTGACCAATTCTTTGCCCCTCTCAATGAATTTGTTAGCCCGGAACAATTCAAAGGCTATCGCAAGCACGGCCAAGACTAAACACCCGGAAGCAAAGAAAAAAGTGAAGAAGCCTTATCTTGACAGACACTCCGGAAAAGGAAGAGCTGGAAAAAAAGAGCTTATGAAAAAGTCAACAAAAAAAATAGCAAAACAAACGGTTGTAAAAAGAAAAGTTTTACAGTCTGATTCGGAATCAGATGAAGATGAGATGATTCTTCAAAATCTAAAGACGGCTCCTTCATCGGTGACATTATAACTGAAGACACTACCAAGATATAGTAGGGGCTAGTTCCTACGTTCTTGTTCGATTCAAGGTTATGAAAAAGAAGAATGTGTATTTTATTGGAAAAATACTAAAAGTCAAGGACGAAAGAAATGAATATGAAGTTTTGCGTAGGAATGGAGCAACATATTATAATATCACAGAACCTGAGATCGAAGAGGTTGCCTCTTTTTTAAATAAAGACATTGAGCGGGTTCTTCCAATGCCAAATTCATGCGGTCATACTAGTCGGTAAAAGGCATCACTAGTGTTTGAAGTGGATTTTGGGTGCTACGGAATCAGCTTAAAATAATAAACTTAAACTGTTTTTTTTCGTATCCATTTATGCAAATGAAGTTCCTTTTTATACCCTATTCTAAGGGTAAATTAATTTTGACGCATAGTTTGTAACATACCTTAATATTGCCCGTAGACCCCTAAAAGTTACTATATTTATGATCAGCATCGATAGTAATTTCGATCCAGCCATGTCCGTCCTCCGTCCGTCCGTCCGTCTGTTGCCAAAAATGAGGCCTTTAAACTGGGCCTAGAGAGCTGAAATTTTAACCATATACACTCTAGGGTCCCGAAATATTCAAGTTTACGAATTTTTGAAATCCGCCCACAACACGCCCACAAACTCAAAAAAACAAAATTTTGGAAAAAATCGAATTTTGAGCTAGAGAGCTGAAATATTTTATATATGATCTATGACTCCTAAAACTGCTCGGGATATAAAATTTTCAAAATCCGCCCACTGACACGCCCACAATTAAATAAAACAATTTAAAAAAAAAAAAAAAAAATTGAGCTACGGAGCTGAAATTTATAATATATACTCTCTAGGAGCCCTTTAAGCTCAAGTGTGAATATTTGGAAAATCCGCCCACTGACACGACCACAATTTAAAATTAACTTTTTTTGCAAATCCAAAGTTTGAGCTAGGGAGCTGAAATTTATAATATACATATAGTCTCTAGGGGCCCTTTATGCTCATGTGTTAATTTTTTTAAAATCCGCCTACTGACACGCCCACAATTAAATAAAACAATTTTATTGAAAAATCAAAGTTTTTTTTCGATAAAATCCTTTAAATGTTATATAACAAAATATGTAGAGCGTTCTTAACAATTCAATCATACTTAGACTTTTGTCATGCCCACTTATGAGGGATAGGAATAAGAATAGGGTATCCAACAGTTCGCCCAAGCGGACTGTAGCCCGTCCCTATGTTTATACCCTATTCTAAGGGTATATTAATTTTGACGCATAGTTTGTAACATACCTTAATATTGCATGTAGACACAGTTGCATGTTAGCTACCTAATTTGTTATCTAGCTAACGCCATAACTAAGTAACTAACGTAGTTAAATTAGCTGCGCTAAAAATGCAATCGAATTGGTGGTTAGCTATCATAATGACAACTAATTTTAGCTTTAGCTATTAGTTGCAGGTTGTGTAACCAAGCTCGTTAGGTCGCCGAAGTTAGTTGCGGATGACAGCTAAAAGTTGGTTAGCTTTTTAGCTGTAGCTTTTTAGCTGTCTAGGTAATAACTAATAACTAAATCAAAATGTTTTATTTTGCTATAATGGTGATAATTTATTGGGATTTATTATGCATATTGCGATTAAAATAAAAATGCATTGAATGTTCCTTTTATTTTACATCAGGTTGTTTTACAAAGAGGTCCTTGGAGCACAATAAAGGTCCTTTAAACCCGAAAAAATTGTATTTTCCCAAAATGTCTTTAGGAACAACACGCTATATCTGTGTTTAATGTTATTTGACTAAGAGGTCCTTGCAACAAACAAAAAAGGTCCTTGAAAACCGAAAAAGGGATATTATTCCAAAATATCATTTGAGCCCACACGGTATAGCTGTGATCAGTGTTATTTGACTAAGAGGTCCTTCCAACAACAAAGAAGGTCCTTAAAACTTGGAAAAAGGATATTTTTCCAAAATATCATTTGAATCCACACGGTATATCTGTGTTCAATGTTATTTGACTAAGAGGTCCTTGCAGCAACAAAAAAGGTCCTTAAAACTTGAAAAAAGGATATTTTTGCAAAATATCATTTGAATCCACACGATATATCTGTGTTAAATGTTATTTGACTAAGAGGTCCTTGCAACAACAAAAAAGGTACTTAAAACTTGAAAAAAGGATATTTTTCCAAAATATCATTTGAATCCACACGGTATATCTGCGTTCAATATTATTTGATTAAGAGTTCTTTGGAACAACAAGAAGGTCCTTAAAAGTCGAAAAAAGGATATTTTACCAAAATGTCTTTAGAAACGGCACGATATACATTAGTTCAATGTCATTTGAATAAGGGGTCCTAGAAACAACAAACATTTTGGAAAAATATCCTTACTGTTTGCCATAAACTGTCTTACTGTTCGCACCACCAGCAAATAGTGAGACAGTTTGACTTTATCTATGACTTTTTTAATGTTCATGTTGCAGTCAATTCTATAACTTAGGTTTCTCTTTTAATAGTTAGGTAAAATATACCTTGGTATCAAAATTTGATTCACATCACTGGTAGGAGCTAAAATAGCTATATACCAGTGGCGTCGCGTGAATTATTTAGATGGGTGTGCAATTCTTGAAAAATATATATTTTTTAAAAATATTTATTTATTTATTGTTTTCTTAATTTAAATTATAAAAAAAAAATTTCATGATTTTTTTTTTATTATAAAAAACTCCATTAAAAACGTAACAAAAACTTAATAAATTATACTCAAACAAAAACAAAGCTAATACAAAACAAAATAACTTATAGCTTTTTATAAATTAAGTCGATCCTTCGATTTTTTTTGGTAATTTCTTCGATCACCTTCTCAACAAAATTAAAACTTTGCCAACTCCTTAAAGAAGTCAGGAATTTTTTTTTCAATGGTAATGGAAGACAACGCTGTAAGCCGTTCTTCTCCCATAGTGCTTCTATTCGAAGTTTTTATTCGCTTTAGAGTTGAAAAGCTCCTTTCTGTTGTTGCTGTTGTTGACGAAATTGTCATGATTAAATGGCATAGTTTTAAGCATTCAGAAAATGTCTGCTTTAAGTTAGCAGATGTAATTAAATTTGCAATTTCCGTAACACTTTTTTGCTTATAGCATTCAGAACGATATAGCACTTTTAATTCACTTTCCAACTTTAAATAATTAATTTTTAAAAAATTTGCATAGATTTCCTTTAGGGAACTTAGCATCGTAGGCTGAAAATTTGTCGCTATCTACTAACTGTACGAACTTTATGTTTTTCAAATCTTTGTACCGCACACTTATTTCAAACAAAACTTTTTCAAATATATTACTATAGATTTGCTTAAAAAAGTCCTTGTTTTCAGAACGTTTGACTGGCAAACTTCCGAATAAATCGACAGCTTTCTGAAAATTAATTTCGAAGTGCTCATTTCCACTGATTTTTTTTATGAATTCGGTACAATTCCCAATTTCTTTTAAACACCTCTCAATATCCAAGGATTTCTGTTGAAGCAAATTATATAACACGTCATTTTGTGCGAATATACGAGTAGATGAAAACAAATTTAGAAAAAAAATAGTTTTAAACTCGTTTAAGAATTGTAAGTATCCGCGAGCAGTAACAGATGTATTTTCTCCCCAACTTTGTACTGTATCATCAATTATGTATTCGAACACAGCAATTAAGTTTAATTTTTCTTTTTCAACTAAATTGAGAAGCCGCGAGTTAAAGGACCACTTCACATTACAAACTGATGGAATTTTTTTGTTTAGCGTTTCTTTTAATAAAGTATCTCTCTTTGCTGATGTTGAAAAAAATGATGCTAAACTACTTAAAGTTGCAAAAAACTGCTTTGTTTCTTTAACACTTTGAACTGATTTAGAAAGCACTAGATATAACACATGAGCATTGCAGTGGATAAATAGAGCATGACTATATACTTTTTTATCTGAGCCTGCACTCCATTGATTGGACCAGACATTACAGGTGCACCATCATATGTCTGAGCAACAAGTTGTGCACCAATATCAAGTTCGTCAATTACATGTAAAACCACTTTTGTAATCGCATCAGCACTTTGGTCATTACTTATATCAAACAATATATAAACGTTCTTCACACTCTCCGTTTTCCTTAACGTAACGAACTATTGACGAAAGTTGTGCTTTTCGAGAGATATCTGTAGTTTCGTCAAATTGCACTGCGACAAACTCGGTTTCCCGAATCTCTCTTTTAATCTCCCTTATCAATACATTACTTACTGCATTAATTAAATCATTTTGAATAGTTGCAGAAGTTCCCTTAAAAACTGTGGAAGTTTCCAAGAATTGCTTAAATGCTTGATTGTATTTAGCTGTATATTCACATAAGTCCTTAAAATCGCCTTTATTTAATGATAGATTGGATTCGTCGTGACCCCTGAATGGCAACTCATGAACAGCCAAAAAAATAGTTGCATCAATTAAAACTTCAAAAGCACTTCTATTTTTTGACACATTTTCATTAAAACATTGCGTAGAATTTTTTTTTTGGTGATCAAATAAATACTCTATTCTTGTTTTTCCAAACGTATTCAATGACAGAGCATTTGTTATGTGTGAAATGGAAAGTTCGTGCTTTGGGATCTTCTCATGCAAATGGTTCAGATCACTATAACCAATAGTGGTCCACACTTTTTCTTTTTCATTAGATTGGAAAATTAAACACGGCCAACAAAATAGTTTATTTCTTTTGACCGACCCTGTCAACCAATCATGCTGTTTATACAAATCGAAATTAAATTTCCGCTTGTACTCCTTTCCATTTTTTTTGAATGCTGATTTAAAATTTTCTAAATTCGGTGTAGGCCTACCGGCATCAATGATTGTTTTTTTTTTCGTCATAGGTATGATAACTAAACGCTTTTTCTAATAAGCTATTGACACGATCTTCGACTTCACTTTCACTCATTGTTCAAATTAAAGATATAAAACAAAAAAACCAAAAGCACCGCACGAAACTGTAACCACTTATAGTACTAGTCCCTACCTAAACGAAAAGTAAAATTCGTTCATTCATTCATCGACTGTCGTGCACTGCTTTTTTTGCACGAGCGTCGATGTGCATGTATATTTTACTTATGACGCTTTACGGAAACAAAACAGAACAGAACAGAACAAAAGAAAATACGAATATTCCGGGTGCACACCTTCGCGGGGATCAGTCACCTTGACGTGTGTACCATCATTGCATTCGATGGTACCGGTGCGAAGGCTTACGGCGCAGGTTCAACAGGCTATGCTGTCTAAGGGCCACCCATGACAGACAGGCTGCTGACAAGCGTCAACCAAGTACTGACCCGGACTCTACGTCCCCTCTCCTCTTTTTCTTTTCAAGGCGCAAGTTAAGAACGTGTACGTGCTACTATGTGACCTCCACAGGACAAAACGTCCCTCCCCTTTCCCCTCCTTTACCACCTGGGCTGGACTAAGGTGTAATACGACCCGTGCCGAGAGTCAACCTGGCTGGGGGCCCAGTCATCAAATAGCTCAGTCGCCCACGGAGTATCCGGATACCTGGCGCCCTCCGGATTTACTAGCCTTATCTGCACAATGCGGATCTCTGTGCAGATGGACCTCTTTTCTCCGCTACTCGTGGGATCTAACATGAATAAAAACAAAACAAAACAAACAAAAACAAAAAATTTTACGGCCGGTTCTCCTTCTATACCGGACGGTAGCACGGCGACCTTGCTGTCTACCGGCAAAGCTCACCTGGCACCAATTAGTGCCGGGACTGTGGATACACATGGTCCCTCCACTAGTGGTTGCGAGCTTAATAAATCCCTCTCCGTCAGGGAGAGGACTGTGACTCATGGTCCCCCCTCTGCCGGCCCTAACATGACAACAACGTCTGCTGTCAACGCTTCTAAGCTGACTGTAGGACGGACTGTGGCTACTCATGGTCCTCCTGCAAAAGTCGGCAAAAGCGTTGACAATAAAAAACTTGATGGTGATGGGACTGTGAATCATGGTCCCCTCCCTTCCAACACCAAGCGTCCCCGTATCAACAGATCCAAGGCTTCTTACAAGCAACGACGCAATGCCATCCGGATCCAGCAGATGTGTGGCACCATCGCGGAGAAGGATAGGACGCCTGCACAAATAGCCAAACTAGATTGGGCGCAGCAGATCCTTAAGTCCTGCGACCCGTCGATAAAACGCCAGAGGTCAGTGGAAGGAACCAGCTCGGTTCCCAAGAGGCAGAGAGTGCACAACACCGGCATCTCTCCCACCATCACACCTCTCAGGTCTTTCAGCGACATCTTGAAGGACAAGATTGTGGTCGCAGTCATCGATCGCAACGACATTGACGGGTCCATTAACCAGGAGAAGTGGGATATGATTAAGAGAGCGCTTTCGCGCTCCTTCTCCACCTTCATAAGGAATCATCCCGGACCTCTTCCGCTTACGCATGAAGGCGGGTGGCATCAAAGTCACATCAAACTGGTCGCGTGTGATGACCAAAGATCGGCCGATCTCTACAAGCTTGCAATAAGCAGGCTTGGAGAGGTGTGGCCTGGCGCAAAGCTCGAGGTTGTTGCGAGGGAAGACATCCCCTGCCGACCAAGATCTCGCATCTGGATCACTGCGGATCCATCCACCCCTGAGGGCATCCTGGAAGTCCTGCAATTGAGCAACCCTTCACTTCCGACCCACAACTGGAAGGTTGCCAAACTGGAAGAGCTGAAGGGCGATTACAGATGTGTCGTGGTTGTAATCAACCAAGAAACCTTAGCTCCTCTGGCCAAGAACGACTACATGATTAGATTCGCATGGGACGATGTCAAAATGCGGGTCTATAAAAAGGACGAAATGGATGCGGGTAAACTACCCCCTCCTCCTCCTCCCCCCTCTGACTCTTTGATCGCAGTCTCAGATCCTGGAGCTTCAATCTCCTTCCCCTCGCTGGAGGATGATGAACCCTCTTTGCCCAAAAAATCACCATCCACTTCCGACGTCCTGTCAGATATGGAGACGGATTATCTAGACAAGGTTCTTCTGAGTGAAGACGAGCTTCTCAGCTCATCCTCGGAATTGGAAGGCCTGAACAACACCGTGGTGGAGGTATCTCTGCCTGATTGTAGCGAAAATGCTGCAGTTAGTACAGATTAACCTCCAACACTCCATTAAGGCTTCGGCCGCACTCATTCTTCGTCTAGCCAAAGGCGTGGAAGACATCGTCTTGATCCAAGAACCCTGGATTGTACACAACCAGATTCGAGGACTCAGGACTCCCGGATACTACCCACTGTATGTGACTGATAAAGGTAAACCCAGATCGTGCATACTAGTGAAAAGTAATATTAATGCTTATTTACTCCCTAATTTCAGCGATCGAGATATGACTGTGGCAAGACTGGAGACTGCAGGCAGATCATTCTGGTTGGCATCAGCTTATCTCGCCCACGATCACGTGGGGCCTCTCCCTGGTGATAACCTAGAGAGGCTGGTCGATGAAGCAAGGAGGCAGAAAGCTGAACTCATAATCGGTTGTGATGCTAACGCTCATCACACCGTATGGGGCAGCTCAGATATTAACAACAGAGGTGAGTCACTTTTTGAATATCTTTTAAGTACTAACCTCATTGTCTGTAACCTAGGTAATGAACCCACATTCATTACCAAAAACCGACAAGAAGTCCTTGATATTACTCTTGTCTCCGATACCATCAACGACATGATAACGGGGTGGAAAGTATCGGCTGATCATTCGTTTTCTGATCACCGATATCTTTTATTCAACCTTAACGTTGATCCTCCATGCCAACCTTCCTTCCGTAATCCTCGGAAAACCAACTGGCCATTATACAGAGAAACTCTATACAAACGTGTTAACTCGGAACTCTTAAGTCCCCCATGTAACTCCAACGAGCTAGACAATAAAGTCGATGAGCTTACTCTGGCCCTTAACGAAGCAATGTCTGCATCGTGTCCCCTCGTACAACCTAGGGGGAAAAAGAAGCCTCAGTGGTGGTCCACTGAGCTGGGACCACTTAGAAAGGAGTGCAGGAGACTCTTCAATCTTGCTAAAACCTCAAAAGCTATAAACGATTGGGACTCCTACAAGGAATCCCTCAAATTATACAAAAAAGAATTAAGGAAAGCCAAAAGAACGTCATGGAGACTCTTCTGTGGAAAAATAGAAGAATCCTCTGAGGCATCTAGGCTAAGAAAAATCCTTGCTTCAAATCCTACTATGCCTAGCTGCCTTAAGAACGCAGACGGCTCTTGGACGACATCTAGCGAAGAATCGCTCAATCTGCTACTTGATACTCACTTTCCAGGTAGCTCCAATATTACCGGCAATTATAGCCTTAACAGGTCACATGCACAGGTAACTTACCCTCACGGTCTGATAACTAGGGACAAGCTGACTTGGGCGCTACAAAGCTTCAAACCCTTCAAGTCTGCAGGACCAGACGGCATAATACCTGCCGAACTACAAATGTCAGCGGATATCATCCTGCCTGTGCTGGAGATGATCATGATTAGCTGTCTAAATCTGGTACATATCCCCCGGGCTTGGAGAGAAGTAAAAGTGGTTTTTATACCCAAGGCTGGCAAATATTCCCATGTCAGTCCAAAGGACCTCAGACCTATTAGTCTATCTTCATTCCTCCTCAAAACGCTGGAGCGGTTGATTGATATCCACCTCCGTATGCACATAAACCCGCAATTGCTGTCTACAGCTCAGCATGCGTACCGTAAGGGAAAGTCGGTGGAAACCGCTCTTCATTCCTTAGTACGCACAATCGAATACTCCCTCCATCACAAGGAGTATACCATGGTTGCTTTCCTTGACATAGAAGGCGCCTTTAACAACGTTAACACATCTGCAATCGCAAACGCACTGGCAGAACTGAATGTGGATAGCTCGCTTGGTGAATTGATCAATCTACTGCTAAATAGTCGGATTATCAATTCAAAACTGGGCGTTACATCTGCTAGGAGGTCTGTCAGTCGAGGGACGCCGCAAGGCGGTGTTCTTTCTCCCCTTCTCTGGAACTTGGTGGTGAACAAACTACTGATAAACCTGGAAGGGGAGGGCTGCAGAGTGATTGCCTATGCGGATGATGTTGCTATTGCCGTCTCTGGGAAACACCTCAACACCATAAAGGAACTCCTGCAAAACGCTCTTAACAAGCTAACGAGATGGGCTAATCGGTGCAGACTGGGCGTTAACCCCCACAAAACCGAGCTTGTCCTCTTTTCCAGGAAATATAAAATCCCATATATTGACCCTCCCTCTATTAGCGGTACAAGCTTAACTTTCTCTGACGAAGCAAAATTTTTGGGTCTAATCTTCGATAGAAAGTTAAGCTGGAAACCCAATATACAAGAAAGAGTCAAGAAAGCTACAGTAGCACTTTTCTCTTGTAAAAAAGCCATTGGTAACAAGTGGGGTTTACAACCCCGCATTACGCACTGGCTATATACATCGGTGGTAAGACCAATTCTTACTTACGGGGTGGTTGTCTGGTGGACTGCTCTAGAAAAAGCTATTAACCGCGACAAGCTGGGCAAAGTCCAGCGTTCAGCGTGTCTATGCATTAGCTGAGCACTCCGAACTACCCCCTCCGCGGCTCTGGACATTCTGCTACACCTGATACCCCTTGATATATTTAGCATGCAAACAGCGGCATGTTCCGCTGTCCGCTTAAAAGCTACCTCGCAGTGGACCAATAACAATATTGGCCACTCCATTATTCTAGACTACTTTAAGTCTCTACCCAGAAACATAGACTACACCATACCCCGTTTGCAGTTCGGAAAAAACTTCCAAATCACCATTCCTTCCAGATCTTTCTGGGATGATGATGCATTTGCGAATGATAAATCGATCCACTTTTACACCGATGGATCAAAAACTAGCGATGGGGTAGGTGGTGGAGTCTTCTCAGAAAAGCTAAATCTTAGCCTCTCTTTCCGTCTTCCTGATTACTGTAGCGTGTTCCAGGCGGAAATTTTGGCGATAAAAGAAGCCCTGACGTGGCTGAAGAGGAATGTGATATCCTCAAAGGATATCCGTATCTTCTCGGATAGTCAGGCCGCGATTAAGTCCCTGGACTCAGTCTCTTCAAATTCCATCATAGCCCAAGACTGCCGATCATCTCTTTCGGAGATGGCAGAGCAGTTCAATATTCACCTCTGTTGGGTGCCGGGGCATAGGGACATTCCAGGTAACTGCAGGGCTGATGATCTCGCCAAAAAAGGAACCACATTACCTCCTTTACCTGATAAAGGTTCCCTAGGTATACCAATCGCTACTTGTAAACTCTTGTTCAAGCTATCCGCAATCGAGAGAACAAACCTTAGGTGGACGAGTAGCAATACATGTCTAGCGACTAAGCGGATCTGGCCAAAGCTGGATCTGCGACGCTCTAAGTGTCTAATCTCATTAAACCGACTGCATATTAGCTCCACTATAGGTGTTATTACAGGTCACTGCTTAATAGGCAGGCACGCATCTAGACTCGGTGTGTGCTCAAATGACTTCTGCAGAAGCTGTATGGACGAGGAGGAGGAGGAGACTGTACTTCACCTTCTCTGCACGTGTCCTGCGCTCTCCCATAGAAGAAATCTCCATCTAGGGGACTTCTTGTTCAATGACACAAGCGACTTAGCCAGCACTGGCGCTAGAAGTCTTTTGCGCTTCATAAGAAGCTCCTATTGGTTCAACGAGCAGTGAGGGTAATCCCCAGATCTGTGTGGTACCACAATGGACCTATCATTGGTCTAAGTGTGTTGGCTTTGGCTGACAGCCACGTCTACCTAACCTAACCTAACCGGGTGTACAGAAAACCGTCGCACGAGTTCACTACAAGTTCATCAAAGTAAAGCGACATTAGCAGGTATGGCGTGCGGGTGACGAATGACGATGGGGATGAAACCTGGAGAATTCTTGTAGCTTGAAGGTATATAAAGGGTTTTTCAATAAGAGCGCTACAAAAGTTTTTTTTTTAAATAAAAAAAAAACCGTTTTGGATATTAATGAAATTCTTTATTCCTGTGAAAGTACGTTCGATGCCATTATGTATGGAACTCGATTTCTTTTGCATGGCCACCACGGGCACGCTTGCAGAAGTCCAGACGCTGAACCCAATTTTCGACGGTTTTCAAGCATAAATCGGCCGATACTGCAGCAATTTCACGTTCGATATTCGTACGAAGTTCATCAATCGTCGCTGGCTTCTTGGCATAGACCATAGACTTGACGTAGCCCCACAGGAAATAGTCTCACAGCGTCAAATCGCACGACCGAGGCGGCCAAGCGACTGGACCATTTCGTGAGATAACACGGTTTCCACGTTGAGGCCACTGAATCCGAATTTCGGTAGTAAATTTTAATAATTTCGACTCATTGTTGGCTCGTATATCTTTCTATCATGAAATGGCAAAGCTTACTAAAGAGAAATGTCAAAATAGCGGCAAGAAATTCGGCGTCGTTTGCTGTCCCTGTCGATCTACTTTTGTAGCGTTCCGGTTGAAAAACCCTTTAGTTTGGAGTTGGATGAATTTATTTGATGAAATCAACAGAATACGTGCACAGCGAGATTTCGTGCGAGTTTATTATTTTCCTTTTTGTTTCTCAACGATGAAGGAATTTTGGCAAAATTAGGAAGGATGAATATGAATAAATAGTGGCTGTGTGATTGAGGTTTTATGGGATGTGTAATAGAGCGATGAGTAATTTGTTTGGTTAGATCAGGGTGTGCAATGCACACCTTGCACACCCTGACGAGACGCCACTGCTATATACATACCACTTTTAAACAAAACTGTCTCATTGCTTGCACCTCTCTCCTACTGCAAATATAAATTAGACAAGGTACAATTCCCCACTCGACAAAAACAATCTGGGATGATGTATTCTTTTTTCATTCCGAATCCGCTCGCAGTGTCTTTTAAAACTTTCATAGAGAATAAAATTGCTTGTAGAAAATCATGGCCATTGTATTTAGGTATACCCTTCTTAAAACATAAATAAAGCAAATATTTTAAAATCTAAATATATTAAAACAAATTCCGCCGTTTTCGGGCGTATATTGGTTAATATGCAATAGCAAAAACAAATTGTGCATAACAATACCTTTTTTTTGTTGCGTGTAGTTAGGTGAAAGTCGTTAAAAGACATCGCTTTTAAGCTTTGCGATAGTGTTGGACTTGAAACACCCCCTAAAAACACCCAAGGAAGGCATGATGTTACCATCATTCCAGTAATCGCACCTAGTCGGCAGACTAATCAGCAATTTTGTTCTAATATTGACTTATGTACTTTTGTACTGTTTTGGGAAACTAACTTTGGTTTGTTACCTTTTGTTTTTAGTTCATTATCACTTTGTTCGTAAGATTATGTTGTTACATATACATATATTTCTTTCCTTTTTACCTTGTTAGCTAGTTCAAAAGTATAATTCCACGTAATCTTTTAACTCAATTTTTGTTATTAAGTAGTTGGACTACTTCTAAATTAGCATGGTTGCGAAGCCTAACTTCATGTCCTCTTACGACCTTATGAACCTCGTCCTCTACCTGTTCCTACTAGTTCCGCAATTTTATTGCGCTTGAAGGTTTTCGGGCTAAGTCGAAAGGTCTAGTTCGTCGTAATCGCCAAAATAAATTTGTTTCGTCTAGAATTTCAAGGATAGAGTTATTGACGTGTCCTAATAAACGATTTCTATGCTTTAGAGCGCAATATGTAGTTTCTTCCTTAACCGTTGGAATTCCGAGATCTCTGTGGATATCTTCGTTTCTAATGTACCACGGTGCATTGACGAATGATCTCATCAATTTATTTTGAAAAGGTTGTAATGTGTTTATATTTGATTCACTGGTACAACCCCATAGTTGTATACCATACGTCCACACAAGCTTTAGCACTTGCTTATATAATAAAAGCTTGTTTTCGAGGAGCCTGGAATATTTTCCGAGTAACCAATAAAGTTCTCTATATTTGTTCTTCAGTTCTTCGCATTTCTTTTTTACATGCGACTTCCATTTCAACTTTTCGTCGAGAGTCATTCCGAGATATTTGGCCTCATTTGCAAACGGAACTTGGACCGTATTTATAAAAACAATACCTAGTCGACAAATGCGTTTCTATGCCAGATCAATGTTCCCTTCTCCACTCATGATCATTTATCACTTAATTTAATTTTGTTATTTAAGATTGGATGAAAAATGAGTTTAGAAGGTATAGTAGAAAAAACACCACTATTAAAAATATTAGTACAAAATAGCTATGTACCTATATGTATTAAAAATATTACTTATATTATTATAAAGCCTTGTAAGTTAAGTTTATTTACATGCTGATATTGCTGAATGTATGCATACATACTACTTCAATTAATGTCCTAACATTATTTTACATACAAATATTAGTAAATTTATTAAAAAACAGACGTCTTAAAATTCAGCATAATGGAACAGACAGGACGAAGACATAACAAATACCCTCTGAACCAGAGATTTTTTTTCAGTTTCCTGAGATAAACATTTTTAGGATTCGCCTCCCCACTCGCTTTTTATACCCTATTCTAAGGGTATATTAATTTTGATGCATAGTTTGTAACATACCTTAATATTGCCCGTAGACCCCTAAAAGTTACTATATTTATGATCAGCTTCGATAGTAATGTCGATCTAGCCATGTCCGTCCGTCCGTCCGTCCGTCGGCAAAAATTAGGCCTTTAAACTGGACCTAGAGAGCTGAAATTTTAACCATATACTCTCTAGGGTCCCGAAATAATCAAGTTTACGAATTTTTGAAATCCGCCCATAAACTCAAAAGACAAAATTTTGGAAAAAATCGAATTTTGAGCTAGAAAGCTGAAATTTTTTATATATGATCTATGACTCCTAAAACTGCTCGGGATAAATTTTTTTCAAAATCCGCCCACTGACACGCCCACAAATAAATAATTTTTTTTTTGAAAATCCAAAGTTTGAGCTAGCTAGCTGAAATGTATAATATATACTCTCTATGGGCCCTTTATGCTCATGTGTAAATATTTTCAAAATCCGCCCACTGGCACACCCACAACTATTCTTTTTTTTTTGAAAATTCAAAGTTTGAGGTAGGGAGCTGAAATTTATAATATATACTCTCTAGGGGCCTTTTATGCTAATGTGTTAATTTTTTTTTAAATCCTCCTACTGACACGCCCACAATTAAATAAAACAATTTTATTGAAACACCCAATTTTGAGCTAGGGAGCGTTTTTTTTATAAAATCCTTTAAATGTTATATAACAAAATATGTAGAGCGTTCTTAACAATTCAACCATACTTAGACTTTTGTCACGCCCACTTAAGAGGGATAGGAATAAGAATAGGGTATCCAACAGTTCGCCCAAGCGGACTGTAGCCCGTCCCTATGTTTTTAAACACTTTTTATGCTTATATGAGAGGAAACGGTATTGGTACATGCAATATGTGTATGTGTTGAATTCGTAAGTAGTAGAAATGTAGTTTAGTTGTACATTAAATTTTAATAAACCAACAATATTTTGAACAACTCCGATCGGAAAAATGTACATGGAGCTAGACTATGAAAAGAGGTCACAAGAAAATGTAACGCCAACGGTCCCCTAGTATATAAAAATAATAATTAGCAATTTCATGCACATTTTATGAACAATTTTCCATATATATACAAATATTTCCAAATATTAACACTTAAATAATTTCACAACTCAAAATAAACAATCCACAAATTGTACTAACATTATTCTAGAAAAAAAATTAATTGTATTCGATACATGGTGTTTCTTATCTAATGTTCCCAATGTATTTATTTTATTATTCGATTATATACGGAAGTCACTCACTCGTTCACTGATACGGTATTTCGGCCAGAGGTTAAACTTTGTTTTGAGTTTCAGTTCTAAGTATGGGGAATCCCCAAATTTTATTGTTTTTTTTTCTATTTTTGTGTGAAAATCTTAATGTGGTTCACAGAATACATCTACTTACCAAGTTTCAACAGTATAGTTCTTATAGTTTCGGAAAAGAGTGGCTGTGACATGCCCGGACAGACAGACAGACAGACAGACAGACAGACTAAAAAGAAATACGCTCCGTTCCACGTGTTTACGAACAGGTAGTTTCTTCATTTAATTTTGCAAAATTGTTTAAATCCTTCGATAATATGGGAAAAACCAAATGCAATATAAAAGAAGCCTATATGTTAGTTGTAAAAAAATGGGATTAGGCAGATAAACTCAATTTTTATAATGCTTTTCCTAATAAGGTCATAAAATTAGTCTTTTTTGTTCCACCTGTTTACGAACAGTAACCAAATCTACCTGCTATTATATTTGAAATCAAATAAAAAGGCATAAAGAGTACCAGGGACCTTAGCTCAAAACATAATTTCATAGAAACAACAACTATGGGTACAAGAAATTCATTAAGCAAGAAGGAGATAGGCCAAATTCGAGCTTACAAGGAACAAGGCAAATCTATCCGTTTTATATACGGAATAGAAGCAACTGTTGTTCGCAGTTATCTTAAGCACCCTGAAAACTATGGGAAAAAGGGGAAAGGAGGAATAATCAGAGCAACAACAAGTCAGGATCGACGGCGATACTGAGAGCTGCTTCAAATTCAAGACTTCGCTGGTATTGTATTGTTCTAAGTTCCTAGAGGAAAATGCAAGCATAACAAAAATGGGTAATACCATCCGCTAGCCAGCTCAGTTAGATTTTTAAGTAAATCAATTAAATAGTAATACAATATTTTTTCTGCTTTTGTAGATGCTTCACATATAAAATATGCTTCTGCTCTCAAAACAGTTGTCTTGACAGAAACTAAAGGTTTTCAAGCGACAAAATCGAAGACCTTAATTTTAATCAACGACAACGGTGCTTCTGACTGGATGCCTGTGCAATTAGTTTAATAATCATTGCAGAGGAGAGTGATTAATATCTCCAACTGCATTTGGTCCTTTTATCCAAGAATGTATAATTTGGTGGAGTAATATTTCAAAAATGTTATGTGGAATGCGATTAACATGTGGAAGCGTAAGTAAGACCAAAACAACATCACAATTGGCACACTGAAATGAGAACAAGGATTATGTACAGTGAGTGCAAAAGTCCATTTAATAAAGTCAAGGAAAACAAATAAAATGATGTACCCTTGGAATTAAGGGAACGATTTCTGCAACCAACAACCCAGCAAACAACTCGAGATTTTTTTTTGAGACATTTTTTGCTTAATTTCTAAAGAAAACAATTAATCGTATGAAGTAACGACATTATTTATGTGTGCCTTGAGCGCTATTTGTTGGCGGCTAAGCGCACAAATCGAAAAAAAACATAATGTACAATACACTACCACAACGTTTGGTTCAGGCGACGAAATACAATCATGACAAAATTTTTCGCCGGTCATGAGTTAAGATATATATTAAATGCAATATTTTGTATTTTAGCTATAATATTTAATGAAAAAAAATAATCGGAAATGAATGAACATCTTTTTTAATAATAGGTATATATTTTATAGTGACTACATCTGACTTATCTACGGAGTACGGACTCTTTTTGTAATGGCAGTGACCTGAAACTAGCAGTGAGTGGTGAGTGTTGGAAACGCTCCAAATAGTTATAATGAATAATCTTGAAAGGAATTTCTATTTTATGAAAGAGCACCTGACGCAAATAAGTTCTTTGTGGATTGCGCTTGGCTGCTCAGAGTATTTCCATTTGAAGAACTTTGAATTGAGATGGTTGCAGTAAACATAGCATTCATCAAAAGCACCCGCAATATCATGTAAATATTACAAACTACTCGTACTCCGTTATGTTGAAGGACAACCATCTTGGGTTTTCTCTCCTTCCGTTATTCACAATAGATGTTTGCATGAGTATGAATGTTTGTTGCACAGTTACTGAGTTTGGTGGTTGTTCGTTGTTATACTTATTCATGTCCAAAGGAAAACAAATTATTGATAGAACTTATAAATTATCATAATTTTTCTTTGGCCGATTTTTTCATTTATTTAATTGAAAACAGTTTCCTTTTCATCATGTTGTACCTACATATTCAGCAATTCTTTGTATGTGTATATTCTGCACCGCTTAAGATTATATGAAGCTACAACCTTGTTTATAAGATTATCTTAACAAATATATCAGATGCTAATACGCTTTTCTAAGGGTACATTAATGTTGACTCTTAATATTGCCCGTAGACCCCTTAAAGTTACTATATTCGTGATCAGCGTCGATAGTAATGTCGATCTAGCCATGACCGTCCGTCCGCCGGCAGAAATTAGGCCTTTAAACTGGAGCTAGAAAGCTGAAATTTGTAATATAGCTAGACTCTCCCGAGCGTAATGATAATTTTTCAAATCCGCCCACAATCTCCAAAAAAATAAAGAGCTGGAAAAAAGCTAGCGAGCTAGAAATCCGCTTCCTTACACGCCCACAACTAAATAAAACAGTTTTATCGAAAAGTCAAAGTTTGAGCTAGGAAACTAAAATTTTTAATATATGCTCTTAAGAGCCCCTTAATGCTCATGTTTTAATATTTTTAAAATCCGCCCACTGATACGCCCACAATTTATAAAAAACAGTTTTATCGAAAAATCCAAGATTGAACTAGGAAGCTGAAGTTTAAAATATATTATCTGAATGAGCCTATATGCTTATTATTTTTGCCCACTGACACGCCCACTATTAAAAACTAACGCTTTACTGAAGAAATGATTGTAAATGAAAGTGATATTCTTCGCAAAGTATGCAGATAAAGTCGTTTTGAACAGTTCTTTTATACAAAATTTTCTGCCATGCCCACTTTTAAGGGGCTTTTTTTTTGTAACAAAAACTTTGTTTTTCAATAAAATCGTTTAGATGTTATATAACAAAATATGTTGAGCTTTCTTAACGATTCACCCATACTTAGCCTTTTGCCACCCGTATCTTATGAGGGATAGGAGTAGGAATAAGGTATCCAACAGTTCGCCCCAGCGGACTGAAGAAGCCCTTTCCTATGTTCATTAGGGTGACCACAAAGCTCGAAGAAATTTTTTTTTGCCGAATTCTTTACGCGGGAACCCCATAAAATGATCAGCCTTTGCAGATTTTTAGATAGCCAAAATTTTAGCTCGATTGGATAACGGCAAATGGTGCCGACTCTCGCTCAAAGTTCCAAAAATCGCTCTTTTTTCCCTGTGTTGCGAAGTAAATAAGCTCTTGCTCCTAAACAGTTAATCCTATTCTCACTATTTATATGTTAAATTAAAGGTAGTACCGTTACACACGTTTCACATTGTAACTAATTTTACTATCCCTTACAACAATCTTGTCAGTTACCAAAAAGCTTTCGAGTGGTTAACTTTGATTATTTACCAAAAGTGCCGGTGTGAACATTTCAATAAAATAAATTCGCTCTTTTTATTCTATTATTATTTTTTAAAGATAACTTATAATAAATTGTGAGTCTTTTTTCTGTTGTGTTTTTTATAGTATTTTTAGTCATTTTAAGGATTTTACAGATATTTATTGTGTTCTTGATATAGCATCCACATCAAATATAAAAAGCAGAACCCGTGAAAAAATATTTCTTATCGGCTATGCGTCTCATCAAATAACAGGTTGTAAATTACCCTCAAATCGTCAAGTTTTAGCTACATTATTTTTCAATTTACGGACTGTTAAATTAAGCCTGAAAGAATCAGCGAGACTTGTCATTCGAGAAGTATTTATTTGTTGGGAAAAAGCTAAAATTCCATCAAAATATGAAAAAGATGCAATTATAAAACTGGAGAAGCTTTATAATGAGTGGAGAAATCACCAAAAAAATAAAAATAAAACCCTCGAAAGCATAAAAAACAAAATCAAAGAATTTGCGTTAAAAATAGACGATCTTTTTGACGTAGCCCATCGAGATGCCTTGACCTTGATGCAACCTGAAGATATGGATTTCCTTTTGAAACAGAGAGAAACAGGTCGCCGAGGTTGTATGATTGGAGTCGATCTTCGGTTCATTCGAGCTGAAGAGAAAAAGGCTAAAAAGGATGCAGAGAAAATGAAGCGCAGAATTGAAGAATTCAGTTTTGATATCGGTAAGCAAACATTCCTTTAATTATTATTAGATCTCTTACTAGTCGAGCTCTGATTTTAAAAGACACTGACGATGAGGAGGAAACACCGGAGGAAGAATATAACCAGCATTTCGCGGATTGGGATAGAATGGACGTTTCTACATCTGAGGCTACCATAGAAGTCCCTGGACCATCGAGTAGCAAAAGAATGATGTATAGTCGTGGAGTGAAAGAGCTTTTGACAATGAAACTTTCAATGTTATTAGATCGATGTAAGGTATCTGACAGAAATGCTTCTCGCATAATTATAGCTACAATAGAAGCAATAGGTCAGAATCCAAACGACTTTGTAGTTTCAAAATCAGCCTTGCATTTGAAAAGAAAAACATTGAGAGAAAAATACTCCGCGGACATCCGAAAACGAATACGAATATCCGAAGATGAAGCAGTGGTTATTCATTATTCATTGGGATGGGAAACTGTTGCCAGGTGTTCTAAAGAGAGAACAGAATGAACGAATTGTCATATCTATTTCCTATGGTAAAAATGAACAACTGCTAGGAGTACCAGTTATAGATAATGGTACTGGTGAAGAGCAAGCCGCAGCTGTGTATGAAATTCTGGAACAATGGGGAGTTTCACACACTGTAAAAGCAATGTGTTTTGACACCACGGCTTCGAACACTGGAAGGCTGAAAGGAGCTTGTAAAATTTTGCAGCAAATGTTGGATAAGGAGCTTCTTTACCTCGCCTGTCGTCACCACATTCTTGAAGTTTTGCTAAGAGGTATTTTTGACTGTAAGTTGGGTTCAACCAATGGACCCCAAACAGATATTTTTAAAAGATTTCGAAATGAATGGTC
Source organism: Portevinia maculata (assembly GCA_949715645.1). Classification (NCBI taxonomy): domain Eukaryota; kingdom Metazoa; phylum Arthropoda; class Insecta; order Diptera; family Syrphidae; genus Portevinia; species Portevinia maculata. Next base: position 171,213,107 of record OX454527.1, on the reverse strand, counting down.
GAAAATAGACCCTAAAACATATAACGCAGGTATCCGTGATAAAAACGTTAATAAACACCTAACACCTGATGTTATAACCCAGATTACGGATGAATTAAAGGCAAAACTCACAGAATGTCAGCCTAGAGATGACTACAAAGAATTCCTTCAGTTGGTTCTAGTGTTTCTTGGAGTACTGGATGGTAACGCTGTTGGATTTAGAACACCAGGCGCTAGTCATCATGCTAGTTGGATGGCCAAAGCTATTTATAGTTTAAAAATATTTCTGTTTCGAAGTCAGTTTACAATGAGTAATGAGGAGCGAAATGCTCTGGGTGATATCTGCGTTTTTATTGTAAAAATTTACTGCAAAGCTTGGTTTAATGCCCCAAGGGCTTATCTGGCTCCTAAACAAGATCTTGACCTACTGCGCAGTTGCATTGAATACAAGAAGATAGACAAGGATATTAATGAGATCGCTCTTGCGAAATTCTCGAATCATTTATGGTATTTGAGTTCAGAGTTGGTAGGTCTCTCGTTTTTTGACCCAACTTTATCTGAGGGGGAAAAGTCAGAAATGGCCAACAAACTTTTGACAAGCAACGATGCAGAAAACAACCGAATCCAAAGCTTCAGAAACATCAAGCTGAACAATTTGTCGCAGCTGGATTAAAAAACATTGTCAACAAAGCGACATTGAACTTTTTTACCCGCTTAAAAATAAATCCAGATTTTTTAAAAGAACCTCCAAATGTTTGGGCTGAAAACTCACATTTTAAAGAAGGTTTCAGGATTGTTCAATCACTTAAGGTCGTCAATGATTTGGCAGAACGAGGAGTAAAGCTTATAACTGATTTTAATGACCTTTTAACAAAAGATGAAGATCAAAAGCAATATGTCCTCCAAGTAGTCAGTGAGTGCCGAAAATTGTATCCAAATGTTTCAAAAGCCACTTTATGTAAACCTCTGGATTAGATTGTTGTTCTTTTTATAAATTTATTTCATTTATAATGTCAAACGTGATATTAAAGTATTTTTGCACAAGGAAACTGTTATATGGCTCATTCTTTAAAATAAAACAAGATTCTTTAAAACATGATCTGTCAATATTGCCCCAATTTTCTTCTTCAGTGTGAATTACTTTATAATATTTATATTGGGTGTTGTTAGCAAAAGTTCAACCTTTAATTTCATATATAAATAGTGAAAATTGAGTCAGTATTTTCGGAGCTAGAGTTTCTTTTCTTCGCAAAACAGGGAAAAAAGAGCGATTTTTGGAACTTTGAGCGAGAGTCGGCACCATTTACCGTTATCCAATCGAACTCAAATTTGGCTATCTAAAAATCTGCAAAGGCTAATCATTTTATGGGGTTCCCCCGACTCATTTTCGAAAATCGATTTCTTGTGGTCACTCTAATGTTCATAGACTTAGATTGTCTACTAATAACGATGCTTAAATTCTTATTTGTAAACAATTTTCAGTTGTTTTTAATAAGCGAGGTTGGTGTCTCGGTAACTACACACTCTAGCACCAAACACAAGATGACTCAAATTAATAAAATATTTAGTACTTATCAAGAGAGCTTACATACATTGATTTCTTTTGCTTCAATTCATCTGAGCGCCCTAGAAATATGTTGGGCAATATTCGAACCTGACAAAATGCACAAATTATGTCTGTTTTAAGAACGAATGTCTTGGAATAACAACTGACAACTAGCAGTTCGTGTAGATTTCTGATGTTTATCGGTCTCTAAATATTGTCCACAGCTGAGCTAAATGTATAGTTTTCATAAATTTTTTTCAGACTGCATATTATTAATGTTTTTCCACTCTCAATAGGCTCTCATAATGTTATATTAGGCGCGTTTTATTGGAAATTTATTTCAAGCTCAGCTATAGAAATCCCTATAAAACGATATGTTCACTTTTATGTTCCACTTCAGTTCACATAACAAATTTGGAAGCGAATAAATGTAAATTTAAATAATAAATTTACTTAATTTCCGCAGCTTAGCTTAGACATTGAAAATCTTGGAAGGTTCGGACATCCGCTTATGTGTCATAGGTGTCATTTCCGCAACTTAGCTTAGACATTGAAAATCTTAGGCAAGGCTCAGACACCCGCTTATGTGTCATTCCATTCAAGAGGTTCCCAAACCTTTATCTTCACTTGGTTTGTTGTTGTTTGTGATGTAAAATTTTGCTGAGATGGGTATACACTAACCTTTAAATCGAGCCTATTGTAAATTTCAATGGCCTTAAATGAAACCATAAATTGAATTCTAATTGAATTAAATTGAAAACTATTCTCTGTTGTTTGTTAACCGTATAAAACGTTCTGGTAAATGAAATGCACCTAAACAAAATTGTCATTTCTGATATGAAAGGAAATAAACACCACTTTATGACTCATAGAAAGTATTCACCGATAGGGATTTCGGGAGAGGATAAATCACCGTCATGTTGCGTATTTTTGGCGGACGGGGTCATGGAAGTGGACTATCTGTTAACGCTATAGATGTATTTATGTTATGTAGTTATTTTATGATTTTGTGCATGGCTCAGCCCCGTCGAGCCCTAGCGCTCCGCAAACCTTATGAAGACACGATGAATTTTGTCTTATCTAACCCTACTCCGGGGAGCCCTAGCGCTCCACAATCCCCAAGAAGTCACGATGCTTATTCCATTTTATCTTAGAGACATTTGAATTGTTTGTTTTTCTTAGCTCATAAGAAACAAGAGTACGACTGCCTAGCGTAAGTCTATAAATCATTAGGAATTCGTAATGTCACGTAGGTATTTGAATTGTTTTTTTTTTTAATTACAGTGATTACAATAGCTTTTGCTGATCGAACCACAAGCCAGTTCCCTATAACACTCACATTATCCAAGATTTTGATCCTTGGGGTCAAGATTTTGATCCTTGAGACCGGGATTTTGATCCTTGAGGGCATGATTTTGATCCTTGATTTTTATTCTTGAGAGCAGAATTTTGATCCTTGATGCTGAGATTTTGATCCTTGAGACCATGATTTTGAACCATGATAACGGGATTTTGATCCTTGAGAGTAGAATTTGGATCCAGATTTTTGATCCTTGATAGCAAGATTTTGATCTTTGTGATCAGGACTTCGATCCTTGAGAGCACGAAATATGTCCGATCAAGTTGCCTGACCTAGATGTCGAATACAAATAACTATGAACGAAACAGACAATAACTCCTTAATATCAAGATTTCAAACCTTGAGACCAAGTTGTTGATCCAATATATCGATCCTAGATATCCAGATAATGATCATGGACACCAGGATCGTGATCATAGGTAACACGAATTTGGTCCTTGATGCTAAGATTTTGATCTTTGGGCTTTAAAAGCTCCAAAAAGCAAAAAAAAACTCATCGCGTCACGGTCCTGAGCCTGTGAAATAACCAACCAATTATATCTACTACTAACGAAACGAATGGAGATTGAACGACCTTCGTCGTTGCGTTAGCTTATTTCCCCTATCATTTGGGAGTGCCTCAACCACCAAACACCAAAGGCAATTGCTGCAATCATAGACTAGTGCGACACCAGGGCCGAGTTATATATCGCGATGCCTACTCAAAACATGGTTTTTGCCAGCAGCAAATGCAACATGAGAGGTTTGGATTTCATACATCGATCTTACCATTAACAATATGGGTTCACAGCCAACTTTTGTAACGACAAGATGACAGGAAGTGATCGACTTAACTTTATCTAATTTGTAATTTAAGGCGGTTATCAACTGGAGATTCTCCTCAGAGGTGTCCCACTCAGACCATAGATACATCGAAACAAAAACTCTTGCAGGACCCCAGTTCCATGGTGGAGCTCGAAACTGCAAAGAGTACGAAGACTAAAATCTCTACCGATCGAAACAGAAAGAATATAAGAGGTTAATTTGGGTATCAAAAGTGCTCCTTATAGGAACTTCAGTTCACTAGTAGGGTGGTTAAGGTTCACCTAGAAAACCCGATGACCTTCACTGAGACGCTTTTAGTCATCTGCTTGAGTCTCACTTTCCAGGTAGCTAAATAGCAATTGCCTCACAACCATCCCTGAGCACCGAGACTGGGATTGAGAAATAATTTGGCGTAGCTTGTATATTGCGAAGGCTATGGTAACGGAAGAGGCTATCAAATACGCTTTTGCGTCGTTTGGCGGCTTCAAGTCGCCTGGTACAGTAGGGATATAGTCAGCCATGCTGCAGCAAGGTGCACCAGTTGCTTCGACTATGAAGAGAATGTTCACTGCTGTCCTGGCACTGGCATACATACCAACACTCTGGCGCACAGTTAGAGTGACATTTATACCAAAAATTGGCAGAAATAACTACTCACTCGCCAAGATCTACAGCCCAATCAGTCTGGCTTCCTTTGTGCTGAAATGCATGGAAAGGCTGGTCGAATGTCATGTGCCCAAAACTGCTTTGCGATTGCACCGTTTATCTCAGATGCAACATGCCTAACCTATCAAGGCGGAAAATCTTGGGAGACTGCACTCCAAAATTTAGTTAGTTGAATTGTGAGCGGGCTTGACAACAAAGCATACGCGATGGACATTTTCGATATTGAGGCTGCTTTTTTCAATGCAACTTTTGGTAGCAAGTGCAGCTCTGCCAGCCAACACGGCGTAGACGACTCTTTACTGCTGTGGATTAAAGCAATGCTATAAAAAAGAACTCTAGTGTACTCTACGGATGAAGAAGAATTGCAAAGAGAGACAGAACAACCCTTTAAGGGAACAAAAAGGAACAAAAAAAGAATAATGTGCCCAGAAAATATGAAAGGTAAAGAAACCAAACCACTGAAAACAATAAAGCCTCCACCAATTATAGTGCTCTGTATTACGAAGTAAGAAGGCTTATTGAATATTTTAGAGGAGAATAAAATCAAAGCTAATACAGCTCTCCTTAATAGCAATCATGTTAAAATTAATGTGGATAACGAAGAATCCTACAGAAACTAACCTACAGAGTCGAACCTAGCCAACAAACACAGGACAAACGCGACGACCAACCCACAACCAGCGATTCGGAGCTACTTACCACAACCCTCCCCATTTTCAAAAGTCTTAATATTGAGAGCGCTGAGGAGGGGTCCCAATCCTCATTCAACACCGCCAACATAGGATCTGAGACTGAGGACGAATTGCTGGACGATAAGGAATCTGAGGACAACACTCTGAAACCACACGCAGTCTCCAAGGAGACAAGAAAGCGGAGCAACTACAGGGCCTCAAAACGATTCCTAAAGAAAATGACTGAAAAAGACCCAACCTCCATCAATGATAGAGACAGAGCCTTGATCAGGAAGTACAAGAGGGCAATAAAGAGCTATGAAAATCTGAGGGCTCACAAACCCAATGAACCGTCAGCTCCTGAACTGCAAAAAGGAAAAACGGTAGTGGTGATAGACAAATTCAAAGGGGCCCCTAATAAGGCTTACAAGGAACAGTCTAAAACCGTCAGACCCGTGGACTTCAAGAACAAGGAACAGGCTTCAAGCAGGGTCTCTACAGGCACTAAGGCCGGAACCTCTGGCACCTCTTCGAAGAGGCAACGGTCAGAGGAAGAGAAAAAAGAAAGCCGACCGAAAATACCCAAGGCTTCAACAAGCCTAGACAGCACTCCGATGAGCCTAATAGTAGCAGTCATTGACGAGCACGATCCCGATGGTAAGATCACAGCTGAACACTGGCTGCTAGCAGAAAACGTCATCCTCAAGGCTATGATGGTCAACATCCGAAATGGGGGACCAGACTACGAGTTTGACGGGGCCGGATGGCACAAAAGCGTGAAGATAGTGGGGTGTGGAGACGGGCATAACCTTGAGTTTCTCTCCAAAACCATCGCCAGCATTGGCGAACTGTGGGAGGGAGCCAAACTCAAGGTCATACCAAGATCCGCACTACCACTAAGACAGAAAGCCAAGGTCTGGATACCACCCCCCTTCGATAAAGAAGAGGACGAGAACATCGTGGTCCTCCTCGCAGGGCAGAACAAAAACATCACAATCAAGTGAAGATATACTCCAGAAGAAGTGGTGACGGCAAGGAGCTCTGCTTTGCGATCAACCAATCTTCTGCAGCAAGTATAAGGCAGACCCCAGGCAGCAAACTGAAGTTCGGGCTAGGTGCCGTAAGGGCACGGCTGGAAGAAGATGAAGAGCCAAAGGTTGCAAAAGCTGCTAGTGGTGCAAATTAATTTGCATCACTGTAAAGCAGCAACACACGACCTACTGCTGTTCATGTCTGAGGTAAGCGTGAACGTGGCATTAATTCAGGAACCCTGGATTTTTAAAAATAAAATCCAAGGACTGAAATCGCCATACAACCATCTGTTCCACACCAAAGAAGAAGGTAAAGTACGTAGCTGTATTCTAGTCAAAAAAAAACCATAAGTAATACATTTTTTCTTCACAGGTACAGCAATGGAGACACAGTGGCTGTAAAAATTGAAGCTCCTGGAAGGAACCTTATCCTCGCTTCAATTTATATGGCACACGAGGAGGTAAACCCACCATCCGATACAGTCCGGGAACTAGTGGAACACGCTAACACACGGAACACATCCTTGGTGGTAGTGTGACGCACACCTCAAACACAAAAACAGATTTTAATTACGTTAGGTTTTGAATTTTACTGCTGCTCCCCAAGTCATGAACTCTAACCGGACGTTCACTGTAACATACCCCAACAATTTCCACCAATCAGCTGAAAGGTACACTGAACTGTTGCACTTCCTCCGCGGAAAGCATCCATTTTAACCACCCAAGCTACACGTTTGCTCAACTCATTTTATTTCAATCCAGTCAGTGCGTGCGACAAGTTCTTTTAAGCTTTTATTCGATCCATCATACAGTGGAAAAATAGTATAAAGTTCTTATACAAATAGGACATAAGTAAATCCACCTGTAAGATTGTAATCTAGTTTTCTTTTCAATTTATTTTGTTAAAAAAAAAAATTTCAATGTTGCGTCTTTAGGAATCGATAATATTTGAGCCTAATTTGTCGCCGCCGCCTGAGGTTCTTGGGGGGATTCAGTTAAATAGTATCTGCAAAGCATTTACCTGGAAAAAAAAATATTCACCAACAAAACAAGGTAGGTTATTGCTTATTAAACTGCGTGTAGTACAAATCCTAATTGAATTATTTGTTGCCCGCAGAAAATTGCGGACGCCCATCAATAGAGTTCGGGAGTGCCGCGTTACCCACGTTCGTACTAAGGTACATAAATAGAAAGACCGAACTGAAGCGTCCGCAATTGTTTTTTTTTATCATCAAGCTTGTGCTACGCGATCCGAAAGATCATCAAAACTTCTGGATGAGACCTCAGCGCATCGTGCTTGGCTTAGTTCTAACAACGCAAGGAACATCTGCGCGTGGTGTAGCAGTCATCAACGTCTCACCAATCTCCACCAGCAGACACGTGATTTCAATCACATTCCAACAACCGCATAATTTAAAAGGAATGAAAAGAAAAGTGTCATAAATTAATCATCTTAATTAGTGCTTGTCATGAAATACATGTGCATGCACAAAAGTTTGTATGAAGTGTCGAATCAACTCTCCTTTCTTTTGTAACCAAAATTAAAACATAATTTGCCCTAACGTAAAGTAAAAGTTATTAAAACCAAGTCAGTATTACCAAATTTGTTAAAGTGAGCTAGGTATTTGCCTAATAAGTGTTGGGTAATTAATTTACCATATATATAGCACAACTAGTAAAACATCAAAACCATCTTATACCAACGACAGAAACATGTGGCCACATCCTTCTCATCGTCTGGACAACCGTGAGTACTTAATTTTTAACTATAAGATCATAGATTTCTGAGGCAAAATCCTAGAACTTTTTTTATCCTTTTTCAATTTTTAAACACATAATATTTGTTATTAAATAAGTAAATTACCTAAAATACACAAATACATACCACAACATACTTAAAATATCTGCTTACATTAAATTAAATACCTACACAAAAAAAAAAAAAACCTTAGACTAATTACTATATCCAGTGCATTATTGCTATATCAAAATATCAATTTAAGTATGCATAACACTCGTAAACATGTTTCTTGTTGATAAGACAATTTTTTTTCTTCATGAATAAACCTACATACTTACATGCATTTGTGTAAAATATTAAAATGATTCCGGTTCGTGTTTAAATTATCCGCTATTAGGGTTGTGATTGTGTACATACGTGTGTGGGTATCTAATGGGACTATCCTCAAGAGATATGGACACAGGATAGTCATGGTGCATCTCGTCTCTCACCAGATGCATAGGGGCAGGGCAAGTCCAACATGTTCCTCAACACCAGGAACATCGTCAGCTATGTACTTTCGATTTTCATCGCTCTTTTTATTTCACTTGTATTACTTTGATTCTTTCTTAAATCACTTTCTTCTCGCTTCTACTATCTGTAAACCTTTATTAACTCTATCAGGCACGATAAATTATGTATGTATAGGAAGGCAGCAAGTTCCCACCCCACTGTCGAGCTAACGCCGCGCATCCGCAAGCGTGCCTATTGCTGCCATGGGACTTAGGTCAACCACCACCTCCTTTCCATCAACCTACCTGTACATCACATTGGCGCCCAACGTGGGGCCGGTAGCATAATTTGTCCATCAACATAAACCATGTCTTCACATGGGCATTTTCAAGTTGAACCATGACATACATTGCTACCGCGTCACTTCAATCAATTTTGATTACATGCTAATCAACACCGTGATTGTAACAAATGCAAAATGTATTAACATAGTACTTCTTACATCCAAGTACCCCTCTTAGTGCCAACGACATTTTGCAAACAAGCTTTCTTGCGTAAGCTTTTCCCAACAATTTTACTTTTCTTTCCTCCCTTCAGGTAAACAATTTTAACAAAAAAATCGATCAAGGAGTCCGATTGCTGACGTAAAAGTAATCTAAGCATCGTTACACTTGACCGTTTGTTTATTTTGACTATGTGTAGGAATCACAACTATGAGTTCATAGATCGTCTATAATGACTATGAGGCCATAGGATGTCACCTGCAACATATATTTTTCTGAGTCGTCAAACAATACGATTATCAGATATTGATAACAGGTTCGGCTGTCCAGAGAAATATATTACGTCACTTTACCCGCCTTTTCCTCTTTTCTTCTCAATACTTTTCCCCAAACAAAATCGAATACAGCTGACTTTCCCTCACATGTAAAAACTGGTCACAACCTTATTAAGAATCATTTAAATAACTTTCCATTTTTTTTTGTTGAAAACAACAACCTTTTCTCTTTTCATCAAACAAATCTGAAACCATTTCTCTTGATTTATTGTTTCGCTCTTACCGCAATGAGTAATCAAAAGAATACTTCAATTAACGGAGCTATTCCGAAACAAAAAAAAAATAAATCAAAACAAAAACATAATTCCACGCTCTCAGAACACCTATGACTTACGTCACACACATACTCTTCAGCAACGGAATTCCGATTTTGGCAACAACACGCAGCCAGTAAGACACTCACCCACATCGCTTGTTGACAATTCACCAATCCCTAACATGTCTCTTAATAGAAGACAGAGCGAACATTTTGATAATGTCCAAAGCTCAAACATAGTGACTCTCTCTCACCCCACACTGAATTTTGATATTACAACTGCTACAGTTATTCCAATTACTACGACCACAGTATCAAGTGTTACTAGCCCAATCATGTCAACATTAATTGGAAAAGAAGATCCCGCAAGTCACTCTGCCATAGTCGATTTTACTTTGCCTAGTGGTCTTGTTGACAACATTCCAAATGTTGCAAATGCGAATGCTAGAAATGCCGCTAGCAATATTTTCCCAGCTGATCCAATTAATCGCCTAGGTCAACAAACTCAGTTTGTTTCCAGCAACTCATCGAGAATGAAACACCTCGATGACCACATTAAGGATGTTGTAACTTCATCCTTGGGTGAACTAATTCCAGATTTAATTAAGATCAGCTTACAAAAGGCAATGTCTGAATTAAATAATGCGGATTCAGCAATAGCAATGCATGATATGGATCGCGTTCAGAATTACTTTAGTATTCCAAATCATTCACGACCATCCAACCCTATTGGAAATCATTATCCAGACGATGAGGCATTTTCAAATTTCAATTCAAACCATAGCGCTGCGTTTGATAGGCGATATTCCATGAACAGAAACTTTCCTCAAAGCGAAACTCAATCCATACAACTCGATAGATGGGAGTTAAATTCGATGGCACCTCGAAAGGGATGTCCATCGAAGATTTTGTCTTTCGAGTTGAGGTGTTGAAGAACAATAATGAATGTTCTTGGAATGCGGTTATCAAACAATTCCACCATCTCTTAACAGGAACGGCTCAGGGCTGGTATTGGCAGTATCTTAGAACTAATCCTACAGGGAATTGGTCAATGCTTAGACAAGCATTATTTAAGCAGTTTAAAAGCCATGAAAATGACTTTGAAATTGTTAAGCAAATCATGGACCGAAAGCAGATCCCTCAGGAGAATTTCGAAGATTACTATAATTCCATACTGCTATTAAAAGGCCAGCTTAAAACGCCTATGAGAGAAAAAGACCTCATAACAATTCTGCGAACAAACATTAACACCAAGTTGATGAGTTTCATTTATCCTATGCGGATTCATAGTCTAGAACAATTCAGAGAAGAATGTAGAAAATTAGAGCGGATGTTACAATCCAGATTTCCCGCTCAAAATCGCCAACATTTTCCATACAGGACAGTCCATGAAATCGATGCAGATTATAGATTACTATAATTCCATACTGCTATTAAAAGGCCAGCTTAAAACGCCTATGAGAGAAAAAGACCTCATAACAATTCTGCGAACAAACATTAACACCAAGTTGATGAGTTTCATTTATCCTATGCGGATTCATAGTCTAGAACAATTCAGAGAAGAATGTAGAAAAGTAGAGCGGATGTTACAATCCAGATTTCCCGCTCAAAATCGCCAACATTTTCCATACAGGACAGTCCATGAAATCGATGCAGTGGTTATGCTTAGTTGATGATGAAGATGATGAGGACATATCAGCCATTTCAGGTGCGCATTCGCCACAAGTGGTCAACAATTCCCTGCCGAAGGTACTCAAGTGCTTCAACTGTAAAAAGATGGGACACTTGTTTATTAACTGCCGCTCACCCATAAACAAATTATTTTGTTACCGTTGTGGTACAGATAATGTGACCGTCTTAAATTGCAGGAAGTGCAATCCCAGCCGGGAAAACTTCCAACCGAACGTGACCATTCCCGGGGAGTCCCGTTCGACTCAGACGCTCCCGGAATAACAAAAGTAGATGCTTCTACAAATACTATCCCTGACATACAATCAAACCCTAATCGTGACATTAACACCTATTCAAATCAAACAAATTTTCCAATTCATTACCAACATAAACAAGTCGAGTTTCGATCCCAACCATATGAGGAAAGGTTGCGAAGATATACGGCGCTGCGAGCAAAGATTTTTAATTTGAGTGAAATTCAATTCACCGGATCGTCGCGTAAGTTAAAAAAGCTTCGGTCGCGACACAAGAAGTGAATTTTTACAAATCGATGTTTAGCAGCTGTATTTTGAATTCGAAATCTGATCCTCGACCGTACGCTATTATCGAAATCATGGGAAAAACGATCACCGGACTGTTGGATAGTGGTGCAACCATTTCCTGTTTAGATAGCGATTGCATAACTTTCATACAGAGTTTAAATTTACCTGTCATTGACTTTACGTCATCCATTAAAACAGCTGATGGCAAAGCACAGTCGATCGTGGGTCGAGTGAGCGTAGAAGTAGTGTACGGCGATCAGAAACAACAATTGGATTTGTATCTTGTTCCCTCGCTTTCACAGCCGCTATATCTCGGTATAGATTTTTGGCAGAGATTTAAAATTGCGCCTAACATCGTAAGCGAATTAACCGAGCCACTTATTACCGAAAACGCTTCAAATAAACATGAAGTACCCGTACATTGTTTAAATGCTGCGGAAAAGTCGAAGCTACAGGATGTGATAGGTAAATTCCCTTCCTTTTCTCAACTTGGTCTTGGGAAAACTTCCGTCGAAATGCACATCATTGACACCAATGAGGCCGAGCCAGTAAAACAGAGGCATTACCCTGTTTCTCCGCCTATTCAAGAATTAATTTATGAGGAGTTGGATCGCATGATTTCTTTGGGGGTGGTTGAAGAGAGTTCTAGTTCATGGAGTTCACCCATTGTTTTAATCCGGAAACCGGGTAAAAACCGATTATGTCTAGACTCTCGGAAAGTGAACTCACTCACAAAGAAGGACGCGTATCCTCTTCCTCATATAGAAGGAATGCTAAGTCATCTTCAGGACACGCACTATATTAGTAGTGTCGACCTTAAAGATGCGTTTTGGCAAATTCCTTTGGAGGAAAAATCCAGAGAGAAGACAGCCTTCACTGTGCCAGGGCGACCACTCTATCAATTCACCGTCATGCCTTTTGGACTGTGTAATGCAGCCCAAAGGATGTGTCGGTTAATGGATAGAGTGATCCCAAGTGCACTTAGAGAACAAGTTTTCGTATATCTGGATGACCTCTTGATTATTTCTAAAGATTTTGCATCGCACATTACCATACTGAATAAAGTCGCGGATTGTTTGAAAGAAGCTAACCTATAACAATTAATGTAGAGAAGTCGCATTTCTGCTTTAAGGAATTGAGGTACTTAGGTTATATTGTTGGCCAAGGACATATAAAACCTGATCCTAATAAGGTTGCTTCTATCAAGGACTTTCCTGTGCCATCGTCGCAAAAACACGTCCGACAATTTTTAGGATTGTGCGGATGGTACAGAAGATTCATTAGGAATTTCGCCTCCATAGCAAGCCCTTTGACCGATACTCTCAAAAAAGCTAAAAGTTTTGCAATGACTCCTGATGCGCTGACCTCGTTTGAAGCCTTGAAAAGCGCACTTATCTCTGCTCCGTTGTTAAGCAATCCCGATTTCAGAAAGCCTTTTACAATTCAGTGTGACGCGTCTGGTTACGGTATAGGAGGCATTCTTTATCAGCTTGATGAAGACGAAAACGAAAAGCCCATTGCGTTCTTCTCAGAAAAGCTGAATGCCTGTCAACGTAACTATAGCGTCCGTCACCGAACAGGAATGCTACGCAGCGGTACAAGCGGTCCGGAAATTTTGACCTTATATTGAAGGATTATCCTTTACAATAGTGACGGACCATGCGAGTCTTAAATGGCTAATGGGTCTGAAAGACCTGAGTGGTAGGTTGGCACGTTGGTCTCTGAAGCTCCAAGCGTTCACTTTTGACATCAAGCATAGTACCCGATGCTCTATCGCGAGCATTCGCTAATGAACTCACCTTAGACTTACCAGCGAAACCTGTAGTGGATTTGAAATCTTCCGAATTCTCCTCACCGGAATACCTGACCTTGATTTCGACTATTGTGAGTAATCCAGATAACTTTCCAGACATAAAAGTGGCGGACAATAAGTATGTTTACAAACGACACTTTTCGAGTTGTGATTCGCTAAGCACAGAATTTGAATGGAAGCTGTGGATACCCACAGGGTTGACGCAGTTTGTCATTGAAAATTCTCACAACCCACCTAATTGTTCCCACGGAGGAATGATGAAAACATTAGATCGAATCAAGAGATTTTGTTATTGGCCGAATATGACAGATCAAGTACGTTCCTTTGTTAAGAACTGTTCTGTTTTCAAAGAAACCAAAGCTCCCAACAGCATTTTGAGACCACCGATGATTTCGCAACAGCAGCTGAATAGACCTTTCCAAAAACTCTATATTGATTTTATGGGTCCTTATCCAAGAACTAAAAGAGGCAAAGCTTTTATATTTGTGGTATTGGATGGATTTTCAAAATGCGTTTTTCTGCAAGCGATGCACAAAGCGAACGTTCGTTTGGTAATTGAGTTTTTGGAACAGAAAGTTTTCAGCCAGTATGGAGTTCCCGAGTCTGTGCATAGCGACAACGGCAAACAATTTGTTGCTAAGGAGTTCCAGTGCTTTCTTTCGAAAAATGGTTGCACCCACATCCGAAATGCTGTGTACTCTCCGCAAGCAAATGCTTCTGAGAGGGTAATTCAGTCGATTTTATCGGCGATTAGGAGCTATATCAAGCTAGACCAGCGCGAGTGGGACCAACACTTGTTTGAAATCCAGCAGGCACTGTGGACGTCCTTGCATCAGTCGACGGGAATGACGCCATATTTTTGTCTCTTTGGTCAACATATGGTAACACATGGCAGTACATATGAATTGCTCCGTACGCTACAGGCAGTCAGCGATAGCGAGCTTCAATGTTTACCGAATCATGACAAGCTAGAGATAATCAGAAATAAGGTGAAGGAAAATCTAAACTTTTTGCGAGAAGCAAAAGCTCGTATAATCTCAGAAGCGTCAAGCGTCAATTCCAGATAGGTGAAGAAGTTTATCGCAGGAACTTCACTCTTAGCGACGCTTCAAAAAATCAGAATGCCAAGCTGTGTAACAAGTTCGTAAAATGCAGGATATCGAAACAAGTTGGTAACTCGTTGTATGAAGTGGAAAATTTAGACGGTAAAAGCATTGGCGTTTATCATGCTAAAGATTTAAGGAAATAACATCAACTCCTTACCAGTTGACATAGAGGTGATTCCAGGGTCATGGGTCGAGGCAGCGTAAAAGGGTTTGAGTCTTCCGATTCTCATGTCTTTTCGCAGCAAGAGTTGAACCGAAAATGCATGACTTTGTGACGCACACCTTAAACACAAAAACAGATTTTAATTTCGTTAGGTTTTGAATTTTACTGCTGCTCCCCCAAGTCATGAACTCTAACCGGACGTTCACTATAACATACCCCAACAATTTCCACCAATCAGCTGAAAGGTACACTGAACTGTTGCACTTCCTCCGCGGAAAGCATCCATTTTAACCACCCAAGCTACACGTTTGCTCAACTCATTTTATTTCAATCCAGTCAGTGCGTGCGACAAGTTATTTTAAGCTTTTATTCGATCCATCATACAGTGGAAAAATAGTATAAAGTTCTTATACAAATAGGACATAAGTAAATCCACCTGTAAGATTGTAATCTAGTTTTGTTTTCAATTTATTTTGTTAAAAAAAAAACATTTCAATGTTGCGTCTTTAGGAATCGATAATATTTGAGCCTAATTTGTCGCCGCCGCCTGAGGTTCTTGGGGGGATTCAGTTAAATAGTATCTGCAAAGCATTTACCTGGAAAAAAAAATATTCACCAACAAAACAAGGTAGGTTATTGCTTATTAAACTGCGTGTAGTACAAATCCTAATTGAATTATTTGTTGCCCGCAGAAAATTGCGGACGCCCATCAATAGAGTTCGGGAGTGCCGCGTTACCCACATTCGTACTAAGGTACATAAATAGAAAGACCGAACTGAAGCGTCCGCAATTGTTTTTTTTTATCATCGAGCTTGTGCTACGCGATCCGAAAGATCATCAAAACTTCTCGATGAGACCGCCTCAGCGCATCGTGCTTGGCTTAGTTCTAACAACGCAAGGAACATCTGCGCGTGGTGTAGCAGTCATCAAAGTCTCACCAATCTCCACCAGCAGACACGTGATTTCAATCACATTCCAACAACCGCATAATTTAAAAGGAATGAAAAGAAAAGTGTCATAAATTAATCATCTTAATTAGTGCTTGTCATGAAATACATGTGCATGCACAAAAGTTTGTATGAAGTGTCGAATCAACTCTCCTTTCTTTTGTAACCAAAATTAAAACATAATTTGCCCTAACGTAAAGTAAAAGTTATTAAAACCAAGTCAGTATTACCAAATTTGTTAAAGTGAGCTAGGTATTTGCCTAATAAGTGTTGGGTAATTAATTTACCATATATATAGCACAACTAGTAAAACATCAAAACCATCTTATACCAACGACAGAAACATGTGGCCACATCCTTCTCATCGTCTGGACAACCGTGAGTACTTAATTTTTAACTATATGATCATAGATTTCTGAGGCAAAATCCTAGAACTTTTTTTATCCTTTTTCAATTTTTAAACACATAATATTTGTTATTAAATAAGTAAATTATCTAAAATACAAAAATACATACCACGACATACTTAAAATATCTGCTTACATTAAATTAAATACCTACCCAAAAAAAAAAAAAACCTTAGACTAATTACTATATCCAGTGCATTATTGCTATACCAAAATATCAATTTAAGTATGCATAACACTCGTAAACATGTTGATAAGACAATTTTTTTTCTTCATGAATAAACCTACATACTTACATGCATTTGTGTAAAATATTAAAATGATTCCGGTTCGTGTTTAAATTATCCGCTATTAGGGTTGTGATTGTGTAGATACGTGTGTGGGTATCTAATGGGACTATCCTAAAGAGATATGGACACAGGATAGTCATGGTGCATCTCGTCTCTCACCAGATGCATAGGGGCAGGGCAAGTCCAACATGTTCCTCAACACCAGGAACATCGTCAGCTATGTACTTTCGATTTTCATCGCTCTTTTTATTTCACTTGTATTACTTTGATTCTTTCTTAAATCACTTTCTTCTCGCTTCTACTATCTGTAAACCTTTATTAACTCTATCAGGCACGATAAATTATGTATGTATAAGAAGGCAGCAAGTTCCCACCCCACCGTCGAGCTAACGCCGCGCATCCGCAAGCGTGCCTATTGCTGCCATGGGACTTAGGTCAACCACCACCTCCCTTCCATCAACCTACCTGTACATCACAGTAGGTTGCGATGCGAATGCTTACCACACGCTGTGGGGTAGTTCAGGAATAAATGAAAGAGGTGAGTCGTTGTTTGAATACATTATCTCCACAAATCTAGTTTTGTGTAACAGGGGAAACCAGCCCACTTTCCAAAATAGAAACAGGGCAGAAATTCTAGACATAACTCTGAAAAGCAACACTGATCATGTTAGGGTAGAAGACTGGAGAGTTTGTCGAGAGAACTCATTCTCAGACCATAGTAGAATACTCTTTACAGTCAATCTACAATATATGGCACAACCAAATTTTAGGAACCCTAGGAAAACAAATTGGGCAGACTATGCGAAAACGGTCAGTGAGTACACACAGCATCCAAAAGAGGACAAGTTTGTCGACACTCACTCAATCGACAACGCAGTCTACTATATTACCAAAAATATGCACAAAGCCTTTGTTAAATACTGTCCCATCTCTCGCAATCGCAAAACCAAAAAGGCAACTTGGTGGACCAGCGAGCTTCAAAAGCAGCGAACATTGGTAAGACAACTGTTTAACAAAGCAAGACAGAGTAAGGCAGATGAAGACTGGACTAAGTATAGGTCCGAACTTAATTTATACACTAAAGAAATAAGGAGAGCAAAACTCGAATCCTGGAATACGTTCTGCGAATCCATAGAGAGTACAAACGAGGCCGCCAGACTACGTAAAGTATTATCCAAAGACCCCACGGTCCCAGGCTATATTAAACGTGCTGACGACTCTTGGACAGAGTCTAGCCAATAAACTCTACAAATATTAATGGATACCCACTTTCCGGAGTCTAGTGAAATCACTGGGTGTGAGAACAACTACACTCCGGTTTCGCCAGGCACACAAACGGAAATAGCAATGGAAAGCATTATAACAGAGCACAAAATTGCTTGGGCAGTCAAATCATTCAAGTCCTACAAATCGGCGGGACCAGATAATGTCATACCAGCAATGATACAACAGGCTCTTAGTGTAATACTGCCATGGCTAAAAGTCATTTTCAAAAGCTGTATAAGACTCTGCTTCATACCGCGAAGCTGGAAAGAAGTGAAAGTGATATTCATTCCCGAAGCAGGGAGACATATACACTGCACAGCAAAAGATTATAGGCCGATAAGTCTCTCCTCTTTTCTCCTAAAGACACTGGAGAGAATAATCGACTTATACACAACTGACCTTCTAAACGAAAACAACCTATGCAGCACTCAACACGCCTACCTCAAAGGCAAGTCCGTTGAAACAGCCCTGCACGCAGTTGTGTTAATAATAAAAAAAGGATTACACCACAAAGAATTCACCATGGCTGCATTTTTGGACATTGAGGGAGCTTTCAACAATGTTAAAACAGCGGCCATAAAAACAGCGCTCGAAGACTTGGGAGCGAATAAAGAAATAACGAACTGGGTTTACGAAATGCTCAACAGCAGAGTAATTAACTCAGAGATCGGTGAGAGTTACATAAGGAAAACAGTGACCAGGGGCACCCCACAGGGAGGCGTCATATCTCCCCTCCTGTGGTTCACAGTGGTCAACAAAATTCTAACGACTCTAAAGGTCAAAAGAACGAAAATAGTAGCATACGCAGACGATATTGTAATTCTATTAAGTGGCAAGTATCTCCCCACTATTAGTGAACTCATGGAATCTGCCCTAAAAGAACTATCCTCGTGGGCAAGACCGAACGGCCTTGGAGTTAATCCAGTCAAAACCGAATGTGTTCTGTTCACTAGGAAAAGAAAAATCGAGAAATTCGATATGCCGAAGCTAAACGGAATTCGTCTGAAACTTTCCCCGGAGGCAAAGTATCTGGGCATCATCCTAGACTCTAAGCTTACGTGGAAACGTAACACAGAAGAAAGAGCAAAAAAGGCACTATGCGCCTTCTACGCATGCAAGAAGACCTTTGGCAAACGTTGGGGTATGCGCCCTTACATAACCCGGTGGATGTATACAGCGATCATATGACCCATACTTACATACGGGTCAATTGTATGGTGGAAGGCAACAGAAAGGACTACCTATCTCCATAACCTCTCAAAGGTACAGAGATTAGCATGTATTGGTACAACGGGAGCAATGAGATCAACACCCCAAGCCGGGCTGGAAGTCATTTTAAACCTACCACCGCTTGGTGAATATATTCGCAGCATGGCAGCCAAAGGAGCCCTCCGCCTCAAGGAGGCAAACATCTGGAGGCACAGCTCCTATGGACACGGCTCTATAATTCACAATTACTTGGATCGATCTATCCAGGAAAACGGACTACTTAATCCCCAAACGAAACTTTGAGAAAAACTACTCCACATACATACCCCAAATAGAGAACTGGAACACGCACGTCAGCGTGCAAGAAATCCATATCTATACGGACGGGTCGAAAATGGATGTGGGTACAGGAGCGGGAGTCTTTTGCGAGCCCCTAGACATAAAGGACTCGTACAGACTTCCCAATGAATGCAGCGTCTTTCAAGCTGAGATTGTCGCCATCGACAAGGCAGCAGAAACTATCTCCGCGAAGAATCTGGATCCTTCCACGATCAAAATCTTTGTAGACAGTCAGGCGGCTATCAAAGCACTAGACAGCGAAACCATAAAGTCAAAAACAGTTAGGAACTGCCAAGAATCCCTCAACAAAATAGGCGAACGACACAGGATCACTCTCTGTTGGGTCCCTGGTCATAGCGACATTGTTGGGAATGAAAAGGCAGACGAGCTAGCGAGAATCGGGTCAGAACTTGACGCAATAGACGCCATTACGTCAAAAGACATCCCAATTAGTGCAGCAAAAAGAAACATTGACCAAAAACTGAGGGAACAAACTAACACTACCTGGTCCCAAAGGCACGACTGTGTTATATCTCGCAGTCTATGGCCAAGAATTGACGAAAAAAGAACAAAATGCATTCTGGAAATGAATAAGCAAGAAATACGCATCTTAACTGGCGTACTGACAGGCCACCAGAAAAAAGTTCAATGCTACTCGTTTGAAAATAAACAAACAAGACCAATAAAGGTTGTTGCAAAGAAACTACACTACTCATGCACACCTGAACGCATTGCAAATGACCTAATAAAGAAAAACTTCAAAATACTTGAAGTTGTCAACATGCTTAAGTACAAGAGTAAAGCACCGCTCCCGATGTTCATGCTTACTTTTGAGCAAGATGAAGACATCAAAAAAATTTATGAAATTAAAGATATCTTAGGAATGAAAGTTCAAATTCATCCTTTGCGGAAATCAAAGCTAGTTCCTCAATGTAAGAACTGCCAGAAGCATGGTCACACTCACAAATACTGCAACTCAAACCCGAAATGCGTTAAATGTGCAGGAGACCACCATACAAAAGACTGGATAAGGGAAAAAAATGCTGCCGCTAAATGCGCCAATTGTAGCGAAAGACACCCAGCTAACTACAGAGGGTGTGTAGTAGCAAAAGAGATACAGCAGGTAAAAGACAACAAGCAAAAGAAAATGCAAAAGCCTGCTCAAAAAGGCGCAACCAAAAACGGAGAAAAAAGAAACAAAAAAGACTTGAAAGCGAAATCTAAAGGAGCTAAAGGAAATCTACCCTTAAGCGAAAATGAAAACTTAAGCTTCATAACCGGTCCACAGAAAACATATGCACAGGTTCCTTCGAAAAACGTTGTAAAACCAGTCGGAAACCCCAAGCCTCACATTAATGCTATGGAGGATATCATGCAAAGAATCCTTAACAGAATGGGAGATATGGAAAAGAATAATAAGAAAATTCTGGAAAGAATATCTCTCCTTGAAAAACAAAACAGTAATAAAAGAACTGTACCTAAAAGAACATAATGGCTAAAAACATACAAATCTTATTATGGAATGCCAATGGCCTCCAGAATCATAAAGACGAATTGCAAGCGACTCTCGGCTTAAACAAAATTGACATATGTCTAGTCTCCGAGACACATTTTAAAATTGGAACAAAATACGAACTTCGCGGATACAAGACATACCAAACCCCACATCCTCAAAATACAGCAAGAGGAGGTGCCGCAGTTATAATTAAGGAAGGTGTTAGCCACGAAGAAGATGAAGAATATCAGTAGTGTGAAATACAAGCGAAATCCGTAAACATAAAAGCAAGCAGTGGCCAGATAACGGTAGCAGCGGCATATTGCTCTCCTAGCTACAGGCTGAAACAAAACAATTTTGAAAGCCTTTTCCGTAAATTCGGAAATAAATTCATAATAGGCGGAGATTTCAACGCTAAGAACATATCTTGGGGATCAATATTAACAAATACAAGAGGAAGAAAACTCCTTGAATATATTAAAAAAACCAATGTTAACTACCATTCAACGGGAAATCCTACTTACTGGCCCACAGATAGGAACAAAATTCCGGATGTTGTCGACTTCTTCTTAACTAAGAATATTTCCTCAAATACTACCCAAGTTAAGGAAGGACCAGATCTTGACTCAGATGACTCATCTCTACTGCTAACACTTGGTAATAAAATTATAATGAAGGAACACAATCCACGTCTAGTAAACAAACTAACTGACTGGACATATTTCAGATATTTAATAGAAGAACGCATCGAACTATCCACAACAATTAATACAATAGAGCAATTAGAAAGTGAAGTACAGTCCTTCACCCTAGCTATACAAAAGGCTGCATGGGCTGCAACGCCTGAATTAAATAGCAAAGTAAAAAGAAACGTTTATCCCAAAGAAATTTGCGACATTATATCAGAAAAGAGACGAGCTCGCAAACGATGGCAACTGTCAAGAGCTCCAAGTGATAAAAGTAGACTTAATAGCTTAAACAATAAGCTCAGAAAAAGGATAGCAGTATTTAAAAATGAATCGTTCGAAAGATACCCTACAAATCTGACAAACGATGCTAGTACAGAATACTCACTGTGGAAGGCTACAAAAAAAATTAAAAGACCAACGGCATACATTCCGCCAGTGAAAAACACTGATAACTGGGCTAAAACAAACAAACAAAAGGCGGATTTATTTGCGGAACATCTTGAAAACGTTTTCAAGCCATACGACGATAATGATATTTCCCAACAAACGGAAGAAATGTGCGAAGACGAGAGATCGATTCCAGCAGTAACCTGTAGGGAAATAGCAAAAGAAATAAAAGAAAAGATCAACCCGAAAAAATCCCCTGGATTTGATCTAATAACGGTTGGAATTCTGAAAAAACTGCCCAAGAAGATTATGAAAAAAAGCACAGATAATAAATGCTGCGTTCAGTCTAAGACACTAAGACACTTCTTTCGTATCTCTCTATTCTTTCTAATACCAAGTAGCTTACACTGTGTTCTTAGCATTATAAGGGTACTGTAACAACAGGAAAAAAATCCCTTTAGCGTAAGCAAATTATAAAAAAAAAAAAAATGTTCCGCGCATGTGGAAGGTCGCGGAAGTCATCATGGTACCTAAGCCAGGAAAATTGCCCAGTGAAATAACGTCATATCTACCGATATCATTGCTGCCAATCCTGTCTAAGCTATTCGAAAAAATGATCCCAAACCACCAGTTTGGATTCAGAAATAAATACTCAACAATAGCTTAGGTCCACAGAATAACTGATATAATAGAAAAAGCTTTAGAAAAAAACAAATATGCTCTGCCATCTTCCTTGATGTAACACAGGCTTTTGATAAAGTCTGGCACAAAGGATTAATCTGTAAGCTACAAAAATATCTTCCAAAGGAGTACCATGAAATGCTAGAGTCGTATATAATGCAACGATTATTAAGAATTAAGCAAAAGAATGAGTACTCTGAATTGAAACACATCAAAGCTGGAGTACCGCAAGGTAGTGTGTTGGGACCAGTACTGTTCCTTCTATACACGAACGACCACAAAATGACGAAACTACTGTTGCCACTTTTGCAGACGATACTGCTGTACTTGCAGTAGGAAAAACCGCACAGGAAGTTACAACAAAACTGCAAAGGACAGTAAATGATATATCCAAATGGACCAAAAAATGGCCAATAAAATTAAATGAACTAAAGTCGGTTCATATTAACTTTACGAATAAAAACGTACAACACATACCTGTATGTGTATAAATAATAAAATAGTTCTGCATTCGAACTCAGCTAAGTATTAAGGCTTGACTTTGGACGCAAAGTTGCGTTGGAAAACACATGTCAAAAAAAAACGAGATGAACTAAATATACGATACAATAAAATGAATTGGCTCATAGGGAGGAATTCATGCCTCTCAATCTACAACAAACTGCTTCTCTACAAGCAAATATTAAAACCAATTTGGACATACGAGTATTATGGCCTCCAGTTATGGGAGTGCACAAGGAAGACAAATCTTCAAAGCATACAATGCTTTCAAAACAAAGTATTACGCAATATTGTTAATGCGCCGTGGTTCATACGTAATGCTGATCTACATAGGTATCTAAAAATTGAAATGGTAGAGGACGAGGTTCGGAAGGTCGCAAGAAGACATGAAGTTAGGCTTCGCAACCATGCTAATTTAGAAGTAGTTCAACTACTTAATAACAACAATTTAGTTAGAAGATTACGTAGAGTTAAACCTTTTGAACTAGTTAACTAGGTAAAAAGGAAAGAAATATATGTGTTACAACATAATCACACAAACAAAGTGATAATGAATTAAGAAACAAACCAAAGTTAGTTCCTAAAAACAGTATATAAGTACATAAGCAAATGTTAACACAAAATTGCTGATTAGTCTTTAGACTAGGTGCGATTACTGGAAGGATGGTAACATCATGCCTTCCCTGGGTGTTTTTAGTGGGTGATTGAAGTCCCACACTATCGCAAAGCTCGGAAGCGATGTCTTTCAATGATTTTCACCTAGCTACACGCAAAAAAAAAAATCGCCTCCAAACCATCCACCCATACATAAACTGCTCGTTGCAGGGATGCTCTATCCTCGCTTATAATGACTTCATCGTAAGCAAAGAATAGCTGATGCACTTTGAGTTCTGCCACTTTTCCTTCAAGTAGATAAACAAGGACTGTAATAAAAATCAAGGGACTTCATGTATGTTTCCTGGTGTACACCGGCTTTGATTGCGAACTCCTTTTTGACGAAAGCGAGCATCTTACTCTTGTCTTTACTCACTCATACATGTCTACAATCATTAGTTTCTGGAACTCATGCTCGCCTTAGCGCAACCCATAACAAATTTCTTGGTTATGTATAAAAGGGTAAAGAGGAAGAGAAAAAAAACCTAAATCAAAATGAAAAGTTGATTTTATTTGTGCTATATTCGTCTCTAGTTAAGAAGAAGAGAAGTGATTTTCCATTTAGTTTTTGAATAACGTTGCATCATTATTTTCTCTAATCGCGCTAGTTCTACTCGTATTATTCATACAATTTTTAAATCACAACCACAACGTTTAACTGAAATACGCCAAGTTTTATTTGAATTACGTTTTAAAGGGGATATGTTTTTATTTAAAATTAAATAAGGGGCAACATTTCAAAGTAATTGTTGGAAAGGACGAGTTCTAACCTATTGGATATTATGACCAATCAAGAGCTATGCGTGTAATTGACTATAAGATTCAATTATTTATTATGCAACTCTGCAATAATTACTATGGATGATCGCTTAGATGGCGAACACTCATACATAATTTCTGGATTGCAAAGAAAATTAAATCGTTTTGCGATTGAATTTTTCAACTCTGCCAAACGCTTTTCTCTGGAAAGAATTTCTTCGTACCTCTTGCACGGGATATATTGTGCTTATTATTAATGTTGCAAAAATGTGTATTTGTTTGAATATAACTATTATCCAACTAGCCCCTTCTTTAATTAACGATACTCTTGGATTATATATATACATATAAAATATATATTATTGTTACAAAATTATAACAAAATCATTTCTATTTTGGCATATTGACGCCCCATTTATTCAGAAGATCACCAGATTTCTTCTGTTTTTTTTTCTTCGGCAAGTTTTAACTCATTTCCTTTAATTATACCCTATTCTAAGGGTATATTAATTTTGACGCATAGTTTGTAACATACCTTAATATTGCCCGTAGACCCCTAAAAGTTACTATATTTATGATCAGCATCGATAGTAATGTCGATCTAGCCATGTCCGTCCGTCCGTCGGCAAAAATTAGGCCTTTAAACTGGACCTAGAGAGCAGCAATTTTAACCATATACTCTCTAGGGTCTCGAAATAATCAAGTTTACGAATTTTTGAAATCCGCCCACAGACACGCCCGCAAACTCAAAAAAACAAAATTTTGGAAAAAATCGAATTTTGAGCTAGAAAGCTGAAATTTTTTATATATGATCTATGACTCCTGTTGGGGTACCTATTAATGAGGAAAGTAGTCGATCCACAATCCATTGCATTTTAAATTTAAAGTATATTGTACCATATTTTTGTAAGCCACTGTTTTCAATATAGAAACATGCCTTTTTTGAATTTGGCGCCTAAGTGCCAATGTTCGCCATATTTATGTAATTAAATTTGAAGAAGAAAATCACCAATAAAAATTGATACAGAACATTGTGAACCAGTATACGCTTTTTATTTCGTTGATATCGATTGTTGCTAATCGTTGTTCGCTTCACTAATCCATCGGTTTTTTCGTTGTACTGCAAATAAGGGAGTGAAGTTTCTGTCACTTAAGAAAAGTTAAATTTCCTACTTGCCGATCGTACAAAGTAGCGATCGTACATTTTGGCGCCCAAACGTTGAGCAAATATAATTAATTTATTAAGAACTCACTTATTAAAAAAATATTATTAACAATTGTGTGAAATAAAAGACACCACGCCATAAGGAGGAACAAAAAAGGGAAGATAGGTATACATCTTCCACGAGGTACGTCAAGTTAAATCCAAGTAGGCGAATGTGCGTTAGTTGGTCTCTAGATCGATTCCAAAAATTGAAATCTAGAATTAAAAAAAAACGCGCCTTCGACCTAACGCTGGAGTGTATGTATATCTATATGTGAATGCAATAAATAAAATGTATCGTATATTTAAACGAAATATGTATACTCTCGCATAAAACATACAAAACGAAAAAAAAGGTTCCTACGATAAAACTGATTTCACAATTGCGTACCACCCTCTCTTCGCTCGGCCCTTCATTCGATTTACCCTGGTTGCACTTTCAGTTAACGCTCGTCCGCTCGATCCAAATCTACGCTCACTGGCCAAATGAAAGTTTAGCAAATTATCGGACTGTTGCTTCACACGCATATTCGCTTCGCTCTACCCATTTCGTCGAAATTGAACCACGCTGATACCAAAGATAAAGCCAATCAACCTGGGCTAAGTACACAATTACTTAGTTGCTTCATACGCTCATTCTCCCGAGCCACACAACACCATCGTCGCGTCATATCATTATAGTTCAAGCACAAATACACTTGCCGAAATCGGACTACTTTCAAGTTGCTTTCTATACGCTCATTCGTCGAACAAATCCAGCCACATACGAGTACATTCGTCTTAGACATTACAACTTTGAATTCGCCGCAACTGCTGTTGTGTCGTGCACTGGAGAGTTTATTTGACAATGTTTTCATCGGATCATCTCTAATTTGTCGTTTATCATCGTCGTTCAGGGTGTAAGCATCGCTGCAATCTCAAGCAAAAAAAAAATAATAGTCAAACAACCTTAATCATACATAATACCTAACCCACCATAGTTTAATGTATGCATCGCTGTCGCTCCTGTTGTTAGTTGGACGGGATTTCGCTGTGAGAGTTATTTAATTAGATTTCACCTTTATCTAAAATACTGATGTATTTTAGAGTTATCGTCACCTTAGTCCAGTGGAGAATTTTCGTTTTCACATTGACTTGCATCGATTAATTTAATTGTTGCTGAAACGTTTCGTAAGGGTCAACTAAATTTGTACTTGGGGCATAGTCATAGTCCTATCCACATAGCGCGGTCATTTCTTTGAACAAAACTTCTCGATTTGCGTTCGTTTTAAATTACGGTTTGAGGAATCACTATGCCAGACGAATTCGGGGTTTTACAGTCCATCGATGAGTTGAAGCAACAACGTGCTTCAACCAAAGGAAGTATCACCAGAATTAAAACTCTGGTCGAGTCTAAATCAGCCAGTTTAACTTCAACAGAGTTAGAATGTCGTCTAGGCATATTAGAGTCTTACTTTAAGCAGGCTTTAGCATACCAGACACAAATTGAACGACTTCAGCCTACGGATAATGGAAGGAGCGAACTGGAAGAGCTCTATATTACAACAAAAACAAAAATCATTTCGTTGATGGTACCAGGAAGACGAAATAGTACGTTGGAAGGGTCATTTGCAGTTCAAACGCCAGTCAGCCGTTTACCTTTTCGCTTGCCTAGATTCAATGGGAAATATTCTGAGTTTAAAATCTTCATTAACTGTTTTAACAATTTGGTGGACAACGATTTTTCACTTACCAAGATTGAAAAATTCAATCATTTGCTTTCTTGCCTTAGTGGCCAAGCGTCGGACACAGTTCGAGCATTTCAGGTAACAGAGGAGAATTATCCCAAGGCAATGGAAGCTTTGAAAACGCGCTACGACAACAATTGTCTGATTTTTTTAGAAAATATTTCGGACCTCTTTGAGTTACCAAAGGTACCCAAGGGTTCAGCATCACACTTGCGTTATCTAGTCGATACAATCTCAGCTCTATACAATTCTCTTTCGTCGTTGGGAACAAAAACAGATATTTCAAATGCAATAATTATTTACATCGCAATGTCAAAAGTTGATGCGGACACTCAGGCAAAGTGGGATGAGCACTTGGATTATAGCAAACTACCTACATGGTCTGAGTGCTCTGCTGTGTTGAGCAGACGTTGTCAGTATCTTGAAGCGAGGGAGAGTAGGCAGCCTCATGCTGAGCATAGTCAAAAGAGGGCGGCGAAACCAAAGCCGCACTATAACAATAATTCTCGGTCACATACATTATTGACTATGACTCAAAAAGCATGCATTTTTTGTAATGACAACAATCATTCAATTTGCAACTGCTCAAGTTTCCTAAAACTGACAGTCAGAGAACGGTTTTTAAGGATAAAGCAACTCGGGTTATGCATCAATTGTCTAAACAAGGGACACAATGTAGCAAAATGCCCATCGACGTACAAATGTAGAACGTGTAAGCAGTCACCCCATACGCTGCTTCATAGAATTCAACAGGGAAATCCACAAAAGGAGGAAGAATCACCTTCAGGTGCATCGGTTAACACGGCACTTGGAAAGAATGCAGGTCAAGTTGGAACCTTCCTAAAAACATTGAGCTGGCGGATGAACATTTCAATGAGTCTTCGCAGATTGATCTTCTTCTGGGTGCAGAAGCCTTCTTTGATCTTCTCTCAGTTGGGCAAATAAGACTGGGACAAGGTCTACCTATCTTGCAGAGATCCTCATTGGGTTGGATTGTTTCGGGAAGATATAATTCGCAGGTGAACTCAAACCAGCTCTGTTGTTTGAACTCCAAGGATGATTCGCTAACTGAATATGTTGAAAAATTCTGTCAGTTGGAGGAAGTAAGCGGTCAAAAGGAACAATGGACAGAAGAACAATCAGCATGTGAAGAATTCTTCACCAAAACTGTTAAGATACTTCCAAATGGTCGATTGATGGTGAACTTACCCTTCTAGAAGAATCTTGATTGTCTCGGTTCATCGTACGATGTGGTATTTAGACGATTTCTGTCGCTGGAGCGCAGGCTATCAAAAAATGATTTATTAAGGTCACAATATATGGACTTTCTGAAGGAGTATGAGTCGCTGGGACATATGTCAGAAGTAAAAAATCCGTCTCTTTCAGTGTCTAATTATTATCTTCCACACCAATGCGTTGTAAAGCCTGGTAGTAAGTCGACGAAATTAAGAGTCGTTTTCGATGCATCATGTTGCACTTCATCGCAAATATCTCTCAATGGCCTCCTCATGACCGGTCCAACAATTCAGGACGAGATGTACATTATTCTACTTCGATTCCGCTTGCATAGGTATGCACTCACAGGCGATATTGTCAAAATATACCGACAGATACTGGTACATCCATCGGATCGAAAATATCAGTACATTTTGTGGAGAGAAAGTGAGAAGGTACCAGTGAAGACGTATCAGCTTAACACCGTCACCTATGGCACGTCGTCAGCTCCTTCCCTGGCAATCAGATGTCTTCGGTTCCTGAGTGAACGATTCTCAGATATTCATCGCCTTGGTTCAGCGGTACTACGTTCAGATTTTTATGTCGATGACCTGCTAACAGGTGCAGACGATCTAGCAACTCTCGCAAAAACTCAGGCGGAGTTAATAACAATCCTTAAATCAGCAGGATTCGATCTGGCAAAATGGCACAGCAACCACCCGTCCTCACTCGAGTCGCTAGACAGACCAGTTATTAAGCATATACAACTGAATGATTCAGGACTTACGAGTACCCTCGGGATAACTTGGGACTCGCAAAATGATAACTTCAGGTTCTCGTACACACCAAAGAAAACGTATACGCAATATACGAAAAGATCAATCCTCTCACTATCGTCGTCGCTCTTTGACCCAATGGGATTATTGAGTCCTCTTATAATACGAGCCAAAATAGTGCTTCAGAAGCTCTGGATAGACAAAATCGATTGGGACGCATCTATACCCGAGAGCATCGATGGCGAATGGCGAACTTGAATTCTCTGAAAAACGTGTCAGTTCCAAGGTACGCTTTATCTGCTGGTAGTTCGAAAATCCAAATCCATGGATTTTGTGATGCATCCATGGAGGCTTATGGATGCTATATCTATTTGCGGTCAACAAATGAATTTGGACAAACTTCCGTTAAGGTGCTTACCGGCAAGTCTCGCGTATCTCCGGCCAAAAAGAAGCAATTGCCGCGTCTGGAACTGTGCGGTGCACACCTGCTCGCAAAGTTGTGGTCAAAAATCAGGACCAGTCTCCGAATAAGCTTTGCGGAGGCATATTTGTGGACGGATTCAGAAGTTGTGCTACACTGGATTGGCACACATTCATCGAAGTTGAGCATTTTTGTGGGAAATCGTGTAGCAGAAAGTCAAGAAAAATGTCCGGAAGTGATATGGAGATACGTGCCAACACACAATAATCCAGCTGACATAGTGTCAAGAGGTTGTTCGGTGGCAGACCTGGTTAATTCGATCTGGTTTTCAGGGCCCACATTCCTACATGACAACATAGAGGAGTGGCCATCCAATTTTACGAACCAGCTATCACCTGAAAACCTTGTTCTTGAGAAGCGGAAAACTGTTCTAGTTTTGAAAAAAACAAGCTCAAAATGATCTACTGGGAACAATTACTCAGTACAGCTCATATCTTAAGATTGTTCGGGTATTCGCTTACTTACTTCGTTTCGTAGATAGACTACGAAGACGAGAAGCATTTAACTCGAGTCATTTAACTACGGATGAGATGGAAAGATTATTGGAGCGAATAGTATGGGTGATACAATCACAACACCTCAGCGAGGAAATTGATGCCGTATCGAAACAACAAAACCTAAAGGGTCCGATCAAGTGGTTGAGTCCATTCATCGCAGTTGGAAACGAAGTCCAATAACTAAGAGTCGGAGGACGGTTGAAAAATGCAAACATCCCCGAGAATCGCAAGCATCCATTGCTTCTCCCTAAGGATAGCAATTTCGTTAGGTGCCTGGTTAGGCATTTGCACATTACCAATTATCATGCGGGACCAAAAGCTTTAGTTACGTTATTAAGATTGCAGTTTTGGGTGGTCAATGCTAGGGAGATTGCACGGCAGATTGTACGGAGGTGCATCCATTGTGTCAGGTATCGGCCGAAACTACTGGAGCAGGTCATGGGAAATCTTCCAGTACAGAGGGTGACGGCTTCTCGACCGTTTCTTAGTTGTGGTGTGGATTTTTGTGGTCCAATCCACACATATTTTAAAATTCGCGGCAAAGTCCCATACAAGACATATGTGGCAGTATTCATATGTTTCGCATCAAAAGCTGTACATCTCGAGGCTGTATCAGACCTCTCTTCCGATGCATTTATCGGTGCACTCAAACGTATGATCGGCCGCAGAGGGCTATCTCGTGATATCTTTTGCGACAATGCGACTAACTTCGTGGGGGCTCAAAACAAGCTCGTTGAACTAAGACATTTTTTCTTTCAAAAAACAACGCAAAATATCATTAACAATTTTTGTATTAACCGAAACATAAACTTTTGTTTTATTCCTCCCAGGGCTCCTCATTTCGGTGGTATTTGGGAGGCGGCTGTAAAGGTGGCGAAAGGGCATTTGTATCGAAGCATGTGCAATGCCAAGATGACTTTTGAAGAATTGACGACGTCGTTATTAGAAATCGAGGCCATCATGAATTCTCGACCAATAACAGCAGCATCCCCCGATCCAAACGACTTCGAGGCACTCAGTCCTGCTCATTTTCTTATTGGTTCATCTTTAAAGGCCCTCCCGGAACCAAATGATACAAGTGCCAATATCAGTTATCTACAGAGATGGCGTCGAATAAGTGCAGTCAAGTCTCACTTCTGGCAAAGATGGAGCGACGAGTATATAAATGAGCTTCAACGTCGCACGAAATGGTCAGCAGTCGAGTCGAATCTGCACGTCGGAGCTATGGTCATAGTCCATGAGGACAATGTTCCCCCGCAAAGGTGCCTGTTGGGCAGAATTCAGAAGGTCATACAAGGCGAAGACGGAAAGGTGCGAGTTGCGGAAGTGCGCACACCAAAGGGAACTTTAAGACGTCCCATCCGGAAATTGGCGAAAGTGGAACCTTTCAAAGAGCCCGGAATGTTGGGGCATTAATGAGGAAAGTAGTCGATCCACAATCCATTGCATTTTAAATTTAAAGTATATTGTACCATATTTTTGTAAGCCACTGTTTTCAATATAGAAACATGCCTTTTTTGAATTTGGCGCCTAAGTGCTAAGGTTCGCCATATTTATGTAACTAAATTTGAAGAAGAAAATCACCTATAAAAGAGGGTGACAATAAAAATTGATACAGAACATTGTGAACCAGTATACGCTTTTCATTTCGTTGATATCGATTGTTGCTAATCGTTGTTCGCTTCACTAATCCATCGGTTTTTTCGTTGTACTGCAAGTAAGGGAGTGAAGTTTCTGTCACTTAAGAATAGTTAAATTTCCTACTTGCCGATCGTACAACTCCTAAAACTGCTCGGGATATAAAATTTTCAAAATCCGCCCACTGACACGCCCACAAAAAAATAAAAATATTGAAAAACCAAAATTTGAGCTAGGGAGCTGAAATTTATAATATATACTCTCTAGGGGCCCTTTATGCTCATGTGTAAATATTTTCAAAATCCGCCTACTGACACGCCCTTAATTTAAAAAAAACTTTTTTTTTTTTTAAATCCAAAGTTTGAGCTAGAGAGCTGAAATTTATAATATATACTCTCTAGGGGGCCCTTTATGCTAATGTGTAAATATTTTCAAAATCCGCCTACTGACACGCCCACAATTTACAAAAAAAAACTTTTTTTGAAAATCCAAAGTTTGAGCTAGGGAAGGTTTTTCTTACAAAAGGTTCGTTTTTGTTTGATAAAATCTTTTAAATGTTATATAACAGAATAAGTACAGCGTTCTTAACAATTCAACCATACTTAGACTTTGGTCACGCCCACTTATGAGGGATAGGAATAAGAATAGGGTATCCAACAGTTCGCCCAAGCGGACTGTAGCCCGCCCCTATGTTTTTTTTGTTTGATTCCCTTTTTTGTAAAAACTTCGTTTTTATGTCCCATTCATTAATATTTGGTCTTATTTGGGAAATTAGTATCACAATTGCTGATTAACCGTAATTTACATCATTGTGTGTTTGTAATTACTCAATTTTCTTTATGTTTTCTACATTATTTAGTATTAATTCCTCAGTCGTTATTTTTGGATCAAAATATGTACTTTTTATTATAAAGTAGTTTTTCCGTTGATAATAATGATTATCGAAATATAATTTTGTTTTAACATTATTATTTATAACTGTTTTACAACTGTTTCTTATTATACAATTTTTAGGCAATTTGAGTTCGATTAAAATATTTTTTTTTCAGATTGTACATACCTACATGTATGATTGTTATAATCTATAACCGATTCTATTCCTTCATCTATTTGCTTAGTTCATTATTTGGCATTGTTATAACAATTCTTAATTTATTTTTTTGTATAATTTTTATTTTCTACTCATGCAGTTCTAAGGAATTTAATCTTACTCAGATCGATTTTCTTCATAAGTTAGGATATTTGGATAAATCACACCTTGTTGAAAAGACATTAATAAGTTGTTTAAAAATGCTCTGTAAAGTGAGTTTTCATAACTTATCAATAAGATAATAATTAACATAACACAATGACAGTTTTGAATCGAATAATTATTTGAATACATTTTGATTTACAACTTGTCCTCGTTAAAACGTAATTCAAATTAAATATAAAAGCACTGAAATTTAAAGATTACAAAAATTGTTTGATGAATTTGCTAATTTAAAAGGTAGCTTTTCATAGTATAAGATCATTTAAAATGACATTATATACAATACAAGAAGAACAAATTGGTATCATCCATATGATGATAAATTCTATTAGCGTAGGGATGAAAATAAAAATATATTAAAATAAGCACACGGCCATTATAAAATAAAAGATTTAGAAACATAGTAGTGCCCCCTCAATGCTAGATATTTAGATTAGGTTAGTTATTAGAATTAATTAGGTAGATGTACTTTAATATGGGTAGCAGCCATT
Source organism: Portevinia maculata (assembly GCA_949715645.1). Classification (NCBI taxonomy): domain Eukaryota; kingdom Metazoa; phylum Arthropoda; class Insecta; order Diptera; family Syrphidae; genus Portevinia; species Portevinia maculata. Next base: position 171,179,523 of record OX454527.1, on the reverse strand, counting down.
TTTTTTTTAATTTTTACTGGATAGAAAGATCTTTCGATAATGTTTCATTTTGTTTTTCATTTAATTGGTAATTTATTTTAAATAAAAATATTACAGTGGAGAAAATTTATAATCCGTTGTTTCCTTAATAATTGATGAAATAGAATTATTAAATGAATTTCTATTGCCTATAACACCTCTTTGAATATTTATTTTTGAATTTTCAATGATTTCAGACATACAATATTTCAATTTCTCTCTGAGTATCTCTATTTAAATTTTCCATATTTTTAGTTAAACCCAATTTTAAGTTTTCCACATCTTTATTAAAGCCAAATTATAAATTTTCAATATATTTTGTTAAATCTATTATCCTTTTTTTTTAAAACTGTTTTTTTTTCATTTTCTATTGTTTTAATTTTGTTTATCAATTGAGAAAAACCAAAATTACTCTTTCTGCCAAATTTATCAATACGCATTTATATAAAAAATTTAATTATATTTTCTTTTTTTAATTCATCAATTATTTTCATGATTTCATTATGTATTTGAGGACTATCATTACAACCTTCACATTCACCGAGAAGTGACGAAAAATAACGGTTCTTTTGATTCATTAACATGAATATTCAATTGTAATAAACATATTTAACTGGTGATTTTTTATAAATTTTAAATTTTTTTTCGATTCCTGGTCCGGTTTTTTCTTTTAAAATCGTATTTTTTATTAGCACAGATCTTATATAATTCATATATTTATTACCAACTTTTGATTTAATTCTTTTTGTTGTTTTATCAATATTTTACATATAGGCAAAGTTATTAAAATAATGTGTTTATAATTTTCTATATCTTCATGTGTTTCTATAGCTGATGGTTAAAGTTATTAAATCCCATAAACATTCAGTTCCAGTGTAGTTTTTATCTTTTTACAATAATATCAATATTATTAACTGTTACTTCAGAATCACCAATCCATATGCCTTTTCCATTTTCATTTCTTAAACCGAATAGTTACTTTGCTTAACGGGCTCCAGACTCGTGAAGAGTCTCTGCCTGAGACGCTGCTGCCTTCCATCCTCTGCGATCCCGGGCACGCTGTTTCCAGTTGTCCAGACCAAGCACTCTGGCATCCGCGATGGCTTGGTCTTTAAAACGGAGGTCCGGTCTTCCTTGCCTTCTCGTACCAGGAGGCTGGGAGTCAAAGATCCTCATGGCTGGAGCATTATTAACAGAATACGGATGGCAATGGTAGTGTATCCACAAAGTGAATGGCAAGTCGTGTGTTCGATCCCGACCAGAGCCATGCTTTGTAAAATTCAATACACACAACAATTCAAATCTCCCTTAAGCAATTAAGGACCCACTTGTGTAGAAAAAACCCTATCGCACCAAAACTTCTTTCCTATCATCCTATTCTTTCAAGTAATAAGCAGCACCCAAAAACAGGTAATGAATCATTTGCTGGGTGCTGCTTGCAGCAACAAAAAAATGCCTGCGCTGTGGTAACATTTTAAGGATTATAAGGGTACTGTATCAATTATAGAAAAATAAGAAATCCCTTTAGGTTAGGTTAGGTTGAGGTGGCTGTTAGCTGAGAGCTAACACACTTAGACCAAAGAGGTCCATTGTGATGCCACTAGGATCGGGAGTATCTACCACTACCCGCTAAAACCATTTGGAGCTTCTAATGCAGCGTGATAGACTTCTAACATCTGTGTTAGCCAAGTCACTGAGTTCATTGAGGAAGAAGGCTCCCAAATAAAGATTTCTTTTATGGGAGAGTGCAGGACATATGCAGAGGAGATGAAGTGTAGTCTCCTCCTCCTTATCATCCCTGCAACTTCTGCAGAAGTCATTAGAATAGACGCCAAGCCTTGATGCGTGCTTGCCTATTAGACAGTGTCCTGTGATGACACCTATGACAGAGCCAATATGCACTCAGAGAGCGTCGCAGGTCCAGCTTTGGCCAGATATTCTTGGTCGCTAGACGCGTATCAATACCTGTCCACCTGAGGTTTGTACTCTCGACTGCGGCTAGCTTGAGCATGAGTTTACAAGTAGCGACGGTAATACCTAGGAGACCTTTATCAGGTAGAAGAGGTAATGCTGTTCCCTTTTTGGCGAGTTCGTCTGCCCTACAATTCCCTGGGATGTCTCTGTGCCCTGGCACCCAAAAGAGGTGAAAGTTGAACTGCTCTGCCATCTCCTCAAGAGACGAACGGCAGTCTATGGCTATGATGGAGTTTGAAGAGACTGAATCCAAGGATTTCAGCGCGGCTTGACTATCCGAGAATATGCGGATATACATAGCGGATATCACGTTTCTCTTTAGCCACGACAAGACTTCCTTAATCGCCATGATTTCCGCCTGGAACACGCTACAATGATCAGGAAGACGGAAAGAGAGATTGATATTTAGTCTTTCTGAGAAAACACCACCACCAACCCCATTACTAGTTTTTGATCCGTCGGTGTAAAAGTGGATCGATTTATCTTCCGTGTAATCAGCCTCCTCCCAGAATGATCTAGGGGGGATAGTGATTTGGAAGTTCTTTTCGAATTGTAGCTGGGGTATAGTGTAGTCGATGTTCCTTGGTAGGGACCCATTTGAGTCCAGAATGATAGAGTGGCCAATACTCGTATTGATCCACTATAAAAAATAAATAAATAAATATTAGGCATTAACCCATAGAGGGCCTAAAACCTATCTTCTCCAACCACTTTCTTTGCGAAGTGGGAGGGACCTACAATTTTAAGCCGAATCCGAACGGCAAATTTGAGAAGCTTCTCATGACAATTGCTACTCTTGGATGTTTGTCAGACGTTCGCAAGAGGTGGGGCAGTGGAAAAAAAACTCAAGATGTTATTTGGCCCCGGAATTGAACCGGGGACCTTTCGATTAGTAGGCACTAACCATTGAGCCACTGCACCCGATTGATCCACTATGATGTGGCTTTTAAGTGGACAGCGGGACAGGCAGCTAATTGCCTGCTGAAAATATCTAGGGGTGTTAGATGCAGTAAAATGTCCAGTGCTGCGGAGGGGGTCGTTCGGAGTGCTCCGCAGATACACAGACAAGCTGTGCGTTGCACCTTGCTAAGCTTATCACGGTTTACCGCTTTGTCCACCAGACAACCACCCCGTATGTCAGGATCGGTCTAACTACCGATACGTATAGCCAGTGTGATATGCGGGGCTGTAGGCCCCACTTACACCACCTTGTGGCGTCCTCTCTTTAGCTCACGCTAAATATATAAAGAAAACAACGTCAGAAATTCTTGTTCCAGAAGAATTTAACTTGAAATATTTCAATGCCATTCCAATTCTATTTTCAACTAAATTAACTGGAGTCGACAAAAAATCATTGAATTCAATACTTTTCTTTGAAATCTTTGGTGAAATAAATTCTTTATTTTCAGCTTTTTTAGAACTAGATACCTAGTTCCATCAATTGATACTGAAGAAATCAATTTCTTCTTGTTTTGAAAGTGGTAACAATTTTGAATATTCATTTTGTATTTTCTCTACGCTATTTTTTAGAATTTTGTGGAATATTTGGTGGTTAGTTTTTTCTTAAATCATGCAGCTTGGTCACGTATTGATCAACCGATTCTTTTCGTTTCTCTTTAATTGATTTTAAATATGTATATGTATATGTAGATGGTAGAGCAACATTTAAGTCCATCTGCAAGTTGTTTAAACTTCATTTAAATTGTGACTGATTTAGAGGAAATATAATTGATTGAAGTTCCTCATTTATTTTGTCCTGCTTTATTATTTCCTGCTGTAACATCTCTCGATCGAGGAAATAGAGAGTCATTACAGCAGGAATAAAGTTTGGAAGTTTGACCAAAGGGTAAAAAGAACCTGCCAAGGCTACAGAGCCCGAACCGAAGCTTGCAAGAACGAACAAGTTAACATGATAGTAGAATCGCAGTCGATGTCATCCATCCACCCGACCTGGTCGAAGTGAAGATAGCCATATCTAAGCATAAGAGTTGGGAACTTATGTCCCTACGCCTAATCATAATAGGCCAACCTGTTGCCACGATGAACCTGATTTATTTGTATCACGTATATTCTTCAATCTAGAAGCATACTCCCAAGTCTTGGGCTCTTGTGTATTTTGAATGACAATCACTTGTTTACTTTCTAATCGCATTCAATATTCAATGTATTTGCTTTGTGAAATATTCAAACAAATACAATATAATACTCTTTTTATGAAAATATAACACTTACAATATTCGCAATAGAAGAAAACTTTAGTCATCATTCAAGAGATGTTCACATTGAATAAATTTATGTAAAAACTTTCAAACACATTTTTATTTCAAGAAAACTAAAAGAATATACATTGGGAAAAAGTTGTATATCCATTTCCTAGAATATTGCACCTGAGCTGAAGGAGGTTAAAGTTTTATCTACAAAGTTTTTACATTAATTTGCACACTAGAAGTTTGACTTGTGAGCATTTTAGGACGTTTATTCTTGTTCTTGAGTAAAATAGATTTCGACATTCTCTTAAATCGAAAAAGTTGTCGCTTATTTATCAATGAATACTAAGATTAATATTCCAAGACTTTTACATTAGTTGTAGGTATAATTTAAGCGAATAAAGTAAATGATATCAGTTTGTTGTAAGTTTTCATTATAAATTATGAAAAGTGTGTATCCGTTTATTTTTTTAAATAATGCGCCAATAAAAAATAAGTAAGTACCTACTTCTACAATTTGAAAATTGGGATGGGGTGATGGCGGTCGTGGTGTGCCTGTGCATCTTTAGTGAACTATCGCATATGATGAAGACATCGGTGTGACCTGTCCGTGGATGGTCACCAGTTTCAGATAAGCTAATAGGATTTTAGGATAAGCAGAAGCCAAATTGTTATTGAAACAACTTGTGGATTATATTTAATGCAGTTATTTAATTTATATATACTGCAGCAGATCGTGGAGAATTCCAGATCGATAGTGACTTTATTTTTATCGATTTCAAATCCTCATTTGACAGCATCTACAAAGCCGAGTTTTTTGGTTTTGTCTAATGTGGAATCCAAGAGAAACTCATCCGTCAGTTTAAGATTATCACGGAGGAAGCATCCGAGCAGTAACCACCGAACTAAGACCTTTCCTAAATCATAATAGACAAGGTGACGAGCGACTTCTTTGACATCATCATCTTTTTTTTAACTTCCTCGTATACGTTTGTATGCTTAAGAGAAAGATATTGCAATCGTGATGAAATTTCGAACTCAAACTAATTATGAGGTATGATATTAGGACTATAGAGAAATCCAAAAAATCGTGCCCCGAAAGTCCGTCATTCTGTCAATAAGGCTCCAGCCGAAATGGTTGGGCCGATTTTCTTCAAACTTCATGTTTGGGGTTTCTGGGCTTTCAAACTCACGGCGATTTTTTTTTATTCTATAATTTTAAATAACGTTACCCACCCAACAACCGGTTTGTATATCACCGATTTTCTCAAAAATACCTTCAACGATTTTGATCGTTTTTCAAATATAAAATAATTGAATGAATGGCCTACTCATTTTTTACGAAAATAGTCGAATAACGGTACTTTACAAGAATGCGTATCAAAAACAAGTCAAGTTATGTGTTAGCTATATAAATTTTTTACAAATATGTAGAGAAATCTGCATACTCAGATTTCTGAAATATTTTCGTGTAACTTTTTCATATTTTTTTTTATAACAGCTGTGAAAATTTTGAAAAACATCACTTTTCTCGTAAAAACGGCTGTTATATTTTTATATCAGTAAAGATAGACATTCTTAGAACTACTATAAAACATTTACGGAGATGTAATTATTGCTTATTACTACTGATAATAATTATACCTATGTAGATTAAAAATATATAACCCTATTTGTACCATTAACTGATAATTTGAGGAAAAGCTGATGGAACGTCCATACGAACTTATACTATGGATCATTAAAATGAGAGAATTGGAGGTGTACCAAATTGATTTCGGATATCAGGTTAATGTTCAAATACTAAATGAATATGCATAAATAACTTAACAATTATAAATAGATTAAAAGCTGTAAATAAATTGACAGATAAATAAATTAACAATTATAAATAAATTAAAATAACATATTTATATAAACAAACTAATACATATATATAAAAACATATTACAAATATAAATAAATTGACTAATACAAATAATAAAGTATTAATAAAATGTCATATATGAAAAAGTAATAAATATATACAAAATAATAGTTATGTATAATAATAATAAAAAATAAATAAATATAAATAAATAAATAAATATAATAGATAATAATAACAAGTATAATAATTATCCCACTGGGGCCAAGTAACATTTAGAGTTTTTTTCACTGCCCCTACTATTGCGATCGTCTGGAAAACATCTAAGAGGATCGATTGTCATGAGAAGCTTCTCTAATCTTCCTTTCGAATTCGGCCTTAAATGGTAGGTCCTGTTGTGACCGCACATCTGCAGCACACATTCCAACCCAAAAATAACGACAAACAAACAAAACGAAATACATTATTTTGAAACCCAATCACTGCATATTTTTCCTCACTCACCTACTTAATTCACCGACCATCTGTCCGAATCACTATGCTCGCATTTCCATGTTCATGTGTAACACGATCGCAGTACAAGTGCATGACGAATCAACTCACACTTGCCATGCACTTGCCGAATATGCATAGCCTCCGACCATAAATGCACGAGTAAACAAATTACGAGGAACAATTAAAAACCTCATATTTCGTAACTCGATCATGACAAATGTAGGACCGAACGATCGCACACGACGATTCGGTCAATGCACTTATGCGTGGTGCGGATATGGAATCAAGCATTAAGTGGTGACATATGCTGATCGTGCACACTTGGAAGTGAATGACATGATTTACGGACAATGGTCATAGGCGTCCCAAAAATAGTTCATTGATGAGGAGGAATATGCTGGGGTTAGGGATAAAACACTCAAAGAGAATGGTATATAAAGGGATCGATGAGGAAGGAACAAACAGAGTAATTCAGAACTAAGTAAGCACAACATACTGATTTGGTCGCAGCCTAGCATTGAGACAGCGGGCCAAACTCAGAAATACTTATAAATAACGTAAGAATAAATTATAAACAAATAAACAAAACACTCAGTCGCAGCCCAGCAAAGACAGCGGGCTCAGTTAAAAAAAATAATAACAACGTTCTTTTACTCTCCGTCTTGTGAATCTTCTCTTCGAAAGAAGAAAGCACGGCACACTTAGACGTAACAATTGGTGGCAGCGGTGGGATCCCACAAAACAAGGGCCCAACCTACCAACACGAGAGTTACACTTAGTATCCTGCTCGATGCGTTCTGGGGCTACACACCAGTACAATAGTATCAAAAAAAATTTTTTTGTTATCAAATCAAAGATAAAGTGTTAGTGAGCGTCTCTGGGGCTAACAACAGAAAAAAAAGTGAAAGAAAAAAAAAACAGTGAAAAAAAAAGACCAGGAGATCCACCATCTGTAGGGCGCAGGCCGCTTACCTGGTAAAGAAGATACCTCAACAACGACAGCAACTACAACGGCAACAGCAATAATTTAAGGTATTTAAATTAGTAATTATATTAATATATGTAAATACACCTGAAAAAAAAAATATATAAAACACACACTCCTAAATCACTCGTGCCATTTTTGTTTACCTTATCAAAAAAAGAAGAAGAAGAAGAAGAGCTTTCCCTAGTAAATAAAACAATTTGTTCTCCCCCAAAATTTAAAATTTTGACACGTAAAAGACAACGTATAGTAGAGCTCTTTGAGTTACTACCCTTCCAGGAGAGTTTCGACATGGAATTTAAAATCCATATCAGTGACATTTTTAATATTGTCCCAAATTTTAACGGGGACCCCAACGAACTAAATAAGTTCATTTCATGCGGCAACACCCTTTTCGGGTCCATTAATACTGAGGACCACTGCATTTTTTTAAACATAATCAAGACCCGACTACAAGGTCCCGCGTTCGACCTTGTACAATACAAAACCATCGCTACTTGGAGTGAATTGGTCCGCGAGTTAGAGAACGAGTGTAAAGAAACTCGATCACGTTCGGTTGCACAAAATGAGCTTTTGGCCACTAAACAGCGACCCCGGGAAGAGGTCAAAGAATTCGGCGACCGGGTAAGCAACTTACTCACTTCTCTCAATGCAGCTACATATTCCAGCACCAGTGATAGCTCTGTGCGGAGCTACCTGGTAGCGGAAAATAGTAAGCTAGCACTACAGATATTCGAGGATGGCCTAAAGAGTGAAAATCTAAGGTTAATCATGCAAGCACATAGCGAAACGGATTTAAAAAAATCTATCGTTTACGATTGCGAACATTCATCCTGACTTGATCGTGCAGGTCACCAAGATAGGCGGATGACCCCCTCCCTCCAACAGAAACCAGTTTGCCAAACGTGCAACAAAATTGGACCTACCTCCTATACTTGCTATAAAAACCAACAAATAAGACCGAATACAAGACCAGTTTGCCAAATTTGTAACAAGGTAGGGCACACTTCTGCGACTTGTTATCGCAACAATACTCCCCCATTTGTGCCGCCGATAAAAAGTGAAGTCCAGATGATTCGGTGCGATTATTGTAATAGACCCCATCACACTGCACGGGAATGTCGTACTACGATAGCACACATGAATCCATTCCGCAACAAGAACCCAAATCACCCCACTCAAGGTCCTTCAGATACTAACCCAAACATCAGACACCACACCTATCAGGGCGAAACCTCTCGTAATTCGGGAAATGAGAACGCTCGGGTGGACTCCGTGGACATTCATTCCCGAGCGAATACACAAGCCACTGTCCACCAAGCACCAACCAACCAATAAAACTAACCATGTCGGTTTCACTGTGCCCCGATTTTAGAGAGCCAGTAATCAAAATCAAATTTTACCCCGAAACATTTCAAAAACATAGGGGCGGGCTACAGTCCGCTTGGGCGAACTGTTGGATACCCTATTCTTATTCCTATATCTCATAAGTGGGCGTGACAAAAATTTAAAGGATGATATCGAAAAAACTAAGCTTTTGTAAATAAAAACGCTCCGTAGCTCAAACTTTGGTTTTTCAATAAAATTGTTTTATTTAATTGTGGTCGTGTCAGTAGGCGGATTTAAGAAAAATTTAAGCATGAGCATAAAGGGCACCTAGAGAGTATATACTATAAATTTCAGCTCCCTAGCTCAAACTTTGGACTTTCAAAAATAAAAATAAAATAATTGTGGGCGTGTCAGTAGGCGGATTTTGAAAATATTTACACATGAGCATAAAGGGCCCATAGAGAGTATATATTATAAATTTCAGCTCCCTAGCTCAAATTTTGGTTTTTCAAAAAAAATATTTTATTTAATTGTGGGCGTGTCAGTGGGCGGATTTTGAAAATTTTATGTCGCAAGCTGTTTTATGGGCCAAAGATCATATAAAATAATAAGAGACGATTGTCCGAGTTCTGTTTTCAAACTGAAACTTTATTTTTCCCAATCTAAAATCTAACTTACTTAACACAAAATAATAATGGCACATGTTGCCATAATTTGCTGATGTGCGCGTCGCTTAGTATTACAAAAATGCGATTGCGCATATCGCAATCATTAGCCTAACTGTGCATCTCTTATTACGGTGCAGCTGGCCTTGATGAGTCGAGTGCAATGCCACTACGATTTCTGTTGCGGTGTGTGCACTTGTACGATGTTTGAGTGCAGCTGACCTTGGTGAAGGGTGCAATGCACCTACGGTTCCTGCTGAGAGGCGTGTGTGCTAACTCCTCCCCCTGTTAAGCTCGAGACGACCTCGTTTCGATCCTTTAGGTATTTGATACCTTCGTCCATTTGTTGTTTTGCAGTTGTCTCTTTTCTTGCTTTATTTTTTTGTCGTAACCATAGTCTAATAGAGATGATCACTCCTGTAATTACAAATATAGCTGATAGGGTTGGAAATGTCGACCACCATAAGGTTGTTTGCCTTGAGACATGTTCTCTTAGTTCTTCGATGTGGTTTGTATTTTTGATATGGATTTTATGTAGGTAAGGTAAGGAAAGCTTTGCTTCGTGTTCCAAAAATTTAATCGCTATTGTTTTGGCCGGAAGTGGTTCTGTATGTATTGGAATCGTGTTGGTGGTGTATGAAGTTTCGTTGATCCTTATTGTGTCTGAGAATGTGATAAGATATGTCCCATTTATTATTATATCCTGTTCATAAAATATTTTAGTCGGTGGAACTTCGTTTAGAATTACTATTCCATCCTCGATCAGTTGTATGTCTGGAAGGTGATATGCGCTTTCTGTTGGACATGCGGCGGTGTTGTTATTTAGAAGGTGCATTAGGCATAGGTCGAACGCAGGTTTACAGATGTGCATCGATGTTATATTTGTGCAGTCCGTTAGCGGCTGATAAGTACTTTTACATTTTGCTGCTTTACTTACATCTAACTTAATTATTTTATTATCATGACTTACAGGATAAATACTTAACAAATTACAAATTTCATTTATTTTAGGTATTCTCAGTACATAATGAATTACATTAGAATTTTGTAAAATCTTTACTTTAGAGGCAGATAACAAATTACTGACGCTAATCGGTATATTCTCAAGATGGATTAAGTCGTTTATTTCAAGATTATCTAAAATGAGCGGATTTATAATTCCATTTTTCGCAAGTACAACTGATAAAACGATATTATTTAAATGAGATATGATATAAATATTTCTATTTAAAAGGCAATCTAAAAGAAGTGATTGTTTATCGAATTTTGAAATTGAGTTTTCCTTGATAGGGTGAATAAATGCATTTATTTGATCTGTGATCTCATTAATTTTCTCTTGTAGTTGAGAATTAATTTCTATCTGTCTATTGTTATTTGCAATTAAATAATTTTCTTTTGTTAGAAGTAATTCGTAATCGCTGTGATCCGGTGTCCCTGCTATAAATTTTAAGGCGGAACCTATAAAGTCGATTGATCTAGTAAATCGTTTGGGGACTTCCAGAATATTAAGGATATTCAAAATTTCCTCCGTTTGTTGTTTAATAATTTCATATTTACTTTGTGCATCGAGTATTTCAGTGAGTATCTCTGTACTCTGCTGAGCCATTAGTTCGTATTCGGTAAGATTAGTGGTGTGTACGATGTACGTGAAATTTTCAAATGTTGCTACTTTACCAAGTGTAATAGGTATAATGTGAGCTGTGCTGTAATCGATGATTCTGGTCGCTGAGGGCCGAAAAAGTGAAAAAATCATACTGGGGAGAAAAAGAAAAAAAAAGGGTATTAACGCAGATTACTTTTATGGATCTTTCTTCCATCTATGAGGACTGTGGTTCCTAAATCTTTTTCTATAACTTTCTCTACAAATATTTTCTGAAACTTGTTTCCTATACGCTTATTTCTTCGTAAGAATACCTTTTCACCAGGCTCGTATGTTTTGGTAGTAGCATTTTCATTGAGACGTTGAAGTGTTTCTTCTTGTGCGGCAATCAGTTTCCTAATTATTTCCTCCTGATCTTGAGGGGGGCAATTATGAATTACATCAATTGGTTTTGCGTTTATTACGGAATGAATACTACTATTATATTTATGGGTTGCTAATAACATTAGATCAGTAGCTTCCCCTATTTGTTGTTGTGCCTTTATACACCTGGCTATCTCTAATAGAGTTGAATGGAATCTTTCGATTTGTCCATTACTTTGGCTGTGGAGAGTAGGAACAAAAAATTGTTCTATTGAAAAATTGTCTCTGAGTAAGCTTTTAATCAAATTAGAGTGGAAACTTTTTTCGTTATCCGTAACTATTATTCTTGTATTTCTGTAGCGGCCTAGTATTTCTAACAATGCGTCCTTAATATCGACGGATGATCGAGAAACTATGGGTTTTACTATTGCAAATTTCGAAAACTTATCTATGCAGGTCAGGAAGAGTTTTTTATCTGTTATAAAAATATCAATATGAAGTATTTCCCCTGAATATTTGGGAATTGGTGTTTTGCCAATCTCTGGCTTAGGCGGCTTCCTTTGATATTTGTTTTCTAAACAGATTTTGCAATTGGTTGCGATTGATTTTAAGACCTTTCTAATCTCAGGAAAGTAATACTCCTCTATAATTTGGTGGAAGTTTTCTTGTGGTGATCTATGAGCGCGATTGTGTTCTGTTATTGCAACCTCTAACTGGTCATTTTTATTTGTTAGATCAATTACCATTTTTTCAGTGTGTAAAAATTTAGTGCCGGGAAACTCTAACAATAAAGTATTTTGTATGTGTGCTAATGTTGGTAGGTCACAACAAATGGCGTTTGTTACGCTCAGATTTAAAATATCTTTCAAACACTTAACTAAGTTTTCGACTGAATTAAAATTTATGGTATGACGTATATGCTTTTGGAACATAACTTTTGTTTGTTTACTGAAATAGTTTGCCTTCGTTAGTATGAATTGATTCTTAAATTGATTTATCGGATACTTTGTAGTCTTAATGGCGCTTGTCAGAGAAATTTCGCTATGTACTGTATTGCTTATTTGCAGTTCTGTTAAATTGTTTACATATTGCCTCGAAAGCGCGTCCGCTACTTTATTTTCTTTCCCTGGTTTATAGAAAAATTTAGGAGCAAATTCTTCAATAAATGCGCGCCACCTTTTAATTTTTGCATTTGGATTCTTATCCGATATGGCGTACGTTAACGGCTGATGATCCGTAAATATATGGATGTCCTTAATTCCATAAAGATAATGACGAAGCGCTTTTAGGGACCAAACAATGGCAAGAAGTTCGCGTTCATTCGTTGCGTAATTTTCTTCAGCTTTGGACAATGTCCGTGATATCATAGTGATAGGCCTCCCGTTTTGGGACAATACTGCACCCAGAGCGCTTGATGAGGCATCCGTTGAAAGTTCAAACGGCTTATTGAAGTCGGGGTAAGAAAGAAGAACGTCTTCAGACGCCAATATTTGCTTTATTCGTTCGAAAGCAAATAGAGCTTCCTCGTCGAGCTCTACCTTAACGGTTTTAGAGTGATTTTTCCCAATGTGCCCGTTATTACCACGAAGATAGTTTGTTAAAGGCTTAACAATTGCGGCATAGTCTCGGATGAACCGGCGGTAATATCCGGAAAGCCCTAAGAATGATCGAAGCGATCGAAGTGTGCTTGGCGTTTTATAGTTTAGAATGGCATGTACTTTGTCTGGGCACGTTTTAATTCCTCTTTGAGATATCGAAAACCCTAAGAATTCGACTTCTTTTCTAAAAAATTTGGATTTCTCTGGTGAAACACGCATTCCTGCGCATTCAAGTTTTTTCAATACGTTTTCAATGTCACGTAGGTGCGCTTGTTCGTTGGGGGAATAAATAATAATATCGTCAACATAGACATGACAGCTTTTGCCTATGTCGTCCCGAAGAATATCATCGATCGCCCTTTGGAAAATGCTAGGTGCATTTCTCAGTCCAAATGGTAATCGACAAAACTCATATTTCCCATTATTTACACTGAACGCCGTTTTTTGTATGTCTTTGCTATCCATCTCAATCTGATGGAAACCTGATTTCAGGTCTAACGTAGTGAAATATTGCGAATTTCCCAAATTAGCCAAAATAACAGAAGTATCCGGTATAGGGTACCTATCAGGCACTGTTTTTTCATTAATTTTCCTAAAATCGATCACCATGCGCAAACGCGGTTTACCATCAATGTCGAAGCCCTTTTTACTAACGACATGAACTGGTGAGTTATAGGGAGAACATGATTTTCGAATAATACCGTCTCGAAGCAAGGTTTTTATTTCGTTATTAATGAATTCTGAAGCGGAGATTGGATACGGATAGCTTCGTGTGTAAATTGGTTCTTTTATTGTAGTACGAATAGTTGCTTTAACATTAGTGTTATAGGGTAATGCCCTATTAGGTTCGGCGAACGCATTAATATTGTTTTCTATTATTTTATGAAATTGATCTAAAATATGTGACGGGATGCGATCTTCGTCCAAAGTCAACGAGTTAACTTGTTTGCAAGAAAAATGTTTTATTTTCTCCTGACCGTTTTTGTGCCACAAAATATTATTTATAATGTCTAGCTTAGCTCCTATCTCTTTCAAGAAATCGTACCCTATAATTGCATCAAATGTGTTAAGGTTAGGAAGGATAAAAATGTAGATGATTTTCCTAGAACATTAACTTTGCAATATTCCTTTATTATATTCACACCATTAATTGATTTTACTGGAAATGGGGTTTCTACTGTAGAAACTCCTTTTAAGTAAGGTAAATTTTTAATAAAATTTTTGGAAGTTCCTGTGTCTAATAATAATCGCAGCTCTTGTCCATTTACTGTTTTTTTTGTAATAAATGGCAAGAGCGACCTTATCCTAAAAAATTATCCTCGTGAGAATTCGGATTATCTCTTATTTGATCATCGTCACTATAATCATCAAAGGTGTAACTATCTGATCCTATTTCGCTTAAGGATTCTAGCGATGAATCTGGTAAGTGGTTTATTCTTTGAATTTTTCCTAGTCGTGACCGTTTTGAATCCATATGATCACGAGTACGTTTTTCCGCTACACCAGGATTGTTATTTTGATGCTGATAATATTGGTGGGATTGCCCTGCAGCTTTATTGGATTGTTGTAATCCGACATCGTTCTGGAAATTTGTCGGTTTTCTAAAGACCGAGCTTCCAGGGTCTACGCTCATAGGAATTGGTTTCCTAAATTTGTTACTTGAATGACGATTATATTGGTTATTCTGCTGTGGATGTGGGGATTGAGCCAATGTATTCTGCCTTACAGGCCTGCTTGAAATACCGGCCGCAAATGCGCGTGCAAACTCGTAACGTTTATGATTCATTTCGAGTTCTTGTGCGACTGCCAGAGCAGTAGGGAGATCTGTTGGTTTCGATGAGAAAGAATATCGCATATAGGACGACGAAGTCCGGAGATGAAAACTCTAAGAGCGTTTTCCCTTGCGCGCTCGTTAAGAGCATCAGTAAGGTCAGAGTTGGCACTGTGTGTCATTGTTTGTTTATTAATTATGAGTGTTAGCTGTTTGTCAACTAAGTCGTAATAATCAATAATAGACAAATTGTTTTGTCTTAGAATGCTTAGTTCGTTTTCCAGCACGTGAATCGGCCTTTTATCCGAATAAGTTTGGTCAAGTCTAGATATGATAGCCTTAAAGTTAAGCACTGTGTTAAATGCTGATAATGTGGCGTTGGCATTGCCAGTAATTTTATTTCTGAAGATACCCATAGCTATGTAGTATTTTTCTGATCCCTCTGTATAATAATTTATTGCGAAATGGGCGGCGGTTCGCCATGCTGGGTAAGCAGTACTATTTCCTTCAAATTCGGCTAGTGATTTGATTAAATCAAGGGTAGTATTCCCTGGATCAACAAGAGGATTGATGTAGACTGGGGCGTATGTTTCAACGCGAGGTGCTTGTAGGCGACTTATAGCCGCGGTTAATTCGTCTAACTGGGTGGCGAATTCCTGTCTGGCACTAGCAACAGATGCAGAAATGAGTTCCTGTAGTTGTTCCTGATTCATTTTTCTTAATTTTCACAATCACTTATCTTAGTTTCCTTTTGATATCCAATATTTAAAATATTTCAGAACATTAAATGACTTTTACACTAGTTAATAAACATCTTTCACTTTCGATATCAATTCAATGAGCAATTTATCAAACAATATAACATTTATACTACTCACAAAGGTTATACTTAGACTCACATTAACACTACGTTCATTTTTATAATTATTTATTAATAGTTCAGAATTAATTATTACTACTCCGCACTTTTAAAGGACTTTTATGAAGTTTTTTCTTCCCTTCAACGACTTCTATGAAGTTTTTTTTTCTCTTCAATGACTTCTATGAAGTTTTTTTTTTCTCTTCAATGACTTCTATGAAGTTTTTTTCCGGTAAGTTGGGCGCCAAATAATAAGAGACGATTGTCCGAGTTCTGTTTTCAAACTGAAACTTTATTTTTCCCAATCTAAAATCTAACTTACTTAACACAAAATAATAATGGCACATGTTGCCATAATTTGCTGATGTGCGCGTCGCTTAGTATTACAAAAATGCGATTGCGCATATCGCAATCATTAGCCTAACTGTGCATCTCTTATTACGGTGCAGCTGGCCTTGATGAGTCGAGTGCAATGCCACTACGATTTCTGTTGCGGTGTGTGCACTTGTACGATGTTTGAGTGCAGCTGACCTTGGTGAAGGGTGCAATGCACCTACGGTTCCTGCTGAGAGGCGTGTGTGCTAACTTATATAAAAAATTTCAGCTTTCTAGCTCAAAATTCAATTTTTCCCAAAATTTGTTTTATTTAATTGTGGGCGTGTCAGTGGGCGGATTTTGAAAATTTTATGTCCCAATCAGTTTTATGGGCCATAGATCATATATAAAAAATTTCAGCTCTCTAGCTCAAAATTCGATTTTTTCCAAAATTTTGTTTTTTTGAGTTAGTGGGCGTGTCTGTGGGCGGATTTCAAAAATTCTTAAACTTGATTATTTCGGGACCCTAGAGAGTATATGGTTAAAATTTCAGCTCTCTAGGTCCAGTTTAAAGGCCTAATTTTTGCCGACGGGCGGACGGACGGACTGACGGACGGACATGGCTAGATCGACATTACTATTAATGCTGATCATAAATATAGTAACTTTTAGGGGTCTACGGGCGATATTAAGGTATGTTACCCTTAGAATAGGGTATAAATATATGACTTTCCTTATTGACACAGGTGCAGAAATAAGCCTGATAAAAGAAGGCAGGCTATCCTTTAAAAAACATATAAAACACCAACATTTTACAATCTCCACAATTGCGGGAGACTCCCTGCACACGATAGGTGAAATCCCCGCAACATTAGAATTTGAAGCAGATGATCAGCTTATATATCTAGATCATTTGTTTTACGTCGCCCCATCGCAAATCAACCTACGATATGATGGTATAGTCGGTAATGATTTTCTAAAAAAATATCAATGCAATATCGACTATGAAAGCAACGAATTAAAAGCACAAATAGAGAATAAGCACATCTTCTATGTGCAGGAACGGGTAGTTGTTACTGATGAAACAAACGCGACGGAAGAGTCGAACCATGCTGTGAACGCAGAAACTACAACACAAACTGTGCGTGAATTAACCACCGTTGTAGAAAACACAACTGCAGCGTGAGAGTCCTAACCAGATTCTGATTGTCTTCGGCCCGTAATAGGGGATTCAATAAAAACCGATACCGAGCAAGTTTTTTGCGGAAAACTACCGTTCGATCCGTCGAGCCATCTAAAATTACGCAATCCAAACAAAACAAAGAAAGCCTCAGCAATAAATAAGACTGAGGAAATTTCAAACAAAAAGGTGGCTAAAAATAATTTAAATAAAATCCCAGCAAAGTGTGAGTCTGAGGACAAAAGAGAAGAGACTGAGGAAAAACAAATTAAGACTGAGGACATAAACCCATAGTCCAGTCAAATTAGACTTTGAAGGTTACATTAATTCCCATAGAGCTAAAAATTGGAATGAATGTTCAGAATACTATTATAAATGAATTGTGAAAAGTCCCCATCAATCCCCCTTCGGCAAAAAATGTTATTACGGGAAAAATTTGCAAAAATAGGTTTTTCGCGTTTTTCAGCGAAACGGTGAGCTTTACAGCAAAATAGTACAGGCAAAAATTGTAGATCATCTGATTCTCTACAAAAAATGTATATTTACACTTTTTTTCATAAGTATTGCCATTTCCGTGAAATATCGGTTGAAAGAATTGAAAAAAAAATTTATTCGTAATATGCACGTTAATGTACTTTTATATACATTTTAGAACCGTTATACGAGTAAACATATGAGTCCGTATGTCTTATAAATACAAATTAGAAAATTCTTACGATATAAATGAACGTCAAAAACTCCGCCCCTATTTCCATTTAGGCCCGCCATTCACTACACAAAATAACAGCGCAAACTGAAATAGAAACGCCAATTTGGAGCAGTTATTTTGTACAGTAAATGGCCGGTCTTAGGCCACAAAATAACTGCGCAAATAGATTTGAGCAAAAATCAAAATTGTTTACTGTTAGTCGTAAGCATTCCTTCGTAGTGACAACTCGTGGCTATATATATATTAGTATTACTTACTGCTGGAACTCCAACAGAAAAAAATATTTATTCATCAAAATGCCAAAATCACACTTTTTCTACACGCAATAACTGGCTGCGATACAACATCAGCATTTTTCAAGAGGGGCACAACGGATTTGAAATTGTTCGAGAAACAAAATTTAATTAATTGTGCTGAAGTTTTTAAAGATAGTAACTCTACTCATGAAGTTATAATCACTAATGGAATTTGCGTTTTTTTCTTTCTATGTACGGAGCTCCAAAAAAAGTTATCTGCTTGGATAAACGCCGATACTTCTCTTTTGCAAAAAAAAACGTATAATAAAAAACAAGTGCAATTAGCTTGTCTTCCCCTAACCTCTGCTGCTGCTTAACAACATCTTACTTACTTTCTTAGGTGGCGCTACAGTCCGGGGTGGACCTGGGCCTCAACCAATACGCCTCTCCAGTTAGCACCATCTTTGGCTAACTGCCTCCAGCTGCGCACTCCAAGTTGGTTGAGATCCCCTTCCACTTGCGCGCGCCACCTAAGACGAGGTCTTCCTCTACTGCGTTGTCCCTCCGGGTTGGAATCGAAGACTCTTTGGGCCGGAGCGTTGGTGTCCATTCGCTCTACATGTCCTAGCCATCTCAGTCGACTAATTCGCACTTTTTTGACCAGGTCGATGTCGCTGTACAGCTCGTAGAGTTCGGTGTTAAATCTCCTCCTCCAAAGCCCGTCAACGCAAACGGGACTGAAAACTACTCGAAGAATTTTGCGATCGAAACGACCAAGGAGATATTCATCCGCTTTTGCTAATGTCCACACTTCTGCGCCGTAGAGCGGGACTGGGATGAGGGTCTTATACAAAGTCTCTTTAGTGTTTCTGGACAAGGCCTTACTAGTCAATTGCTTCTAAGTCCAAAGAAACAGCGGTTGGCAAGTGTAATTCTTCGTTTGATTTCTGATGTGATGTCGTTTTCAGAATTTATAGCGGAGCCAAGGTAGACAAAGTCCCTAACTACCTCAAAGTTGTAGCTGTCTATCGTGACGTTCTGTCGTTCTGTCCGATTCGTCGATGTTGTGTGTCCCTTCTTTTTGAAAGCATATACTTGGTTTTGTCCTCATTCACCTCAACAACATCTATTCCGGGTATATTATCAAGTTCAAGTGTGGCTTGGTAATAAAATGGATCCAGAAGACTGGGGTTGGAAGTTAGTTGACAATGCATTGGAACCAATTCATACGTTATTCCCACCTGCAACAGAAAAACTCCTTAACACCATCTTTTGCAAAAGGTTGCAATGCTTAATGCGGCTGTAAAAAGGTTGGACTGTTTTGTTCTTTAGCATGTACCAATTGTCAAGGACAGTCGTGCTCCAATGTTGAATCAATACTAGATGAGAATAATTACGATCTCAGTGATGAGACATATGATGCATCACTTTTAGAACATATTTGTATCCAGCAGGAAGATGAAGAAAAAGAAGATGAAGAAAAAGAAGAAGAAGAAAACGAAGACAGTACACTAGAAGTTCTATTGGATTATTATGAATCCGACGAATAATTTTTCCAAATTATTTTTTCATTTATATATTACATAATTTACACAGCTTTCATCATTTTCAATACTCAATTTGAATTCAATTGGATCACAATGGATCGTGGAATAACCCTACCGGGGAAACCACGTTAAAAACATAGGGGCGGGCTACAGTCCGCTTGGGCGAACTGTTGGATACCCTATTCTTATTCCTATATCTCATAAACGCTCCCTAGCTCAAACTTTGGTTTTTCAATAAAATTGTTTTATTTAATTGTGGGCGTGTCAGTAGGCGGATTTAAAAAAAATTTAAGCAGGAGCATAAAGGGCACCAAGAGAGTATATACTATAAATTTCAGCTCCCTAGCTCAAACTTTGGACTTTCAAAAAAAAGTGGGCGGATTTTGAAAATTTTATGTCCCAAGCAGTTTTATGGGCCATAGATCATATATAAAAAATTTCAGCTCTCTAGCTCAAAATTCGATTTTTTCCAAAATTTTGTTTTTTTGAGTTTGTGGGCGGATTTCAAAAATTCTTAAACTTGATTATTTCGGGACCCTAGAGAGTATATGGTTAAAATTTCAGCTCTCTAGGTCCAGTTTAAAGGCCTAATTTTTTCCGACGGACGGACGGACGGACGGACATGGCTAGATCGACATTACTATCAATGCTGATCATAAATATAGTAACTTTTAGGGGTCTACGGGCGCTATTAAGGTATGTTCCAAATTATGCGTCAAAATTAATATACCCTTAGAATAGGGTATAAAAAAGCGCCAAGCACACTACCTCATAGGTGGTGTGGAAACTTGTGCATATTACGAATAAATTATTTTTTTCAATTCTTTCAACCGCTATATCACGGAAATGGCATACTTATGAAAAAAAGTGTTAATAAATTTTTTGTAGAGAATCGGATGATCTACAATTTTTGTCTGTACTATTTAGCTGAAAAACGCGAAAACCCTATTTTTGCAAACTTTTACCGTTATAACATTTTTTGCCGAAGGGGGATTGATGGGGACTTTTCACAATTCATTTATAATAGTATTCTGAACATTCATTCCAATTTTTAGCTCTATGGATTAATGTAACCTTACCTCTATTTTAAGTGCTAATTTGACTGGACTACCAGCAAAAGTAAAATATATTACAATACAACCTAGATCACAACAGGTAGTAGAACTTCCACTTGAAAAATGTTACAAGACGGAATATACAGACGTCGTGATTAGAAAAAAGGAACTGGTAACTGGTGTTTATTTAGGAGAAACACTAGTCAATCCCAAGGACTTCAAGGTAAAGGTTATTATGCTAAATACGTTAGAAACCGAACAAAAAATCCATGTAGATAGTATTAACCTAGAGTGTGACAAACTAGACGATTTTGATCTGATATCGGCTAAATCGAGTGGCAAAATCAAAAATAGACTCAACAAACTGGAATCACTTCTCGATTTGCAGCATTGCAACTCTGAAGAGAAAAAGTCCGTCTTGCAGATATGTCGAGACTACAACGACTTGTTCTACCTAGAAGGCGACCATCTTTCCCACACAGATGCCATGACACACAAAATCCTTACTGAAGAGGGCCCTATCGACTTCCAGAAAGTCAAAAGGAAGAAATCCATAAACAAGTTAAAGATATGTTACAAGATGGTATTATTCAGCCAAGCGCCAGTCCTTGGAATTCACCATTACTTCTTGTTCCAAAGAAACCAGATCGGGAAGCAATAAGCGATTGAGAGTGGTCGTTGACTTCCGTAAATTGAATGACCTTACCATTGGTGATGCTTACCCTCTTCCCAATATCACTGACATATTAGATCAACTGGGTAGAGCAAAGTACTTCAGCACGCTTGACCTAGCAAAAGGATTTCATCAAATCCTTATGGATACAGATTCTAGGAGTAAGACTGCTTTCAGCACACCCTATGGGCATTACGAATACACTCGCATGCCATTTGGTCTTAAAAATGCACCAGCTACTTTTCAGCATCTCATGAACACCGTTCTCATCGGTTTGCAAGATTTTGACTGCTTCGTATATGTTGATGATATCGTCCTTTATGGATATAATCTCGACGAACACAATAAAAAAATAATAAGAATTTTTAACAGATTACGAGAGCAGAATCTCAAACTACAGCCAGACAAATGCAATTTCCTCAGAAAAGAACTGATGTACTTGGGTCATATTATTACAGAGCATGGACTCAAACCGGACCCCGAAAAAATTAAAGCAGTAAAAACTTACCCAGCACCGAAAAATGTAAAAGGATTCAAATCCTTTTTAGGCTTTGTCGGCTACTACAGGCGTTTTATTGAAAACTTTTCGTCCATAGCCAAGCCACTCACAAAACTCTTAAAAAAGGATGTCACTTTTAAATGGGATGTTTTTTGTGATGAGGCGTTTCATAAACTCAAAAACATACTCCTGACACCTCCACTATTGGCATACCCAAATTTTAAAGAAAAATTCATAGTCACAACCGACGCCAGTTATGTCGGTCTAGGTGCCGTCCTCTCGCAAGGTAGGATTGGACACGACAAGCCAATATTTCTTGCCAGTCGCACATTAAACGATGCTGAAACAAGGTACAGTACCACGGAAAAAGAACTACTAGCTATAGTTTTTGCCGTAACACAATTCCGACCATATATTTATGGGAGAAAATTTATAATATGTACTGATCACAAACCACTCCAATGGCTCATGAACCTAAAAGACCCAACATCTAGGTTAGGGCGTTGGAGGATTATGTTGGAAGAATACGACTACGAAATTCAATACAAAGCCGGAAAATTCAACTCAAACGCCGATGCATTAAGTCGTATTTCAAAACCAGAGGCTGCAACAGAGATCCTTAACGGACAACAAATACTAGTGACCACACGCGAACAACGGCGAAAACTTACTGAACCTCTACCTACATCACACAACGAACTCGATGATATTCAGGTTGTATCCAGTTTCACGCTCCATGAAGAGGAGGGACCAATTAATGAATAACAAAAGGGTCCCGCTTAAAGTGATAATTTTGCCCCTCACGGAATCAAGAGATGAGGAAATCCTAAAAAAAATATTCCCCGACTTTACTAAATCCCAAGTAGGACAGATAATAACACTCCAAACAAAAGAAAACCAAACAATTTGTGCGGTAACCTTACCACTTCCCTTCAGGAGCAAAAGGGATGAAACAATTTCTAAACAAAGCCTTGGGGAGGCAAAAGGAATGTTATCGGAAAAGGGTCTTAACTCCATAGGATTTTCCTTACCAGCACTAAGGAATGATTCAAAACTCATCTTCAAAAAACTCCTTGAGGAAGTATTCCAGAACCTGGACGTACATGTGCATATATACAGTGATAACAGAATTATCCTAACAGACGAAGATTCCATAAAAACAGCCTTATTCGAGTATCATGACTCACCTTTTGGTGGACACCAGGGAGTTAAGCGAACTTTTAATAGGATGAAGTCCAAGTATTACTGGGCAACCATGGCGAAAGACATAGAAACTTACATAAAGACATGTACCTCCTGCCAGCTAAATAAAAGCAGGGGAAATTCTAAAATTCCCATGATAATCACTACAACGAGTTCCAGACCATTCGAAAGGATTGCTTTGGACTTAGTGGGACCATTACCCGTAAGTTATACTGACCAAAAATATTTACTTACGTTCCAGGATGACCTCACGAAATTTTCAGAAGCATATGCTTTACCAAACGCCGAGGCCATTACAGTCGCTAGAGTATTTGTGGAAAATATTATTTGTCGACATGGGACCCCAACTTCTCTACTTACTGATCAAGGTACAAATTTTCTGAGCACTCTTTTCAAAGAAATATGCTCCATTATGAAGATTAGAAAGCTAAACTCAACTCCCTACCACCCACAGACAAACGGAGCACTAGAAAGAAGTCACCGAACCCTGGCGGAATACCTTCGCCACTACGTCAATAAAGACTCACTTAATTGGGACACATGGATACCTTATGCCATGTTTGTGTACAACACCACACCACAGAGTAGCACGGGCTTCACGCCATACGAATTACTATACGGATTTCCCGCTAACATACCTAGTATTTTTGAACAAACACCCAAAGCCTCGTACAATTATGAAAACTATGTCAATGAATTAAGGGTTAGACTCCAATATGGCTATCAAACTGCCAATGAGATTCTCCAAAGAAAGAAAGAATGCTCAAAGAGGCAGTACGATAAGATTAGCGAAATGAAAAGTTTTAACTTAGGGGACAAGGTGCAGTTAAAGAAACATGTAAGAAAAAATAAATTCGCAGGTCTGTGGGAAGGGCCTTACCTTATTATCAAGATAATCTCCAACGAAAATACAATGATCCAAATAGGGAAGAAACAGAAAATAGTACACAATAATGACATTAAAATTTTCAATGAATAAAAGCGTATGAGATTTTCTAAAACAAGACCCTAATCTCTTTCTACTCGCGGAATGGAAACTACGAATTATGAACCAACATCCATATGGAAGCTGGTAAATGTAGTATTACAGAGGGAACTACCTTTAAAGACCGGGAAAATCACAATTAGTAGCTCGAATTCTCTGAATAACTTGTCCATCCCAAGTCCATTTTTATCCGCCAGGCACGCTCAGTTATATATACGCAGTAACGACCAAAAGGTGTATATAAAGAATAAGCGGGGTTGAAATGGAACGTACGTCAACGGGCAAATAATCGATTCGGAATGGAAGAAATTAGATTTCGGAGACTCGGTCAGTTTCGGAATACAGACGGAAAACTTCAGCTTGGATATCTGTCCTAGTTACATACTGAAGAATAATCAGTTGGGCATACCGAGACTGTCTAATCGCGCCTGACAAATATCCGAGAGCACTCCCCGGGCCAACGAACCATTTCCCTATGAACAGACACAAACAGCGGACATATTCACCGAATCCATTTATACGTTTTTACAAAATTTAGAGAGTAACATATTAAACACTGGACAATGGGAAGCTTTAGAGTACCGTAATGTCTTACATAGATGGATTGAGGAAAACCAATCCAGACTTTATGGTTTCGAATAAAATAAAACACATATATAAAAAAAAAAAAAAAACCCACATTCTCTCATTATGTCGTCATTTACTTCGTTATTGGTACACTAATCTTTGCAATTTCATGCAGAAAATATAAAACATATAAGGTAAACAAAAATGCAAGAAACAAAAATCCCCCACAAGATTCCCAAATAGAAGTTATCCCGGAAAATACCGAAAAGAAATCCCCAACATTTGTACTAGCATAAAAAAAAAAAAGAAAAAGACTACAGTCATGAATAATGTCGAATTTTCTAACATCTAATAATTACAATTCATACTATAAATTATCATATCATTCATATAACTAAGAATAAAGAAAAATTTTAAAAAAACATTTTTTTTTTAATTGTAATACCTACTACAAAATATCTTAAACTAAGAATAATGTAAAAATTTTCAAAAAAAAAAGAAAAAATTAAATAATTTTAATACTACAATTTGTAATAACTAAGAATAACGAAAAAAAAAATAATACAAAATTTTTTTTTTTAGTACGAGTACCTACTACAAATTAAAAATAATGTAAAATTTTCAAAAACAATATTTATTTACTTTACTTTGAAAGAAGTCCCAGATAAAAATGACTGGACCTAATTTCCTTAGGAGATTGAAAACCGTACGCTTAAATGTTTATATAGGAAACCTTCATGCGACATGGTGTCAAACGATTTTCGACTTCAAGGATAACAATAACCGTACCATTTGCAATTTCAAAATTGTTTTTGATGTGCTTCGTTATGCGATGAATGCCTTACACTGTGGAATGATGTGCTCTATGACCGAATTGTTCAATTTAATTTTAATAATCTTTTCAAAGGACTTACTTAACGAGCTAAACAAGCTAATCGGAATGTAACTACTAGGCAGACAAGCATCTTGGGCTACCTTCAGAATCGGCATAACTTCTGCCGTTTTCCATTACTTAGGAAAATATTCCTGTTTAAGGCAGCAGATAAAAAGCCGTTGCAAAAATTGCAAACCGCTTCTTTGTAGGCTTTTAAAAAAATACATTTTTTCCAATGGCCTATAACCCTTTTTTATCGTTTATATTAATATTTTATAATATTTTATTTATTTATTTATTTTAAACAAATTAAACATTTAACATTGATATAACACAATTTAAAATATTTTAGAGTATCGAAGGATATACGTTTCCAAAAAAAATGTACATCTTTAATTAAAATAAGTTTATCATTGTAGCTTGAATGCTGATTATACAATACATGCACTGCATTCTCTTCGCTGCTAATGATTTGTCTACCTTCGCAGAGAAAACGTTGTCTAGTGAATTCAATTTTCCGGCACAGGACAGCTACTACTACCTTTAAATGTGGGGATGGGGATACAGTTCTTGTTTTAAATAACCTTTACAATTTTCCAAAATGGCTCTCTGCCTTTTTCTAGGCCCTTACAGCTTTTTATTTCAGCATTTGTTAGTGAAGTTTAAAAGAAGTGACTTTAAGGTTGTCGTCTAAGCTTTTGCTTCATTCAAATAAGAAGTAATTCTGGTCCTGCTCCATATGGATTTCGCACGTTTTTTTATTTTTATTGATTCCACGAAATGGAACTAAATTTGCGCCATTCAATCCACGGATTTTTTTAAGATGACTGATACCTTCTTGTATAGAGATTGGAAAAAAATTCACAGCTTCGTCGATCTAGTTTTGATTACTTACATCGGGGAAAATTGCCTGATAGTATCTTAATTTTGTTGCTACTAAATTGATCCAATTAGCGTCCTGGTAATCGAAAACTTAATTAACCGTCTGATTAGGTGCTAATAAAATGCTACATTTAACTGGTAAAACGTTGGCTAAAAAGTTCTTGCATATTCATGAGAAACAAATCTAGTGTTGAAAGGTTTGCCGAGGGTTGGAGGGAATAAATGTTGGATGAGGAGGAAACAAAATACGATGGAAAACAAAATAGGTGTCTAAATTGCAGGTCAGCAAGGAAATTTCGATATAAATTCGCTCTTAGACAACCCCAGTTCCCATGCCTACAATAAAATCTTTTCCTACCAGGAAAATATCATTGAAACTATTCAATTTATGTAAATCACAATTCAAATGGGATCGGTTCTGTGCTATTTTTATTAAACGGGCATTAGTGAAAGGAATTGCAATACCTATGTTCTCAATTGATTGAATTTACAATTCGAAGAATTTGATGTTCTTTTAACGACAACATTAACACCACTACCCCTTCTCACATTTCTATCTAAGCGGTAGCATTTGTATTCCATGTTTGAAAATTTGTCTATGCTCTGATTAAGACATGTTTCAGTGACTTAACATATACATCGATATTCTTTGAGCTTAAAAAAGCTAAAATTTGTATAGGTATTTTGCGAATGCTTCAGCATGACAGCAGGAGTAACAAAGATTGATCGAATTAGAAGTTCCAAAATCCGAGGAAGCCTTCACGTCAAAGAACCTATCTGGAAAAAAAGGAGCGCGACCGGCTCAAATGGTACTGTCATGTTCAAAGGAGAGATCATACGAACCCTTTCAAAAAGATAATATCAATCAGCGTTCCAATACAAACCCTGTTGGGGTGAGTTGAATTCCGTTGAGGCACAAGAAAATAAGAAGAATTTTCGTTCTGGTTATTCACAATTCTTTATTCTCTGTCTGATGAAAGGTCTTACCTCGACGAAGTTAAATTCAAGAAGAAAATTATACATGAGGCAATTAAAGAAGATGGCTGAGCGGTTTCCGATCTCAAATAGATTGTATGATTTGACATCTACCAGTTCATGGCGAAATGACTACTAGAATTTTAAGTTACGTTCAATGATCTTTGCCATGAACATTGCCGGCCGCCTTGCAGCAATGATGGCTGCAAAGCTTGCAAATGCCAGGCTTGCTATTTGAAGCTCGGAAATCACTCATGAAAAAAAGGATACATTTTATATATGTGAATTAAATTAAAAATTAAAAATACAACTTTGATTTTGAACCCTAAACACAGTAAGTAGCGAACATATTTGTAGATACGTGCAATATCTTTAGAGTTAACATTTATCTTTAATTAAGAAAGTATTACCCTTTTCCTGTCGGATGTATTGTACATGAATAAATAAATAATAATAGTTGATGAAGAGTCAACAAATTAAGAGTGAGGTAATATGCACAATTTAGCAATTGAACGCGTTATGACCCCATTCTGAGTCCTTATGTCGGCTACGCGGACTCTATTGTCCGAACCCGGATAAACTTTTATAATACGTCCAAGCCGCCATTCATTGGGGGGGGGGGGAGGTTTTCTTCCTTTATTAGTACCAAATCATCAATAGATACATCTCTCTGTGGGAATTTCCATTTGTACCTTTTGTTAACTTCCTGGAGATATTCATGCTTCCATCTACGGCAGAACTGGTGATGCAATATTTTTATCCTGTCCCATCTCTTGGCGCAACTCAGGGATTAACTTTCAAGCCCATGCTCAAGAGGACTTAATAAGGGACCACCTCGTAGAAAGTGCCCTGGAGTCAGTGGGAGAATATCGGACGCATTTTCAGATATTGGTGAAATTGGGCGCGAGTTTTAGCAAGCTTCGATCCGCAACAGTGCAGGTGACATAATTTCTGGCCCATGAATAAAATATTTATGCAAAGTTGAATGCATATGATACCAGGGATATTTACTGATGAAGCATCTTGCTGTGTCATGTGCGAATTCCCTGAATTTGTATACATCAATGAATATCATACCCACTGGCAACTGCAATCATAATTGTGTTTTTCTACTTGACAAGCTTTTTCCCAACATGATTTAATTTTTGATTTAAACTCCGTTATTTTCTCTTTAACATTGTGTTGAAAAGCACCGGTGCATTGGACCCGCTTTAGAACTTCACCCCTCAAAAATTCGATTTGACTTTCTAATCCCTTTAACATTGAGCTCTTCATTATATTATGTTGCTCTCCCCTTGTCACAGGGCCTGTTCGCTTGGGCGAACTGTTGGATACCCTATTCTTATTCCTATCCCTCATAAGTGGGCGTGACAAAAGTCTAAGTATGGTTGAATTGTTAAGACCGCTATACATATTTTGTTATATAACATTTAAAGGATTTTATCAAAAAAAAACGAAGCTTTTGTAAAAAAAACGCTCAAACTTTGGTTTTTCAATAAAATTATTTTATTTAATTGTGGGCGTGTCAGTAAGCGGATTTAAAAAAAATTAGCACATGAGCATAAAGGGCCCCCTAGAGAGTATATATTATAAATTTCAACTCCCTAGCTCGAACTTTGGATTTTCAAAAGAAGTTTTTTTTTAAATTGTGGGCGTGTCAGTAGGCGGATTTTGGAAAATTTTTACACATGAGCATAAAGGGCTCCCTAGAGAGTATATATTATAAATTTCAGCTCCCTAGCTCAAATTTTGGTTTTTCAATAAAATTGTTTTATTTAATTGTGGGCGTGAAAATTTGATCTCCGGAGCAGTTTTAGGAGTCCATAGATCATATATAAAAAATTTCAGCTTTCTTGCTCAAAATTCGATTTTTTCGAAAAAAATGTTTTTTTTTTGAGTTTGTGGGCGTGTCTGTGGACGAATTTCAAAAATTCGTAAACTTGATTATTTCGGGACCCTAGAGAGTATATGGTTAAAATTGCAGCTCTCTAGGCCCAGTTTAAAGGTCTAATTTTGGCGACAGACGGACGGACGGACGGACGGACGGACGGACGGACATGGCTAGATCGACATTACTATAGATGTTGATCATAAATATAGTAACTTTTAGGGGTCTACGGGCAATATAAATAAATTATGTTACAAACTATGCGTCAAAATTAATATACCCTTAGAATAGGGTAGATACGAGTATAAAAAAACAATTTTTTTTCCAAAGAGTGACCAACAAAAAAGTTTACTACACAAGAAGTAGCAAAAGGTAGCAAAAAAAGTTTACAGGTTCTAAGACTTAACAAACCACTTATCACAAATAGATATAACACTCAACGTCAGGTCACGGTCAACTCATCTTAAACTCTTACTATTTCGGATAAAAACAAAACTAACACTTTTTTTTCGCACATTTTTTATCCTTAGCCACAGATTACAAAAATATATTTTTTTTTTAAATCGAAATAAGGCAATAAAAGCACCTGAGCTTACTGATTCCATTGCAATTTTTACTTTTTCAATGCCAACAAACTGTAAGAAATAGCACACAGTTAACTGCATTGACTCTAAACAAAAAAACACGTCCGGCTTCGATGGAAAATACTAACAAATGATGCATTCGTGGCGATCTGCTGAATACCACATGTTCCCAATATACTTCCTTTTCCCATTTTTTATTCTCTATCCTATTTAAAACAAAAACAAAACGGTAGTTTAAGACAAAGCTCAATTTCAAAATTCGATTAAATGCCAGCTTCAGAGGTGGTTCGCCCCAGTGTGCGCCGGGAGGAATAAATTTCCACTCCAGCCGTTGATCAACATATCTTTTAGATTGAAGAAAGAAAAGATATTCAATTTATTGTTGAAATTTGCTTTTATTATGTTGGTTTTTTTTTTGGGTTTCACAACTTTTTTTTTTTTTTTTTTTTTTTTTTGTTGTCGCGACGCGTTTCGGAGATTTACTCCATCATCGGGCGGCTTGAGTTTCTTGACTATCTTGACTATCTTTTAGATACTTCCAGTGAGATATTTCGCATAAATTGCTTAAAATCGTTCGCAATGACTTTATTGGCGCCGACAAAGTTGGTGCCGTTGTCCGAAAATATCGTTTTCGGTATACCACGCCGAGCTATGAACCGACTTAAGGCTGCTAAGAAAGACTGCGTAGATAAATCGCTAGTTGCCTCTAGGTGAATAGCCCTAGTAGCGAAACAAACAAAGATACAGGCATATGCATTTGTTAGTCGTCAGTTGCGTCCCAAAGAGCTACGTATCATAAAGTGACCTGCAAAATCGATGCCCGTATTGGAAAACGGTGATAAAATTTGCGTCTTTTCTAATGTTTTACATGAACGAATGTGCTTTTTTACCAAGTTCTTCACCTTTGGTATCCAAAATTCATTGCGAATCAAGCGAACTACTAATTGGTTGCCGCCATGAATTGAGATGTCATGGATAAATTTTACATAAAGGGCAGTAATATGTGTCTGATACGGGAGAATAATTGGATATTTTTCGTTGTAAGTTAAAGTGGAATAGGTAGCCTTTCATTTGACCGAAGGATTTGATTTTTGTCTATCATAGGATTTAAATTCGCCAATGAGCTTTTTTTGGAAATAGGCTCGTTTTTCAGAAGAGCTAAGTAGTCATTCTGAAAATAAAACAGTTAGTCAACCGGATAACAAAGTTCTTGGCATCAGATATTTCGTTCTGAGTAACGATATTGGTTGTGTAAGAGAACTTATTCTTAAGACGAGGACTGGTTCTATGGTAAAATCGCAAAATATAGCAAATAACATGCAAAACCCTAGACCAGGAGGAAAATCTTCCCACAATTGTTTCAATATTAGGCGACATCGTAGTAAGATTCACCTTTATTGGTTTCATTTCGAGATCTTTATCAGCAGGCCGCTTCATAATGGATTCGGGCCACGAACATTGAGGTTGGCAAGCCAGGCAGGGCCGTGCCACCATAAGTTGGCCACCTGAAGGTCTGTCGGAGAAAGACCTCTAGTTGCTAAATCTGCTGGATTATCAGCAGATCTTACATGATTCCATTTGGTATTTGGCACATATGACTCTATCTGCGAGACTCTATTAGCTATAAAGGTTTTCCAAGAGCTAGAAGGCTTATTTAGCCATGCTAAAACAATTGAGCTATCGGTCCACAGAAGGAGCTCGTACTTTGAGCAGGTAAGCTCTGATATAACCTTGCGAAAAAGTTTTGACAACAAAACAGCACTACAGAGTTCCAATCTTGGTAATGGAACTTATTTGACTGGTGCAACTTTGCTTTTGGCGCATATAAGGTTAGAAGACCACCTGCTAGAATTGTGTTGTATGCACAAGTAAAACGTAGCAGCATAAGCTCGCTCAGAAGCATCACAAAATCCATGGATTTGGATAACCTCGTTCGGACTGTACTGGATCCAACGCGGAAATTGACCACTGTGTATGTCTGGTAGCGCAGCCAAAAAGTTATTCCAGCGATGACACGTGAGGGGCACAAGTGTTGTGTCCCAAGACGTCCCATCACGCCAGATTTGCTGCATAAGTAATTTTCGCAGTAATTATTACAGGAGCCAACCATCCTGCGGGGTCAAACAGTCTGATCACTGAGAGCACAGCTCTTTTAGTTAAAATTTTATCTTCTTCTAGTATTGAGTAAAACAAGTGAAAGTAAAAGCTATCAGATCTAGCATTCCATTGAATCCCGAGAGTTTTTGAGATACTATTATCTTCTAATTTAAGAAAATCTTGGTTATAGAGATGGGATACGGGAAATTGTTTAATCAAATCAAAGCTATTGGAGGTCCATTTTCTTAAGAAAAAATCTGCAGAGCTTAGAGCAGCTATCAGCTCGATTTGTGCGTTAAAGGCTGTTTCAAAATCATGGGCTCCAGTAAGCACATCGTCGACGTAAAAATCAATTTTGAGAATTGCCGACGCAATAGGAAACGTCGATTGCACATCCTCCGCAAGACGCAGCAATGTACGTATGGCTAAATATGGGGCACACTTAGCGCCAAAGGTAACCGTCTTTAGCTCATAATCCTGAAAAGGACTATCGCTATGGTCGGATTCCCAAAATAAAATTCGTTGAAACGATTTATGTTCAGGATGAACAATGATCTGCCGATACATCTATTCGATGTCGGCGTTAAAGACGTAGCGATAGAAACGCCACTTCAAAATTATAGTTGTTAAATCGGTTTGTAATACCGGACCAGTGCACAACATATCATTTAAACTAATTCCATTGCTTGACGGACACGAGGCGTTAAAAACTACCCGAACCTTTGTTGTAGTACTATCTGGTTTTAGAACCGCGTGGTGTGGCATATAGTAAGTGCATACCTGATGGTTTTTAATAATTTCCTCAGATGAAACAGCATCCATATGTCCCAGTTTAACATATTCTTGAAGCACCTCATTATATTTCGACCGAAGGTCTGGATTTTTTGCTAATGATTTGCCCATGCGATGGAGCTGTTTTAGAGCTTGGTTTCTTGAATGGCCCATCGAGGCAATAGGTCTTTTAAATGGCAGATGAACTATGTAACGACCGTTGGCATTGCGTGTAGTTGTATCTGAGTAAAGTTGTTCGCGGAAGATATCTTCGCTTGATTTCGTTCATACGAACTCAACTTCTCAAAACTTTGCAATTTGTTGATCTACCGAAGTCTCGCAAAAAAACGACACAAATGTGGAAAAGGAATTAACATGTTGTTGGGAAAGAGGTCCTAAGAGTACCCATCCGAATATGGTGTTCTGGGCTACCAGAGATCCTAAAACGTCTGACTTCAATCCTTCCAGGACAATTGAGGGATACAAGTCTGATCCAATCACTATATCTATCTTCGAACTTTCATAGAAATGGGGATCTGCGAGCTCCAATTCAATTGGTACTGTAACTTCATCTCAATGTATCATGCATGAAGGCAAATCCCCAGTGAGGCGTTTCAGAACATATTTTGAGGCAATACACAGCGAACACAATTTTGATGCCGTTGTTGTTATCATTGAACTCATTCCAGATATCTGAGCCTGTATCCGCTTCACGGGTAAATTTAATCTTCGTTGCGCATCTTCCGAGATAAATGTAACCTCTGAGCCTGGATCTACCAGAGCACGAAGCGTAAATTTACATCCTAGGTGGTGGATATCAATCAAAGCCGTTGCTAAAATTATTCGCTTGTTGATACCAGCAAAGTAGGGATTGGAGTTTTCAGTGGACTGTATTGTTGGAGATTGTGGGGATGCTTGTAATGGATTTCCCATTCCCGAAGAGGAAGGAATATTTTGAGACCAGTTCAACGGAGTTGAATGCAAAAGTATATGGTGCTTGTTCTTACGCTGCATACACGTGTGAACACTTTTACAATCCTTGTGCAAATGCGTTGAGGATAGGCAATTTGTGCAACAGCCGAATGAATTTACCTTGGTCAAGCGATCCGTGATACTTAACTGCAGAAACGCTGCACATTGCCGAAGACAATGTGAACACAGTTTGCAAGTAAATTTATTTGCTTTGGAATAAAACGCTTTATGTTTTGCTTTATGGGGAGAAGGGGGTTGACCTCTAAATTCGCCTTTTGACTTAGAAGGAAATTTAATGTCGGATATAGTTTCTAGCACACGGTAACGGGGTTTCTGAAGGGATTGTTCCCACAATGCAAGAGTATTTTCCGGTAACCGATTGGAACATAAATATACGAGAATCGGATCCCAAGTATTCGTAGATACATCATGGGCTTCGAGAATCGATAAACTATCATTGATCTCCCGCTGGAGATCCTTAATGCTTTTGCCAGATTCGATTGCAATCGCATTTAAATTAAAAAGCTTCTTTAATTGGTTATTCACCAAGATTCTCCTATTCGCGTACTGATCGGAAAGAGCTTTCCACGCTAATTCAAAACTATCTTCGGTGAGTGGGAACCTTGTCACAATATCATTTGCATGCTTCTTGGTTTTCGAGCGAAGGTGAAATAATTTTTGTACCGAGCACAATTTCGGGTGATTTATATATACCGCGGTAAACATATCTCTGAACGACGGCTAAGTGAGGTAATCCCCGTAGAAGGTTTCAGTATCACAAGGTGGAACCTCTATGCACTGTTCTGGGTTTAAATTGGAAGAGGAAGCATTTGGAATACCGTCTTTTTTAATAATTGTCAATTCAGATGCAGTATCGATAATTTCACTTAGGCACGAAATGTATGTGTTAGACGACAACCGATATTTGGCTTTGATTGGCTCCAAATCTTCATCCTTCGCACGCAGGTACAGAGTATAACATTTCTTAATATCGCAGCAAAGTTCTTTTAGTTCGATTTTATGTGCTTCTAAAGCACTGAGAGTATGATCTGTCACCGTTATTTGTTGAAAATAAGAATGAAATTCTATAAGCTGATCCGCTGCAGCGATAAAATTCTCTAGCTGAGACATAGTTTTGGAAGTAATTGAAAAAAACCTAGCCTCAAACAAATAATTGCTCAAACGCGTAACCAATGTTCAAACGGGAAGCAAATTGGCACTATTAAACACTCTTAACTTTATATTATAAGACGAATTAGAGATTCTTAAGGTTTAAATTCATGTACAACACAAATAAAGTGAGGTTAGGGTGTATATAAATTGATATATATAAAGTAAAATAATATATTGCACTTATCATAAAATATACACGCACCTATTAACAATATTTGAATCTCCTTAGCTGCTTCTGTTCTTCCTTCTGCTGATTTAGTCTGGAGTATAATTTCCCGTTGAACTATCTTCACGTTTTATTATGTGGAATTGGTCGGCTGCTAAGCGATCTGAGCGCTAGTACTGCGACGATGTTGTCACCGCAAGTGGTGGATTAATGACTGGCTTTCTTCTTATGCAATGTGCAGAATGTGTGTTGAGGAGCACAATAATCTTCTTGTGGCTTGTAGAACTGGTGTATGACGTGGATCGGTGAGAATTTGGGAGAGCAAATGTAATGCCCTTGGATGATCTTCGACGATCGCGGTGCTGTTACGGTTGAATATGCTGCTTTGAGTCGTCAATATTTTGGAACGATCGGTTTGAGGATTACAAGATGCAGGAATCTTCTTTACTGCTACGATCGTTGTCGTGCGGGGCAAGATGCAAGTATCTTCTTTGATGGTACGATCGTTGATCGTGGGGGGACGATGCAGGGTTTATGGATCTTCGACAGTCAAGTTCGATCAAGGCAGGTAATTTAAAAAGATGATTTGACTGAAGAGAGTATGGCTTACGCTTCGACGATCGATTTATGTAGATATAGGAATCTGAGCTACGATGCGGCCGAGCGGTTTCCGATCTCAAATAGATTGTATGAAGTGACATCTACCAGTTCATGGCGAAATGACTACTAGAATTTTAAGTTACGTTCAATGATCTTGGCCATGAACAAACCCTAATAATATATTTGCAGTTCCTTGTATAGAGGCCGACTTGAAACGAGTCTGTTATTATAAATAATTCGTATTAAATGTTTTTGAGCAATCAAAAGAGGTCTAAAGTTAGTGTAATAACACCCGCCGCAGCTGAATGTGTCGTATTGTAGCTTATACTGCGCAAGACCGTTATAAAATAAAGACATGACTTTCTTTGAGCAAAATGGTCTTATAAGGTACATTTAACGGGAAACCAACATTATATGCGATCTCACAAGATAGCTTGAAGGACACCAATTTAGTGTTTTCGCTAATAATATGGTAATGCTCAGAAAACCACGTTCTTAGAATTTCAAGATCTATTTCAATTTTAGCTACACAATCGAGTGATGTGTAAGACTGGTAAGTGAGTGCTATATCGTCAGCAAAGGCTGTAGCTGAACCATTTAGTTTCAGTTTGAAATAAGAATTAACAGGACCAGGAATTACTGAAGGTTCCATTCACATTAATTTTTTGTTTCCTATCTCTCAAGTATGATTGAAGCCACTTAAATGTTTTACCTCTGAAACCTGCAGTGTAAAGTTTGTCAAGTAAAATATGGTGTTGAACCATATCAAATGCTTTTGTCATTTCAACATAAAGCGACATGGTAGATTTTTTACCGTTCGTTGCACAATCTTGAAATAGCATCTTCTGTAGACATTTCTGATCTAAATACAAGGTGGTTATTACTAAAATACATATTTTTATCCAAAAAGGAGGTGATTCCAACTTTCATCAGTCTTTCAAAAAGTTATATATACTGTTTTATTTTTTAACTTCCAAGAATTTACAATTTTGTTGGATTCGCGATTTCTTTTATGCAAAATTTCGGTGATAACCTTGTACAGGATCCTAATTCTAAAATACATTCTAGCTCGGAACAATAGTGTCTTTACTTTAACATCGCAATTAGTGTTAGCAGCTAACTTCAATTGTTCCTTTAAAAAATACCGACAAACAAGTAAGCCCTCTCTGTTAAATTCGCCAAACAATTTCTCCAACGCACTCGTATGCATCATCATATCGGCGGTTGGCTTGGGCAGACCTCCTTCACTGCACAAATATACCCTGCCAGATTTTTCAATCCATCGTAAGCCATCAATTCCAATTCATGTTGGTCGATTTGGTTTTCCTCATTTCTTTCGGGACTTACGGAGATGCTTTTGAGTATAGTACCTTTATGACAAATCGTCGCCCGAGAATTGGTTTGTTCCATGTGTGCTTTTTCCAGAAAAACACATTTAAAGGTTTGCGTTCTTGGTAATCCAAAGCTGTGTGATAGGATTTTTTTCACCTACCAATTTTCAAAGTGTTTTGCCAAGCCGTTAACAAGCTATGTTAATTAACGTAAAAGTAAAAGAAAGCATGAAATTTGAAAAGAAAAATCGATTTCATCTTTTTTATTAACAAAGTTTATATTCAAAAAATGCAATAAAATAAGAAAATTATTCAAAGTGTGTAGCATTGCAAGTGAGTGAAAACTGTCAGATCAAATCAGATCAGAAAAGTACATCTTAGAGTCATAATGTTCTCCTCTCAGCTGCGAAATTTCAAATAGATAATCCTTTTTGTTTTCTAGTGAATTTCGGGTTTTGAGTGATATTTGGCCTGATGTCGGTTTGATCATAATTTGAACTCGTTCCATGTTATTCTTTCGACTTTTTTTTTTATAAATATGTGAACATTTGTAACAATAAACTAAGAAATACGATATCTCATGCCAAGTTGGCATCAATACAATTAGAATTTTCAAATTTGACACATTTCACTCACAATGGTGTTTAAGATTAAAAACCTTGGCATTATTTTCAACAATAACCTCAATTTTAGTGACCCCATTAACTCTGTGATATCCAAAATGTATGGTGTTCTGCGGGGTCTATCAGTTTGTCGGAACAAATTATACCTACTACTGTCAAACTCCAATTAATAAAGGCTTTGATCGTACCACTAATTATGTACTTCTGTGAGTTATTTGCTAGCACAGATGCTAACTCCAGGCGTAGACTAAACGTTGCTGTCAATTCAATCGCACGATTTGTATTCAATATACGTAGATACGATCATGTATCGAGCCACTCTCGATAAATATTAAGATGCAGTCTTGAACAATTTTTAGATTTTAGAGATTTAGAGAAAAACAACCGGCAGGCCTCCCGATATTGAATTAATCCGTCGCTGAGACCAATCGAATGCTGGTGTTGCTGCATTTGTGTGACCCAGGAGTTTTCAAGGCCTGCCTCTTTTTGCGATTGCATTGGAACGTTGACTGATATTGCCTTTTTGAGAGGGTTTGTAGGATCTCTCCTTTGAACATGACAATACCAACTCACCGGCAGCACTTAATTTTTTTCGAGAAAGGTTCTTTGACGTGAACGCTTCCTCGGGTCTTGAAACTTCTTATTCGACCAATCTTTGCTACTCCTGCTGTCATGCGGTTCATCCTCATCTCAGCTGCCATTAATTTGCCCTCATAATTTTTTTTGTCAGCGTCCAACATTGCGAACGCCAGGTGTGCACAACTGCGGTGTAAAGCTGTTTGCCATTCAGCGTAGGTGGCATTCACCATCACAGACAATTTCCCCCCCCCCCCCACTTCATCCACCCTACGATTACGCTATTCTTTATCACAGCTTGCTTCGCTATTGATGCAGATCCCAGATATATGAACTTTTCACACTTGGAAATCACTCCTCTATTCATATAAATGTCTGGAACAGGTCGGAGTGGAACAGAGAATGGGCAGTACAAGTATTCTGTTTTCTTCGGACTAATACGATACCCATTCCCTTTCAAAACTTCCACCCATACACCAAGGGGTCATTGCAGGGACGTTTGACCCTCCCTTAGGATGGCTCCATCGTCAGCAAAGAATAACTGATGCACTTTGGTGTCAGTCACTTTTCCTTCAAGCAGATAATTAAAAAAATGAAAAAAAAATAAATATTAGGCATTAACGGCCCATACAGGGCCTAAAACCTAGCTTCTCCAACCACTTTCTTGTGCGAAGTGAAAGGAAGCTACAACTTTAGGCCGAATCCGAACGGCATATTTAAGAAACTTCTCATGACAATTGATACTCTTGGATGTTTGTCAGACGTTCTTTAGAGGTGCGACATTGGAAAGAAAAACTCTAGATATTACTTGGCCCCGGCGGGAATTGAACCGCGGACCTTTCGATTAGTAGCCCGACACACTAACTACTGATCCACTGCGCCCGACAAAAGCAGATTATTAAGGACCGTAGTAAATATCAAGGGACTTAAGACGCTTCCTTGGTGTACTCCGACTGTGATTGCGAGCTCCTCGGTGACGCCAACGAGCATCTTACTCCCTCAAATATGTCCATAATCATCTGTACATAGGTTTCTGGAACTCCTCGCTGTCTTAAAGCCACCCATAACAGATGCCTTGATTGTCTGTCAAAGGCTATTGGAAAATCAACCAATACCGTACGCATATCCTTTAAGGAATCACGATGTTTTTCCATCATGATTCTTATACTTTGGATTGCATCAGTGGTTGATTTACCTGCGACCAACCAGCACTAATCTTCAGATAGCCGTATTATTTTCCGCATTCGGCTATCTAATACCCGCTCAACGATCTTCATGGTGTTGGACATTAGGTCGATTGAACGGTAATTGTCACATCCTAGCGTATCGCCTCTTATCACTTTTGTGATGAACATCATGAGCCATTTGGACCCGATGCCTCTAATCTTTTTCCAGCGTGTATCTCGTCCGGCCCAACTGCTTTTCGCTTTTGGAGTCTTTCAGTGAGTGAATTATTTATTCCTTATTCATTAGGTATAAACCAACGACCATACCACATCGAGTTAATCGGTTCTCGTCAGATCACCGTAATTAAACGACGTTGGGGGCGGTTAGTACGTAGATGGGGACCGTTTGAGAAGAACCGCGTGTCGTTGGCCAGTCCCATCTACAGAGTTGAGGTAGATAATACATTCGTGGTATAACAATGGACCTAAATTGGTCTAAGTGTGTCGGCTTCTGCCGACAGCCACATAAACCTAACCTAACTTAGGTATAAAATGCCTAGAGCCAGATTTAAGGATTGAGTCAGTGGTAAATATATTCCATTCTTCTTAAAAAAAATTCCATTAGAGAGCGAACTGGAACAAACGTATAACGAAACGAAAAAATCCCATAATTTCTGGTTTTCTTTTCTGTTTCAAGTTGGGTATGATTTCTTTTTGGCATTTTAAAATTTTATTAATCACTTATTATACCAGGCAGGGTGAGAAATTACTTTTTTGCGAAGCATTGGTACACAATCATTTAGGACATTTATAAAAATACCCTTAAACGATGAGAATTTTCAAGATATATTTTTGTTCTAAAATTCGTTTGACCAATTCATATTCTTAAGATATTTATTCATAGCAGAAAGGCTATTTGAATCATAAAGTTGTTGAATTATTAAATTTATAGAAATTATTGTAATTGTAACTTTGGATACAAATAATTATTGAATAATGGTGAATGGAATTAGATAATAAAGGGCAACATTAAAAACTGTGTCTAATAACCTTTTTAGAGAATTAGAAAATAAACATTATAGATTAATAATTACTTTGTGATCAACTTATAACACAGATATATTAAAATTTGTATATGTTGCCAATACGGTAACCCTGTCAATATTCTCCAAATGCTTCTTGTAGACAGATGATAAGCTTTTGGGTGGAATGTAGCTCAAGAATGTCAGCATACCTGCACCAACAGCATCCACCCGAACATATAACTGATCAATATGTAAACGACCAGCAACGCAAACTATATAAATATTCACAGCAGCAGCTCTAAGTAAACGCTTCACAGCAATCAAAACTACTGCATCAGTACTGATGATGAATTAGTATGGGATATATTTGCGATCAAGTTGTTGTTGTAAGGTTGGAGTTTTTTGAAAGGGATTTATAAGTTCTCACATAGACATTAACAGGCCAATTATTAACATCAATTGCACCAGCTAGTTTGTGTGGAAGAACACTAAGATTTACAAATTTTAGTTTTGATGCATCAGCGTCCTTTCTTATTAATTCAAAGAACTGGACTGGCAATGTTCTATTTATTTCAGACATATTTCTTGATTGATTCTTCAGAAGTTGAAACTGAAAATTTGGACACATGTAACCATTTCATGGGGGTAATAACGTCCAGGCAGAGTGTCAACACTGACAAAAACAGCACGAGCGCGGCTGTTTTGTTTCATATTTTGAAACTTCTGCCACTCACTATTTGCAGTCTCGTTTGTGGGCAGACTCTCATTTCGGGTCGTAGCATCAGAAAAGTCCGAGGTAAAACCATTTGAAAAATTTTGCTGTAAATCAAGTTCAGGAACATTCCGAGCATGATTTAAAGTGTCAACGCATGGATCCTCCAAAATGGAATCAACATTTTAGATGGGCTTCGCACGGGCATAATTTAAGAGTTCACTCAGGTTCAATTGAAGAAAGTCTATAACGCCATTTTTTTTTGAAAGAACATTTAGTTTAGTAAAAAGCCCTCGAATTGGAAATTAATCACTCGGAATAATGAAAAGACAAATTTGAATTAAATGTTCTGCTTTCTTTAGCAGCAACGTTAGAAATTCCGATACAAAGTTTATGAAAGGAATTGTCAAAAAAATGGTACGGAACTACATTAAAAACAAACCAGAGCCAGCCTGGGCATTAATTATAATTAAAAAAGCGGTATCAACTGTAAAGTTAAAAGATTTGTCCATCAATCATGAATCTAAGAGATTCGGATTCTCAAAAACATGCCTTCTTTGGCGGCTTAAAAGTAATAAGGTGAGTGGACCTCGAATTTATAGGCGTTTAAATCAATTTTTACCACGGATCAGAAAAATGGGCATGTTGCTCACTCACAAGCCGAAGAGAAAGAAAGGCAACGGAAGGCATCACTGGCAGCTACCAAAAGGACACGTAACTTTAAAAAAAAGGTGTGAGCCACGCTGCACTCACGGTTGTGGTTTTGCTAAACAAGAGATTTGGGTATTGTATTGAAATAAAACCATGATATATATTTAATGTCAACGACAAAATTTATTTAATGTTTGACCGAACAAATAATTGCTTTGTGAAAGCTGAAGTAGGAGACGTACACCGTCGACTCAAGTGTGTCGATGTACCGGGAAAATAGATCATCGATTGTGTCGTTTAAGTGACATTCTTAAATCGGCCATCGGTTACCGAAGTACAAATCGATATTTTTCGTCTTACCTTCAACTGATGTACAACAAACTACAAGCTACACAACCTCAATTATTCAAAACAAATCTACTTCCACACAACTTTCCGGTGTTTCGTAAGGACATAATAATCTCTAAAATTGAACATACATAATTAATAAAAAAAAAAAACAACGACACGCGGTTGTTCTCAAACCGCAAATCTACGTACTAACCGCCCCAAACGTCGTTTAATTGCGGTGATCTGTCCAGCAGCGATTAACTCACGTGGTAATGAAAATTAACGGGAAAATCTGACGATGATGGTGACGCTAGATATTTCCAACTAGCCCCTACCGAGAAAAAATATATTTACACATCAACGAGAGCAAAAATGTTTACACATTAAAACAAAAATATTTATTATAGGCAACGTTAATTATTTATATTACTATTATAATAATTTAACGTTAATGATTTATGCACTTTAAATTTCTTAGAACATAAGTGATAGAGTTGCGATAACAATTATTTACTTTTTAATGTTAACACCTTATGGTATTTGGTGGGGAAATTCGAGACCATTTTCATCGTTGAATATATTTTAATAAATCAGCGCATGTTAAGTGCCTCTGTGCCCCGTCCTCCCTGAAAAACGGCTCTAATGATTTTGTTAATGTCTGTGTTTTTTAATACTTGAAGCAAATGTAAGAACATGGCATACTTAGATTTTCGCAAAAGACTCTAATAATGGCAAAACACCGCGGAGTGCTTTCAAAAAAAAATTATAAAGAAATAATTACTCGTAATATAACAATTTTTAAAAGTCTTCACTTTTCTCGAAAGCGGATCAACGTTATGGATCTGTGCTGTTAATACTCCAATACTTGAATTGAATGAAAAATGGAAATGAAAATGAAAAAAAAAAGAAAATGGCATACTCAGTTTTTGGAGCCGCCCTTTAGCTGAAAGGTATACAATTTAAATGCGTTTTTTTAACAAACCCATTCACAAATGCAATTAAGACAAATCAAGTATACCTATCTACACTTAATCTACATTGTTACGATTCTTTTTTTCTCTGATTTTACGAGTATAGAAAAGGGCTAATGAAAAAATGTGAATCGAGACCAATTCTTATAAAAACGAGAAAGTCACCGTTCGTGCACTTTATTTTCTTTTCGGCGCGATTAATATCAGAGTCAAAGGAATTGGTCCACGGGTGGGGTCTCCGGTTGGACCTCATGTGCAGTTATATTCTTAGCCCGACCCAGCACGGGGATGCTTTTATTAAGATACCAAGAGTAGGTAGGATTATGTTTTGGGGCCATAAAAATTGATTATTTCTGACGCCTAGAGAGTATATGGTTAAAGTTTGAGCTTTCTAGCTCAAGTTTGCCTAAGGACGGACAACGGACATGGCTAAATCGAAATTACTGTCGATGCTGATGACGAATATAGGATCTACGTGTTACATAATATGAGTCAAAACTAATATACCCTTAGAATAGGGTATAAAAATGAGTTTGTTCACTTGTTGTGCGATAAACGAAGCGATGTGTGAGAAACGCGAGAAAAATTGTGTTAAAAAACATAGGGATGGGCTACAGTCCGCTTGGGTGAACTGTTGGATAAACAATTCTTATTTTTACTCCTTATAAGTGGGCGTGACAAATGTCTAAGTATGGTTGAATTGTTAAGAACGCTCTACATATTTTGTTATATAACATTTACAGGATTTAATCGAAAAAAAAACGAAGCTTTTGTAAAAAACGCTCAAACTTTGGTTTTTCACTGAAACTGTTTTATTTAATTGTGGGCGTGTCAGTGGGCGGATTTAAAAAATATTTAAACATAAGTATAAAGGGCTCCTAGAAAGTCTATATTATAAATTTCAGTTTCCTACCTCAAACTTTGACTTTTCAATAAAATTGACACTGACGCGACAGATTTTAGAAATTGTTTCGACATTTCTATCTATGCTGATCATAAATACAGTAACTTTTAGGGGTGTATGGGCAATATTAAGGTATGTTACAAACTTCGCGTCAAAATTAAGGGTATAAACAGACCAACAAATTAGAAGTGTAGCAGCCGCATTAAT
Organism: Portevinia maculata; assembly: GCA_949715645.1. Taxonomy (NCBI): domain Eukaryota; kingdom Metazoa; phylum Arthropoda; class Insecta; order Diptera; family Syrphidae; genus Portevinia; species Portevinia maculata. The sequence continues at coordinate 171,135,345 of OX454527.1, read as the reverse complement.
TTAAGTCATCATGTTTTCAATTATTATTGTTTTTCCAATTATTATTGTTATTTCCAATAACATTCATTCTATGCCATTAGAAAGCATATTTTTATTTTGTAAGCACTTTTTAAACTTAAAAGCACATATCGCATATTAACTTTAAAATGTTATTTAAACACGCAAATGTGAGTCCTCGTATACACAGAATTCAGCAACGGCGAAATTAAAGAATTATTGTTGTTTTAAGATTCACACTGCACCGTTGCGTTTCTGAGTATAAGACGGCAGCGTGAAATATGAATTATTGCAGTCTGTTAAATAAAGTTTGTGAGCACACAACCAAGTTGGAGCCACCCTTTTTTATTCTTTTTTAAAAGCAGTCTGTTAAATAAAGTTTGTGAGCACACAACCAAGTTGGAGCCACCTTTTTTTATTCTTTTTAAAAAGCAGTCTGTTAAATAAAGTTTGTGAGCACACAACCAAGTTGGAGCCACCTTTTTTTATTCTTTTTTAAAAGCAGTCTGTTGAATAAAGCAAAAAGGTGAACATACAACCTAGTTGGGGTCTCTTTTTTTTATTCTTCTAATTGCTGAGAACAGAAGACAGGCTGAACGAGAAATTGGTCGCCTGGCTCTGCTCATATTGGTCGCCGTCGCCGTCTATCCGCCGCTCTCCAGCTCCAACTTCGCTGGCTCTACTCACCCACGCACACACACCCCCGCAAGCACCATCACCTGCTTCAATTGGCGCCCAACGTGGGGCTATTGTTTACTTGGCATTTTTTGTAAACAATACAGTAGAGGCCTGAGAAAGTGGAATACACTGGAATCCGAAAAGTGGACTAGGTAGTCGATTTTTTTTTTTTGCGCCCACTAATTATTTCGAATACCAAATTAAAAATTTTTGGAAAGAAATTACAGTAAAGGTCGTAAAAATAGAATTTTGGCGAATTTCACTAGCAAAAAAGCCTAGAAAGAAAAGCATAGCTGAAATACGATCACCCTACAAAATCACACGAGATTACAGATTTTTGGTGGATGTACTACAGTGGAGACCAGAAAATCTGAACATATGAGAAGAAGCGAACGTTTGTTGGAGAAAAAGAAAAACGACACTCAATCATCTTCATCTGAGTCAGAATCGTTGGTATTTGAGTCACCATCATCAGACTTGTCAGATCTCGAGTCGACAATAATTGAACAGATTACACGCAGTAACTCATCCCAACAATCCACGATGACGTCGCCAATAAGTTTGTCTGAAGATCAACTTACGCGTTTGGTAGCTGCTATTGGTGTGAAAGAAAGCCATGGCACATTTAGCAGATGCACCGCTCGGTTTGATGGCGAAAGAAATACTTCCAAGCTGGAAGATTTCATAGCGACCATCACTGTATATAAGAGCTCCGAAAACGTATCCGATACTAATGCAATTATTGGTTTCCCTCTCCTGCTAGAAGGTTTTGCATCAAACTGGTGGCAAGGTGTGAAAAATGAGGCAAAAACATTCAAGGACGCGATTAAACTGCTACGTTCGTCATTTGCTCCGCCAAAACCAGCATGGAGGATCTATGTTGAATTGTTTGATCAAAAACAAAAAACCGAACGAATCAACTGACGAGTTTATTTGCAAAAAACGGTCATTATTTTCACAACTCTCAGATGATATATCGGAGGAAGTAATGATAAACATGACCTATGGACAAATGCTTTTAACGATTAGAGAAAAGGTTCCAAGAAATTCGGTGAAAACTTTTCAAGAACTTCTAAGCGAAGCAAGAGAAGCCGAAATTGTTAATTGCGAAAATAAGCCAGAGTCCAAGTCACATGAGAAGGTTGACATCAAACGTAAGCGTTGTTCAAAATGCAGAAAGCATGGACATTTAGCTGACACCTGCTGGTATGCTGAAAACGCAAAGCAGCCAAACAAAAAATTTGCTTTAAATTGTTATGGTTGTGGTGCAGCTGGTTATTGCCGAACGAACTGTCCCACTTGCAGCAACAAAAATATCAATAGTCCAACCGCGCTTGACTTCAACTTAATTGATTCAACAGTAATTGGAAGAAGTGTACCCACTGTTGATATAAACATTAACGGTCTTAAGGGAGAAGCCTATCTTGACACGGCAGCTAGAACTAGCGTAGCAGGTGCACGGTTATACCAACAGCTTAAACATAAAGGATGCTCCTTCACGCCAGTTAATGCAGAGCTCACGTTTGCCGACGGAGTCCCAAGACAAGAAGTCGTTTACGCAACAGTGGTTGATATTATTATTGGGAAGAGGTTTCGGAAAATCCGGTTCATTGCATTGCCAAAAGCAAAAGACAACCGTACTTTGCTTGGAATCGACTTTTTAGAACAATGCGGAATAGTGTTGAACATTGCACAAAGAGCATTTTATTTTGTTGACGATCCAGCAACCACCTTCGATTTTAAGCTAGTTGAAAGCAAAGCCCTTAAACCGAGACACACTCAACCCGAAAATCCTTTCAAAAAGCCAGAGACAAAACAGAAATCAACGACACCAAGTCCAAAAGTACGTTTCCCCGATGACAAATTAGAGGATGTTTCAGCGTTTCTCGCTTGGATAGAGAGTCGACAAACAATAAGTCCCATTGGAAACACACCAAAACGTAAAAGAACGAACGATTACTCTCCACATGGGGTACAAGCCATCTTCTCAGATGCGATTCCGAATGAGATGCAAACCCCAGAACGACACAATAACTTATTCAGTGGACCAACAAGAGTGGATTATGCAGAAACTGATGCATGGTTTGAACTCAAATGCATTGATATAAAGCTACGTCCAGAAGAAGGCCATGTATTACAGTCGATCGAGAAATCTAAACTGGAACATTTTTTGGAAAAAGAAGAAGAGGTTTTTGGAGAAATTACATCCCCAATTCCACATATCGAACACCACATAAAAACCGGAAATCAATCCCCTATCGCTACAGCTGCGTATAGAATTTCGCCAGCTAGAAAAATCCAGTTAAAAACCGAAATCGACGACATGTTACGAAGAGGAATTATTGAAGAAAAAGAGTCCCCTTGGGCATCGCCTGTAGTAATGGTGCCAAAAAATGATGGCAGTATACGTATATGCGTCGACTACAGAAAATTAAATGCAATAACACTACCAGATCGATACCCATTACCTCGGATTGATGATCTGCTTCATGCCGCAAAAAGCACACCTTTCATGTCGACACTCGATCTACGATCAGGATACTGGCAAATTAAGGTAGCCGAAGAAGATCAACCAAAAACAGCTTTCATTACTCCTTTTGGTATTTACGTCTTTAAAAGAATGCCATTTGGATTAAGAAACGCACCAGCAACTTTCCAACGTCTTATAGACAAATTTCGAAATGGATTGCCAAATATTTTGATTCTCGCGTATCTAGACGACATTATCATATGTTCTGAAAGTTTTGCGTCTCATTTAAACAACCTAAAGACAGTCTTTCAACGTTTGAAGGAGTTTGGATTCCGACTCAATCGAGAAAAATGTAAATTCTGCTGCTCTGAGGTTAAATACCTAGGTCATATCCTTACGCCAAATGGATTCAAAATTGACCCACAGAAGACTGTAGCCATATTGAAACGAGAAAGGCCAAAAAACCAGAAGCAGGTGCTATCGTTTCTTCAAACCTGTTCTTGGTACAGGAGATTTATAAATAATGTTGCCAATATTTCAAAGCCTCTGTCGAATCTAACGAAAAAGAATGCAGTTTGGAAGTGGGAAAATGAGGAGCAATGTTCTTTCGACAAGCTGAAGAAACTTTTGACCACCGCACCAATTTTGCAACAAGTTAAGGAAGGTATTCCATTTGTTCTAAAAACTGATGCAAGCAATTACGCCATCGGTGCAGTATTACTCCAGGGGGAGAACGAGATGGAACACCCGGTGGAATATGCAAGCCGTTTGTTACTACCTGCAGAACGCAATTACTCCACTACCGAGAAGGAAACACTCGCGGTAGTGTGGGCCGTGCAAAAGTTCCGTGGATACATTGAAGGATCTGAGGTGAAAATCTTAACAGACCACCAGCCCCTTAAATGGTTGATGACATTAAAATCGCCTACCGGAAGACTTGCCAGATGGGCACTGCAGATACAACAATACAATATCCAAATAGGATATAATCCATGGAGGAATAATGCAGTAGCTGACACACTTTCCCGACCACCCTGTCCTGATAAAGGGCATGTAGAAGAGTCATGCGACGTCTGTTCTGTGGAAATAGACTTACCAAGGCGAGGTTCCAAAGAACTTCGAGAAGAACAACTAGCTGATCCTGACATAAAAACTATTATCGATTCCTTCGAAAAAGACAACGAGAATATACTTCGCTGGACCAGCCGCGGTTATATGTTAGTCGATGGTATTTTGTATCGATATTGTCCTGAAGAGGATTCCGAACATGGACAACTTGTGGTTCCTAAAACAATGAAGTCCTTAATGCTTAAGACATACCACGACGATCCGACAGCTGGACATTATGGCGCCGAGCGAACATTAGCTCGCATCTCCAGTCGATATTACTGGCCTGGCATGAGGACAGATGTGGCCAACCATGTAAAAGTCTGCCTCAAGTGTCAACGTTACAAAGCCTCAAATCTGAAACCAGCTGGACTAATGCAGTCAACTCCAAGTAGTCAAAGGTTTGAAGTTGTTGCAGTCGACTTATTTGGACCCTTACCTTTGAGCGCAAATGGACACCAGTGGATTTTAATCGTCGAAGATTTGTGTAGTCGCTGGGTAGAACTATTCCCTTTAAAAGAAGGTACGGCTGAAAACTGTGCACTTGTACTTTTGAACGAGAAATTGGTCGCCTGGCTCTGCTCATATTGGTCGCCGTCGCCGTCTATCCGCCGCTCTCCAGCTCCAACTTCGCCAGCTCTACTCACCCACGCACACACACCCCCGCAAGTACCATCACCTGCTTCAGAAGTAATTAGTGAATTTGTCAATTACATAAGCAAAAATGAGCAATATGTTGCAAACGAAACAAGAAAAGTTGTTATTAAAAGCCCTTAACCCTTATACTCTGCTGTTTCCAGGGAAGATAAAAACCTGTGTCCAGCTGTTGTTCTTAAACCTAAAGCAAAAAAGACAACAGACATCATTAACAGCGCGATTCAGTGCGAGATTCAGTCCGAACAACAGTTCGGTGCAGCCTTATTGATTTCTTTTCTTGCAAATAATTAACAATTGAACATTGCTGAACAAAAGAACATATATTTTTTTATTTTTTTTAAGAAAGATAGAAACCAACGAAAGCCGGAGTGTGGGACTTTAGCCCGACTAAAACCACTTATGCTACCAAACCTTACTCCCCAAGGTACCTCCGTTAGATATTTCATAACGGAGGGTTTCAGCCGTAGCTTCCTCTCTCTGTCTGTGTTTCCTCTTATTAAAGCTGCGTGCGCACATTATGTGTGTATGTCCGCCCTGGCCTCGCGACAGTGCAGATGCGTTTTAATTAGTGGCAATAGGCCCGCTCGCATTCACTGTGCTGCTTCTCCTGATTCCCACGCTGTCTCGTTCCTCTCGGCGGAGCTGCTGCATAATGCTTGTGATGGCTTCACTCGCTATATCCCAGGCTTACCTCGTCGTCAACATGAATATAATAAGTGCACTCGGTGTCACTTGTCCGCCAATTTCCCTTTCCAGGAAGCTCAGCATTTTGAGTTTTGCCTACGCAGTGCAGTTGGGGTCATTCACGTGTTTATATTTAAAGAGGTACTGACAACTGATCCATTCGTCATGTTGTGGATCAGCGTATTAGTCCATCTTCCTTTGGGAGAATTGTTCCACCTGTGTTGCCATTCTGTATTTAGGGCCTTGTTCATGGTTTTTATTCCTTCCGGTTGGTAGGTGCATAAAAACGTATACGATCGAATCAATTTGTCAATTGCAGTAGGACAAGGTGCATTTTTTTAAGCACCAGGCGGCACTCGCAAACATTCCTCATCTCCCTGATACTTGCGCGCATGCGATCACAAAATCATATTGCGTTCGCAATTGCATCAGCGCTACATATGCGGATAAAATTAATTAAAACAATCACACCTATGGCGAAATGTCAATATATTACGCCTTAGCACAAATATACGTGTTTAACTGCAATACCCAATTGCACTTTCATTCTTCGAACAATTGCTCAACATTACTACTTACTTAACGGGCTCCCGACCCGTGAAAAGTCTCTGCCTGAGACACAGCAGCCATCCATCCTCTACGATCTCGGGCACGCTGCTTTCAGTCGTCCAGACCAAGCGCTCTGGCATCCGCGATGGTTTGGTCTTTGAAACGGAGGTTCGGTCTGCCTTGCCTTCTCGAACCTGGGGGCTGGGATGCGAAGATCCTCTTAGCTGGAGCATTATTGTCCATTCGCTCGATGTGGCCGAGCCAATGTAGTCGACGTATTTTCGCTTTTTGGACTACATCCACATCTTGGTACAGCTCATAGAGTTCGCGGTTGTATCTTCACCTCCATTCGCCCTCCCCGCACACATGACCACAAATCCGCCCAAGAATTTTTCTTTCGAAGGAGCAGAGTATCAGCTCACCCTTCTTGCTTATTGTCCAGCATTCGGTGCCGTAAAGCAGAACTGGCAATATAAGGGTTTTGTAAAGCATACATTTCGTCCTCCGAGTTAGGAGTTTTTAACCCAGTTGTTTTGCCAAACCGAAGTATTTCCTAGGGTAATTATTCGCCGAATTTCCAGTAAGGTGTTTGTTATGTCCCGTACCGGTTGATAGTAAAATACGTCTGATCTGTACCGACTTCATTTATTGACTAACTTACTTACTAACTTAGATGACAAATTCTCTTAAAGCCTAATGTACTACGTTGTACTCTTACTCTACCTTATGTATATACTTAACCTAGTTACTTAATTCTATTACTTGTTAAGTATTAGAGATATATAACATTACCTCCTTTTTTGAATTTATACTTCTATAATTAAAAAAAAACTCAATTCATTAATCACTTACTTCAATGACATTTCAATTATTTTTACTTGTAATTGTAACATACAGGTTTTCTAGGTCTTAAAACTCTTTCTGACGGTTGATCAACAGAACATTCACCTTCATATTCATTATTTGTTATTTTTTTGTTAACTTCATTGTTGGTGGCGTTTTCTTCGTCTATGTCTTTAGTTTTACTTACAACTACGCTTTGTTTGTAACTAGGTACCAATGGTTCTCGTACCACCTTTCGCAACTGATTTCTATGTACTCTCTTTGTCAAACCATTAACTCTTATTATATATATTAATGAACTAATTCTTTTTTCCACAGACCCCTCTTTCCACTTAGCAAAATTGCACCCCTCTTGACAATACCATATTTTGTCTCCAATACTTAGGTCGAAATACTTCTTCTTCATAATTTCACAATCTTTCAACTTTTTTCGTTTATATTTATTATTAATACCATTTTGATCATTTCTATTTTCAGTTCTTTTTCGATAATGTTTATGTAAATGTGAAATTGTTGTTATAAGATTGTAACAAAAAATTTAACTTGCGGGTGTCTTACCTGTTGCAGTTTGAGGTGTATTTCTATATTTAAATAAAATATTTAATAAAATCTGCTCTAAATCCAATTTTGGATTTCTACATTTTTTCAAAATTTCCTTTATAGTACCAACGGCTCTTTCCGCCAAGCCATTGCTTTGCGGATGGTAGATGGGCGATGGACTATACTCAATTCCATTAACATCTAGGAACTGCTTAAACTCCGCACAAGAAAATTGAGGCCCGTTATGAGACACTAACATCTTTGGAAAACCGTACACCGACATAAATATTTTTAATTTTGCTATAACGACTGAGGCTGTAGTTTTGTTCAATAGAAAAACATCTATCCATTTACGTCTACAGCTATTAAAAAGTCTCTGCCTTCATAATTAAACAAATCCACATGAAGCCTTTCGAAGGGAAACATTGTTTCAGGCCATGTAGTATTCGGACAATCCTTTATACGTCTTTGTAACGTATTACACATCACGCATTTGTTTACATAGTATTCGATATCCCTATCTATATTATGCCACCATACACAGGATCGCGCTAACATTTTCATGCGAGTCATTCCAACATGTTGTTCGTGTAGTATGTTTAGACAACGCTCCCTGAATTTGTCAGGTATAATTATTCTGTTGGCATAATAAAGACAGTCATTATCCAATTCAAGTGAATGTCGAATACGATAAAATGGCAATATATTTTTATCTTTGCTGGCCCATTCTGGCCAGCCGTTTTTAACAAAATTTTTAATTTCTTTTAACATACTATCTTTATTGCATTCTATAGTAATATCTTTCAGATTTACTGGAGCCGAATTATCATAACTGAAAAAATTTAAAGAAAATGTTAACTCTTCAACACCTGTAGGCTCATTTAGTGGCAACCTAGAAAGCGCATCGACGTGTTTTTGTTTGTTAGCTGGCCGATAAATGATTTTAAAATGATAATTAGATAAAAACAATATCCATCTGTGCAGACGCACGGACGCTACGACTGATAACGCTTTCTTGTCCCCCAGAAGAACCTCGAGCGGTTTATGATCTGTATAAATCGTAAAACTATACCCATACAGAAATTTATGAAACCATTTTATTGCGAATATGACTGCAAGTGCCTCTCGGTGTAACTGCGCATAGTTTGATTCAGCTTTGCTAAGTGTAGAACTGGCCATAAAGCATGGTCGCTCGACTCCATTGCTATCAATGTTGCTCAGAATAGCACCTACCCCATGCGGTCCTGCATCGCACGCAACTATAATGGGTAATTTTGGATCAAACGGACGCAAAATATTATTAGCTTCCATTAAATTTTTGCTTTCAATAAATGCTTTCCTACACTCCGCTGTCCAGTGCCACACTGAGTCTTTCCGCAGTAATTTATACAGAGGACTAAGCTTATCTGAACAGTTTGGCAAAAACTTGGAGTAATAATTCAGTAACCCCAGATAACTTTGTAGTTTTTTGACATCAGTGGGCTCTGGTGATTCTAGAATGGCTTTTAACTTACCGGTACATGGTTTTATTCCTAATTCGGACAACTCATGGCCCAACCACTATACATGGGAAACAAAAAATAAAGATTTATCCACATTAATTTTTTTATTGTGATCGTTAAGACGAGAAAGAACATTAAAAAGTCGTCCCTTACACTCCTCAAAACTGTTACCACAAACCAAGATATCATCTATATAAATCCCAACCCCAGATATTCCAACCAGAATGGTATCCATAAGTCGTTGAAATATCATTGGTGCCGACTCTACTCCAAAGGGTAGTCTGCAGAACTGGTATAAGCCGCGCGGTGTATTGACCGTCAATAAATGTCTGCTGGCCTCGGAAACGGATAACTGAAGATATGCTCCTGTTAAATCTAGAGAGCATTAAAACTTAAACCCGCCCAATCTATTTAACATTTCGTCAATTATAGGTAATGGATAAACTTCCATATTGAGAACCGGATTAATTGTAATTTTAAAATTACCACACAGCCGAATTGATCTATCCTTTTTTTCCACTAAAACTAACGGAGCCGCCCATGCACTGTTTTTAACTTTTTCTAATATATTTTCTTTTTCTAGCCTTACTAACTCATTTTCTACTTTTTCACGCAAGCTGAACGGAACAGTATATGGTTTGTGAAAACGAGGTTGGGTGTTTTCACAAACTGAAACGTCTGCAACAAAATTTGTTATCGGTTGTTTTGATTGTCCAAAGATGTTAGGGAACTGGTTTTTTAGATTATCTAACCCAAATCCATCCCCCACCTGGCTTATGTAGGAAATCCCCACTGGGGTTGTTTTCGCTTTAAAAAAATCACGCCAAGACGCACAGATTTCATCTAGCCAATTTCTTCCCATAAGTGGATAAAAATCGGTCTTACTTTTAACTACATGCAAACATAACTTAAATTCTTTATTTTGGCAACAAACTACAGCAGGTATTTCCCCTAACACTTCAACTACTTCTCCGGTAACTACTCTTAATTTACAACTATTTGTATGCCTTATTTTATATTTACTAAAATACAAATTGTAATCTCTTTCTGAAATTACGGAAACAACAGCACCGCAATCGACTTCCATTTTCAGCTGTACCCCATTCACCTTCAATTCAGCTACCACCGGTCCACTAGGAGTATTAATGTAGTTTGAGCTGCCTAATTTGGCTTTTGTATGTGCTTTTGCTGACGATCTCCCACGATGGGCATTCCTCTGTACAGACATATGCCTATTACGATCAAGTTGTGTGGGTTTACTGCGGCAAGCTTTTGCGGAATGTCCAGTTTTTCCACACACAAAGCACTGCCAATATTTTGCGGGACATTCGTTTATCTTGTGTGAAGACGTGCACCTAACGCAATTGAAAATTTTCTCTTTTTGGCTAAATGCCATGTCTCTTTGATTTTTCGACTGTAAGCGGTTAATTAAGTTCACGTTAGCATGAATACCTAGTTCTCTTTGTTCATTTTCAACGAGCTCGAATTCTCTTGCAATATCACATGCTGACTTCCAATTAAGATCACTGGCACTGAGCAACCGATTTTGAAGCCGTTGGTCCCGTAAGCCCACCACTAGTTTATCCCGTAATGCTTCTACTAAAAAGTTTTTAAAATCGCAATGGACTGAAAGCATCTTAAGAAAGTCAGGGAAAACAACTGCAATGGTCAAGCTGCTAATGCAGAAAATGAAGCATTTGTGTTTGTCAACAACCAGCTTACACCAACAAATAAACACCTTCTATGGCTAGCAAAAAACAAAGCCAGAGAGTGTAACTGGAAATTTGTGTGGGAGACAACAGGCAAAATATTAGCAAAAAAAAATTAAAACGGCGAAACAATACACATCGCAACTAGCAACGATGTAAATAAGATAAACAACTAATCTTCATCCATACAGAAAACACTACAAGAATATATATAAACAAATAATAAAAATGGAAAACCAATATAGTGAATTTTGCGAAGCTGATGTCGACTTTAGGGTAATAAATGGTGTTAGTGGCATCGAAAAAGAATTTTTAGAAAAAATGAATTTTTGTTGTGTAAGTTTCAACATAAGATCCATTTCAAAAACTTGGGATACATTTATGGCGGAAATTGGAAATGTTTTATGTTATATAGATATATTAGTGCTAAATGAAATAAATATACCTAAGAACAAAAATGATTTCTACAACATTGAAGGGTTTAACCCTGAATTTACTAATCGTGATGCAATGAAAGGAGGAGGTGTAGCTATTTATATTAAAAACAGTATAACGTACAATATAATACCAGCAAAACCAATGAATTATGTAGGCATCCACATAGAAATCACAAATAAAGGGGAACCAAAACATATACATGCAATTTATAGGCCACCAAGTTCTAGTGTTACAAGATTCATTGAGGAGTTGAATGAAATCATCAACGAAAACAAGGAAAATATTTTGCTAGGTGACGTTAATATAAATATCCAAGATAAGCACAACTCCCTTGTCTTAAAATACGTGGAGATGATGGCCTCGAAGGAATTGACAAACGTCATCAAACAACCTTCACGTGTTGACATAAAAAATAAAACTGCAACGCTTATAGACCATATCTGCGTAAGCGTCACTAATCTAGATATATTCTCAGCTATAATTGAAACTGATCTCTCTGACCATTATGCCATTCTTTATGCGACAAAAGGTTCAAATAGCACAGAACCACCTGATATATATGAGACTGAACACATTAATCAGCAAAAAGTTAATGAGCTTAAAGAGCACAAAAACTGGCAAAATATGCTCAAAGAAAACGATGTTGAAAGACTTTATAATAATTTTGTAAGAGAAATTAATAATATATACACCGAAGCAAAGAAAACCAAATCAACCAAAAGAACTAGGAAACATAAACCGTGGATTACACCCGAAATAGTCCCAATGTGCAAAAGAAGAGATGAGCTTTATAGGAGGTTTAAAAATAACCCGAGGAGTAAGACTTATGAAAGCGAGTATAAGAATTTCAGAAACATTGTTAATAAAAACATCGCACTCGTAAAAGCCAATTTCTACAAACAACAGTTTGTAAATGCTTACAGTGATCCGAGGAAAACATGGGTGATTATAAACGAACTTCTCGGAAGAAAGAAGCGTACAATAGACGAAACCATTAAAACCAACTTTCCCGACACTGACAAAGGTTTACGCAATATTGTGGAGAAATTTGCAGAGCAATTTTCGAACTATGCGTCAAAGATGATACATGTTTGCACTACAACCACATCAAACCATGAAAGCCGGCAACTTCAACAAAACATTTACTTAGAAGAAGCAAGCGAATTAGAAGTTTACAATATGCTATGTCGATTGAACGATAAAAAAGGTCCTGGAGCAGATAACATCAAACCCGTTGATCTTAAGATAAATGCTATGCAACTTGCACCAATAGTTACTAAGATTATCAACCGAAGTATTTATCAGTGTTATATTCCAAAGCTAATGAAGACTTCAATCATTCGTCCAATATACAAGGGAGGGACAAAAAATAACACTGAAAATTACAGGCCAATTGCAATTTTGTCAGTCGTTGAGAAATGCTTGGAAGAAGTTATAGTTAGTCGACTAAATAGTTTTTTGACCAAACATAAAGTGATTAACCCAAATCAGTACGGCTTTCAAAAAAATAAGAGCACTGGAAAGTTATTGGGGGAATTTACCAATACGGTTAATGCTGGATTAAACAAAAGCCATCACGTCCTTGTGCATCGATTTTAGCAAAGCGTTCGACACTCTTACGCATGAAAAGCTTTTGGAAAGTGTCGGCAGAAATGGCTTAAGAGGAGTACTTAAAAACTGGCTTAGGAGCTACCTAACTGAAAGAACTATTAAAGTCAAAATATCAGATACAGTGAGCGAAGAAAAACCAATCGAGTATGGTGTACCACAAGGTTCAAAATTGGGCCCTATTCTATTCATACTGTATACCAATGAAATTTTGCGACTACTTAAAAAATGCACTGCCTATGCTTACGCCGACGACATTGCAATCGTGGTTAAACACAAGTGTTTAAAGTCTGCAGTCGAAATATTGCAGAGCGAATTCAACGTTGTCTCCAACTGGTGCCATGATAATGGGCTAATTATAAATGCAGCCAAAACAAAGGTTATGCACATACGTGCTCCAACCAAGCAAGCCGAAGCTGTCCAGGTTTTTCATCAAAATGGCTGCTCTCTACTTTCAAGCAATAACCAACCAATTGAACGCAGCGCAATCGAATTTGGATGAAATATCTAACTTACAACATCGCCTTGTTAAAATGTTAGACCAAATAATTCATCTTTTAAAGTTTTAGATGTATATGCAATTTTCAAGATGACAACATTGCTACAATACAGGGATGACCAGCGTTTTTTGCAACCTATACGCCATACGCTAAATACAAGAAGACGAGCCCAAGAGATGTTAGATGTTCCGGAAGTTTACAACACCTACGGACAACGAGAACTACGATGTACCATCCCGAAACTGATCAACGCACTTCCACAATATCTGCAGATAAGCACTTTGCTTTGCGGATAAATTATATATATGTATAACAAATGTGTAAATAAAAATCCAAAAAAAAAAAAAAAAAAAAAAACTTTATTTCCAGTATAAAGTTTGAAATTTATTGGTTTTCTTTTTGCTTCGCACAATTAAACCGTTCCGCGATTACATTTTTTTTTGTAGAAAACCCATCTTCTATCAGGGCGATCAATTCACTAAACTTTTGCGTGGTAGGAGAATCCGGAGCCACTAAGTCTTTCTAGACTATCCGGTCCCTCTAACGTTAGAAAAAGTGGGGTTTTTTTGTTTTCCGGAGTGTCATTAATAAAGAATAATTGTTTCATGCGTTCTACATAATCGGCAAAGTCTTCTCCGATTACAAATTGTTCGATTGAGCCAATAAACGAAGTAGGCCCATTATAAAACGGTACACCGACCACCTTTTTTGAGTTACTGCTACCACTGTCTTCTCTATATGACATTTTTTTTGTTACTAATTTGATTTTATTACAAATTTTTTTTGACCTCGTCGTCAAAATGTTATGTCCCGTACCGGTTGATAGTAAAACACGTCTGATCTGTACCGACTTCATTTATTGACTAACTCTTACGTACTAGCTTACTTACTAACTTAGATGACAAATTCTCTTAAAGCCTAATGTACTACGTTGTACTCTTACTCTACCTTATGTATATACTTAACCTAGTTACTTAATTCTATTACTTGTTAAGTATTAGAGATATATAACAGTGTTATACCGTGGAGTTCATGTTTACTCCGAGGTAGATGAACTCCTTAACTATTTTTTTTTTTTTTTTTTATAATTAGCGCGCACTAAAGGGATTTGTTGGGACCCTTATAATGTATTAGCTACACAGCGCGGGCGTTAAGGAAATTAGGTTGAGAGGAAAAGGAGATATGCCGATGCACGTTGGTTTTGAATGTCTGTAGGTTATAATGTGTAGGAAAAATGGAGCGGGGAAGAGCATTCCACATTCGTGTTGTACGGCTGAGGAAAGATTCTTTGAACTTCACTGTACGTCCGAACACAGGCTTGAGGGTGAACTGATGAGCATTCCCTGCATGGCGGGTATTGCGGTTGAAATGTTCAAGGGGAGGAATGCAACTGGCTATTTCGTTTGAGCACTTATGGTGGAAATAACGATAAAATAACGACAGGCAGGAGACATTACGACGATGACTAAGAGAGTCAATCGATCTCGCGATGTCTCGGTCGCCAATGAGTTTTATCGCGCGTTTTTGGATCCTGTCAAGTAGCTCCAAATAAGTTATTGGTGCACCGGACCAGATATGAGCGTTGTACTCGAGTTTCGGGCGAATAAACGCCTTATAAATTGTAGCCAGATCAGAAGGGGTGAAATATTTCTTACAACGCTTAAGGAAGCCTAGACATTTCGCGGCGTTCTTGGCAACATCGAATATGTGGTCATTCCAACGAAGGTTGTCATTAACACACATACCGAGAATGGAAAGTCTTTCGGTTTCAGCGATGTAAGTGCCATTCATAGATAATGGCAGTGTGTGTGGGTTTTGCTTTAATGACAGGAGACAGCATTGAGTTTTGGAAGCATTAAATTCCACTCTATTGGTTTTACCCCACTGAGTTATGCTGTTAAGATCGGAATTTAATGAGCTTAACATACGTTGCCGTTCCAGTTCCACACCCGAAGATGAGGGGCGTGACCCAAGAAACGAATATGAGAAGCTGAGGGTACTGTCATCAGCAAAGGAATGGATTGGATTAGAAGTAACAGACAGTAGATCATTTATAAAAATGAGAAAGAGAGTCGGGGACAGAACAGAGCCTTGGGGGACACCAGCATTTATTTGGTGAGTTGCAGACTTGAAGCCGTCCAAAACAACTTGAATTGAACGGTCCGAAAGGTAATTTCTAATCCATTGAAGAAGAGTATCATCGATTCCAAATGCACGCATTTTCGACAAGAGAGCTTGGTGCCAAACTCTGTCAAATGCTTTTGAAATATCAAGAAATGTCGAACTATCAATAGTGACGTTTTGTCACAGATGTTTATTTGTTTGTTGATAGCATGTATTTAGTCTTGTCCTCATTTACAACAAGGCCAACAGATTTGGCCTGGTTTTCAATCGCCGTGAAAGCTTCTCTCACGGAGCGCTGTGATCGGCCGATGATATCAATATCATCCGCATAACCCAGCAGCTGAACGGACCTGTTGAAGATAGTACCTTCCGTGTTGACACCTGCCTTGCGCACTATCTGCTCCAGTACGAGATTGAATACGGTGCATGTTTGAAATAGTTCGGAGGAACTATTTCCAAACTGCACGTTGCACGCGTGTTTTCCAGAGTCACCCGATACATCTGAATCAGTTTTGCTGAGATTTCCAATTCGGCCATCGCCATATAGAGCTCCTGACGATGTATACTATCATACGCGGCTTTGAAGTCGATGAAGAGGTGGTGTGTCTCGACTTGAAATTCGTTCGTTTTTTCCAGGATTTGTCTCAGTGTGAAAATTTGATCTATAGTCGATCTGCCTGGCCGGAAGCCACACTGGTACGTGCCGATAAGTGTGTTGCAAAACGGTTTAAGACGTCCACACAGTACTTTGGATAGGATCTTACATGCAACATTAAGCAGGGATATGCCTCGATAGTTCTTGCAAGACATAGGATCGCCTTTTTTGTAGATGGGTCATATGGTTCTGATAAACCAGTCATCGGGCATGTTTTCTTCAACCCATACTTGGCTGATGATTTGGTGCATGTGCCCTACCAAAACATCACCGTATTTGAAGCACTCCGCTTTTAGGCCATCAGAGCCTGCGGCTTTGTTGTTCTTAAGCTTTTTTATAGCTAAGCCAACTTCTTCTATACTGATTGGTGGAACTGGTTCTTCATTGACTGGGCGTGGGCATTCTGCTTGCCTTATTACTCTCTCTACATGATGCCCATTAAGCAGCTGCTGGAAGTGCTGCTTAAACACATCTACTATTCCCTGCACTTCGGTGACTAGGTTTCCTTCGCTGTCTCGAAGAGCCTGCGTTCCGGTTTTGAAGCAGCCAGTTGCTTTGCTTTCTTATTGTTATAAAATATGCAGTTTGAATTATGGTGTGTCGGTGAATCGAACCTTCTTCACGAACAGACCTTTTATATTTAGTACTGAATGCAATCATCATTTTGATGCTACAAAAATTATGAATGCCGTGAAAAGAGGGTTCGATCCACCGCACCGCCAGTAACTAAAATTGTAAGTTTACTTTAATTTACGAATGAAGCCAATACTTATGTAATACTATTATTATTTAGGAAATAAACCGAACAAGAAGTAAATTCGTGTTAAATTCATATTTGGACGGACCTAGTATTTGCCACGCCAACAACATTTTTATTTCAATTTTACATTGAATAAGCAAGAAAGCAGCCGCCATCTTCTATGCCGAGAAGAAGTAATCGTTTGATTGCTAAGACGAATCTCCCAGCCGTATATCGTCAGAGAAGTGCTGAGGATCATTTCGATCATTCAGACTCAGAGTCAGGAAGCGATTCAGATACCAACAAAACAATTATGCCGGTAGAAAAAGAATCGAATACATTGGAAGAAGTTATGAAAGAGGTGCAGGAGTTGCGTTTACAACTTATAGCCGTCGTATCGAATGCCACATCTGAAAAAGAAGAACGCATACGCCTGCAGGAACAGCTCAGCCGCCAACAAGAACCCGTCATAACACTTCCCCAGCCGCACAGCCTGTGCCCATCAAGTCCATTGCCGCCGACAGTCTAGGAGCAGGCAGCTCGTACGAAACAGATCCAGAGTTTAAGGTAACAACGAAAGCACCGCTCATGTGCACCAGGAGCGGAGTGACGCAGAACTTAACTTATTCTTCCCCGTTGCCAATGTACCACCCGCATGTACCATTTCAGATGTCCACAAATGCAGCTCAAGCAGTCTGTTCAACGTTTTCAACGTACACTCACTCCAAGGGTATTGTCTTACCTCTCACCCTTAAATGCATTTCAGCCGTCTGCGCAGCGCTTCACTCAACAGCCAATACATATGCCACCACCACCATTTCCGCCGCCAGGTGCAGAACAAAATCGTCTTGGCCAACAGCCCTTATGCAATTATGGAAACATCAGAACATTGCAATATTTGCCCGACTTCAATGGCCGGCCAGAAGAATGGCCGATGTTTTGTACTGCCTATCATGAGTCCACGGTGATGTTCAACTACACCAAAGTGGAAAATAATTTTCGATTGCAAAAGTGTATTAAGGGTGATGCAAAAGAAGCTGTCGAGTCACTGTTGATTCACCCAGACAACGTTGATCGAGTCATGGCAACTTTGGAGTTCCTCTATGGTCGTCCTAAGATCTTGTTGCGAAGCCAATTGATGAAGGTGAGAGAGATTCCACCAATTCCGGAAGGAAAGTTGGAACTCCGTATTCCATTTCCCACGAAGGTGCAGAATCTCTCAACATTCCTTGAAGCAAGCGGGTTACATCAACACATGACTAATCCAACTCTAATTGATGAACTTACCAATAAGCTTCCAATGAGTAAACGTTTGGAATGGGCGCAGCATAGTATTTGTGTTCAACCATATGCTACGATCAAACATTTTGATGAGTGGTTGACATCGGTTGCCAGATTGGTTTGCCTAGTCACTCCAAGTTATTTGCCATCTCCAGTGGAATCGAAGCCAAGACCAAGGAACGTGCTTCATGTCACAGAAGAGCCACCAGCTGACGTCATGAATCAAAAATGTCGATATTGCATAGGGCAGCGGCATCCAGTGTACGAATGCAGTACGTACAATAATCTGAGCACACAAAGTAAATGGGAGTTTGTAAAGAAAAACCAGCTATGCTTCAGTTGTCTACGATTTGGCCACAGCGTACGTACATGCAAACGCCGCAAGTCATGTGGTATCGATAGGTGTTCCAAGGTTCATCATTCGTCACTCCATGAAACTCAGCAATTGATGTCATCGATTCAAAGTGCTAGTCCAGAGCAGGTAGTCACAAATTCTTTGCTCAATTGTGATACAGACGCAAATTCGAAAATTCTCTTTCGTATACTGCCTGTCAGGCTGTATGGCTCTAGTGGCATCGTGGTGAAAACTCATGCTCTACTTGACGAAGGGTCATCGGTTACAATCTTAAGCGCAGAGTTAGCAAAAAATCTTCGATTGAATGGTCGTTCAATGAATCTTAAATTAAAATGGTTCGGTAAAGAGACGCTCTCCGAGGATTCGTGCATTGTGAATCTTCGAATAAGTGCCGACAAAGATGAAGCTGAGCAATATTCAATGAAGGGTGTGCAGACAGTCGTCGATTTGAATTTGCCAACGCAGTCAATATCTCAAAAAGATTTGCAGCCAATTTATCAACGTCTTGTTGACATTGCTCTACATTTGTACGAGAATGTCGAGCCGCAAATTCTAATCGGCCTTGACAAATGTCATCTTGGAACACCAATGCGAATTATAGAAGCCGATGACTATGGACCTATTGCTGCCGAGACCAAGCTAGGATGGACAGTATTCGGAAGAACATCGAAAGAGAATCCCCGTGACGCTAATGCTATTGTTACACTCAACTACAAAGAAGATAAAGAGGATGCTAACCTAAGTCAGATCGTCGATAATTTTTTCAATATGGATTCATTTGGGGTAAGGAAACCTACAGAGCCGTTGATTTCTCCGGCTGAGAAAAGAGCACTGCAAATTTTGTCAAGTACGACGACGAAGATCGACAATCGTTACCCGTCTGTTATTATGGAAAAACGACGCCTTCGAAATGCCTCCGAGTTATGAAATGGCAAAACGAAGACTTTGGAGTTTAGAAATCAAGCTTCAAAAAGAACCAGAGTTCGCCGCCGCCTACAGAGACATCATCGATGGCTATTTGAAGAAGGGGTACGCTAGGAAGTTGACAGATGCTGAAGCTAGTAAAACTACACCCAGGACTTGGTACCTCCCCCACTTTGGCGTCAAAAATCCAAACAAGCCAGGGAAGATTCGTTTAGTATTTGACGCCGCAGCCATGATTAGAGATACTTCATTAAATTCGTTCTTGATTAAGGGGCCTGACGATCTCAAGCCACTGATGGCTATCCTGTACAATTTCCGTTTACGTGCCGTCGCAATAACTGGTGACGTAAAGGAAATGTTTCACCAGGTGGTTATTCGCCCAGAGGATCAGAACTCTCAACGTTTTCTCTGGAGAAAGAACAAAACCGATCCAGTCAGCGTGTACCTCATGAAGTCAATGATTTTTGGGGCCAGTTGTTCGCCGTGCTCGGCGAATTATGTAAAGAACACAAATGCCTTGAGATTCATCAAGGATTGCCCGCGAGTCGTAAAGTCTATCATCGACCATCATTATGTCGATGATTACGTTGACAGCTTTGACACTAGGGCCGAAGCGGTTGAAGTTACAAGAGCGGTCATATCAATCCAAAAAAGTGGTGGCTTTGAATTACGAAATTTCGCATCAAATTCTAAAGAGGTGTTGCAAGATATTTACGCCACCAGTGAAGTGAACGAAATAACGGATTTGGTTGATATGAATGTTGAGGCCGCTACGGAAAAGGTGCTCGGGATGTGCTGGGACCCAACTGATGACGTCTTCGTATTCAAGCTCAAAGTTCCTCGGGTAAGCCAAGATGTTATTGTTGCTAACCGATGTCCAACAAAAAGAGAGTTTCTGAGCGTTGCAATGTCGATCTTCGACCCGTATGGCATTATTGCGAACTTCGTCATTTATGTTAAATTGTTGTTGCAATCCATATGGAGGTACGGAGTAGGATGGGACGAGCCAATTCCAGATGACATCTTTAAAATGTGGCAGCTATGGAAAAGTGAACTTCCAAAGTTAAATCAATGTCGTGTGCTAAGATGTCATAACGCGTACCTGTCTTCTGCCGACAAAATAGTTCTTCACACTTTCGTCGATGCCAGTGAAGAGGCGTTTAGTGCTGTTTCTTATCTTCGGATTGAAGTTGGAGGTGAGGTTTTTGTATCTTTTATCTGTGGAAAGACGAAGTGCGCTCCCAAGAAACTCATATCCATTCCGAGACTCGAGTTATCAGCCGCTGTCTTGGGCATCAGACTTTGTAACTCGATTATTGAACATCATGAAATGCCGTTTGGTGAGAAAATATTCTGGAGTGGTTCGAAGACTCTTCTTAACTGGCTTAAATCCGAGCCTCGTCGCCAAAAACAGTTTGTGGCTTTTCATATAGCCGAAATTCTCGAAAGCAGCCAAGTGAGTCAGTGGCGCTGGGTACCGTCAAAACTCAACCCAGCAGACGAAGCGACTCGGGCCAGATATTCACCGAATTACAACCCTGAAAACAAATGGTTGAGTGGTCCATCGTTTTTCGCATCACCTGAAGACACCTGGCCCTCAAATCCCGATGACATTGAAAACTTCATTTGACAAGAAGAAATGAAACCGAAGTTTGTTTTTATCGCCAAAAGTGTAAGTACACAACTCTTTGATCTACCCAGGTTTTCGAAATACCTGAAGCTACTCCGAACGTCAGCATGGGTCATCCGCTTCATCAAAAAGTGTCAAAGGAATTCAGCAGAAAAGGGCGAGCTCTCACCTTCAGAAATAGAAAACGCAGAACGAATATTATTATCCTCGGCACAGAATGACGCATTTTCTGATGATATTGTAGAACTCACCCGTCAGCAAAATTTTCCTAAAACAAGTAGCCTCTATAAATTAACACCTTACATAGACGACTATGGCCTTCTGCGTGTTTATGGGCGCATTGATGCTGCTACTACAATACCTCACGCTACCAAACGCCCAATTATTTTGCCAAAACATCACCGGCTCACAGAATTAATAGTATGCCATTATCATCATCAACTTCGGCACCAAAATGATGATACTATAGTCAACGAAATCCGCCAGAAATATTGGGTGGCAAGCCTACGCACTGCCGTTCAGAAAACCAAATCAAGTTGTATGATATGTAAATTCCGAGCCACTATGCCATCGCCACCACTGATGGGCCAGCTGCCCGAGGACCGTCTTACTCCATTTGTTAGGCCGTTCACCTACACAGGCTTAGACTATTTCGGGCCGGTCTTCGTTACAGTCGGGCGGCGCCATGAAAAAAGGTGGATAGCACTATTTACATGTATGACTGTAAGAGCAGTGTACTTGGAAATCGCTGCTGACTTGTCAACAGATGCTTGTATTTTGTGCATCCGAAATTTCGTGAATCGACGTGGAGTTCCAAGGCGAATAAGAAGCGATAATGGCACCAACTTTCTTGGTGCGAAGAACGAGTTGTTGAACGCAGAAATCTTCGACAGCGAGTCCATAAAATCTGAGCTCTCTTCAAGAAATATAGAATGGCTTTTCAACTGTCCACCTAATCCGCACGCTGGAGGTTGTTGGGAAAGAGTTTTGTCCTATTCGCTTAAAGAGTTAGCTCCACGACCCGAAACGCTTTGCAGTGCTTTGATTGAAGCAGAGAACATCGTTAACAGCCGCCCACTAACCCATTTGCCTGTGTCAACTGATGATGAGGATCCTCTAACACCAAATCACCTTTTGCTTGGGTGTCCCAACTCCACGCAAACTCCAGGACCCTTGGATCCAAAAGCACTTTGCCTTCGAAAACAATGGCGAGTGAGTCAACAAATAAAAAATCGATTCTGGAGAAGATGGGTGCAGGAGTATCTGCCGACGCTTACGAGGAGATGCAAATGGTTCCAGCGAGTTTCACCTCTGGAAGTGAATGATTTAGTTCTTATTTGCGATGTCGATGTTCCAAGGTCGCAGTGGAAAAGAGGAAGAGTAACTAAGGTGTTCCTTGGACAAGATGGTCAAGCGCGAACGGCCGAAGTGAAGACAGCTGCGGGAATGTTTCGAAGGCCAGCCATTAAGTTGACAAAATTGGATGTTGTCGATTAGTGAGGCTTCTGACAATAAGAGGGCGCCTCACGGGGGGTGGGGTGTTATAAAATATGCAGTTTGAATTATGGTGTGTCGGTGAATCGAACCTTCTTCACGAACAGACCTTTTATATTTGGCAATGAATGCAATCATCATTTTGATGCTACAAAAATTATGAATGCCGTGAAAAGAGGGTTCGATCCACCGCACCGCCAGTAACTAAAATTGTTTACTTTAATTTACGAATGAAGCCAATACTTATGTAATAATATTATTATTTAGGAAATAAACCGAACAAGAAGTAAATTCGTGTTAAATTCATATTTGGACGGACCTAGTATTTGCCACGCCAACAACACTTATAGAACCTCCGGATGTTGTTACGATCGCAAGACTCTTCGATCTCCTTGAGGTAGGATACTGCGTTGGCCCTCTTCTTTCTACGCAGGATCTTTTTCTCCTTCCTTCTCCTGGCTCGATACTCTTCCCTCGCTGCCCTTGTTTTGCGCTGCAGCATTTTCTTGTGTGCATCTTCTGTCACCTTTTTCCTGTACACGCATTCATCATCATACCACGGGCTATTGCTCTGGGTTGGCTGGTACACTACAGTGGTTTCGGCTACCTCCTTGATGATGTCGCGATACTGGCACCACTGATTGTTGGCGTCTGTGGTAGGTGAATGCACAGTCGCGAGTTTCATACTCAGGCGCTCTCTGTAGGCTCTGGCTACTCCAGGTATGCTAAGGCGTCCAAAGTCGAATGCCTTCTTTTGGGCGGTTCGCAGCTTCTTTTCGTTGGATAGTCGAGCTCTGAATTTAGCCGCAACATGAAAATGGCCAGAGTCGAAATTTGCCCCTCGGAATGTGTGTACATCGAGGATGTTGGATGCGTGCCTTGCATCGATTAGCGAAGTCCCCGAGTACAACTTTTACATCATACTCCGGCCAGGCCCCGTAGGCTCCATCCAGGAGGTCATAAAACTCCTCCTTGATGGGATCTTCAGCCTCGTCGGTAGGGGCGTGTGCACATATTAGGCTTATGTTTTGGAAGGTAGCTTTGATGTGGATCACAGCCAGGCGATCACTTATCGGCTTGAAGTCAATAACTTTTGTCCTAAGCCGATTTCCCACGACGAATCCGCATCCTAATACATGCAATCTTTTATGGCAGGTGTAATAAATGTCGCAATTTGTTTTTTTCATCATACTTGATCCTATCCATCGTAGCACCTGGGGTGTAGAGCTTTTGTACATTCCAGGTACATACTCTCATTTCGTCCATTGACGTTCCGGGTCTGGTTGCCATTTGAGGAGTTTCATTATCCGAGGCTGGTTGCGTCTCTCTCATAACTAACTGTTTTTCCATGGTCGGAAAGTTACAAAGACGGCACAACCCCAACCTGGAGGGCCAGGCCCTTGTTTTGACCCTAGCACATCGGGTCGGATATTCCGATGTCAGTAACCCATTCTGGAATATGAGGGCTGCCATTAAGAGCTCATCCGCCACAAACTCTTTTCCAACACCCTGGCTCAGTATTGGAGATCCCTATAGATCTGGTATCCAAATATGTTGAAGCAGCTGATATAGGGATTTCACTTAGTAGTTCGACCTGACTGGAACTGTAGACACCACCGTTGATTCGATCTAGAGAATTCATCCGCTGCCGAATGAACAAGAGGAAGTGCCTAAGTGAGAAGACACTCTCCTCCCCCCCGTCTCTCGTCTGCCGCCACCAACGACCATCCACAGTGGTTGGTTACCCCATCTCCAGTCGGGGTACTAGGCGCCCGGCAATCACCAATACGGAGGTGAGAGTAGGAGTTGATAGTGAGACTCTAGAGTGAGAACGCTTGTGTTCCCATTGTAATCGCATCACTACCCCTTTCAACTACCAATTCTTCAACATTGGCAATGGGAAATTTATATTGCATGGGAATACACAATGCATCAAATTGCGAGACAATTTTTGCGAGTTATTTTGGCCGCAGAAAATTATAGATATTGAAGCTTTGAAATTCAAAATACAACAGTCATTGGCAATGAGCTGTTGTTTAAATCGATCGGCATTGTCGCCAATCCTGATGAAGCAGTCAACTATCCTGCTAATTTCTTGAATTCACTGAATTTAACGGTTATGCCACCATATAACTTGATATTAAAAATTGATTCACCAATCATTTTGCTCGGAACTTAAATGTACCTAAGCTATACAAGCGATTAGCCATAACAAAAATTATGGGCAGTGTTCTTGAAATCGAAATTTTAAACGGCAAGTTTCAAGGTGAAGTTGTTCTCCTGCCACGGATCCCAATGATCATTTCAGCAACTTCGAATTCGCTTGACATTCGCAATGACTATCAATAAGTCACAAGGCCAAACAATGCCCATTTATGGGTTCGATCTAGAAAATCCGTGCAACTAATATCTATCGCGTTGAAAAACCAGCAAGTTTGCTCATTTATACACCTCATTGATTTACTAACAAAACAAACTTTATTCATTTTGACGGGCCGTTTTTGACAAATTTAAAACCTTAAGAAAAGAGAAACAGTTAAAAGTAATTTAATATTTTTTTTTGAAAGTACATACAGTAGTGGAAATTCCCATAAAAACACTGTTATATCCCATATAAAACTTGTTGCACTGACTGCAACTTGGCAGCACTTTTTATTCAATTAATCCACAATCATCAGTCAGACCAATGGAAAAAGAAACGTTATGTTTCCAACGTTATTTACTCATCTTGGAAATTTATTTATTAATATTAGGCGTTTTTCTTTTTTAGCCCCGAGCGGGGAACAGAGCGGGGCCCGAGCGATCAGAGTTCGCTCCGAGCTGAACGTAACCTGAGCGCTCCGAGCTAATTAAGAAACAGAATTGAGCACTGAACTGTCGTTAGATAATTTTTTTTTATTAATTTTCAAAATAGTCAGGTTTGCTTCTGAAATTGGTGTTTGTCAAGGATTATTCCATTTAAATTATAATTTCTCGTAAATAAACTATGGAAAAAGCACAAATAATGAATGAAGTCAGCCGCGCTCAGCTTTTCGCTCGATGTGCTCGGTCATTTTCAATCGAGCTCATCGAGCGAGCCCTGAGCTAGCTCAGAGATAAAAAAGAAATACAAATTTTGTGCTCAGAGCGCTCCGAGTTAAAAAAGTAACACAGTTCTTTTTTTGACAGCTCAGTGCCCCGCTCGGAGCTAAAAAAGAAAAACGCCTATTGTTTTGCGAACTGATGTCTAAAAATTGATTACTATAGGTGGAAATTCGCATAAAAACAGTCGAATTAAAAGTGGTCTAAATTTTTTTTTATTGAAACGGGTAGGAAATTATTTATTGTGTCTTAAAAAGAACATAAGCATTAATTTTGTTTGCAGAATCTAAACATGCCGCGTGGGAGAATTTTGAGTGCGGAAGAAAGGGCCAAAATCACTGCATATAAAGATTGTGGCCTTTCTGATCGTGAAATCGGCAGACAAATTAGCAGATCAAATACAGTTGTTCGTAATTTTTTAAGATTGGGTGAGAATTATGGAAAAATTGCTAACCATGCACAAAATAAAAAACTCACAGCACGTCAAGTCCGATTGATATCCACTGAAGAGCTCAGAAACAAACTGTTTTCATCCCAAATTAAAGCCAAACTTGACTTTCCTGTTTCAGCAAGGCGCGTAAGACAAATTTTAAAAGCCAACCCAAACATTGTCTACAAAAAAAGATCCAAGAAGCCACCTGCAGCTCATAAGACAGCTAGGCTAAATTTTGCAGAAAGTCACATCAGGTGGACCGAAGAATGGCGAAAAGCTCTCTTCAGTGATGAAAATTTTTTTTATTTAGATGGCCCAGATGGATTTCAGTCTTACTGGCATGACAAACGTCTTACAGATGAGGTGAAAATGAGTCGCTACTTTGGTGGAGGCAGCGTCATGTTGTGGGCAGGTTTTTCGGCAAATGGAACCACGGATATTTCATATTCCAGCAAGATAACGCTCCTATCCACGTCTCCCGAAGGCTGAAAATCTGGTTCGAGGAGAAACAAATTACAATTCTTGATTGGCCGTCTCATAGTCCCGATTTGAATCCTATTGAGAATCTCTGGGGAATACTGGCCAGGCGTGTTTATGCCAATGGGACCCAATTTAATAACTTTCAAGAGCTTCGAGACCGTATTATTGAACAATGGGCTGCGATTACCTCAACAGAATTGAAGAACCTTGTTGATTCAATGCCGAGGTGGATGCTGGCGGTTGTTAGAGCAATTGGTGGATCTACAAAATATTGAATTAACCACAGAATTCAGATTTTGCAATTTCACCCACTATTTTTTACTGAATTCCATGATATTTTTGTTAAAAACGGTGGTGTTTTTATGGGAATTTCCACTTTTTTTTATTTTCGTTTTTTGTTCATATTTTTTATTTAATTTAGTTAAAAATTAATACATTTACTTTTTTTATAATAACTTAAGGTATTTTAACTATGTTCATACAAATTTATAATAAAGTTGCATAAAGCAAAGAAAAAATGCGTAAAAACCACGAGTTTTTATGGGAATTTCCACTACTGTATGCTAATAAAATAAAATCAGCTGTACCCGTCATACAAATTTATAAGCGAGCTTCCCCTTTTTTCGATAAAGCTGATATTTGTGGATTTGTGGGCGAAATACCAAAAATTGTAAGAATCATTTAATAAATTATGATTTTAAATAATGGAAACAATATTTTATGTATAAACCTGCGGTCTGATGAAATAGACGATATTATCAGATGAATTCCCCGACACAATCGCCGATCCAGAACAGCACGAGATTGTCAGAGCGCAGGTGGCAGGTGCATGGACCGTGTGTGCATTGAATCCAAAATCACCACGCATGGTTAATGGAAAATGCACTAAAAGATACCCACGGCCATTAGTAGATAAAACAATAACGGAATCAGATACATATTCAGTTTATCGACGACGCTCAAATACAAGAATGACTGGATCCTTGTGAAAGTGACAGTTCATCGCAAGTGTCGAGAGATTGAGATCGGAAACGAGTTTTTTTAATGCACACGTAAACATTGAGAATTGACATTCTGTAAAATCAGTTTAATATTTGTGCAAATATGTAACGAAGGATAGTGACATGGCAGTCGGGCGCAGTGGCTCAATGGTTAGTGTGTCGGACTACTAATCGAAAGGTCCCCGGTTCAATCCCCGCCGTGGATAGGTTTTAGGCCCTCTATGGGCCGTTAATGCCTATAATACACGAACGACATCCCGATCCCACAGTTGTCCACTTAGCGGTTCATTTGGAAAACGGGCAACGCGCGTATTTCACCAAAGCAACTGCTGCGCAACGAGCGGTCGGACCACCGTCAACCACGTTGACAAGTTTCCTTGAGATGTGTGCAACTGACCCATTTGCCGCTACATTGTTGCATGCTGATATATCCAAATATTACACTTGGAATCTGATGCACTTGGACGAATTTATACTTTTCATCCATCGAATGTTGAATGATTCTACTTGCGCCTGCTGTTGAATAACGTACATGGCCCAAATCATCCGCACATTTACGTACGGTAAATGGTCATCTTTGTCAAACATGTCGATTGGCGTGTCAGCGTTTGAGCTTATTGGAGAACCATTCCCGATCCCACCAAACAATCACTGATTCCGTGGCCACATCGAATGCGCATCAAATAAGAACGCTCTCGCCATCATTGTGACAACATGCTATTCGACTCAATCTATAGAGTTGTGGAACAACATTGCACAATCCGGAAATGGAAATGTGTGACGAAATATACAACGAAGGACAGATTGCCATTGAGGAATTGCGCATGACGATAGCAAATAAACTATTGATTCAGATTGGCATGATAGCGTCGAATCGACCCATGTATGATGCGTTTGATCAAGAACTGAACCGTGAGAATCAATACGATCGTGTTGCACCGCAAGAAGTGTTTCAGTCTAATGTGCTGAAAGATCAACCAAAAGTTACTTACGAAAGATTGATGCAATCGGTGGACAACAACACTGGTGGGATCTTCTTCCTGGATGCGGTTGCTTTAGCAGGGGAGACATTCGTTATTTCGCTGGTTCTGGGTACGATTCGATCGCGAGGTGCCGTTGCGCTAGCTCTCGCTTCGTTCCGCACAAATTGCCATTGAATTTGAACAAAACGGAAACTCCAACGTACAATAGAAAAACTATTGATTGAATGCAAACTGATTGTTTGGGACGAATGTACAATGGCGTACAAGAAATCAATTGAAGAACTAAACGTCTCACTACGAGATATTCGACACAATAACAGCATCAGAAAAACGTTACCAGTGAGACTGCTGCAGATGAGCTCTATGCTTGCCTGAAGGTATCATCGTTGTGGACACTTGGAAATATTGTCGCTGACCACGGATATGAGAGTTCAGCTCCAAAACGATCAAAGTGCTGAACAATTTTCAAAGCAATTGCTAGAAATTGGTACAGTAGATGCCACGACAGGGTAAATAACGTTTCGGAATGATTTCTGCCAATTCGTGGATTCACAGTCGGCTTTCATCGACAATGTGTTTCCCGAAGTAAATCGAAATCATCGTAATCACGCTTGGCTCAGTGAACCGGCAAACCTCGCCCAAAGAATATTGATGTCAACGCATTTAATTTCAATATTCAATCGCAAATTACCGGAGATTCAGTGTCATAAAAATCAGTTGATTCCGGCACTAATCAAGATAATGTCGTGAATTATCCGACGGAGTTTTTGAATTCGCTGGACATATCCGGTTTTACCGCATAATTTGCAAATCAAAAACGGTTTGGTTATCATAATGCTACGAAATCAACCATGACTGTGCAATTGTTCCAGGTTAAGAATTTGATGCCGAATCTGATGGAAGCACCAATTCTAAAAGGAAAATATTTCTTTTGATATCAAAAGATTACAATTTCCAGTCCGATTGGCATTCGCAGTGACAACAAGTCCCAGGGACAATCGCTTAATGTTTTTGGCCTAAGTTTTTAGAATCCATGTCTTTCAAATGGCCAATTGTATGTAGCGTGCTCACGTATCGGCAAACCATCTGCTTTATTTGTGTACGCCTTGTAATGTTCACAAAGAATTTAAAAAAAGATGATCCGTATAAGACCTAAGTCCATAGCCCATGAAAACTGGCAGCACTTTCAAGCGAAATATTCCTTTCGTTAAGTTTTTTTCTATTTCTTCTATGCACGCAAAAGCGGTTGGAAAAGGGGCGTTGGTGTTGGTAGCGTGGGCGAGCTATGAAATAGAGGTGTGAGCGATTTTGGCAGAGGAGAAGCGTGACAGAAATCGAGTGGTGCGGAAGTTTTCGAGTTTTTAAAAAAGCACGTGGTGGCGAGACTCAAGTGGTCCGTTTTTTTTTCTTTTGCTAGTACATGCATCCAAAATTAAAGTACAGCCGCGAGTTTTCGAAATTTTTTTGTAAATTGAAAAACTAAATTAAAAAGAAAAGTAAAATAAAACGTAAAAAAAAAAGAAAAACGCCAGGATAACCACATTATTAAATTAAAATAAAGGAGACAGTTTTTATAGCTCCGAAGAAAAGAAAAAAAAAAAAAAAAAAAAAACTATTCCATAAATTAAAGCGCAAAAGCCTCACCAGAGAAAACTCTGGCCTCCAAGAAATTTTGTCGCCCAAAGTCATCAAAGGTCATATAGGCCGCCAGCCAAAGAGCCGTACACTTTTGCTGAAATATAAAAGTAAAAACCATCTCATCACCTGTGGCCTGGTCCGCAGAAGTATCAAGGCTAGACCCAAGACATCGTGGGAGCACCTGTACTTCGCCGCTCCAAAGATAGTTTTTTTAGAAATCAAGTTTGTATTAGAGTATTTTTTTTTTCTTTTGAAATAATCCGTGAATTATATTATATACTGTGTAAAAATAGATTACACTAGGGCTCAAAGGAAATTTCAAATAAGAATTTTAAGTGAAAGAAATTAAATTTGTATTAAAGTTCTTTTTATTTGCTTTATCAATTTAATACACATATTGAGTGTTTTCAGTAAATTTCAAATCAGTATCTTTAACGAATAACAAGCAAGTGATTTCTCCTTAATTTTTGAATTGATTAAACTATTATAAAAGAATACTAGATATTAGTAACATTGTAAAGGTAGAGACTTTCATTTATAATATATATAGTAGAAATAGAAATTTCATAACCATTTTTTTGATCCCGCGTGTAATAGCAATCACGTTGTCCCATCCATCGTGCACGCTGGAAGAGACGTCCAAAATTATCGAAGCGCGGAAAGGCGCGAAAGCAAGGTTCACAAAAACGGTATGAGTTACTTGTTGTGTTGTTGTAGTTTCTATATTGATTATCAGATGAAAGTATAGTACCTCATTAAACTTTTAAAATTAAATTCGTTCAATAAACCTGAAATGTTAAAACATATTTTAAAATTGAAAATGAGTGTTTAAATTGATTCCTAAGAGAGTGGGGGGGGGGGAACTGTGGTATGAAGTGATGGGGTGTTATTAAAGGTAAGCTGGCATGGTAGTGTTTGTGCATAGGGGGTTACCACACAATATGGCCGAGGATAACCACAGGAGTGGACGAGCAGAGTCCACATGGGAGGGATAACAATGGCCAAGGTTCCAAAACAACTGGAATTCCTGCTTCTTTTCTTTTCCGCTTTTTAATTTTTCTAATCTATCGTCTTAGACTGTTCCTTTTCTCATTTTCATTATTTCTTCTCTTTCCTAAATAGTTTTTTTTCTTTTGACCATGGCACGTATAGATTTTACGGCGTGTTAAGGACAGGCAAGAACCCACCCCGTCGGCGAGCTAAGCCGTGCTTCACGCAAGACGTGCCAACCGCCTGCCACCTTACATGTCCCCCTCTCGCAACCCTGACCAATGCCGACAATCGGTGTTGTGGAGATGGTTCATTTTGAGGGGAACATCTACCATAAAGGTAGGTGTTCGTATCAAATGGCGCCCAATCGTCAAGGCCGAATTTTGGAATTGCAAAATTCCATCTTCCTTTTTGCACTATTAATGGTGTACTTTTAGCATTTCGCTAGCCTTGCTGCAAGTTGTATCCTATTATAGTTGACGAAAATATGTAAATTTAAGCCATTTTTGTTTAACCGCGTTCGACTTATTCTCCGTTGCTGTTAATATTAATTATTTAATAATTACGTCCTATTTACAATCCCTGCTTCATTGGTTAAACATGGTGTTCGTCTAATTTTATCCATCTCTCCTTTCCTACTTTTTCACCGAACACGAAGCACACTATAATCTTTCTTTTCTCCTATCACTATCAAAAAATAAAATAAAATAACAAACATCCATCGGAATGAACTCTAATATTGGCTTCAGGAAGTCTCAGAAGTTTAAGTCTAAAAGACAGTCTTCAGCATTGCT
Organism: Portevinia maculata; assembly: GCA_949715645.1. Lineage (NCBI taxonomy): Eukaryota > Metazoa > Arthropoda > Insecta > Diptera > Syrphidae > Portevinia > Portevinia maculata. The sequence goes on along the minus strand of OX454527.1, from coordinate 171,103,461 downwards.
CCGATCCAATTAGAAAAATAATAGTCTTTTTCTTTTATTTCTCACAGAGAATCGTATGTCCCGAATTTTAGTTAAACAACATGAGATTCGCGTTGCGACGGTATTCTGTTTTGAATCGCAATAAAGAAAAAAATATAGTCCGATTAGTATTTTACCAGCAATTAGCAGTTTTCATAAGTCTCAAGATTCTCAATCAACTATCATGATCGCGATGAAAATTGCAAATTTAGCCAAACATATGAAAGACTTTCTGCGAATGACCCTAATAACGCCAACCATTGGTTGCTATAGCGATGCTACCCAGAAAGTACATATAGATACGCATTTTACTCTGAACAAAACACTACAACGCCAAGCTACAAAAAAAAAAAAAAAAAAACCTACGAAACAGATACACACTCATCACTACTTAACAGAACAAACCCCCAACTCTCAAGGAAATATTTCGTTTATAAACCATAGTATATATTATAAACACAGATTATATTATTATATTTTTTCAATAATTTCTTAATATTCAAAAAAAATACTTTTGGAAAATGGCAAAACAAACCGGTGCCATATCAAAAAACTTGCGCAGTAAAGCAGGCAATATAAACCTAGAACAAGATATTCCGGAACAGGCGTTTAACCCTTCCGGAAATATTGCTCGTACTCCGCCCGGAGTGACAATCAGCCAGAAGAGTTTAAGCCCTCCTTATCAGGTCGAAAGGCCTCATGAAATAAATTTAGCCAACGATACCAACACTATCGCAAGACATAAAGACAGTTCAGACATAATAAGAGATTTTAACATTGAGGATGATAACAATCATTATACACCTAGAGGTTTCCGTAAAACTCATACTCAACCTAGTTTTCGTCCTGAAATAGAAGAGTATGTTACTCAAAGAGTTCAGGAAATACAAGAGCAGCAAGCTCAGTTATTTAGCTCAAAAGCTGAGAGTAAATTTCCACCTGATGACTCAAACCTAAATCCAAATAAAAATCCAAAGAAGAACACTTTTAGAAACCGTTTTAGTAACGGTCGGCGTGTTTCAAACCAAGCACCACCAAGACACGAAACTTCAAGTCCTAGACTAAACGTGTTGGAACATAACATTCATCAAATTTCTCAAGCTTTAACTGAGGTAACGAATCGGTTAAGCATGTTAGGTACAGGTAGTAGTGGCGCTAGCCAGACAGCAGGAGAAACCCTAAGAACTTCGCATCGGGACCGTCCTAACCGAGTTGAGCTCGACAAATGGTCGGTTAAGTTTGATGCAACAAACAAAACACCACCGATTGATGATTTTCTTTTTAGAATAAACGCGCTTCGAGAAACAGATGGGTATTCTTGGCAACAAGTGCAATCGCATTTTCATCTGCTTGTATCAGGAATAGCTGAGAATTGGTATTGGCAATTTCTCAAAACCAATCGCAGTTGCAGCTGGTCTGGAGCTTCGATCAGCTCTAATTGAGCAGTTTCGTTCCGTAGAAAGTGACTACGAAATAACAAGACTGATGATCGATAGGAGGCAAGGCAGCTTCGAATCGGTGGATGACCTTTACAACACCATCGTTTCGATGAACGCTCGCCTTCGGCATCCAAAAACATCATCAGAAATTATGGAGATATTACGACATAATATTAAAGACCAAATTTCGCAATTAATTTTTGCATACCAGCCTCACAATCTATCTGAACTACTGCTCATTTGCCGCAAAGCGGAAAGGTTTCTCCAGAAAAGGGACGCGAATCGGTATAATCGTCAGCCCCGTCATGTAAATGAAATAGACATGTCTTACAGCGAAGAATCCATAGACCCTTCAGTTGAAGGATTATATTCAAAAAACCCTATGCCTGATAACCAAAACAACAACAGTAATCCCAAAAATACCAACACTTTAAAATGTTGGAATTGTGACAAGATCGGTCACTCATTTGTTGAGTGTCCTGCTGAGACTAGGCGGTTGTTTTGCTACAAGTGTGGAACACTTGGTTATGTAACCCCGACTTGTCCTAAATGTCGGGGAAACTTTCGCTCGAACGAGAGAACCTCCGGGGCGACTCGTTCGAGGCCATCCCACCCGGGGCAATAGTAATACAACATCCCAGTAGTCCTAAGATCACAATATTAAAACCTTCATCAGACTTACAAAAAACACCCAACAAGACAATTTCACCACAAAAATCACTCCATCAACGCCTCATCGATTATCATAAAGCACGAGAGAGAATCCTACAATATGCAGCTTCACCTCGAATTTTAAAAACAAGAGCACGATACAAATCTCGTAAGACCAAAAGAAAAGCACTGAGCTCAACGGTGTTAGACAGAGCAAGCGATTTAAGACCATACGCTAAAGTAAAATTACTCAATCAAAATATTCTTGGCTTGCTAGATAGTGGTGCAAGCGTGTCTTGTCTCGGGAAAAATTGCATGGAATTAGTGAAGTCTGCAGGTGTCCCCATTTTGAAGCATTCGTCCTTCATCCAAACTGCTGATGGAGGAAAACAAAGCATAATAGGTAAAATTGTGACTGAAATAGTTTACCAAAACCAGTCTAAGGAAATAGTCATTTATTTAGTTCCATCTCTAGATCAAGAACTCTACTTAGGCGTTGATTTTTGGCGGGATTTTAAGATAGCCCCGTTTCTGATTTCTTCGCTCAGCCAAAACGACGAAAAAGAAAAAGATCCGAATTCACATGACCTGACAGAAGTGCAAGCTTCTGAGCTCAGTAGAGTTAAAAGTTTATTTCCATCTTTTGCTCAGCTAGGCCTTGGGAGAACGCACCTTGAACAGCACGTAATAGAAACCGGTGATGCACTTCCTATCAAACAACGTCACTACCCTGTGTCGCCCGCAGTCCAGAATCTCATCTATGAAGAGCTGGATAGGATGCTTTCACTGGGAGTCATAGAAGAAAGCAACAGTGCCTGGAATTCTCCTGTTGTCCTCGTAAGAAAACCCGGCAAAAATCGATTGTGCTTAGACTCCCGGAAGGTAAATCAAGTCACCAAGAAAGACGCCTATCCGCTGCCTCATATGGAGGGTCTGCTAAGTCGACTTTCAGATACACACTACATTTCTAGTGTGGATTTGAAGGACGCCTTTTGGCAGATTCCCCTAGAGGCGGCTTCAAGAGAGAGAACGGCATTTACAGTACCTGGAAGACCACTCTACCAGTTTACTGTGATGCCATTCGGACTGTGTAATGCGGCACAGCGTATGTGTCGTTTGATGGATAAGGTGATCCCAACAGAAATGAGAGAAAATGTTTTCGTCTATCTAGACGATCTTTTGATAATTTCATCCAACTTCGATGCACATTTGAAACTGTTGGAAAAAGTAGCGAGTAAACTTCAACAATCCGGATTAACAATCAATCTACAAAAGTCTAAATTCTGTTTTAAAGAATTAAAATATTTAGGTTTCGTAGTAGGGAACGGTTGTCTGAAGACAGATAAAGATAAAGTGGCAACTATTCTAGAATTCCCTGTACCAAAAACTGCAAAGCAAGTCCGTCGATTTTTAGGAATGTCAGGTTGGTACAGACGTTTCATTCAGAACTATGCTTCCCTATCTGCACCTCTCACTGACACCCTTAAAAAAGCCAAAACGTTCGATTTTAATGACAAAGCTAAAACCGCATTTGAATGCTTGAAATCAGCTTTAACATCTGCCCCTGTCCTCGTAAACGCTGACTTCACGAAACCGTTCACCATTCAGTGTGACGCGTCATCCACTGGTATTGGGGGAGTTCTCACTCAACAAAACGAAGACGGAATCGAAAAGCCAATAGTTTACTTTTCGCAAAAGCTAAATGCAGCTCAACGTAACTATAGTGTTACAGAGCAAGAATGCTTGGCTGCAGTTCTTAGCGTGAAGAAATTCCGGCCGTACGTTGAGGGACAAACCTTTAAAATAATCACGGACCACGCAAGCCTGAAATGGTTAATGAACCAACGTGAACTCAGCGGACGTCTAGCTCGTTGGAGTTTAAAGCTTCAAGGCTTTGTTTTTGAAATTGAACACCGCAAGGGTGCATTAAATGTTGTCCCTGATACACTTTCAAGGATGCATATGGATGAAATTGTCGTGAGAAATCCAATTGTTGAAGTCGACTTAAGCTCAGAGGAATTTCAGTCGGGAGAATATAAACAGCTGATCTCCACTATTCTTGACAACAAAGACCGCTTACCTGATTTGCAGGTATCTGAAAACTTTGTATACATGCGCACCCAACACTACTCGGGCAACGGCGTAGAAGAAGATGAGTGTTGGAAGCTATGGGTACCTTCGGGGCTCACAGATGCTCTTATCAAATCTGCTCATGACTCTCCACAAGCAGCACATGGTGGTATTTCCAAAACTCTTAGTAGACTTCGCCGACTATACTTCTGGCCCAACATGGTACAACAGATAAGAGCGTATGTAAGCACATGTGAAACCTGTAAGGCAACTAAAGCACCTAATCACATTTTACGACCACCGATGGGAAGTCAAATCTTAGTAAATCGCCCTTTTCAACATCTTTACATGGACCTATTAGGCCCATACCCTAGATCTAAAATGGGAAACACAGTCCTTTTCATATGTTTAGACAAGTTTACAAAGTTTACCCTGTTGGAACCATTAACGAAAGCAACAAGTGAAAAGATAATTGCATATCTAGAGAAAAGAGTATTCAGTCAATTCGGAATACCAGAAACGGTGTTCACTGATAATGGAAGACAGTTTGTGGGGAAAGAATTCCAGAATATGCTTAAGGCCTATGGTATCAAGCACATGAAAACAGCAATATATTCGCCTCACCCAAATGCATCGGAGAGGGTGAATAGGTCTATTTTAGCAGCGATACGTGCATATCTGAAAGAGGATCATACCAACTGGGACTCACACATTTCAGATATAGCAATTTCCTTAAGGTCTTCATATCACCAAGCAATTGGTATGACACCGTATGAAGCACTTTTCAAACAAAGAATGGTCACACATGCCTCGACGTATCCACTCCTTCGCAAACTCTCGTTGCTCTGCAATAATGAAGTCGAAGTCTTACCAAATGCAGTACGCTCGCAAAGCATCCACGAAACGATTCAGAAAAACTTGTTAAAAGCGCACGAAAGGAACACGAGAAGTTATAACACCCGCTCGCGACAGGTAAATTTTCAACCTGGTCAAGAAGCATATCGCCGAAACTTCTTACTCAGCGACTTTAAGAAAAAAGTAAACGCAAAGTTGAGCAACAAGTTTGTGAAGTGCCGAGTAAAACAAAGGGTGGGAAAGGCTCTTTACGAAGTGGAAGATCTCTCAGGTAGAGTCGTGGGAGTTTTCCACGCAAAAGATTTGAGACAGTGAATCCTAAAATACAAAAACAAAAGAAAATTATGTATTTGTATTTTATTACCTTCAAATTTTCAAGATTTTTCCAAAATTTTTTTCAGTCAGCAGCATTGTCCTGTGTGTTCCCTTTATCGCCTTTATCGTGTCTTCCGATTTGTTTTGTTCTTTGTTAACATAGGAATAGGAAGGAAAGAGATTCAACACTTAGAAAGGGATAGTCTTACGATACGAAGGGCTCTAAATCACCTGAAGTTGTATGCATTTTCTTTTATGAAACTGCAAGAATAAATGCGTTCAAGCTTTATGCAGAATCCCCCGTGACGGTGGAATCGGAACTACCGTCGGCAGTACCGTCGCTGGTGTCAGCAAACAGTAGTTCTGAACAACAGAGGCATTATTATTGCAAGCCCACGGAAGAAAATATTAAGGCAATATGCTGATTATTATTCTTTTGGAGATTTTAGGCATATTTCCCATCTGTCGCAGGTAAATTCAAACTACAATACCAGTTTAAGTACATAGGTACTGCACGAACAGTGACGGCCACAGCGCAGGTCACTGTGTAGACATTATTGGGTTGATGACGTGTGATTGACGGGATGCAACCATTTCCTGCACTCGCGACTCGTCCCGAGAAGTTAGTTATAGTTAGTGTATTCATTGCAAATATAATGGTCGGTCGCAATTTCAAAAATAATTATAATATAATGAAGAAAAAAAAAAAAAAAGGAAGGATAGAGGAAAGCGTAAAACACGCATTGAATGGATTGAATTTCATTTGTCCAAAGTCAAATAATAACATTGGTTTATAGTTCAAGGAGCGGCGGGAGAAATATTAAAACGGCACAGAGTACAACCAGGTATGTTAGATTGGGTTAATTTTATGTTGTAAGTTGGACTTTGGGGTTATGGATTCGTTTTTTTATACATGCTCGCACGAAAATAAAGTGGTGAACTGTGTTTTCGTCTGGATTTTAAGTCTCTTCCATCCCCAAAGAATTTGCTCGATAGCAGCAAATAGTATAAAACGAGTAAGATTTGAACTGGAAAAAAAAAAAAAAAAAGATTTTGGGACCGCATTTCAATGTGCGTTCTCTCTTTTGCATGCGCAAATACTTGAGGATGTAAGGGATGCTGATTTCAGGAGACGCGCAGGGTTGGGTTGGTTTTGTTGTACCTGCACGAAATGCAGTTCCTGTTTTGGCGTAGTTTCTATTAAACGGTCGGTGAACATTTTGTGCAACTGCATCTGGCTGTGTTCCAATGACTTGCCAATGCACTTGTTTTTGTAATGTTCACAAAGAATTTAAAAAAAGATGATCCGTATAAGACCTAAGTCCATAGCCCATGAAAACTGGCAGCACTTTCAAGCGAAATATTCCTTTCGTTAAGTTTTTTTCTATTTCTTCTATGCACGCAAAAGCGGTTGGAAAAGGGGCGTTGGTGTTGGTAGCGTGGGCGAGCTATGAAATAGAGGTGTGAGCGATTTTGGCAGAGGAGAAGCGTGACAGAAATCGAGTGGTGCGGAAGTTTTCGAGTTTTTAAAAAAGTACGTGGTGGCGAGACTCAAGTGGTCCGTTTTTTTTTCTTTTGCTAGTACATGCATCCAAAATTAAAGTACAGCCGCGAGTTTTCGAAATTTTTTTGTAAATTGAAAAACTAAATTAAAAAGAAAAGTAAAATAAAACGTAAAAAAAAAAGAAAAAACGCCAGGATAACCACATTATTAAATTAAAATAAAGGAGACAGTTTTTATAGCTCCGAAGAAAAAAAAAAAAAAAAAAAAAAAAAAACTATTCCATAAATTAAAGCGCAAAAGCCTCACCAGAGAAAACTCTGGCCTCCAAGAAATTTTGTCGCCCAAAGTCATCAAAGGTCATATAGGCCGCCAGCCAAAGAGCCGTACACTTTTGCTGAAATATAAAAGTAAAAACCATCTCATCACCTGTGGCCTGGTCCGCAGAAGTATCAAGGCTAGACCCAAGACATCGTGGGAGCACCTGTACTTCGCCGCTCCAAAGATAGTTTTTTTAGAAATCAAGTTTGTATTAGAGTATTTTTTTTTTCTTTTGAAATAATCCGTGAATTATATTATATACTGTGTAAAAATAGATTACACTAGGGCTCAAAGGAAATTTCAAATAAGAATTTTAAGTGAAAGAAATTAAATTTGTATTAAAGTTCTTTTTATTTGCTTTATCAATTTAATACACATATTGAGTGTTTTCAGTAAATTTCAAATCAGTATCTTTAACGAATAACAAGCAAGTGATTTCTCCTTAATTTTTGAATTGATTAAACTATTATAAAAGAATACTAGATATTAGTAACATTGTAAAGGTAGAGACTTTCATTTATAATATATATAGTAGAAATAGAAATTTCATAACCATTTTTTTGATCCCGCGTGTAATAGCAATCACGTTGTCCCATCCATCGTGCACGCTGGAAGAGACGTCCAAAATTATCGAAGCGCGGAAAGGCGCGAAAGCAAGGTTCACAAAAACGGTATGAGTTACTTGTTGTGTTGTTGTAGTTTCTATATTGATTATCAGATGAAAGTATAGTACCTCATTAAACTTTTAAAATTAAATTCGTTCAATAAACCTGAAATGTTAAAACATATTTTAAAATTGAAAATGAGTGTTTAAATTGATTCCTAAGAGAGTGGGGGGGGGGGGGGAACTGTGGTATGAAGTGATGGGGTGTTATTAAAGGTAAGCTGGCATGGTAGTGTTTGTGCATAGGGGGTTACCACACAATATGGCCGAGGATAACCACAGGAGTGGACGAGCAGAGTCCACATGGGAGGGATAACAATGGCCAAGGTTCCAAAACAACTGGAATTCCTGCTTCTTTTCTTTTCCGCTTTTTAATTTTTCTAATCTATCGTCTTAGACTGTTCCTTTTCTCATTTTCATTATTTCTTCTCTTTCCTAAATAGTTTTTTTTCTTTTGACCATGGCACGTATAGATTTTACGGCGTGTTAAGGACAGGCAAGAACCCACCCCGTCGGCGAGCTAAGCCGTGCTTCACGCAAGACGTGCCAACCGCCTGCCACCTTACATGTCCCCCTCTCGCAACCCTGACCAATGCCGACAATCGGTGTTGTGGAGATGGTTCATTTTGAGGGGAACATCTACCATAAAGGTAGGTGTTCGTATCAGCCTTAGACAAAATAACGAAAAATATCGTTGATAATAAAGCACTGCAGTAAAGCCGCTGAATTACCGACACGTGAATCGCTGCGATTTGAATGAAACACAACGAATTCGTTTCGAATAATGTTCATTAAATTTCAAAGTTTGAATGTTCGTCAAGCTTACATTACAGTAAATTCATCCACATTTGCAAAACGAAATAAAACATAATGAAACAGTTGAAGAACATTTAAATATATTGAATGACTTCTTTTATCAAACAAAATTTGACCATCTTGTGAAATATCACAAAAACTGTAAGCAACTAAACTTCAACGAGCACGACATAATTGCCGTCTGCTGACCAACTGTTGCGGGCAAAACGGAGTTGTCCAGGGTCCAGCTAATAAATGAAAATTTAAATTGAAAGAAAAACATAGGGACGGGCTACAGTCCGCTTGGGCGAACTGTTGGATACCCTATTCTTATTCCTATCCCTCATAAGTGGGCGTGACAAAAGTCTAACTATGGTTGAATTGTTAAGAACGCTCTACATATTTTGTAATATAACATTTAAAGGATTTTATCAAAAAAAAAAACAAAGCTTTCGTAAAAAAACGCTCCCTAGCTCAAACTTTGGTTTTTCAATAAAATTATTTTATTTAATTGTGGGCGTGTCAGTGGGCGGATTTTGAAAATTTTATCTACCGAGCAGTTTTAGGAGTCATAGATCATATATAAAAAAATTCAGCTTTCGATTTTTTTCGAAAAATTTGTTTTTTTTGAGTTTGTGGGCGTTTCTGTGGGCGGATTTCAAAACTTGATTATTTCGGGACCCTAGAGAGTATAATGGTTAAAATTTCAGCTCTCTAGGCCCAGTTTAAAGGCCTAATTTTTGCCGAAAGACGGACGGACGGACGGACGGACATGGATAGATCGACATTACTATCGATGCTGATCATAAATATAGTAACTTTTAGGGGTCTACGGGCAATATTAAGGTATGTTACAAACTATGCGTCAAAACTAATATACCCTTAGAATAGGGTATACAAATCATTTGGAAACGTAACCGCTGGCGCCGTATTTCTTGCAATATTGGACAAGCTGCTATAAAATGGTAAATATCTTCAAGTTCTCTTCTATTGTATAGATGGCTCTTAAAATGGAACCGATGGACAATTCCTTGGGAAAATAATTCTAATTTGATGGCAATTGTTTGTTCAGTTATCTAAACATGGTTGTGCTCGCTGACAAAGATGCACTATCGAGATATTCAAGTCATATTTTTAATGAATTTTCGTGAACAAATTGGAGAATATATTTTGTCAATGTTATTTTCGCTCAAATCAATTTTGCTGCATGTTCTAAAGCAAGCTGGTCCTTGAGATGAGAATCATTTGCTGGAAATAGCCATAGCAAGATTTACTTGTGTAATCTTTGGTTAAATCCACTGAGTTTTATTATACCTATTCTAAGGGTATATTAATATTGACTCATTGTTTGTAACATGCCTCAATATTGCCCGTAGACCCCTAGAGGTTACTATATTCGTGATCAGCATGAATAGAAATTTCGATCTAGCCATGTCCGTCGGCAAAATTTAGGCCTTTTAACTTTAGCTAGAAAGCTGAAATTAAAAGCATACTTTCTAGGGGCCCGAAATAATCAAGCTTAAGAATTTTTAAAATCTGCCCACAATTAAAAAAAAAAAAACTAATTTATAAAAATATTCGAATTTTGAACTGGAAAGCTGAAATTTTTAATATATGGTCTTAAGGGGCCAACAATCAAAGTTTGAGCTAGGAAGGTGAAATATGTATACTCTCTAGGGGCCTTAATGCTGATGTGTTAATATGTTTGAAATCTGACCACCCACTTATTAAAAATAACCGTTTTATTGAAGAAATCATTTGCAAAGTATATAGTAAAAGTCTGTTTGAACAATTCCTTTATATAAATTTTACTGCCATGCCAAACGAAAATTGTGTTTCCTTTACTGTGATTTTTGTCACGCCCACTTAATGAGGGATAGGAATAGAAATAGTACCCAATAGGTCGCACAAGCGGACTTTAGCCTTTCCCTGTGCTCTTACATTGTGAATGTAAACCGGTGCTGTACTTGACTCAACATGTATGGCGTTTGTTAGAGTTACGTTGGCAAAACTAATTGCAAATTTTCAAGAAGACAACAACCAAAAGCCTCGACAGTAAACACCCGTAAGTGTTTACTCTAGCATTGCTCACTTCGTATTTTGATGACAAGTCAATGTTCTGGTTATTGAAAAAGTATGGCCATATTAAATTTAAGGCTAGATTCAACTCCCTATTTTTCTCCTTAACATACTTGCTCCGGATTAGGTTATATGTAAGCAACACTTCGGCGAACTTGAACTCGCTTACTTACTTACATACAATGCGTTCACTATAGAGCTTCCATGTTTCTTCCCGCAGCCTTCTACGACTTCTTGGTTCAAAAATCATAATCCTGGTTTTATTGTTTTGTAGTTGCAGGGAAAATGGATTATTCGCCACTAGAACCAAATCATCAGCGTACTTACGTTCCAGCAGTTACTTCACCTTCCTGAAGAATATCACAAACAGCATCAAAATATATGGTGAACAAAATCCGACTTAGAATACTTCATTGAGGAACTCCTGCAGACGTCTCCAAACTCAAATTTGTAGCAGACATTTTGTATCTCCCCATCGCCAAGTATGCGTTTTCCCCCCGATTACCGAGACTATGAGTGAGCCAACACAAACAACTCGGCGTAGCTGGTATATTGCGAAGGCCGTGGTGACGGACGAGGCCATTAAATACGCATTTGCGTCTTTTGACGGCTTCAAGTCGCCTGGTACGGACGGAATATACCCAGCCATGCTGCAACAATGTACAAACCAGCTGCTACCGACTATGAAGAAAATCTTCACCGCTGTTCTAGCACTGGCATACATTCCAACACCCTGGCGTACAGTTAGAGTGGCATTCATACCAAAAATTGGCAGAAGTGACTACTCGCTCGCCAAGAGCTTCAGACCAATCAGTCTGACTTCTTTCTTGCTGAAAAGCTTGGAAAGGCTGGTCGAGCTTCACGTGCGCAAAGGTGCTTTGCGATTGCACCCACTATCTCCGATGCAACATGCCTATCAACGCGGAAAATCCTGCGAGACTGCGCTCCAAAATCTAGTTGGTAGAATTGAAGGCGCGCTTGACAGAAAAGAATACGCGATGGGCATTTTCATCGATATTGAGGGTGCTTTTGACAATGCGACTTTTGATAGCATGTGCAGCTCCGCCAGACAACACGGAGTAGACGAACCATTGGTGTTGTGGATTAAAGCAATGCTAATGAATAGAACGTTGGTTGCGGATGCGGATTGTGGCCGCTATGTTATGGCGGGGGTAAACAGAGGCTGCCCGCAAGGCGGCGTCATGTCTCCACTGCTGTGGTGTATGCTGGTCGACTCTCTGTTGAACGCACTCAACAGTTCTAATATTTACGCTCAGGCGTACGCGGATGATGTTGCCGTGCTTTCTGTTGGATCATGCCTAGCGACTGTATGCGCCAAGGCGCAGGCGTCCCTTGACGTGATCGACGAATGGTGCACTAGGAATGGGCTCTCGGTCAATCCTCTTAAAACTGAGGTTGTTCTCTTTACGAGAAGGAGGAAGCTGGTCGGGTTGACTCAGCCAGTGCTAAAAGGCGTCACAATCCAACTCTCCAATGAAGCAAAGTATCTGGGAGTCATCCTGGATAGCAAACTTCTTTGGTCCAAACATGTTGAGCTGAAGACTGCCAAGGCGCTGTCTATTTTCTGGCAGTGCAAAGGCATTTTCGGCAAGACATGGGGCTTATCACCGAAAAGAGTCCTATGGATTTATACGGCTATGATAAGACCATTTATAGCATACGCATCGGTTGTTTGGTGGAATAAGCTTTCACGTAAATACGTCACTGCTGCTTTTGCCAAACTCCAAAGGCAGGTATGTCTCGGCTGCACGGGGGCCTTCCCCAGCACGCCTGGCTCCGGCCTAGATGCACTATTGAACCTTCCGCCCCTTGATGTTTACATCATGGGCTGTACAATCAAGGCTATCTGACGTCTTACAAGAGGTGGCTTTTGGTATAACTCGCACTGGAGTTTTGATGAACTTGCGCAACGGTTGTCCTTCGACTCCTGTCTTATGGATATGCCGTCTGATGCGATGACACCGGAACTTCGGCTAAAGCGCAAATACGAGCTCGACTTTCCTCGCGTCCAGGACTGACTCTGGCCGGACTCTGAACCTGGAAGGAAATGCAGTCGAATCTTTACGGATGGCTCCAAAACCGATCAAGGATCTGGTGCTGGTGTCTTCGTGGAGAGCGATAGCGTTAGACTTTTCTTTCCGTTAGGCAAACATGCGTCAGTCTTCCAAACAGAGACTTATGCTATCCTAATGGCCATGGACTATATTACGAGGAACAGGTGGAGGGGGCGAAGTATCTGCGTCTGTAGCGACAGTCAGGCTGCGCTTAAGGCCTTACTCAAACCCTTAACTACCTCCAAAATAGTACGTGAATGCAAGATATCTCTGAATTCGGTCGGAAGGCTGAATTCACTTAAACTTGTCTGGGTCCCGGGTCATAACGGGATCACGGGAAATGAGATCTCCGATGAACTTGCTAGACAAGGCTCAGAGGGGGACCTCTCAGGACCTGAACCAGCGATCTGTCTGCCTGCGTCCTCGGTCAAGGCTTCCATTGACGGTTGGGTTTCCTATGAACACAATCGCCGTTGGCATGACTCTCCAGGGTGCAGACAGACTAAGCAAATGCTCCCCGACGTCTGTGAGAAATCCGCGGCATTCTTGTTGTCTCTCAACAGAAAAGACTGCAGACAGACTACTGGCGTTCTTACGGGACACTACGCTTTTGCCAAACACCTTAAGGTGCTAGGCCTAAGCGACACCACCAACTGCGAAGCCTGTGGAGAAAGCGACGACACTGCGGAACATTTCGTCTGTGATTATCCTGCTTTTGCTCGTATCAGGTGGCAGGTATTTGGTGCGGATATGGTGAGTGCTGTAAACCTAAGCTCCTTATCATTGAAGCGCCTTCTCGTTTTTCTTGGAAAAACGAGTAAATTCCCACAGTAAAATGTGGTGTGTCTGCCTGGCAGTACAATGCACCAGTATTGAGTCTGAGTGCTCCAGTGCAGAAAGTTTCACACATTCCGACAAAAAAAAAAAAAAAAAAAAAAAAAAAAAAAAAATGCGTTTTCTTTTCTCCTAAGAAAATAAAGATAAGTAGAGTGGTTAATTATGTACTTAAACATACGGGCGGGCTACAGTCCGCTTGGGCGAACTGTTGGATACCCTATTCTTATTCCTATCCCTCATAAGTGGGCGTGACAAAAGTCTAAGTATGGTTGAATTGTTAAGAACGCTCTACATATTTTGTTATATAACATTTAAAGGATTTTATCAAAAAAAAACGCTCCCTAGCTCAAACTTGGGTGTTTCAATAAAATTGTTTTATTTAATTGTGGGCGTGTCAGTAAGCGGATTTAAAAAAAATTAACACATGAGCATAAAGGGCCCATAGAGAGTATATATTATAAATTTCAGCTCCCTAGCTCAAACTTTGGATTTTCAAAAAAATTGTTTTACTTATTTGTGGGAGTGTCAGTGGGCGGATTTTGAAAAAATTTTATCCCGAGCAGTTTTACGAGTCATAGATCATATATAAAAAATTTCAGCTTTCTAGCTCAAAATTCGATTTTTTTTCCAAAATTTTGTTTTTTTGAGTTTGTGGGCGTGTCTGTTGGCGGATTTTAAAAATTCGTAAACTTGATTATTTCGGGACCCTAGAGAGTATATGGTTAAAATTTCAGCTCTCTAGGTCCAGTTTAAAGGCCTAATTTTTGACGACGGATGGACGGACGGACGGACGGACATGGCTAGATCGACATTACTATCGATGCTGATCATAAATATAGTAACTTTTAGGGGTCTACGGGCAATATTAAGGTATGTTACAAACTATGCGTCAAAATTAATATACCCCTAGAATAGGGTATACAAATAATATCACTTTGATCGCTAACCGGCAAACCACAGAGGGGATCAGAAGGGTTGAAGTTTGTTAGAGGGCTATGATTCCTTTTATCCTGTTCAAAGCCTCGGCGTGAGTTAGAAGAAAACTCACAATTCCATCAAAAGTTTACCAATCTTTCTTCTTCAAAGACAGTTTGGCGCCCGTTTCCCCTTTTTAATCATTTATTAAATGCACTCTAATTTAATCGAACAATATACGTACATTATTTCTGACTCTACTATAAATGTAATGTTCGATAATACCGTCATGCTTTTCAATTCATGCTATTCACTAGTATATTGCATTTGGAATTAAAGCTCTTTGACATCTGCATAATAACTTGAAAGTAATGACTGAAATCCTTGTGGCTGAAGTCTGAATATAGTTGAACCCCAATAACACTTAAATTATTTTTATAGAATGCGTAGTTTTGCCATCCATCAGAAAGTCGGGTCGCGGAATGCATTATCTATTATGCAAATCTTTATTCTCTAAGGACCATTTCCTTATCTATAACCACAAGAGAATGCACCATTATTTTGAGGCAAATTTCCAATAAATATCTGAAGGTACCTACCTGCTTTAGAAAAGCTTACATAGTTGGAAATAACAGAGCTTTCTGAATTTCTCATCGAGTATGCTCCAAGATATAACTATATAGGTTAGTACTAGACAGTGCTTGAAAACCACGTATATATAAGTATATTTATATAGTTACAAATTGAGTTGTGTTTATATATTTATATATTATTATTTTATCTGCCAAATTTTGCAAATTACTTACTTTTGCCAGAAGTGAGATGTTGAGTAATAAGCAAAAAAAGCCTAAAATACACCATTAGCATGTAAGTATATGATACTAGCATTCACTCCCAGCTATTTAATTTAATGTTTTCTGTTTTTAGTACTTCTGCTTTAGAATAAACAACATTTGCCGTTTTTCTTCTAACTATAGAATTTTTAAGTTCAGTAACTTCATTAATCCTTACCAAAAATAAAATAAATTCGAAGCTTATATTACTTTCAATTCTAAGCAAAATAAAATTCAAAACAATGGAACCACTAATTTAAACTAGACATTCATTTTGATATAAATTAGACCTTTTTTTTACTTTTAAATTATTTTTTTATTGCTTATTAGACAAAAATAATTAAATCTCGTTGCCTTACGCAACAAGGGGTCAATATCTTAATTGCTTTCCGGGCGCCTGGCAGTCGTCAACGTGCAAGTTCAGATACCCCAACAATCCAAACATTATATGCAAAAACGATAACGTCAGCAACAGCATGAGATACAGCTTCCTTCTGAAGCAATGATGACAATTGCATTTCAGCACAATTTGCCAGTGTCAAATTTCTTTGAGACTTCTTCTCACACGACGTTTTGCCAACCTAAACAAAATTATAGTTAGGATACCCCAACGATCCAAACATTGTATACAAAAACGATAATGTCAACAACAGCATCCGTACCACTGTAAAAGTATATGAGATACTGCTTCCTTCTGAGGCAATGATGACAATTGCTTTTCAGCACAATTTGCCACAGTCAAATTTCTTTGAGACTTCTTCTCACACAACGTTTTGCCAACCTAAACAAAATAATGATATAAATAGCTGGACAAATTCATTGTGAGTTCAGTTCTATTTTATAACCCAGTAAGTTATAGTTGACTTCCCCCCACCAGTGGTAAGGAGTCAGCTTAATAATTAAATAAAGTTTTTTAAAACCTAAACTCAAAACGACAAGAATTAATTGGCGCCCAACGTGGGGCACGCTGAAAAAACACATATCAATATATCCTGAAAAAGTCAAGTAAGGATTTGTGTGCGTGCAACATAAAAATAAAAATAATAAGGAAAAAAAAAACAAAAAATAAGAAATCTAAGGGCACGATGAAGATATTTACAAATTTATACATCCTGAGAAAATCAAGTAAGGATTTGTGTGTGTGCAACTTACAACAAATAAGTATCCTTCTAAAGAGGAGAAACATTTTTTAAACAAAAATAATAAAAATAATAAGAAGGGTGCAAATATAAAAGGGTAAAAATCAAAAGAAAAAATATCATTACCTAGACTAAAGGAAAAAACTTCACACCAAAAGAGGAATAGGACAGCTCTAACGCTCTCAGCGACGAGGAGCCAACCGCTGATTTCCAGAAACACTTTCTAATATTAAACTCCAGGGCAAAACGCTGTGCAGCAAAGGAAAATCCGTAAGAAGTAAGAAACCTATTTAATTATTATATTTAAGCAACTTATTCTTCAAATAAAAATCTTAATCCTGGAAATGACGACAAACGATAGGACAGAAGACCTAATAACTAGGTTAATAGTGACAAATACTGCTTCTTTGAAAGCAGAAATAGAAACATTGAAAAAACAACTCGTAAAGGTTACTGGAATAAACTCCGTAACTGAATACACACTACAACCCATAGACGATTCCATCCAATGTAATGAATCATTAGATGTAATCAAATCACTCCCAGAATTCCCAGGGAGTATAAACATGTATGTTAGTTGGCGAGATGCCGCTAACAACTCGATCAGCTTATATATTAAAGGTAGTAAGAAATATTTCGCCGCGCTAACAATATTGCGCAATAAAATTATTCAAAATGCGAATGACATTTTGACGAACCACGGTACGGTTCTCAATTTTGACGCGATTATAAGCAGACTAGATTTCGCTTATGCTCATATAATAGAGCAAGAACTTAGTGTTCTGAGACAGGGAACCCTGTCTCTTCTAGACTTCTATAACCTTGTGAATAAAAAACTCACATTATTAATAAACAAAACAATTATGACGCATGGAACCAAGAGCCAGTTGACTCAGGAATTGAACGATGCAAATCGTCATAATGCATTAAGAATTTTCATAACAGGGCTTAACGCTCCTCTCTCAAACATAATCTTCTCTTTATCACCTGAGTATTCACCAAATGCCTTGGCAAAAGCCCAAGAGCTCGAATCAAACAACGCTAGAGCAAGTTTCGCTCTACAATATATAAGACACAATAATGTTCAAGCAAATCACAACCAGAAGATTCGAGAATAATAAAATGTTCCCAAAACCAGAACCAATGGAACTCGGAAGTTCCAATAACATACAACATTTAAATGGCTACCGTTCGGGTAACCAAATCAATACAAGAAATAATAGGTATCATAATATACCAAATAATAACCCAAGACAAAATAATAATCAGCCAAATTACTGGCAAAATAATAATTATCAAAATGCTAGTCGTCGGTCTAACGATTATCAGCAGTTTCCTCAAAGACAAAATTACATTGAAAAAAGAACACATGAAAGTGTTCAACAATCCGGACAACCTCCAGTAAAAAATACCAGAATAAACAATATAAATGAAAGTATTTTTTTAGAGAACAGGGCAGATTGCCCTATATTTACCGAAGAAGAGACGGAACAGGAAAATTATTAAAAATTTTAATAGATACTGGTGCTACAAGTTGTTATTGTAGACCAAATACCTTGTCTCACAGACAGGAATTAGTTATTAAAAAGAAGGTAAGAACCATAAATGGTTGCACCATCATTACGCACTATTACGATGTAGAAATGTTTAATAGGCAAGTGAGATTTTATGAAATAATAAATCTAGAAAGTGATTTATTAATAGGTTATATTCTATTGAAAGACGCAGGTATAACTTTAGATTTAGGAAGGGGAATTTTAATCCATGATGGTAAAAATGACAAAATATTTACTTCAGCAAAGAATTCTGAAATACTTGATGGAAAAGCTCCCGAAGAATTTAACATTGCTTTGGAATTACAAAACCCTGAAGCGCACGAAGAAGATTGTACGGACAGTCTTTATAATAAAATTAATAGGTTAGAAGAGAGAATCATTTATAAAATTGAATTAATACATTCAAATATAAATATAAATACATTATTCAGGACAGACGTGAGGGCAGAAATACGCACAATTGTTGAAACTCCTATATGGAGTAAACAATATCCATACCCCTTGTCTGTAAATTCGTTTGTCAATAAAGAAATTGAAACAATGTTGAATAATGGAATAATTCAACCGAGAAAAAGTCCATATAATTCACTGATATGGGTGGTACCTAAGAAAGGTATTAACGAAGATGGGACACCAAAGCTACGAATGGTCGTAAACTTTAAGAAACTTAATAAAAAAACTATACCCGATAAATACCCTATACCCGATATAAGTGTTATACTTTCAAATTTAGGAAAGTCTAAATATTTCTCAACTATAGACTTAGAATCTGGTTTTCATCAGATACAAATGAATGGGGTAGATGTTGAAAAAACATCATTCGCAGTAAATAATGGCAAATACGAATTTTTAAGAATGCCATTCGGTTTAAGAAATGCGCCCAGTATCTTCCAAAGAGCGATGGATGTTATATTGCGCGAATTTATTGGTAAATTTTGCCATGTATATATGGACGATATAATTGTCTATTCAGATAACCTTAATAATCATACCAAACACTTAGAAATAATTATTGAAACTCTTAAAAATGCTAACATGAAGATATCATTAGAAAAGTCTAAATTCTATAAATCCGAAGTCGAGTTTTTAGGCTATGTTGTGGCATACAATATAAATAAAACAGACCCAAAGAAGGTCGAAACAATTTTAAATTTTCCAGACCCAACGACGCTAAGACAACTTAGAAGTTTTCTTGGCATGACAGGATATTATCGCAAATTTATTAAAAACTATGCTTCAATAGCGAAACCTCTAACAAAACACTTGTCTGGCGAAAACGGAGGAGTTTCCCAGCACATGTCGAAAAAGATAATAATAAAGTTAGATAAAGAAGGAATTTTAGCTTGTCAACAACTAAAGGACTTGCTTATTAACCAAATCGAACTGGTACAACCAGATTATAATAAAAAACTTGTCTTAACGACAGACGCATCTAATAATGCTATAGGAGGGGTATTAACCCAGGAAGGTAAACCAATTACTTTCATATCTAAAACACTAAATTCCACAGAACAAAATTATGCAACAAACGAAAAGGAACTTTATGCCATCGTTTGGGCTTTGAAAAATTTAAGAAACTACTTGTCTGGAGTTTCAGACTTAGAAATCCACACGGATCTTCAACCATTAACATTCGCAGTTTCAACCCGCAATCCTAATGCAAAAATGAAGAGATGGCAAGCTTTCATTGAGAAGTTTGCTCCCAAACTAATTTATAAACCAGGCACTACAAATATAGTCGCTGACGCCCTTTCAAGGCAATATTTAAATAACGTATCAGATGATTCATCAATCACTGGAACACAACATTCTGCAGACAGTAGTGATAATTTAGATATTGAAGAAACTACAAAACCACTTAATCAATTTAAGCAACAAATACTTTTAAGCCAAGGACGATTTACTATTCACGAACAAATTAATAATTTTAATAAAACAAGGCATATTATAGAATATGACACTCCAGAAAATTTAGTTGCGATTCTTAAAGAATACTTGCAACCCGGAATTGTTGCAATTCATTGCACCCCAGAAGATTTATATGCAGTAAAACAAAAACTAAAAGAAACTTTTAGTAACCGCTTACTATACACTAAGAATTTCCCAATAGATATAACAAATATTGAAGATCAAAGTACTATTACGGAACAAACACATACTAGACCACATAGAAGTTATAAAGATAACCTTAAACAAATTTATTCATCCTATTATTGGCCTGAAATGAATAAACAATTTAAAGAATAAATACGATCGACATCCGAATAAAATACCAATTGGAGAGGCTCCAATTCCTAAGAAAGAAGGGGAGCAGTTACACTTAGACTTATTTTTTGCTCAAAAATTAAAATTTTTATCTTGTATAGATTCCTATTCGAAATTTCTAGTGATCAAATTAATCGACGACAAAACAAAACTAGATGAAAAAATTCTAGAGTTATTACAAAGTTTTCCAGACGCGAAAAGAATAACAATCGATAATGAACCAGGCTTTACAACAGGACAGTTTAAGACTTTAATGCAAAGATTAAATATAAGAATTTATTTCTGTGATCCCAGACACAGTACCACCAACGGCCAAGTGGAAAGAGTACATTCCACACAAATTGAAATTTCAAGATGCCTTAAGCAAGAATTTCATCTAATAAGTGATCTAGAATCAATTTTTAGGGCAGCCCAACAATATAACAAAACTATACACTCCGTTACTAATAAAAGACCCCATGAAGTTCTTTTTAATAAAATATCACACGAAGATATACAAACAAAACTTTTATCCGCCCAAGAAAAAATGTTGGAAAGAAATAATAAAAATAGACATATGAAAACATATGCACCAAATGAAATAATTTATGAAAAAATTATAGGTAATACGAATAAACTCCAGCCTAAGTATAAAAAACAAAAAGTTAAAGAAGACTTAGGAAACAAAGTCAGAATTTATAAAAACGATAGAATAGTACATAAGGATAATATTAAGACTTAGTTTTTCCTTTCAGGAAAATGTTGATGTTCGTTCTTCAATTGATTGGCATAGCGTCCACTGAGACGCAATAATTTTCGAAGACTATGAAAATTTATTCCATATAACTAATTTGACATACTATAGACTTCTGATACAAGAACAGGACAAAATTATCAGCAATAAAAATGAATATACAAACATTAACATAAATAAAAACATTATTTACGCAAACACGAATGATGACTTAGAAATAGAACTCATACAATCACTCTTAGGGCAATTACAAATAAATAATTATAGAAAAAAGAGAGGAATTAATGAATTAGGAACCTTATGGAAATGGTTAGCAGGATCACCGGACCATGACGACTTAGTTTTAATAACAAACAAATTAAATGAAAGTTAACACGATCCGATATGCTCAGTCCTCACCTGATCCAGCATGAACGAACATGTTCCCAGATGAGTCAGCATATTTCCCGTCACACGAATACTCGTGCCGGATACCTGATGCCTGCCGGATGCACGCGCAATGCACTAGACGCTGACGTTGCAGGAATGCCTGGGAACCAGGCTTTCGTGGAGATTAGATTTTAAGTATCTTTGAATTTGTAAAGCATTCTAATTTTGGTGCTCGTGGTGTACGGAATAAATAGTTTATAACGTGGTGAAATAGTTGTTTGATTCAAAAAGAAATATCCGTGGTGTACGACTTGTCGTACAGATATTAGATTTTTTTTGATAAAAGGACCTAGAAGATCCTTAACTGGCGCCCGAGCAGTGTAAAACCCGTAAACGTAAAAACGTGTAAAACATAGTAAATTACTTAAAAACAAAAGTGAAAGGATACCCTAACGGGAGTGAAAAAAAAAAAAATAAAAGAAAACCCAAAGTGAATATTTTAAAACACGGGCACCCCCAAAAAATAGTGAAATAAAATATAAAAAAAAAAGAGGAAAAAACTCATAGTGAATGTGCTAAGACACAGGTCCCATGAACCAAGTGATATAAAATAAAGGACAAAAGAAAGGCGTTAAAGGCGAATACCTAAAAGGACATTCAGAGGACAACGGAAAATCAACCAAATCAACGAACAAGAATGAGTGCTATGCTTTTTGGATTGTAGTAAGAAATATATATATGTCTAATGAGGAATTATTACAATTTGTATCTGCAAGAATAACTTGTGTATTAAATTCAAAAATATTATTCTAAAATTTTATATTTTAAATATTAACCATTAGTCTAAGAACTACATGATTGAAGAAATAATTTAAAAGAACAAGTGCTCAGGACAAAATTAGCTAAAAACATATGCCTAGGGGCTGACTCTTACGAACAAAGGGGCCGGTTCACAAGAAATAAGTTAAACCTTATTATCCGTAGTGAAGATCCTCGTACCTTAGTAGGTCGCTGCAGATATTATTAATTGCATTAACGTCCAAAACGGATGCATGCGAGCCTTCCAAACCGAAGTGACTACCCCGAAATTTTAAAGAAGAGCGCTTAGCGGGCATCTAGGGAAATTAAAAAACGAATCCTGAGCACACAAGAAGTAAAACCTTCTAATAAATTAACAACAGTTAATATAAAAAAGTATACAAATTTAAAGAGTATACACGAAAAGAGAAAAAATAAGTGAAAGATCTGTATTGGCATCCACCTCTGTCGCTAGACGCTATATCGAATTTAAAGAATTCTTTTTAAATAATAATTGAACCACAGCACCCTCTATTAAGATGGACGAACTCCGAAATTCAGTAACGCAACTCACGGGTGCAGTTAATACAGTCATTGAGCAACTTAGGGGATTGGAAAGCCGAATGGGTTTGGGTAGGATGGAGCAATCCACTCCACAGGAGGCAATCCAATCAGTTAATAATCGGCTAGGAGCCATAGCAAATCGCATCTTAGTTTTAGAACAATCTGCCTTAGGTGGTCCGAATGAACAGGAGGAACAGGTAGAGCAATTGCGCGGACCGACCTGTGAACAAGACCTGAAGGATATCTCCAAACTTCCTGATTCCGTTAAGGAACTTCAGACCTTCGATGGGGATCCAATACATTACGTCTCCTGGGTCCATAGTGTCGAGACGGTGCTGAAGGACTATGAAATAGTTCGCAGTAAGCCCATTTACAGGGCAATACTGCAGCATATCCGTCAGAAAGTTAGGGGCAAGGCAGATTCTGCCCTCGTCTCTTATAATATGTTTGACAATGATTGGTTCGAGATGAAGAAGATTCTTTCACTTCATTATGCTGATAAGAGGGATATCAGGACACTCGAACATCAATTAAACCAGTTAACTCAATTACCTTGAGTTGATGATTTTTACGCAACCGTAAACCATCAATTCTCTCTGATCATTAGCAAGATCAGGGCCGAAGTTTACTCCACTGAGACGATGAATGCCTTGGTTGAAACGTATCGAAATCGCGCATTAGACGTGTTCGTGCGAGGGCTTAGTGGGGACCTTGCAAGACTTTTAATTATTCAAAAGCCAAAAACCTTGCCTGAAGCATATTCAGCTTGCCTGGAAATGCAAAACCTAAATTTCCGGAACAACTCGGTGCATGTAAAGGCACCGAATACAATAACCTCTCCCGTAAACCACAATTTCAGGGAAATCGCAGGACCCTCAAGAAGCACTGGTAGGCCATTCGTTTCAAAAAATAACTTTGCCCAAAGGCCATACCCGCGCTGGAACTCTGGTTTTCAGCAGCAGTCTCCGCCACAAAGGCCATGGGCCCCAAAACCCCCAATTAAAATGGAGGTGGACTCAGTCCAAACCAGAAAAGTTGATTATATGAATCGACCTAATCCGTTTAAACGAGAACCAGGATCGGACAATCATAACCCTCGGAAGCAGCAGCGGTTGTACCACGTAACAACCGCAGAAACTGAGACACCAGTCGAGGCTGAAGCCGATGATCTTTCCAATGAGGAATCAACACCGGAAAATTTTATGATAGGGGCCTCGTTTCCAGCGTACCATATATAGAGTATGTTACGCGGGACGGGGACATCCTGAAATTCTTAGTGGACACCGGTGCCAATAAAAACTTTATTGGACCCAATCTAGTTCCTCATCCTGACCCCGTCCAAAAACCATTTTATGTGAATAGTCCCGCTGGGAAGATTCGCATTACCAACAAAATTTGTGGGAAGTTCTTTCACTATCTAGGCTGCAATTTAAATATAACGTTTTTCGTTCTCCCGAGCCTTACATCATTTGATGGTATAATCGGCGATGACACACTTAAGCAGCTAAGGGCAGTCATCGATAGGGATAAAAATAAGCTTAATTTCAATTTCAATTTCAATTTATTTATTTATTAATTCAATTCACAGTAAGAGTACACTTTTAAGTTTG
Source organism: Portevinia maculata (assembly GCA_949715645.1). Taxonomy (NCBI): domain Eukaryota; kingdom Metazoa; phylum Arthropoda; class Insecta; order Diptera; family Syrphidae; genus Portevinia; species Portevinia maculata. The sequence continues at coordinate 171,079,059 of OX454527.1, read as the reverse complement.
TGAAATGTAAACAAAAAAACCGAAGCTTACCATCGAATCAAATATAATCATAGCTCTAAAAAATCGCCCTTCAAATGCGGTCAATCAGATGCTTACCTTAAATGAAGATATTTCAATATCTGTGAGACCTAGATTGGAAGCTATCTGTGGCAGGTTCAATAATCTGTTTGGTCCAGTAGGGAATGAACGAATAAAAACTAATGTTAGGGCAGGAATCCGCACAACCACAGATGAACCAATATACGCTAAAAGCTATCCTTACCCGGCTTGTATGAGGGTTGAAGTCGAGCGACAGATTAAGGAACTCCTATCGGAAAATATCATCCGTCCCTCGAAAAGTCCGTATAATTCTCCCATATGGGTTGTCCCAAAAAAACCGAAGCCTAACGGTGAAAAGCAGTATAGGATGGTGATCGATTATAAGCGTCTAAACGCTGTAACGATTCCGGATACGTATCCCATTCCGGATATCAACAGTACGCTGGCTAGTCTGGGAGAAGCGAAACTATTCACAACGCTCGACCTGACTTCAGGATTCCATCAGATCATGATGAACGAGAGCGATATTCCGAAAACAGCCTTCTCAACAATGAATGGGAAGTATGAATATTTGAGACTTCCCTTCGGCCTCAAGAATGCTCCTGCTATCTTCCAGCGGATGATAGATGATGTGCTCAAGGAGATAATCGGCAAGATCTGCTACGTATATATCGATGACATAATCGTTTTTAGCAAATCAGAAGAGGATCACTTGAGAGACATCGAGACCGTTTTCTCCAAACTCAATGAGGCAGGACTAAAGGTAAACTTGGAGAAAACCAACTTTATGGCCACTAGCGTCGAATTCCTCGGGTATTTGGTTACCCCGGAAGGTATTCTCCCAGACCAAAAAAAGGTTAAAGCTATTGAGAACATTCTTCCTCCAAGAAACCTGAAGGAACTGAAAAGCTTCCTCGGATTAACTTCCTACTACCGGAAGTTCATTCGGGACTATGCCAAAATAGCAAAGCCTCTTACTAACATTACGCGTGGCGACTTTTCAAATGTGAAAGCCAACCAATCGAAAAACGTTCTTATATCCCTTGACGAAGAGGCATTGAAGTCCTTCGAAAACTTGAAGGAACTTCTTACTTCCGCTGATGTTTTAGCATTCCCTGACTTCGAGAAAGGCTTCAATCTGACGACTGATGCTTCTGATTATGCCATTGGGGCTGTCCTATCTCAAGGGGAGCATGGCAAGGAAAAACCTATCGCATACATTTCTCGCTCCCTCAACCGAACAGAGGAGAACTACGCCACCAACGAGAAAGAGATGCTTGCCATTGTGTGGGCTCTCGATAATTTGAGAAATTATCTGTATGGAGCCAAGAAAATAAAAATTTTCACCGACCACCAGCCTCTAACATTTGCACTGAGCAATAGAAATCATAACGCAAAGCTCAAGCGCTGGAAGGCAAGGATTGAGGAGTATAACTACGAGTTGATTTACACTCCTGGTAAGTCATACTTTGTGGCCGACGCTCTCTCAAGGCTTAAAACAGAAGTTAATCACATGTCAGATACTAGCACCGAAACTGCTAGCGAAACTCAGACAAATCCACTTCCAGATGAAGCCACGGACACTGCTAGTGAAGGCAGAGTCCCAAGGGCAGATCGCTCACGAACTGATACAGCTGAGGAGGGACTTTGTGAGCTCTCCCCTAGTGATACTGATTCCTGTACTGCACACAGTGCCGATCAGGATAACTCGGACCTAATACCGCATGTAGAAGCGCCAATCAATGTTTTCAGGAATCAACTGATCTTTAAGATTGGTAGTGAATTACGCTGTCATGAGGAGCCACATCCTGGCTACCATCGCCATTATATCTCCGCTAGAACAATTAATCAAGACCATCTTGTTGAAGCGCTAAGGGAAAATCTTAACCCGAATGTGATAAATGGAATAAAAATCCCGGAGAACTATCTCGGAATACTCCAAAGAGTTTATCTGGACAATTTTGAGAACTACAAGCTGCGGGTGACACAAAGAGTCGTTGAGGATGTCGCAAATAATGAACGCAAGCTTCTAATAATAGAAAGAGAGCACAAAAGAGCTCATCGCGCTCCTAGGGAAAACAAAGAGCAAATCCTAGAGAAATTCTATTTTCCCCATATGATGTCTGAAATAAAGAAATTTTGCGCAGTATGCGAAATCTGCAACGCGAATAAGTATGACAGGCACCCGATAATTCCCGAATTGCAAATGACACCATTCCCCAAGTATCCCTGTGAGATTCTACACATGGATATTATGGAAGTCCAGAATGAAAAATTCCTAACTGTGGTCGACAAGTTTTCTAAATTTTCTAAATTCTTTCATATTAAGGAGAAATCCGCCATTTATATAAGGTCAAGATTAGTTAAGATCTTACATTATTTTACGGTTCCACAAATTCTAGTGACAGACAACGAGAGAGGTTTCCTTAGCCCAATCGTTTTGAATTTTATAAAAAGTTTAGGCATTAAACTATATTTAACCCCATCCTACAAAAGCGAAGTAAATGGGCAAATAGAAAGGGTCCACTCCACTGTATTGGAGATTTACCGGTGTCTCAAGGTTGAAAACCCAGACCTTAAGGTAAAAGAACTCGTCCACATAGCAGTAGATCGCTATAACAACACCATACATTCGGTTATCAAACGAAAACCCACTGATGTATTCTTCAACAGGTCTCAGAGGGTGAATTATCAGAATCTCCTAAATATTCGGTCAAAGGTCAATAAGGACCTAAGGGGAGTTATTAAACGAAACATGGATGCGAGAAATGCGAGGCTTAACTTAAAAAGAACTGTGCCCAAGAAGTACTGCGAGGGTGATGTGGTATATGCCGCAGTTAAATGCATAAAAGGTAAAAACAAGCCTTTATACAAAAAAGAAATTGTCGCAAAGGACAATCGCGTCACAATAACGACAGCAAGTGGTAAAAAAATACATAAAAGCCACTTAAAAAACAGAAAAACTCAATAAAAAAAAAAAAAAAAAAAGGGGGGATGATTCCCTAGCCTACCTTTAATAAAATTATATTTTCTAACCTACTTTACTAAAAATTATACTGTTAACCTAATCTTAATTCTAAGTAATGTTGAAAACATAGTCAAATAAGCATTTGTATAATTTAAATTAACTAATAAAAAAAAAATTGTTCGACACGACGCGAGAGATTACGGGGAAGCTTAACAAAATAATTGAGCGCTATAACAATGCCGTACAGAAAGAGGGAACAGACGACCTTAGACACGACTTACTGAATAAGGTACTTATCCTTAAGGAAGGGGTGAACGAAATAGTAAGGGCATGTCAAATGGCTAAGAACGGAATAGTCAACAGTAACCTTTTGGATTCCGAGGAAATCAATATTATCGTAAATGAACTTGAAACATTGCCGTATCAAAATGCCATCGAGGCTGTTGAATACAGTCGGCCTTCAGTTTACAGCAATGGAACCTTAATGCTATATGTTCTTTCAATTCCTAAAATCGAACCGAAGGTTTATCATAAGGTTATTGCCCGCGCAGCAGTTAGAAACGGTAGACAGATTGACTTACATCACACTTAACTCCTTATTAGACATGACGAGACGTACGGACTACAGGGACAATGTCTTAGCGATTGTGCGATGTGTGCGAAGACAGCGTTCTAAAAAGACTACCAGAAGATTCTTGCCTACCCAGGGTCCTCAAAGGAGGTAACGCACACTGCGACTATAGAACAACAAACGAAGAAGTCGTCGAATGGATTGGGGAAAATACGATTTTCCTTACAAACTTTAATGGAACAATCCTAAATAAAAATTATTCTATTCCCTTAGAAGGTACCTACCTCATCCAGTTGGAGAATGATACGGTTCAAATTAAGGACAAAATCTACTACGGTAAAGCCGCTACCAGTCCACAAGCACTTCCTCCTGTCCTAGCCAACGTAATAAGCAACAGGATCAAACCTAACCTGGACTACGTGCATGACCTGAGCACGAAAAATATCGAGCACATAAACATTTTAAAAAAGAATCTTAACTCTTCTATTCTTACAGAAATCTTTATCATCATAACAGTAATAGCCGCAATTTCCCTATTGTGGAAGAAGATTTATGGTAAAGTTAGCATCCCGGAGCTCCGCCTATCCTTTCGCCGAGGACAAACTCCACGTCCTAGGCCACGCACATCACAAGAGGCCAACGACCCCAGCCGTGACCTCAATAACCCCAGATGTTCAACAGGTGATCTGCGGGACGCAGATATTTAAAGGGGCGGCAGTTAACACGATCCGATATGCTCCGTCCTCACCTGATCCAGCATGAACGAACATGTTCCCAGATGAGTCAGCATATTTCCCGTCACACGAATACTCGTGCCGGATACCTGATGCCTGCCGGATGCACGCGCAATGCACTAGACGCTGACGTTGCAGGAATGCCTGGGAACCAGGCTTTCGTGGAGATTAGATTTTAAGTATCTTTGAATTTGTAAAGCATTCTAATTTTGGTGCTCGTGGTGTACGGAATAAATAGTTTATAACGTGGTGAAATAGTTGTTTGATTCAAAAAGAAATATCCGTGGTGTACGACTTGTCGTACAGATATTAGATTTTTTTTGATAAAAGGACCTAGAAGATCCTTAACTTGAACTATCAGAAAATAATAACAAACAATTTACGACTAATTCAGAGATTTTCAAAGCTATAGAATTTTTTACAAAAATCAGTAAAAAGTTTAGAAGGTAGTACATATACTAAAGTAACAAAAAATATTAATAAATTAATTATTACGGAACTACAGAATATGCTACAAACAAAAACATTAGCTAAGGTAGGAATTTTGAACCCACCAATCTTAAATTTACAAGAAATTAAAACGATTACTGAACACGAACACGAAAAACTTACTATAACTGACTTAATGGACGTTTCAAAATTTAAAATAGTCCAGGATAAAGATACCATAGTAATATACATTAAATATCCAATTGCGAAAAACACTTGTAAATTATATGAAACCAGGGCCATCAGCCAACAAGACGGACAATTTATAATGGACAAAGAAATTGTAAAATGTAAGACAAAATATTTTAATATTGAAAATTGTAAATTAGAATTAAATTAACAAACACGTTTTGTAAATTATCCCTAAGAGAAACATGTTTATCCAAAATTCTAAATAATGAAAAGGGAGACTGTGTTAAAATTAAAGAAAAAATTAAAAACATCGAAATTATCAAAGATGGTGTAATCTTAGTATCCGGAAATCATACAAGGCGTATATTTAATAACATTTGAAAACAACACTTTAGTCGACAACACTATTTATGAAAATCCGACAGCTATTATTTCAAACTATTTAAAAACAAATCATTTGAATAAATATAAAGTCATTAAAAACATAGAATCTGAAAATAATGAATTTGAAAATATAAATGTAATAAATTCAATGAAATTAGAGATCAAAAAACATCCAATGCTTTGGACAATTGTATGTTTAATTATAAGTTTTATAATAATAATTGCTTTGTATAAAATTATAACACGTTGGCAAACGTATAAACAAAAATACAGATACAAATCTGATGAAATCATTTTTTTTGGAAATGAATGACAATATTAAACGCTTAACAAAAGAATTCGAAGAAACGGGACGTTTCTCTTAAGAAAGAAGGGAGTTAAGATACGCCAACAATCCAAACATTATATGCAAAAACGATAACGTCAGCAACAGCATGAGATACAGCTTCCTTCTGAAGCAATGATGACAATTGCATTTCAGCACAATTTGCCAGTGTCAAATTTCTTCTCACACGACGTTTTGCCAACCTAAACAAAATTATAGTTAGGATACCCCAACAATCCAAACATTGTATACAAAAACGATAATGTCAACAACAGCATCCGTACCACTGTAAAAGTATATGAGATACTGCTTTCTTCTGAGGCAATGATGACAATTGCGTTTCAGCACAATTTGCCAGAGTCAAATTTCTTTGAGACTTCTTCTCACACAACGTTTTGCCAACCTAAACAAAATAATGATATAAATAGCTGGACAAATTCATTGTGAGTTCAGTTCTGTTTTATAACCCAGTAAGTTATAGTTGACTTCCCCCACCAGTGGTAAGGAGTCAGCTTAATAATTAAATAAAGTTTTTTAAAACCTAAACTCAAAACGACAAGAATTAATTTGCACACTCGCCGCAGTGAGCCGACTGAAGCCTTGAAGCCAGCGTCAGTCACCTCCCGGAAGCACCACCCCTCCCCCCTCAACAAGCCACCAAAACTTGGCGTATTGCTTTTCCGTGTCGAATTTATCAGTCTGCGCTTTTGCGCTACTAAAACGGAGGAGCTCATGAGCATTGGACGTTTATCTCTCGCGCTGCGGTAGCGGTGCTGTAATACCGTTATAAGTTAGACCAATTTAAATAAAGTGTCAGGTACATATACGTATAAACATACAAATTCAGCTATTTGCTGCACATTTTTTTGAATTTTGCATAGCCGTTTAATTCCGATCTATCAACTGATTAAGTAACCTATATCTGCCTAACAGATTATGGCATCAGAAGAAACCTTAAACAAAGTTTAATTCAAATCCGTTCAGCCCATGTGAAGTGATTGAGTAACAAACCTCATTTATAATATTAGAACTTATGTATGTAGAAATTACTTTAATCATGGCCATAGCCTCACCTCACAATATAGGTAGGATTATAAAATATATAAATATTAGGCATTAACGGCAAAATACAGGGTCTAACATCAGGTTCTTCTGATTTTGTTTAATGGTCTCGTTATCACTGGGTGGCCACCACAGATTAGTCAACTACTGTTTCATATACAGAAGCCAAATCAGGACCACAATTCTTGTTTTAATTAGTTTAATGCACTGTCTGATTCCATAAGGCGAACTGTAACCCTCCATCCTCGCACTGAAATCGTCATTGCGGGCGATTTCAATGTACGTAATTCGCACCGGTAAATATTGACGACAAAAATCCACCTGAACGAGCTTATTCGGAAATATCACCGAAACCGCATTCATCGCAACAAACCAATACAGCTGTAGGCAACTTGGCGGTTGGCAGACCTAGAAAGTCTGTTTCAAACTTCCATGGCGAAATTACTCGACGTGAAGCTGAAGGACGTATCCACGAAGTCTGATATTGAAGGAATCAGCGCAGAACTGTCAACTTTGAAACAAAGCAATAAAGCATTGGAATTACAATTGCATAAGATGGAGTCCCGATGTGTTTTGCTCGAACGGCAAGTAGAGCTCCTCGAAAAAAGGGCTAACGAAAAGAACCTGATTGTTCACTTGCAACCGGCGGGCAGTGGTAATGCTCAAGATTCAGTTGAAAAGCAATCTGCCTGGATCTACTTCAGTCAAACAACACATCCAAAATAATTGCAGCGCGGTAAATAAGCTCTGGTACTAACACCGCAAATGTCATTGTTGAAATGTCTGATCGAGAAGACGTATTCCGGGTGCTTCGAGCGAAAACGAAATTAAGAAACTCTGGCACTACGACTCACAAGGACTATCCAACGGCAGCAAGAGAGCGAAGAAAAATACTAATGAAAATAAATACTAACGAAGTTGAGGACCGATATAATCGCAAAAAACAAGGCATCACAATCAATTTACGAAGTGAAACTCTGCAAAACGGTGAAAAAAAGTTTTATTTTGATAGATGTGGTAAACTGATATCAGAAGATGAATTGTTATTACTTCAACAGCTGGTTGGTGACAAATATGATTTGGCAGCCATCAATGACAGCAATTCTTATGCGGGAAGCACAATGGAGGATGGCAACAGAAGTTCGCAAACTGCAGCAGGTGTTCACACGAATCGTTTTTAATTGTAATGCCGTCTGCCCTATAGGTTAGGTTTAGTTTTATGTGGCTGTCGGCAGAAACCGACACACTTAGACCAATTTAGGTCCATTGTGATACCACGTATGTATTATCTACCTCAACTCTGTAGATGGGACTGGCCAACGACACGCGGTTGTTCTCAAACGGTCCCCCATCTACGTACTAACCGCGCCCAACGTCGTTTAATTGCGGTGATCTGACGAGAACCGATTAACTCGACGTGGTATGGTCGTTGGCCCTATAAATAATTTTGAAAATTTAAACAATATAAATAATAATTTTAAATGTTTTAATTATAAAATACTTTCGTATAATGTTGCAGGATTAAATAACAAGAATATTTTTATTGATTTTTATAAATTTGTGAATCAATTTGATTTTGTTTTTCTGTATGAAACTTTTATAACAGAGAGTAGCATTAGTAATTTTGAAAGCAAATTTAGTAATTTTGTATTTAAGTGGATGTCAGCCAGAGTCCATTCTAGAGGAAGAGCAAGTGGAGGTTGTTTCTTTGGTTTCAAAAAGGGTATGAAGTTTATTGAGTGTGAGTTTGCAGTATTTGAAAGCGTTACTTATCTTAACTGCAACCAATGGGATAATGATTTCGAAAAGATGGAAGGATTCATGGCACAAAGCAGAACTTCTAATATGCTGGTGGTGGGTGACATGAATGCGAGGATAGGAAATGAAGCTGGATATGAAAATATAATGGCGGGTATTGTACGAAGATCTAAAGATACGGTTTGTAATACAAAGGGCAACAAGCTAATCGATTTATGTAATTCTTACGGGCTAAGATTTCAAAATGGAACTAGCGTATCAGACAGGAAAGGCGAACTTACTTTTTTTCGGCAAACAAAGTAGCTCTGTTGTAGACTATAGCCTTGTTGGTGCGGATTGGAATGATCATATCGTCGATTTCAATGTTGAACATGTGCTATTTTCGGACCACCTTCCTACGGTTGTGACATTTGGACTTTTGGCGAATGAACCAGAAACAACTAGGATCATCAGTGTTTTGCCTAAGCTGAAATGGAAAAAAATCAAAGGTTTCGAGTGTCAAGCACACCTTAGCAGGGCTCTCATCGACCTGAGTGAGCTAGATCAAATCATAAAAGATGCTTATCCTGTCACCAATGCAAACAGGAATGCCCGAGAAAAATATCTTGCCCCATGGTTTGATGCAGATTGCAAAAAAGCCAGAGATGTATCATTTGGTTGGCTGAGAGCATTTAAGAATGCATGTGACGGTTATTGCAAGAATCAGTATTTACAGGCAAATAGGGAATACAAGACATTATGTAAGCGAAAAAAATGAATTTTTGACTAAAAGACTAGCCCATTGCAGAAATTCGAAGGATTTTTGGACCTTGGCAAGGAATTTGAACGGGAAGCGTTTTATCATTCATTGCGATCTAACCGCAAACATTCTGGCTGAACACTTCATGAGTTTGTTGAATCCTGTGCAAGAAAGAGTCAATTTTCATTATGCTCCTCCTGGTTTTGCGAATGATGTTTTGGACGCCTATATAACACAACAAGAGGTAATTTTTGCGGTGGAAAAACTTAAGAATGGAAAAGCAGCAGGGTCGAATGGGTTGTCAGCAGAATTTTATAAGGTTATTTTCTCAATTCACAAAAAGGGTAGTGTGTCAGAAGTTTTAAATGCACATTATAAAATCTTCACCTTAATACTGCAAAAACGACTCAACAGCTGGATCAACGACAATAACCTCTTGAGTGAGTTCCATACAGGATTCAGACCCGGATATTCGACGATTGATCACATCTTTGTTTTGAAGAGTATTGCGGAATCATTTCTCAGCAAAGGAAAGAAATTGTATACGTTTTTTGTGGACTTTAAGGCAGCATTTGATAATGTGGATAGACAAAGTCTTTTCTATAAACTTTATGGTATCGGAATGTCGATGGAATTTGGAAGAGTCATCGAAAACCTTTATGGGAATACAATGGCGTCCGTATGGAATGGTAAAGAGTTGTCCGATTGGTTTAAAACTGAATCAGCAGTTAGACAAGGTTGTACAATGAGTACAAGCCTGTTTGCTTTGTTTATTGAAGACCTAGCTACAAGTTTGCCCTGTGGCATTGAATACGCAGGTCATACGATAAAAGCCCTACTTTTCGCAGATGACATTGTTCTCTTGGCATCCTCACCGCAATCAATGCAGCTCATGATAAATCGGCTTTCTCAATACTGCAGGCTTTGGAACTTGATAGTTAATTTGGAGAAATCAAAAATTATGATTTTTAAGAATGGAGGGGGCAGAAACTGTGCCAATGAAAAATGGTATTACAACAACAGGATCATTGAAATTGTTAATGAATTCAAGTACATATCTTGGAGTCTACCTTACAAAGAATTTAAATATGGAGAGGCACTTGAAAGAGAAACAGTCGAAGGCGAAGTGTGCAATCAGTGCATCGTGGAGCAGATGCTTTTATAACAAAAGTATTGCGCACATCAGCAAATTCCAAGTTTTTCAAGCGGTATCGGAGTCGATAATGTTTTATGCAGTGCAAATATGGGGATCAAAACAATACGAAACGGTGGAGAAGCTGCACCGCTATTTTGTTAAACGAATCTTTCGGCCACCCAATATGCCTAACTACATGGTTATGCTGGAAACAGGTATATCTCAAGATGCAAATTGACTTCGTTTTAAAAATTATGAAGATGGATAATCACCGACTTCCTAAGATAGCAGCTCTTCAAGTCATAAATGCTAGAACGAGTTGGTATGCTGAATGGTTGCACTTAGCTAGAGACCATGATATGGACCTCGATCTTAATAATTATGATCACCATAATAGGAAAAAAGTACTGTACCAGCTTATTTCAGCAGTTGACATTAAGTGTAGAGAAGGGTTTTTAAGGATCGCAACAGGATCGCTGCACAGGGAACTATATTGTAGATTGAATCACAATTTAAATTAGAACAATTATTTTCGGGACGAAAATGGAGTCAATGAAATATCAATGATGGTCAGATTACGCGGAGAACTTGACTGAAAATCAAATTAAAACAATGTTGAATGAAGTTGAAATTCAAAAATTACATCAAAACTGCAAACTAGCTTTAAAGTATAGAAACCGAATAATGACGGAGAGTTTCTAAATAGCTTTATTTTCTTTTATCCAATTTTTATATGTACGTTTATGTAAAGTAGTAATAGTCTTATTTGTTTGATGAATCATCTTTTTTATAAAAGTATTATTATTATGTTTTGTCAATCAGGCAGACGGCACAGTTAACACGATGCACGAGTCAGGTGCATGCCAGCGAATCATACGGTATTCGGTGAGTTGACACTTTCATGCACAGACTTGTTCTCACGATCACAGTGCATGGAATCGGATTACCTGCATGCGCGACTCAACGGATGCGCGTGCGACTACCGGAATAGAGGAGTCAGCAGTTCTGATGTTGGGAACAGAGCTATCCAGAGGCAGATATTGTAGTTATTGAGTTAGTCTTAATTCTGAGATTGAATAGTGCGGAGCTCGCTGAATAAATCGAATATTTAGATATAACTTGTCGTGTTTTAAATTAGCGAACGGTTGGTGATCGCGCGGGCTTCGGCCCGCGTTTATTTTTTAGTATACGCGTTTCGCGATAATTTAACTGGCGCCCGAGCAGGGACGGCTCTGTAGACGACATCCTTCATTTTTCTGGTGTTTATAGAACGATACTCGAAAAGCTTCCATCGTACCCATGAGAACACGATTGGAGATCACGAAAGAATCAAAAGGATTCGTGTGAAGCAAATCGTGCCTTAGTAGGATGCCTACAATTATAAACGTTCGCATCTAATTATATATATAATTATAAACGGAGAACACGATCCTTCCGCAAGAGCTGTACCCAATAAAAGAATGCGAACTAATCATTTGCTTTTCTTTCCTTAGCGAACTCGAACGTAAACGTTACAACGAATTCCCACCGGACGAATACCGAAAATAACATGAACGTCGCAATCCTAACGTAAGGATTAAGGAAAAACATACATAAAAAAAAAAAATATTAATAAAAGCTGTTTTAAGGAAAAAAGATTGTGCTTAGAAAACGAAAACCATTTTTTCTGAAAGAAAAAAGAGGAAAAAAGTATAAACGGACGGGCTAAGGAAGTTTTTGTTGGCACCCGTGTCAACGAGAAAGTTGAGGGTGAGCCCGTCCCTTGTCAGATACTCTAAATATGGAACGCTGGATGGCCGTCCTCCATAAAATTTACCTCGTCTTGGACTTCCTCCTCCGCTACCTGATCATAGTCAGATTCCTCGTGCAAATGGTATACCCTCTGTTGTTTTTGGGCATACCTTTCCGAATTTGCTTTCCTCTTAAAAGGATTGGAACCGCGGGGGCGGTTCATATAATTAACGTTTTTCGTTTGGATCGACTGGTCTACCTCCATTTGTTCATGGGGCTTGGAAGCAGTCGGCCTGAAGGGTGGATCACTTCCAGCACGCGGGGCAAAGTAATACGCTTTTTGCCTCCATTGATTAGACGTGCGAGGAGAGGATCTCTTCGGTAGAAGAGGCGGTCTACACTCATCGCCGAATGTTTGGTTTATCGGAGCCGTTATGGTGTTATGTGCGGAATGGTTATGAATCGCATGACTGCGAAAATTGAGATTCTGCATCTCTAGGCATGCCGAATAGGCTTCTGGCAGAGTCCTCGGTCTTTGTACGATTAGTATTCTAGAGAGGTCGCCGTTAAGGCCGCGGATGAAAACATCCAGGGCGCGATTTCGGTATGTTTCCACGAGCGCGGTAACCGTTTCCTGACTGAACGTCTCAGTCTTGATCTTATTGATCATCAGCGAAAGCTGGTGATTTACCGCCGCGTAGAACTCGTCCAATTTTGTACTTTTCTGGGACAGTTGATTGAGCTGATGCTCGAGGGTCCGCATATCTCTCTTGTCTGCATAGTGCAGAGAGAGACATTGTTTGATTGCCTGCCAGTCATCGTCAAATATATTGTACGATTCTAGGGCAGCATCCGCAGGACCTCTTATTTTTTGCCTAATTTATTGCAAAATAGCCCTATATAAAGGCTTTGCCCTAACGATTTTAAAATCCTTGAGGATACCCTCCACTACGTGCACCCATGTCACGTACTGCGTTGGGGTTCCGTCAAAGATTTGCAGTTCTTTAACGCAGTCTGGTAATTTGGATATTTCTCTTAAATCCGCCTCGGTTCTCGGGGCACAAAGCTCAACCGGCTCTTCACTGGTTGGACGTCGCGGTATTTGCCCATCCTCCAGAGTCTTTAGACGACCCTCAAAGCGTTTCAGCTGCGCGAGGATGGCGTTCACCGCTCCGGTCAATTCCGTTAAAGATTTAGTAACAGCGTCCATTACAAGGGGAAATTCGATAAAAAAAAAGAAAAGTACCTTACCTTGGAACAGTTGTCAATATATATCTTTAATATATTTTTTCTTTTTTTATCACACCAAGCACGCACTCACAAGCACAATAAATTCTTAAATTTATTTATCGATAATACGATCTTATCTTTTATAATGGAGGAGATTCTTCTTCCTCTTAATAGGCTTTAGCTTTTACACGACTTGGGAGGTGTCTTTCTCCTCTTTTATGCACTAACTAACACTTTTGATCACAACACACGTATAAGGAAAAGGTATGCCATGAACAAATGGTTGTTACAAAAACTGCATCCCCCTTGACTCAACTTGTTCGCCCTTTTTATATTAATTCAGCAGGTGGAAACATAAAAATAGAGCAAAAGCTCTGCGGTAGGTTTTTCCAAAAATTGGGAAATAACACATTATTCACCTTTTATGTCTTGCCTGGTCTTGCCTCTTTCGATGGGATCATAGGGGACGATACCCTGAAAGAACTTGAAGCGGTCATTGACCGTAAGGAAAATACGCTTAAACTAAAACCAAATATAACGATCCCACTGAAAGCCAAGGTGTCCAGGGAAGTAAACATAACGTTAAGCGAAGACTTGAATGAGAATATCAGAGTCAAGCTACATTCCATAATTAACAGATACGATTCCCTCTTTGGCCCTATTAACCTTGTCGAGGCTGTTAAAACGACGGTAAGAGCGGAAATCCGAACGAGTACGGATGAACCAATTTATAGCAAAAGTTACCCGTACCCGGCCTGTATGAGGGAAGTGGTAGAGAGAGAAATAAAAGATCTCTTGGCCGGAGGTATTATACGCCCTTCAAGGAGCCCCTACAATTCACCGATATGGGTGGTTCCCAAGAAACCGAAACCGTCAGGGGAAAAACAGTATCGGATGGTGATCGACTACAAGAGGCTTAACGCGGTCACTATATCGGATACATACCCGATCCCAGACATAAACACCACTCTTGCCAGTCTGGGCAAGGCAGCATACTTCACAACCCTTGATCTGACTTCGGGCTTTCATCAAATCGCGATGAAAACCTGCGACATACCGAAAACTGCCTTCTCGACGATGAATGGAAAATACGAATTCTTGAGGTTGCCCTTCGGATTGAAGAACGCCCCTGCGATTTTCCAGAGGATGATCGATGACGTACTCAAAGAATACATAGGGAAAATTTGCTATGTATACATCGATGATGTCATAGTTTTTGGGAAGAACGAGGACGACCACCTCAAGAATGTCGACACGATCTTCTCAAAGTTGCAGGAGGCCAACCTGAAGGTTAACCTTGAGAAAACCCATTTCATGAAGACAGAAGTGGAATTCCTCGGGTATGTCATTACCCGTGATGGCATAAAAGCAGATCCCAAAAAGGTAATAGCCATTGAAAAGATCCTTCCTCCAGAAAATCTTAAAGAGCTGAAAAGTTTCCCAGGCCTCACGTCATACTATAGAAAATTTATTCGCGACTATGCGAAGGTTGCCAAGCCACTTACTAACCTCACTCGTGGGAGTAACGCCCAGATCAAGGCAAATGAGTCTAGGAGAGTCCCAATCACACTAAACGAGGAAGCGTTGCAGGCCTTCAACGACTTAAAGACGCTGCTAACGTCATCCGAAATTTTGTCGTTCCCTGACTTTGAAAAACCTTTCAATCTCACTACCGATGCGTCGAATTATGCGATAGGAGCAGTCCTGTCGCAAGGTGAACCCAATGCCGACAGGCCAATAGCATATATCTCGCGGTCTCTCAATAAAACCGAGGAGAATTATGCGACAAATGAAAAAGAGATGTTGGCCATCGTATGGGCTCTTGACAATCTGAGGTCATACCTTTACGGAGCCAAAAAGGTCAAAACACACACCGACTACCAGCCCTTAACGTTTGCCTTAAGCAACAGGAATTTTAATGCGAAATTAAAACGCTGGAAATCTCGTATTGAGGAGTATAACTACGAGCTTGTGTACAAACCCGGCAAATCCAATCTGGTAGCGGATGCTTTATCGCGTCTTAGAACTGAAGTCAACCACTTGTCTGATTCGGAACAGGCCGAACCAGCACGAAGTGTGAACGACGAGAATAACGACTCTCCTACAGACACAGCAAGCGAAAATCAAGATTCTCAAACCGAAACAGCTAGCGAGAACAGCGCTTCTCGCGCGGAGCCGCCTGGTGCCTTCCCCGACAGTGGCGCAGAGAAAACGCAGTCCACCGAGACTGCAAGTGAGGAACAATCCTCAATTGGTACTGCCCACAGTGCGGATGAAGATAACTCCGACCTTATCCCTCACGTTGAAGCCCCAATTAATGTCTTTCGCAACCAAATTTTCGTCAAAAAAGGTAAGGGTGTCGAGATCCTGGAGGAACCCCATCCTGGCTTCACCCGACACTACTTCGCAATAAAAAATCAGGACATACAGGGTCTGATTGACCTCCTGAAAGCGAAATTGAGACCCAATGTTATTAATGGCATCAAAATACCGGAGTCTCACTTAGCCTTACTCCAGCAGGTGTTTCTTGAAAACTTTAGCAATTACAAGTTGCGTGTCACGCAGAGATTTGTTGAAGACGTGAGAGACGAGGATAGGAAGTGCCACCTCATTATGGAAGAACATAAGAGAGCACATAGGAACCCCAGGGAAAATAGAGAACAACTTCTCGAAAAATACTATTTCCCTAGCATGATGAGTTTAGTTAAGAAATACACAGAATCCTGTGAAATCTGTAAGCTAAATAAATATGACAGGCACCCAATCAAACCCGAATTCCAACCTACTCCAGTGCCAACATATGCATGTGAAATCCTGCACATGGATATAATGGAGATACAGGGTGAGAAATTTATAACCTGCATCGACAAATTCTCTAAGTTTGGAAAAATATTCCAAGACAAAAATAGATCATCCCTTTACCTCAGGAACAAGATCACCAGGATCCTCCATTATTTCACAGTCCCAAAAATATTGGTGACTGATAATGAGCGCAGTTTCCTGAGTCCAATAATTCAGAATTTTATCAAAATTTTAGGAATCAAACATTATCTGACGCCAGTCTACCGTAGCGAGGTAAACGGTCAGGTCGAGAGGTTTCATTCGACCATAATAGAAATCTACCGATGCTTGAAAGCGGAACTTAAGGGCCTGCGTCTTAAAGAACTATTAAACATCGCAGTGGATAGATATAATAATACCATTCATTCTGTGACCAGGAGAAAACCCTCTGACATATTTTTCAATAGAACCCAGCGGGTAAATTATCAGAAATTGCTAGAATTTCGCACAAGGGTGAACAAGGAATTGAGGGGTGAGATACAAAGAAAACAAAATACGACTAACGTTAGGTTAAATAAAAAAAAATGTAAAACCGGTAATTTATAAAAGAGGTGACATAGTATACACGGCCTATAAGGGGGTTCGAGCAAAGAATAAACCCTTATT
Organism: Portevinia maculata; assembly: GCA_949715645.1. Lineage (NCBI taxonomy): Eukaryota > Metazoa > Arthropoda > Insecta > Diptera > Syrphidae > Portevinia > Portevinia maculata. The sequence goes on along the minus strand of OX454527.1, from coordinate 171,062,315 downwards.
CCGAAAGGAAACAGTGGCCAAGAATAATGAAGTCACAATAGTCACAAGCACTGGTCGTAGAGTCCACAAAAGCCATGTTAAGCACACACCAAGGACGTAACATTACTTTGCTAAGATTGTCATTAACTAGTAAAAAAAAAAAAAAAAAAATAATAATAATAATAATAAAAAAAAAGGCAATTTTGTAACACACACTACCCTAATATTTTAACAATCTACATAAATATGCAAAATTAAGTTATGTGCCAAAGGGAGCACAATATTGTACGCACAAATATAACACGCACATAATGTATTTTAAATCCACACACGTTATATTAAATATCAAAGCACAAATTTTAAGCACAAACGATATCACACACATAAAGCACGCTCTAAAGATGCACATACGTACAGCTTGCATATGTTTGTCAAAACCATATTAAGCTAAAGAAGCGTTGAATTAATCACGCATTTTACGCAAGAATAAAAGGTTATATACATAAAGTAAACTAAAGCAAGCGCCAAGCACACCAGTGCTCACTAAAACTGTACTTAATTGGTTGAAGCGTTAATTAAAATATAAATTTGACACAAATCACACTAGAAAGCGCACACATGCTAAGCGCTTATGCGTTACCTAAAATTGTGCTATTCTAAACTTAGAATTAGATTACTATCAAATTGATAGCGTTGTTTTAAATTAAATTTTAAATTAGGTTTAAGAAATTTTATTACTTGCCTTAATTCTAGAAATTTAAAATAGATTATATGTAAAATAAAATCTTTAAGATTCAAGTTCCCACCAACACATCACAGCACTTTTAGTTTTACTTGAAACATCGAATTTTTCAGACTTATTTTCCTAGCTACCTCCTATGGTTATCAGATTTTTAACTACCAATCGCCAATGGTCACGATCAAAGAAGGCAAAGGCTGGATCATCGACGGGCACTTCAAACTGGTGCACGTGATCGACCTGACACAATTCGATAGCCTGATGGAGACAGTCAACGTGTCAATAAATCTGGAGGGTTTTAGAAGCCCGGAGAAGAAAACAACTATCGAGTTTTACATCAAGGAAATCAGCCAAAAGCTGATCCGGCTCAAAGGCAAAAAGGATCGAAGCCCTAGGTCAATCGATTGGATAGGATCGGCCTGGAAATGGATTGCCGAAAACCCTGATGCAGCGGATTGGAATAAAGTCCTCTCAAGTGAACAGGACATTATCAGCAACAACAACCAACAATACAAAATCAACAGTGAACTTTTCGGTAACATGAACGAAACTACAAAGAAGGTCAACTGGATGATAGACCAATTTAAAAACGAAGTCCAGGCATCCACAGTTGGAAGATACGAACAAGACATTTTGAATGAGATCATGATTATAAAGGACAAGGTCGATGAAATGGTGCGAGCCTGTCAAATGGCAAAAAGCGACCTGATAAACACAAACCTTTTAGATCGGGAGGAGGTCGGCAGGATCATTAGCGAAATCGAAACACTACCAAACGTTAATGAAATCGAAGCCGTAGAGTACGGGTCTCCGTCTATCTACACGAACGGGTCATTATTACTCTATGTCTTTTCAATGCCGAAAGTAAAGGACGAGGAATTCAACTTGCTCCTAACGAGGGCAGCAATCACCAACGGATTACAGATCGACTTGGAATTTGACAGGATGTTGGTTAACCACCGGGAGACATTTGGCATCATTGGAAAATGCCTCTTCATCAATAGCCTGGTAATATGCGACAAAAAATCACTGAAAAATTGGAAGAGGACAGCTGTGTGGTCAGACTCTAGAAGGGGGGACATACTGCATGTACCTTCCGTTCGAATTCAAGGGAAGTAGTTGAACTAGTCAAGGAAGACATGGTATTCGTGACAAACTATAAGGGCCAACTGAATGCTACAAATGGCTCGCGAACCCTCGACGGAACTTACGTTATTCAACTGGACAATGAAGCGATCCTATTGGGAAACAAGAAATTTTCGAGTTTCACTTACTCCCATGTCCAGGTACTCCCGCCCGTCCTTGCAAACATAACGAATCGAGTTCAAAAGATTGACCTCGAACATGTACACGGCCTAAGTATTAAGAGCATAGAGCGACTGAAGAATCTTACCAGTCATGTCATGGTAACTTCCATCATGGACGTATCAATTGTCCTATTGGTTGTAATTGTGGCATGGACCATATGGCGAAAGATCAACCTGGACCTGAAGCTCCCATCCATACACACTTTCGGTAGGGGAACCGATCCTGTACCCAACGGAAGGATTCATAGGGCCCAAGAGCCCCCGACGGGACAAACTTGGTCATCGACCTCTGACGTCACATATGATCTACGGGACGTAGATCTTTAAAGGGGGAGGAGTTAACACGATGCACGAGTCAGGTGCATGCCAGCGAATCATACGGTATTCGCTGAGTTGACATTTTCATGCACAGACTTGTTCTCACGATCACAGTGCATGGAATCGGATTACCTGCATGCGCGACTCAACGGATGCGCGTGCGATTACCGGAATAGAGGAGTCAGCAGTTCTGATGTTGGGAACAGAGCTATCCAGAGGAAGATATTGTAGTTATTGAGTTAGTCTTAATTCTGAGATTGAATAGTGCGGAGCTCGCTGAATAAATCGAATATTTAGATATAACTTGTCGTGTTTTAAATTAGCGAACGGTTGGTGTTCGCGCGGGCTTCGGCCCGCGTTTATTTTTTAGTATACGCGTTTCGCGATAATTTAACTGGCACAAAGCCAAGCTTTTAAATTGTAAACTTTTGTAACCATTCTTGTACAAGGCAATATTAAATAAAATAATCAATAAATAAAATCATAATTCGCTTTGGCTTCGGCATTCTGGACAGTTAACACCCGAAGGAAGATTTGCTGAGATCTTCGCTGAGGCAAATAATTTTACTCAGCTAGTAAATGAGCCGATACGAATGCCGGACATCAGGAGTCAAACCGCCAACACACTGGAATTATTTCTTACCTCTCACCATGGTAAATACACTATAAACATATTATCGGCTCTAGGTTCGTCAGATCATTGTGTCATATCTCCGAATTTCTCGTAATCCAGCCACAAAATTAAAGAACAAACTCCGAACAGAACCGTATGGCAATACGAGAAACCCAAATGGGAAGAATTAAACGGTTTCTTAAGGAGTTTTAACTCGTCGTTATGCTTTCTCGATAGCGATGTAGATGCTGCTGCTGATATGGTAACAAACATAATTCACCTAGGTATTCCCTAACAGGATAAAGAGTATCAAACCTAAGGTAAACGCGCGGTGTGACTTGCGCTGCAAAGAGCCAATCAGGTAAAAGAAGTAAGCTTTCGGTCATATAAGGCTAACCCATCCCATTAGCAGGTGGCAATGGTGTGATGGTAGTGTATTCACTAAGTGATTGGCAGGTCGAGCGTTCGAATCCCGACCAGGGCCATGATTTTTATAAATTGAATACACACAACAAAAACAGATCTCCCTAAAGCAATTTAGACGCCACCTGTGGAGAAAAAATCCCATCGCACCAAACTTCTTTCCTATCCTTCTATTCTTTCATACAGTAAGTAGCACCCAAAAATAGGCAATAAATCATTTGCTGGGAGCTACTTACAGCAACAAAACAAAAATGCCTACGCTGTGGTTGTCACTACAGAAAAAAAAAATCCCTTTAGCGCACGAAATTATAAAAAAAAAACCATCCGAGGAAAACCGAAAAGTTTAAGCGAGCCAGAAATGATTATAATGCCCACATCAATCGTGTCAAATGCTCCTACGACCAGAAGCTGAGACAAAAAATACTACAAAATCCCACGGGTAGTAAAAACTTTTGGTCGTTTGTAATAATCATTCAGAATTCGGAATCGGTTTCTATTGCGACACTGATTTATAATGTCACTCCATCTGTCAGCTCTTTAAATAAAGCCAATCTGGTTGCTACTCTCTTTGCAGCTAGCTCAACGCTTCCAGATTGTGCTTTATCTCTCCCTGTACTCGAGCGCGTAGAATACACCATGGGACCAATTCACTTTCGCACTCGTACAGCGGCTAGAGCACTTCAAGATCTCAACATACACAAATCCGCTGGTCCCCTTAGTTCTCCTATCGTTCTGAAGAGCTGTTCTTCCACGCTGGCAAAACCATTGGGTAAGATGTGATGACAAGAATTGTAGCACCAATGTACAGTCTTTTCAGAGAGGTCAAACACTAAGAACATCTCAGATCCAGCTTCGACCAAATCTGTTTTGTCGCTAGACAAGTATTACCACTTGTCCACCTAAGGTTAGTTCTCGCGATGGCATCCGTCTAAAACATGAGTTTGAATGTAGCAATTGGAATGCCTAAGGGACTTTTATCAGTTAGAAAGGGCAGTATGATTCCATGCTTGGCGAGTTCCTCAGCCCTAAAATTCCCTGTAATGTATTTGTTCTCAGGCACCCGACACAGGCGAATGTTGAGCTGCTCCGCCACCTCCAGGGGTTTTATAGCGGCTAGACTGTCTGAGAAGGTTAGAATGTCCTTAACGGATACCACGTTCCCCTTCAGCCACGATTGGACTACTTTAATCGCCATAATTTCCGCCTGGAACACACTGCAATGATTAGGGAGACGAAAAAAGAGGTTCAACGTGTCAGAGAACACACCTCCTCCAAGCGACGCCGACGATGACAGTTTTGGATCCATCGTACTAAAAGTGGATCGATCTGGGGGGATGGTGACTTGGAAGTTTAGTCAAAAAGCTGAGGGGTGGTGTAGTCTATGTTGGCATTGAGGATGCTGATTTTTTTTTTAGAATAGAGGAGTGGCCGATTTCCTTCTCCATTCAATGGAAAGTTGCTTTGAGGCGGACAGTCGCACTAGCAGCTGTATGTTTAACAGACGTCAAGGGTTGTCAGCTGAAACAGAAGTCCATTGCAGCGGAGGGAGTAGTGCGCAGTGCTCCACTCATGCAAAGACACGCTGATCGTTGGACATTGCTAAGCTTATTGCGATTTATCGAATTGTGTAAGTTAGTCAGTCCTACAGACAAGTGCACCGTTCATAAGTATTTGTCGAATTACAGATATGTATAGCCAGTTGGCAATGCGGAGTTCAAGACCACATTTATTACCGATGACTTGCAAGAGAGGAGTGCTACTGTAGTTCGAAATCTTTCTCGTACACTCCGTTCCACGTGTTTACGAAGATGTAGGCACTTTCCTTATTTAATTTTCGAATTTATTTAAATCCTTCGATAATATGGGAAAAACCACATGCAATAAGAAAGAAGGCTTTATTAAATTTCTGTTGTAAGAAAAAATACCAATAAATAATCCAAATTAAACTTTTTTTTATCTGAAAAGTCAACGGTATGCAATTCTTGACTCCACCTGGTGTGACTTATTGCAAAATCAAGTCGCTGACTTTTGCGTGCTGCTTTCAATGGTTGGGCTGCTGTATCGGTAGGTAGGTAGGTAGGTGTGGGGGTTTGATAAGACAAACCCAATTAGCACCGATTGCCGTTTTGTTACCACAAACTCACGTAAACCTGGGTATTATCGATTGGTGGGGGAGGCTAAATCCAACCTGCGGAGTTCAGGAAAGTTTTCAGTTCCTTGATACTTTTCTCAGAGACTTCCTCAAGTGAATTGAAGAAATGGCTTCCCAATGTTCGTAGTCTGGTCCTAGCTAAAGCCGGACAGGTGCATAAAAAGTGATTTAGGGTTTCTTTTTCAGTTGTCACTTTGCAAATGCGGCAGTGTGTATTGTATGGGATGCCCAGCTTGGCCGCATGGTCACCTATAGGCCAGTGTCCCGTGATAATCGCTGTTATTCTTGCGATGTCTTTTCGGGTTCTACCTAGAAGGTCGGTTGTTTTTGCCTTGTTGTTTTTTGGCCACGTTTTTCTGGATATGACGCATGTAGTCAGCCTGCTCCATCTGAGGTTGTCTTTCTTGAGGTATTCTGTGGTGATATTTGCCTAAGCTGCTCCGAGCGGAATGTGAACTAGTTCCGCCAGAGAGCAGTGGAGAGCTGAACCCTGTCTGGCCAGTTCGTCGGCATGTTCGTTTCCATAAACGTTACTGTGCCCTGGAATACACGTCAAATCACGTTAAAATTGATAGCATTGTTTTATATAATAATATTTCTTCATATCTTTTGTTAAACATTTTTTTTTTTTTTTTTTCTTTTTTCCTTTTCTTTATATTTTAAAATGTTTGCTTTTTATTATTTCTTTTATTTTTAAATCATATTATGTGTTGAAACCGACACATAATCACGACATGTAGCCGACCATATGTATTTAAGCCCCTATTTTATTGAGCTAAAATTGGTAAATGAAAAAAAAAAACACTTCCTAAGTTTTTATTTTCTGACTTGTAAAACACGCCTTGAACTTTTTCGTTTTATTAATTGTTTCTTTTTAAAATAATAAAATATTGTTTTTTCTTCCCCATTGCGAAAGGACGTCTTGTATTTTAAGCTGATAAAGGGTGTGTAGAGAAATTAAAGGTAAGGTTATGTGATGATACAGTCCATTATTCTATCGAATTGAACATGGTCCATCGATACCGGATTTATAATCGGCGGTGAATATTTTGTGCGACGATAAATCAAAAAATTATTATCGTGTAATTGATACCGGGAGTGTCGCGAATCGTGGTTGTCGAGTTCAATCGTTATCTTTGTCAGGTGTAAGACAAGCAGGGTGTTGATTGTTGCTTGTAACCTATATTGAAAGTAAAAATTAAACGAACCTGCACAATGTGACATGTTGTTATTCGCATATGTAATAGCTTTTAATTTGGGAATAATTATATACTTCTTAAAGAGTTATAGAAGCAGTAGATACAAAAATGAAACGAAGGATTTTATCGGAAGACAGCAGTGCAGAGAGTGATGATTCAATGAATCAAGCAGGGTCAAGTGAGTATAAACAGCAGCGCTTGTGATTCGGACGATCAGTGTTGAAGCAAGAATTTTTTTAACGTTTCGTGCGACATAAGCGCTCTGCACGGAGCGAGCTGTTTTTTGATAAAAATGTTGTGCTAGCATGAGTGCATTTAATTTAATGAGCATTATTTTACGTTCCGTGCGACATAAGCGCACTGCACGGAGCGAGGTTTTTTTTACGGAATTTTGTGCGAGCATGAGTGCTGCATAAAATTTAATGTGCATTATTTTACGTTCCGTGCGACATAAGCGCACTGCACGGAGCGAGGTTTTTTTTACGGAATTTTGTGCGAGTATGAGTGCTGCATAAAATTTAATGTGCATTATTTTACGTTCCGTGCGACATAAGCGCACTGCACGGAGCGAGGGTTTTTTTTACGGAATTTTGTGCGAGCATGAGTGCTGCATAAAATTTAATGTGCATTATTTTTCGTTCCGTGCGACATAAGCGCACTGCACGGAGCGAGCTATTTTTGATGGAATTTTGTGCGAGCATGCGTGCTGCATATAAATTGCAGGCAGCACGATCGCAGACGGTTTAATGACTATGTCGCGGAAAAACCCGGGATGAGGAACGATGGCGCATGCAAGCATTGTAGCAGCACTGATCGAAAGTTTAAAAAAAAAAAAAACACATTCATTAAAGAGATCACGAACTAATATCAGCAGATCAAATGCGCTTAGTGAATCGGCCTCCAGGGCAGCTCTGCTACCATATTCCGCATCATGCAGTACTAAAGAAATTTCGGATAGTTAACGATGCTTCTTGGCCAACCGACCGTGGGTTGTCATTGAATGGAGCACAGCTGGTTGGGGAAAGATTGCAAGGGGATCTTGCGCAGTTGATAATGCGTTTTCGATGCCATCCAGTGGCCGTAACGGCCGATATCAAGAAGATGTACTTGCAAGTGCGCATTAATCCAGAGCAGTGGGATCTTCAGCGCGTTTTTTGGCGACCTACGGAGGAAAATGACATCCAAGAATATTGGTTGACAACAGTAACTTTCGGACTTGCTTCGGCGCCGCATTGTGCAGTACGCGCAATGATTCAAGGGGCTCGTGAATCACGGACGCGATGGCCAACGGGGGCAGAGGCGGTTGAACACGACTTCTATATGGACGACTGCTTGACGGGCGCAGCGAATCGAGAAAAGGCGCAGCAGTTATGTCACGAGATGGACGCTCTATTGCAATCGTACGGCTTCGTTCTCAGCAAGTGGCGTTCGAATCAGTTGGGAGTGGTTCCAAGCCATGGGAAAGGGCAAACTAATGACGCACTTGATCTCGGTGAACTTGGCGATACAACAGTTCTCGGTTTGCGTTGGCTGCCCGGCACCGATGAATTAATGTTCAAATTCTGTTCACCGCCGATGCTGAAAGCGATAGAAGCCACGAAACGCCGAGTATTGAGTCACATAGCGCAAATATTTGATCCGAACGGTTACGTCGGACCAGTAGTGATCGTGGCAAAAATAATTATGCAAGACATATGGCGATCGAATATTGGATGGGACGTGCCGGTGTTAGATGATATCTATCGTAGATGGCAGCAATTTCAGCAGCAGCTGGCTTTGATCACGGAGGTTCGACTCCCGCGCTGGCTAGGCATCAGCGACGACAAAGAAATATCCCTGCACGGCTTCGCTGATGCCTCTTTTGCAGCATACGGTGCAGTTCTTTACGTACGAGTGAAATCCGCGAATCGAAATGAAAACATCCTGATCGCAGCCAAATCCCATGTCTCACCTGTGAAGTCGATTACAATTCCAAGATTAGAACTATGCGCGGCAAGGTTACTAAGTGAACTCAGCTTTTCGTTTAAACAAACATCAAAGTTGGGGCACGGCAAAACAACATTGTGGTCGGATTCACAAATAGTGCTGGCATGGTTAGTTAAGGACCCGATCAAACTGAAAATTTTCGTCAACAACCGGGTGCAGAAAATTCAGCGTTTGACATCGGATGCCGATTGGCGTTATGTACCATCGGCAGAAAACCCAGCTGATCTGCTAAGTCGTGGCACATCGGCAGCGGAGTTGCGTACATCCAAATTGTGGTGGAACGGGGCAGAATGGCTGCTGAGGCAAGCTATTGATTGGCCGCAAACGCAGCCATGACGATCAACAGAGATTGAAGAGGGTATAGCGAAGGAAGAAAAATTGGGCGAAGGCGGGGATGGTATAAAGCTTCGCCAAGCTTTCAAAGCATCGTTGATGATGAGCTTAACCCTTCGCGACATCGATTTGTTGTCACGGGCATCGAGTGTTAGTGGGTTGAGTAGATTGACGGCATGGGTTTTCCGTTTCCGATTCAACTGTCGCCAACGAGAACACCTTCGTCAGTTCGGGTCGTTGACCAAAGCAGAAGTGGAAAAGGGGTTGGAATTTTGGATTCGCGAAGAGCAAGCCATATATTACGGAAGCGAAATCAAAGCGCTGCGCAAGTCAGCTAATGGCAGTGTCGCTTCAACGAGTTCGATACTCAAATTTAATCCACGACTCGACGACCAAGGTCTAGTGCGCATGACCGGTCGGTTGGATCGAGCTCTGATATCGAAAGACCGAAAGAATCCAGTGATTTTGCCGGATGTTAGCCCGTTGACAAGGCTATTGATACAAGACGCACACGCTGCCACGTTGCACGGCGGTCCACGGGAAATGGGAGCATTCATACGTCGCAAATATTGGATCACAGGGCTGCGTCGGGCAATTCATTCGCATAATTCACGCTGTATTATCTGTGCGAGGGAGAATCAGCAGGCAATACAGCAGATGATGGGGGCGCTACCGTCGGATCGAGTGCAGCCATGCCGACCATTTCGCCACTCGGGCGTCGATTATGCTGGACCCTTTCTGCTAAAAGCGCGCGGAGGCCGATGCAATATTATTGAGAAAAAATATGTTGCAGTTTTCATCTGTATGGTCACCAAGGCGGTACATTTGGAACTGGTCGATAGTTTGTCAACAGCGGATTTCATTCAAGCCTTTCTTTGTTTCACCAGCATTCGCGGCGCATGCACGCGTTTGTGGAGTGATAATGGCAAAATTTCACGGGTGCAGAAAAGGAGTTGGCGAGAATGTTGCGAACATGGAATCAAATGGATATGGCTAGGGAATTACAACAACTTGGTACGGAATGCCGGTTCATCACGCCTACGGCGCCGCATCAAGGAGGATTGTGGGAGGCCGCGGTAAAATCGATGAAATACCATTTGAAGAGGATCGTCGGCCCACACAAGTTGACAAGCAGTGCTTTCAGAGTAATTTTAGCACAAACGAGTGCAGTAATGAACTCGCGACCATTGTCAGCGCAATCTGATGACCCAGAAGACTTGTCATTTTTGACGCCAGCACATTTCCTCATTGGTGAGCCAATCATTCAGCCGTTCGGTGCAAATGTGCAGGAGACCCCGGACAATAAACTTAAATTGGCAGCACAAATCCAGAAAATGACCCAGTGTTTATGGAAAGTTTGGTCGAAGGATTACTTGCATCAATTGCAACAGCGTCAAAAATGGAAAAGAGCGCAACCAAATCTAAAGGTAGGCGATCTAGTACTTATGCGCGAAGATAACATACCGCCAACATTTTGGAAAACCGCGCGAGTCATCGATGTGTTCCCCGGGACAGATGGCTTGGTGCGGAACGTACGTCTAAGAGTAGCGACATCAAATTGGGAATTCGGCCAAAAGAGACAGACGAGGGAGTCATTAGAGCGCCCGGTACAAAAATTGTGTCGGCTTCCAGTAAATGTTGAAGCAGAGACTTCAAGGGCGCAGTGTGTTGAAACCGACACATAATCACGACATGTAGCCGACCATATGTATTTAAGCCCCTATTTTATTGAGCTAAAATTGGTAAATGAAAAAAAAAACACTTCCTAAGTTTTTATTTTCTGACTTGTAAAACACGCCTTGAACTTTTTCGTTTTATTAATTGTTTCTTTTTAAAATAATAAAATATTGTTTTTTCTTCCCCATTGCGAAAGGACGTCTTGTATTTTAAGCTGATAAAGGGTGTGTAGAGAAATTAAAGGTAAGGTTATGTGATGATACAGTCCATTATTCTATCGAATTGAACATTATGAAATGTCATCTCAGGCAGACGGCAGTATTGCCATGTCCTTATTCTTAAGTATACCAATTTGTAAACTTTATGATGAAAAAATAAAGAATCTATCTATCTATCTATCTATCTCTACTGTGCCCTGGAACCCAGATCAGGGTAACCTTGAACTTATCAAGCAGGGCCAGCTCATTACGGCATTCTAGTACTAACTTAGAGGATATAGTGATCGAAGCGATCGATTTAATGGCAGCCGGGCTGTCAATAAGTATGGCGATCCTTTGCCTCGGTTTTATGATTGAGTGAAGTCTGATCCGGCGACAGGCTTCACAGATAGCCAGTAGCTCCGCCTGGAATACGCTTGCAGTATCCGCATTTTTGAACCGTCTGTGTAGATTGTTTGATCGAAATCCCTTGTCACTTGTCCATTTTGTCATTCTGATCTAGTAGGGATTTGAACGACGAAATGTTTTGTGAAAGACATTCTGGGAATGATGTAGTCTGTTGAAGGCGGAACTAGTTTTCTAGGTAGATAATGTAGAATACTACGGTGGCCGTAGGGTTTCGCAGTCCAGCATCCAGACTCTCTGAGTCTGATCGGGCTGTGTACTGTGATGTTTATTATATGTTGATCAAGAGGTAAAAGATGCAGTAAGACTGTGAGTCCGTCTGACGGTGTTGACCGTAGAGCTCCCGTTGTTCCTATGCATGCCGTTCTTTGTACCTTATTAGTTTGGTTATATTGTACTTTTTCTTTAGAGCCGGCTACCATATTGTTGACCCATACGTGAGGATTGGTCGTACCACGGCTGTGTACATCCAAGGGGCAATTTTGGTTGCAGGCCCCACTTTTGCCGAAGGTTCTTCTGCAGGCATAGAAGGCTATACATGTCTTCTTTACCCGTTGTTCTATGTTTATTTTCCAGTTGAGTTTAGGATCTAGGATAACTCCTAAATACCTAGCACTGGTTGAAAGGGGTAGGGGTGTGCCGTTTAGGCGAGGAAGCGTAAAGTCAGGTTTTGGTGGTGAAGAGCATCAGCACAGTTTTCTCCGGTTTGACTCCCAGACCGCACTTTTTTGCCCAAGTGCTAACTTTGCTTAGAGCACTCTCCATGATTTTACTAATCACGGAGGGAAACATTCCTGACACCAATATCACCATATCGTCCGCATACCCGACTACCTTGATTCCTTCTCTGTCTAAACTTATGAGCATTTTGTTCATTACTAGGAGCCAGAGTAGGGGTGAGATGACTCCTCCTTGAGGTGTTTCCCTCCTGGCATATTTGGTTATATTGCTATTTCCTAAAGCTGCTTGAATGATTCTAGTGCTGAGCATGGAAACAATCCATTGACTTAGATGGTTTTCTATTCCCAGCTCCGTCAGGGACTCTAGAATTGCTTCAGTGTGTACATTGTTGAAGGCTCCTTCTATGTCTCGAAAGGTAGCCAAGGTGTATTGTATGTAATGTAGAGATTTTTTTCTATCGTACGCACTACCCCGTGAAGAGCTGTTTCTCTAGATCTTCCATTGAGGTAAGCGTGTTGAGATTTGGAGAGGAGTGAAGCTTCTATTGCCCCTCTCAGGTGGTTGTCTAGGAGACGTTCGAGCGTCTTCAGTACGAAGGAGGTCAAACTAATTGGTCTGAAATCTTTCGCAGTTTCATGACCGCGTCTACCCGCTTTTGGAATGAAAACAACTCGCGCTCGTCTCCATGAATAGGGTACATGATTGTTGAGTATACAGTTCCTGTAAATCGATGTGAGCCATGGAATTGCCAGTTCCAGAGATTTCTGGAGCATGATGGGCAGAATGCCGTCCAGGCCAGGAGATTTAAAGGGAGCGAAGCTGTTTATTGACCAGGAAATTTTTTCCTCGGTAATAATGGATGTTATATTTTCCCAGGCGTCGGGTTGTGTTCGTTGTGAGCTGGATGGCTCTGCACCGTAATCATTGCATCTGGTTTATTAATAGTTCTAGGGATTCTGCAGTTGACTCAGCCAATTCTCCGTCCTATTTTCTCAGAAGGGATGGGTTGGAGTGTTCTTTGGACAATATTTTGCTGAGTCTTGCGCAGTCCTTGAGGGTTTCGATGTATTGGCAGTACTCTATCCACGACTGTGTCTTAGCCGTTCTAATAGAGTTCTTGTAGATTTTAAGGCAATCTCGGTAGGGTTGCCAGTAGTTGCATTTATGGCACATGTTAAAAGTTTCTCTAGTCAATTTTCTGAGAGCAGAGAGTTCCTTATTCCACCAAGGGGGGAATGATTTTTTGCTATATTTGATCGGAAACGAGACATTGTAAGCTACGTTGAAAGCTTTTTCAAAAGTCTCAATCTTTGTGTCGAGTTCTGAAGTGGAGGTAAATTGTCTTGTGTAACTTAGTCTTAATAACTTGGTTAAACTTTGCCCAATCGGTTCTTTTGGGGTTTCGGAAAGGTTTCGGGATCTCTTCAGCGAGATCTATGTCGAAGAGTATCCAGTTGTGGTCTGAGAACGATTTTTTATTGGATACCCTCCAATTTTCAAGCTTCATAATATTGTTATTATTACAGAGCGTAACATCTATAACGTCTTCCCAGCCGTTAAAACTGTCCGTACTCGGAAAGTTAAAGGTCGGGGTGCTACCTTTGTTACATATTAGTAGGTTAATTTCAATAATATAATCAAAAAGAGACTCACCGCGTTCGTTTGACTCCGAGCTGCCCCATAGCACATGCCTGGAATTTACATCGCAGCCCAGCAGCAGGTTGGTCCTTGTTGTTGTTATGGCGGTTATCATTGTCTGGACTTCTTCCGGCGGTACTTGCCGGTCGTGTGCCATGTAGGCGGATGCGATTAGCAGGTCGCCTCCTGCGTTCTCCATCTTAACAACTGTTAGATCGGCTGAGCTAAAATTTGGGCATAGAGAAACTTTAATATGCTTTTTAGCTAGAATGCAGGTTCTTGGCTTACCATGGTTATTATTGTTGCGGTTGTAGTAGAGGATATATCCGGTGTCGTTTATTCCTCTTATATTGGGCCCGTTCACCCAAGGTTCTTGCACAATGCCGATGTCGATGTTTTCCTCATTGAGGAAAACCATCAGGTTATCTGACAGACAGACTTGAGTGCTTCAGATTAATCTGTACACCTTTCAGCATTGATTGGCTTCGGGTGTTTGTTCGGTTAGGGTGGTAGTACGGCTCGCCTCGATCCTCATGTCCTCCAACAGCTTGTTGGCATCGTCGACTTCATCTAAGTCGTCGACCTGACACGGGGACCTGAATATTTTAACTTTGGCATGCCTTATGCCAAAGCGGAGCTTGCAACCAATCTTTTCTATGTGATCTGCGCTCTCTTCCGTCACCATTATTATGAAGGACAAGGTGTTGTTGTGAGGTTCCTCAGCCTTGATGACTTTCCAGTCATCCATGGGAACCGCAGGGTTGTGGAGCTTGAGACAGTTGATCAGCTTATCACTGTCGATGGTCATATTTGGCAGCCAAATGCGAATTCTTGGTCTCCTCGGAATATATCTGGCAAGGATCAGCTTAAGCTTTAAGCCGGTCCAGTCGTCACGGATCTTGTGAACGCAGCCGATTAGGGATTTCTTGGAGAAAGCGTCTTCACACTTGATTACCCTGTAATCTCTTATGACTTCAGCTGAGTCAAAGCAGGGGAGGGGTCCGCCTTGGTTATTTAAGAGATGGTCCATCACCATCTCGGAAAGTTTATTTTCAATGGCACCCCAAACGTCAGCCACTATCTTGCCGAGAGTTCATCCACCAAAGCGAATTGTAGGTCGTCTCTGACAACCTCACTAACTGTTCGTGTCATCTGGGGTGCTGAGATTAGGTTGTGGTGCTTGGCGGTAGACAACTTAACAACTTTGCTTCTTTGAGGGTCAGACTTGACCTCCTCTTGTGAGCGGTTGCGTTTAGTTGCGTCCGTCTTGCGTGGTGATGGCTCCCTGCGATTCTTGATGAACTCATCAATAATTTGCTGGTGCTTGGGTTTTTCATCTACGTCCTGCGGAGAAGCCGTGCCGGCCTCTTCTTTCTTGGTAATCTTACCCAGAATGAAGATGGCCCTCTGGTACGCGCTCTTTCTGCGATTACTAGCTGATTTGTGGATATTTACCGCACGCTTTTGGGCACTAGGTCGAGTGTCCTGCGCAGCGGGTGTAGAGGAAGTAGGTGGTTTGTGGATAGCAGGTGTACTTTGAGTGGAGCTCCGCTCAGAGTCCCCGCTTCCCACGATTGTCTCCTGACTGGAGGCGAGCAGTTCATCTTCTGATGAAGTGCCTGGGTCTTTATTTTTTTTGTTTTTTTTTTCTTTTTTTTCTGTTGTTATTTGTTTGTTCATTTTTTAATTTTAGGTCTCACGAGTATGTCCAGAAGGGTTGGTCCGTCCCGGCAGAGCCGAATTACCGGGATAAGGCACTTAAATACAACCGGCCTTGCCTGGGCGCCGGAGGGGACCGTAGACGGCCAGTTCTCTTTAACCACTATCTGATCATGCAGCCCTCGGCACGGGTCGACACCTTGGCTTTAAAGTGGGATTTAGCTAGGGTTTACTCCCTTCCAACACTCTGACCCAGAGTTGGTTTTATCATCAAATGTTAATTTAAACATTTGATCTACTATTTTCAACTCCAGTTTCTCTCCGTTGATTTTACTTAGGGAAAGTCTTGAATTTGAAGAAGCTTTCAGTATCGCTCGTCGATCTTGACTTGTTGTTGCTCTGATTATGCATCCTTTTCGGTTTTTTCCATAGTTCTCAGGGTCCTCAATATAGCTGTAAACAACAGTTGGTGCTTTTATAATCTTACCGGCTTTAAAACGGATAGATTTGTCTCGCTCGTTGTAAGCTCGATTTTGGCCTATTTCCTCCTTGCATAATGAATTTATTTTACCCGTAGTTATTGTTTCTAGTTTAGTTTTGAACTAAGGTCCCTGTCACTCTTAATCCCTTTATATTTGATTTAAAATATGATGACAGGTAGATTTAGTTACTGTTCGTAAACAGGTGGAACGAAAAAGGACTAATTTTATAACCTTATTGGGAAAAGCATTATAAAAATTTAATTTATCTGCCCAATCCCAATTTTTTTTTACAACATAGACATAATATAGCCTTCTTTCATACTACGGCATTTGGTTTTTCCCATACTATAGAAGGATTTTAGAAAAAAATTGTAAAATTAAATCAAGAAACTACCGGTTCGTAAACAAGTGGTATATAGGTTTCCATTAAAGCTTTTTATCCAATAGGAGACCCAAGTATTTAGCTTCAGAAAAGACTAAGTTTGTACTCTTTATTGAGGGAGGGCCAATGTGTGCAATTTCGCATTTCCTGGCGAAGAGAACAAGTTCAGTGTGTAGAGAAATTAAAGGTAAGGTTATGTGATGATACAGTCCATTATTCTATCGAATTGAACATTATGAAATGTCATCTCAGGCAGACGGCAGTATTGCCATGTCCTTATTCTTAAGTATACCAATTTGTAAACTTTATGATGAAAAAATTAAGAATCTATCTATCTATCTATCTATCTCTACTGTGCCCTGGAACCCAGATCAGGGTAACCTTGAACTTATCAAGCAGCGCCAGCTCATTACGGCATTCTAGTACTAACTTAGAGGATATAGTGATCGAAGCGATCGATTTAATGGCAGCCGGGCTGTCAATAAGTATGGCGATCCTTTGCCTCGGTTTTATGATTGAGTGAAGTCTGATCCGGCGACAGGCTTCACAGATAGCCAGTAGCTCCGCCTGGAATACGCTTGCAGTATCCGCATTTTTGAACCGTCTGTGTAGATTGTTTGATCGAAATCCCTTGTCACTTGTCCATTTTGTCATTCTGATCTAGTAGGGATTTGAACGACGAAATGTTTTGTGAAAGACATTCTGGGAATGATGTAGTCTGTTGAAGGCGGAACTAGTTTTCTAGGTAGATAATGTAGAATACTACGGTGGCCGTAGGGTTTCGCAGTCCAGCATCCAGACTCTCTGAGTCTGATCGGGCTGTGTACTGTGATGTTTATTATATGTTGATCAAGAGGTAAAAGATGCAGTAAGACTGTGAGTCCGTCTGACGGTGTTGACCGTAGAGCTTCCGTTGTTCCTATGCATGCCGTTCTTTGTACCTTATTAGTTTGGTTATATTGTACTTTTTCTTTAGAGCCGGCTACCATATTGTTGACCCATACGTGAGGATTGGTCGTACCACGGCTGTGTACATCCAAGGGGCAATTTTGGTTGCAGGCCCCACTTTTGCCGAAGGTTCTGCTGCAGGCATAGAAGGCTATACATGTCTTCTTTACCCGTTGTTCTATGTTTATTTTCCAGTTGAGTTTAGGATCTAGGATAACTCCTAAATACCTAGCACTGGTTGAAAGGGGTAGGGGTGTGCCGTTTAGGCGAGGAAGCGTAAAGTCAGGTTTTGGTGGTGAAGAGCATCAGCACAGTTTTCTCCGGTTTGACTCCCAGACCGCACTTTTTTGCCCAAGTGCTAACTTTGCTTAGAGCACTCTCCATGATTTTACTAATCACGGAGGGAAACATTCCTGACACCAATATCACCATATCGTCCGCATACCCGACTACCTTGATTCCTTCTCTGTCTAAACTTATGAGCATTTTGTTCATTACTAGGAGCCAGAGTAGGGGTGAGATGACTCCTCCTTGAGGTGTTTCCCTCCTGGCATATTTGGTTATATTGCTATTTCCTAAAGCTGCTTGATTGATTCTAGTGCTGAGCATGGAAACAATCCATTGACTTAGATGGTTTTCTATTCCCAGCTCCGTCAGGGACTCTAGAATTGCTTCAGTGTGTACATTGTTGAAGGCTCCTTCTATGTCTCGAAAGGTAGCCAAGGTGTATTCTATGTAATGTAGAGATTTTTTTCTATCGTACGCACTACCCCGTGAAGAGCTGTTTCTCTAGATCTTCCATTGAGGTAAGCGTGTTGAGATTTGGAGAGGAGTGAAGCTTCTATTGCCCCTCTCAGGTGGTTGTCTAGGAGACGTTCGAGCGTCTTCAGTACGAAGGAGGTCAAACTAATTGGTCTGAAATCTTTCGCAGTTTCATGACCGCGTCTACCCGCTTTTGGAATGAAAACAACTCGCGCTCGTCTCCATGAATAGGGTACATGATTGTTGAGTATACAGTTCCTGTAAATCGATGTGAGCCATGGAATTGCCAGTTCCAGAGATTTCTGGAGCATGATGGGCAGAATGTCGTCCAGGCCAGGAGATTTAAAGGGAGCGAAGCTGTTTATTGACCAGGAAATTTTTTCCTCGGTAATAATGGATGTTATATTTTCCCAGGCGTCGGGTTGTGTTCGTTGTGAGCTGGATGGCTCTGCACCGTAATCATTGCATCTGGTTTATTAATAGTTCTAGGGATTCTGCAGTTGACTCAGCCCATTCTCCGTCCTATTTTCTCAGAAGGGATGGGTTGGAGTGTTCTTTGGACAATATTTTGCTGAGTCTTGCGCAGTCCTTGAGGGTTTCGATGTATTGGCAGTACTCTATCCACGACTGTGTCTTAGCCGTTCTAATAGAGTTCTTGTAGATTTTAAGGCAATCTCGGTAGGGTTGCCAGTAGTTGAATTTATGGCACATGTTAAAAGTTTCTCTAGTCAATTTTCTGAGAGCAGAGAGTTCCTTATTCCACCAAGGGGGGAATGATTTTTTGCTATATTTGATCGGAAACGAGACATTGTAAGCTACGTTGAAAGCTTTTTCAAAAGTCTCAATCTTTGTGTCGAGTTCTGAAGTGGAGGTAAATTGTCTTGTGTAACTTAGTCTTAATAACTTGGTTAAACTTTGCCCAATCGGTTCTTTTGGGGTTTCGGAAAGGTTGCGGGATCTCTTCAGCGAGATCTATGTCGAAGAGTATCCAGTTGTGGTCTGAGAACGATTTTTTATTGGATACCCTCCAATTTTCAACCTTCATAATATTGTTATTATTACAGAGCGTAACATCTATAACGTCTTCCCAGCCGTTAAAACTGTCCGTACTCGGAAAGTTAAAGGTCGGGGTGCTACCTTTGTTACATATTAGTAGGTTAATTTCAATAATATAATCAAAAAGAGACTCACCGCGTTCGTTTGACTCCGAGCTGCCCCATAGCACATGCCTGGAATTTACATCGCAGCCCAGCAGCAGGTTGGTCCTTGTTGTTGTTATGGCGGTTATCATTGTCTGGACTTCTTCCGGCGGTACTTGCCGGTCGTGTGCCATGTAGGCGGATGCGATTAGCAGGTCGCCTCCTGCGTTCTCCATCTTAACAACTGTTAGATCGGCTGAGCTAAAATTTGGGCATAGAGAAACTTTAATATGCTTTTTAGCTAGAATGCAGGTTCTTGGCTTACCATGGTTATTATTGTTGCGGTTGTAGTAGAGGATATATCCGGTGTCGTTTATTCCTCTTATATTGGGCCCGTTCACCCAAGGTTCTTGCACAATGCCGATGTCGATGTTTTCCTCATTGAGGAAAACCATCAGGTTATCTGACAGACAGACTTGAGTGCTTCAGATTAATCTGTACACCTTTCAGCATTGATTGGCTTCGGGTGTTTGTTCGGTTAGGGTGGTAGTACGGCTCGCCTCGATCCTCATGTCCTCCAACAGCTTGTTGGCATCGTCGACTTCATCTAAGTCGTCGACCTGACACGGGGACCTGAATATTTTAACTTTGGCATGCCTTATGCCAAAGCGGAGCTTGCAACCAATCTTTTCTATGTGATCTGCGCTCTCTTCCGTCACCATTATTATGAAGGACAAGGTGTTGTTGTGAGGTTCCTCAGCCTTGATGACTTTCCAGTCATCCATGGGAACCGCAGGGTTGTGGAGCTTGAGACAGTTGATCAGCTTATCACTGTCGATGGTCATATTTGGCAGCCAAATGCGAATTCTTGGTCTCCTCGGAATATATCTGGCAAGGATCAGCTTAAGCTTTAAGCCGGTCCAGTCGTCACGGATCTTGTGAACGCAGCCGATTAGGGATTTCTTGGAGAAAGCGTCTTCACACTTGATTACCCTGTAATCTCTTATGACTTCAGCTGAGTCAAAGCAGGGGAGGGGTCCGCCTTGGTTATTTAAGAGATGGTCCATCACCATCTCGGAAAGTTTATTTTCAATGGCACCCCAAACGTCAGCCACTATCTTGCCGAGAGTTCATCCACCAAAGCGAATTGTAGGTCGTCTCTGACAACCTCACTAACTGTTCGTGTCATCTGGAGTGCTGAGATTAGGTTGTGGTGCTTGGCGGTAGACAACTTAACAACTTTGCTTCTTTGAGGGTCAGACTTGACCTCCTCTTGTGAGCGGTTGCGTTTAGTTGCGTCCGTCTTGCGTGGTGATGGCTCCCTGCGATTCTTGATGAACTCATCAATAATTTGCTGGTGCTTGGGTTTTTCAGCTACGTCCTGCGGAGAAGCCGTGCCGGCCTCTTCTTTCTTGGTAATCTTACCCAGAATGAAGATGGCCCTCTGGTACGCGCTTTTTCTGCGATTACTAGCTGATTTGTGGATATTTACCGCACGCTTTTGGGCACTAGGTCGAGTGTCCTGCGCAGCGGGTGTAGAGGAAGTAGGTGGTTTGTGGATAGCAGGTGTACTTTGAGTGGAGCTCCGCTCAGAGTCCCCGCTTCCCACGATTGTCTCCTGACTGGAGGCGAGCAGTTCATCTTCTGATGAAGTGCCTGGGTCTTTATTTTTTTTGTTTTTTTTTTCTTTTTTTTCTGTTGTTATTTGTTTGTTCATTTTTTAATTTTAGGTCTCACGAGTATGTCCAGAAGGGTTGGTCCGTCCCGGCAGAGCCGAATTACCGGGATAAGGCACTTAAATACAACCGGCCTTGCCTGGGCGCCGGAGGGGACCGTAGACGGCCAGTTCTCTTTAACCACTATCTGATCATGCAGCCCTCGGCACGGGTCGACACCTTGGCTTTAAAGTGGGATTTAGCTAGGGTTTACTCCCTTCCAACACTCTGACCCAGAGTTGGTTTTATCATCAAATGTTAATTTAAACATTTGATCTACTATTTTCAACTCCAGTTTCTCTCCGTTGATTTTACTTAGGGAAAGTCTTGAATTTGAAGAAGCTTTCAGTATCGCTCGTCGATCTTGACTTGTTGTTGCTCTGATTATGCATCCTTTTCGGTTTTTTCCATAGTTCTCAGGGTCCTCAATATAGCTGTAAACAACAGTTGGTGCTTTTATAATCTTACCGGCTTTAAAACGGATAGATTTGTCTCGCTCGTTGTAAGCTCGATTTTGGCCTATTTCCTCCTTGCATAATGAATTTATTTTACCCGTAGTTATTGTTTCTAGTTTAGTTTTGAACTAAGGTCCCTGTCACTCTTAATCCCTTTATATTTGATTTAAAATATGATGACAGGTAGATTTAGTTACTGTTCGTAAACAGGTGGAACGAAAAAGGACTAATTTTATAACCTTATTGGGAAAAGCATTATAAAAATTTAATTTATCTGCCCAATCCCAATTTTTTTTTACAACATAGACATAATATAGCCTTCTTTCATACTACGGCATTTGGTTTTTCCCATATTATAGAAGGATTTTAGAAAAAAATTGTAAAATTAAATCAAGAAACTACCGGTTCGTAAACAAGTGGTATATAGGTTTCCATTAAAGCTTTTTATCCAATAGGAGACCCAAGTATTTAGCTTCAGAAAAGACTAAGTTTGTACTCTTTATTGAGGGAGGGCCAATGTGTGCAATTTCGCATTTCCTGGCGAAGAGAACAAGTTCAGTTTTGTGGGGTTGACACCCAGCCAATAACGGTCTGCCCATATCATAAGCTTGTTAGGGGCGTTTTGAAGAAGTTCTTTCATGGTGTTTAGGTGCTTTCCTCATCTACATAGGCAAGCACTCTGCATCCTTCCCTTTGCAGGTAGGTACATTCGCAGATCGTTCACCACTACGATCCAGAGAAGAGGGAGAGGACTCCGCCTTGCGGGAGTCAGGCAGTAAAAATTGCTTTAAAAATTACGCCAGACCTCTTCATGTTGACTATGCAGAAATGCCTCGAAGAAGGAACCTTTCATAAAAAAAGGAAAACACAACACTGGTCCTATTACCAAAAGGAAAGAAACCTCCAGAGGAACTATCGTCCTATCGCCCAATATGCCTGTTGGATACTATGGGGAAAACACTAGAGAAAATAATATATAATAGATTACTCGCTGTGGCAGAAGAAAAAGGAGCCCTCTCAGATCGTCAATTTGGCTTTAGAAAAGCGCGATCTATTGTTGATGCCATGAAAGCGGTAGTTGATATCGCAGAAAATGCCATCGAAGGAGATATATGGCACAATAGAGTATCTACTGTGCCGTAGTAACAGTGGATATAAAAAATGCCTTTAGATGGAAACACCGTATTATTTGCTGCGAATAGTGACGAATTATTTCAGCAATAGGAAGCTTAGGTACAACACTGCGATGAAGGAGTCAAGTACTACAATGTCACCGCGGGAGTCCCACAGGGGTCAGTCTTAGGGCCGCTGCTGTGGAACATTATGTACGACGAAGTCCTTAGATTGTCGCTACCTCGTGGAGTAACGATAATTGGATTCGCCGATGACATTGCCGTCGTGGCTAAACATATCCGTACTGTAGAATCAGCTACAAACGAATCCATTTCCCAGATTGTTTTTTTTTTTTTTTTTTTGGTGGTGCCTGGAGGTGAGGAATCTGCTTAAGATACCAATGGCCCGTACCATTATGCCCGATTTATATATTATCTAGTATGCCTACAGGCTAAACCTCACCCCTCAGAGAGGCACTATAAGGACCGGCCGCGCGCGCTCATAGTAGTATGAAATTCGTTCCTCTCATTTTTTCACTTTTTTTTGATGACTATGTCTAAGTAACCTTAACAAGTAGTTTACGCTTCAGTAGTGTTGATCGCGTTTGGTAGGTAGCTTTCCAGTGAACGCACCTACTAATACCGTCATTATATGCGGTTTTTCCTTATGGCGCTAGGTCGAACGGTCTTGTTCCTTGTAGTCGGCGCTCAAGGTTTGTCACGTTTAGAGTACGGATTATTTCATTATTGCAATGAAAATGAATACGAGTACGAAGTTTGCGAGCAAAGTTTGTTACTTCGTTACTCACGGTAGCAATTCCTAGATCTCTGTGAATATCACTATTCCTTATATATCATGGAGCATTCACGATTGCTCTTAGCATTTTGTTTTGGAATGTTTGTATTATAGTCATAATGCTTGGTTTGGTACAACCCCAAAGTTGTATACCGTATGTCCAAGGTTTTAGCACTTGGTTATACAGGAGCAGTTTGTTGTATACACTTAGCTTCGAATATCTTCCTAGTAGCCAATACATTTCTCTAAGTTTGATTGCGAGCTCGTCACGCTTTTTCTTAACGTGTGGCTTCCACTTAAGTTTTGCGTCTAGGGTCATTCCTAGATATTTTGCCTCGTTTGCACATGGTATTTGTACCAAGTTAATGAAAACAGGTAAGTTGTTTATCTTTTTGTACGTGAAATTGACATGCGTTGACTTGGTTTCATTAAGGGCGATTCGCCAGGTCTTTGTCCACTCGCATACTTTGTTGAGAGTTCGTTGGAGTTTTCCCGTTGATGATTTGACTGACTCATCCATTGCTAGGATAGCCGTATCGTCTGCGAACGCTGCTACGATGGTCCCTTCATCTTGTGGCATATCTCTTGCGTAGAGCAGGAATAAGATTGGGCCGAGAACGCTTCCTTGCGGAACACCGGCGTGGATTTCTTTGAATTCCGAGAATTCAGTCTCATGTCTAACACGAAAGAGTCTGTTTCCAAGGTAGGATTCCAGTATTTCGTATAATATTTTTCGGTAGGATTGCCCTTAGCTTATACCTTAGGACTTCGTACCATACCTTGTCAAAGGCTTGCGATACGTCAAGAAAAGCGCTAGAGCAAATCTTTTTCCATTCTAGAGCTTTTTCAATTTCATTCTCTATTAGGTACACCTGATCGATTATGGAATGTTTGACCCGGAAGCCGAATTGATGATCTGGTATCAAGCGTCTTTCTTCAATTACTGATTTTAATCGTTTTAGCAGAAGTTTCTCGAAGACCTTGGATATTATCGGCAGTAGCGAAATAGGTCTATATGATTTCTTATCATTTGTACTTTTCCCCTGTGTGGGAACCATAATGATTTCGGCTACTTTCCATTGTCTTGGAACATTATGAAAGTCTCAGAGAAGCATTTATAATGTAGAGTAGCTTAACTAATGCTTTTTCGGTAGCTCCTTCAGAATTTCGCCAGTGATTAGATCGTATCCTGGAGCTTTGTTATTTTTCAGCTTTCTTATTGTCATTCAAAGCTCGGACAAGGATACGGCTTTTACTTTATAGTAATCGAAAGCCATATTAGCATTCGGTTCTTAGTTTAAAGGTCGCCCATCGAACGGCTTGAATGTTTCTTCTAGATACTCGGCAATTAAATCCGCTTTCTCTTTGTCTCCTTTTGCCCATTCGCCGTTAGCTTTTCTTTTTGGTGGAGAGTGCATTTTGGGTTTACTTATGGACTTCAAGGCTTTCCAAAGTGAGTAGTTTGAGCTCTTTTCAGCAGTCAAGCCCTCGAGGTAAGTAGATGTTTCGAGATTTTTTAGATCTTGTAGCTCATTTTTAAGTTTGTTGCAAACATGGTTCAGATAAGTTTTATCAGGGGGTGCGCGGGATTGTTGCCATCTCTTACGCGCTCTCCTCTTTTCTCGTATGAGGTCTTCTATTTCAGGCATGTATTTGAATTTATTGTTTCGTGTAGTTGTCTTCTGGAAGGGAGTGTTTTTCCATGCTGCGCTCTGAATGGCTTCCACCAGATTGTCAACTTCGGCTTCTATTTCGAGCGGTGTCTTTAGTGGCACATTCAAAGCAACATTTTCTTTGCAGTCTTTTCGGAAAATGTCCCAGTTGGTTTTGTTACTAGTTAGCCTGGGCGGTCCTTCATTTTTTGATACACTTCCACCCATTTTCAGGGTGATCGCTGAGTGGTCTGAGCATAGATCATAGCATTCTTCGACTTCCGTCAGATTTTTGTTTAGCCCTTTTGCAATAAAGAAGTCGACGAGGTCAGGGATTTTATCTTAGTCAGTAGGCCAATACGTTGGCTTTCCCGTCGAGAAAAAGTCCACCCCACGCTTCATACTGGCTTTATACAGTAGTCTGCCTTTCGTGGAGTTGCATCTTGAACCCAAAAAGTGTCTTTAGCATTAAAGTCCCCACCGATAATAAAATTAGACCCAAATGAGTCAAAGAGGCGGTCAAGCTCGTCTTCTGCCAGTCTATATCCCGGGGGAAAGTAACAAGATCCAACCATTTAGACTGGTTTACTTTTACGGAGACTGAACTTATTTGCATAGAATCGAGTTCTATTTTTATGCCTGTTGAGTGCTTAAGACAATCTTTGATGTAAAGAGAGGATCCGCCTCTGGCATTTTCCGAGGGATGATGTGCGTGATAGTCTCTGTAGCCTTTTATTTTGGGTCCATGTCCCTTTTTTAAGTGGGTTTCCGATATCAAGCATATATCAGTATTGTTTTTCCGTAGAAATACTTCTAAAGGGTGATTTTTTAAGAGCTTGAGAACTTTTAAAAAAAAAAAAAACGCATAAAATTTGCAAAATCTCATCGATTCTTTATTTGAAACGTTAGATTGGTCCATGACATTTACTTTTTGAAGATAATTTCATTTAAATGTTGACCGCGGCTGCGTCTTAGGTGGTCCATTCGGAAAGTCCAATTTTGGGTAACTTTTTCGAGCATTTCGGCCGGAATAGCCCGAATTTCTTCGGAAATGTTGTCTTCCAAAGCTGGAATAGTTGCTGGCTTATTTGTGTAGACTTTAGACTTGACGTAGCCCCACAAAAAATAGTCTAAAGGCGTCAAATCGCATGATCTTGGTGGCCAACTTACCGGTCCATTCCTTGAGATGAATTGTTCTCCGAAGTTTTCCCTCAAAATGGCCATAGAATCGCGAGCTGTGTGGCATGTAGCGCCATCTTGTTGAAACCACATGTCAACCAAGTTCAGTTCTTCCATTTTTGGCAACAAAAAGTTTGTTAGCATTGAACGATAGCGATCGCCATTCACCGTAACGTTGCGTCCAACAGCATCTTTGAAAAAATACGGTCCAATGATTCCACCAGCGTACAAACCACACCAAACAGTGCATTTTTTGGGATGCATGGGCAGTTCTTGAACGGCTTCTGGTTGCTCTTCACTCCAAATGCGGCAATTGTGCTTATTTACGTAGCCATTCAACCAGAAATGAGCCTCAGCGCTGAACAAAATTTGTCGATAAAAAAGCGGATTTTCTGCCAACTTTTCTAGGGCCCATTCACTGAAAATTCGACGTTGTGGCAGATCGTTCGGCTTCAGTTCTTGCACGAGCTGTATTTTATACGGTTTTACACCAAGATCTTTGCGTAAAATCTTCCATGTGGTCGAATAACACAAACCCAATTGCTGCGAACGGCGACGAATCGACATTTCACGGTCTTCAGCAACACTCTCAGAAACAGACGCAATATTCTCTTCTGTACGCACTGTACGCATTCGTGTGGTTGGTTTAATGTCCAATAAAGTAAACTGAGTGCGAAACTTGGTCACAATCGCATTAATTGTTTGCTCACTTTGTCGATTATGTAGACCATAAATCGGACGTAAAGCGCGAAACACATTTCGAACCGAACACTGATTTTGGTAATAAAATTCTATGATTTGCAAGCGTTGCTCGTTAGTAAGTCTATTCATGATGAAATGTCAAAGCATACTGAGCATCTTTCTCTTTGACACCATGTCTGAAATCCCGCGTGATCTGTCAAATACTAATGCATGAAAATCCTAACCTTAAAAAAATCACCCTTTAGTTCGTTAATTTTGTTTAGGAGGGCGTTTGCGTTCCATGTCAGTACCTTAAGAAACTCTGTCATATTCATGTTTTATTGTTTGGCTAGCGAGGTTTGAACTCGAGCTTGCGCAATTTGTCAAATATTGCTTGATTAATCTTGCTTTGTAGCTCAAGTTTTTCTAAAATCACAGTTAATAATTGGCGGATCTGATATGTTGCATCTGATCTTGACTGATCTCCATGTGTCGCGACTTGCGCGTATGATCTCGCACTAACCAATGCCGGATTCTGTTGCGCAGTTTTTTTATTTTCCCGTATCGGTTTCGTCCTTTTGACTGTCCTGGAGGTCTTTGGATTTTCGGTTTTAGGATATTTTAAGCTTGGGTCCGATTGTAGCGGTTTCTTGAGAGTGTCGCGTCTTATTTGTAGTTCTCTTGCGATTTCACAACCTCGATAATTCGCTGGGTGGTTTTTCATGCAGTTGGCGCAGACTGCTGGGGCCTGTTTGGTTTTTCCGCACTCTCCCGAGAGATGTTTACCGGCACACTTAACGCACCGGGGTTCTTTCCTGCAGTATGCCTGCGTGTGGTTAAAATCTTGGCATCGTTTGCATTGGGGTACCGTTCTCCTTCCCTTACGCATTGGCTAGATTTTGACCTTGATGTTTAGGATTGTCTTGATTTTGAAGATGCCCTCCACATTCTCGGTCCTATCAAAGGTGAGCATAAAAAGAGGAAGACCGCGTTTGACTACGGTATCTTTGTCTCCTTCTGTGCATTGCTTTTCCTTCTTGATAATATTCACGGCGTCAAGAATTTGGGTTTGCACGTCTTCTATAATATCTTCTTTGGCGCAGGTCGGGTGGAGTCCCCTAACGAATACTCGCAACCGTTTTTCAAACTTATTTTCAAAGGTAAACCATTGGATTTTTTCTTCGTTTAATTTTAGAGACAGTGCTCGATAAGAATCAGGGTCCTCTACGTTGATTTTCCACACGTTGTTTCGACGTGAGGTTATATTGTGCTTTGTCTTTAGCGTATTTTTGAGGAGGTTACGAAGTTTTCCATAGTCCTCTATCCCGACGACATTTATTGTGGGTGGAGGGTGAGCTTTTGCTTGAGTTTTTGTCTTGTTTGGCACAGTGGGCTTATCTTTTTCCTGTAAGACTTCGGGTGAGGTGACAGCCTTACGCTTTTTGCTAGGCCTTTTTTTAGCGGCCGGATTGGTTTCGCGGGCAAGTTCTTCCTCGTCCGTGAAATATTCACTTGCTGGACGGTTCGGCGTTGTCTCAAAATCTTTCGGTACCCGAAGGTTTTTAAGATCCTCGTTATCTTTGCGCAGAGAATCTATTTCCTTTTTAAGCTCATACAAGAGTCGCTCCATTTCATTAAGTTTGGCTCGTAATTCGTTGTTCTCTTTTACGAAGGATTTCGTTTTCGCTGAGTCCTGATTGCCCGGAGGACTTCTTTTTCCGGAGACATACGATCCAGGTGGAGATCGATATATCTTTGTTCTTTTTTTAGAGGGATCTATCGGCAATATTGTTGGAGTTGCCCTTAACGCTATCGGTGGTGATCTTAGCATACTATTCTTCCCTCTGAAAGGGTCTTTTAGAAGCTATAGTTGGTCCTCCCCAGAATCCGAGGGACCGACCTCCGTAGAGGGTGGATTTTCTAGTATAACTGGTCTGCCACCTGGGGTAATAATTCCATTATTTTGTTCCATTGCATGTCTTCGATGTTGTATTTTATACCTTCTACCAGGTTTTAACAATGCCGGTCTTCTAAGATCAGACGCAGACCAGGGAGCCGTCCAATATGGGTCAGACGCTTCTGGATTTTTGTGACTAGGGTCCGCGGGGTCGTTATGCCCGTTACCTCTCTCCAGAGAAGTACCCTTCACAGATAAAGGACTGGCTTTTATCCGCCGGACTAGAATTGGCCGACCATAAAACCGAAGCCGTTTATATCAAGTAGAAAAGTCGTAGAGTTCGCTAATTTTCAGGTGGGTAGCCAAACCATCAGGTCAAAAGAGGCGGTTAAACATCTTGGAGTAATGCTGGACAATAAGCTGCAGTTTGAAACTCATGTTGACTACCTAGACAAAAAGGCAGCGCAACTACAGTTGCTCCACTCCAGAGTAATCACCTCCGTTTTGTTATATGCCGCCCCAGTCTGGGCGCAGGCACTAAGGACAAAGGTGACTAAAAAAAGATTGTCAACCATATATCGACTCTGCGCGCTAAGGACAATTGGCGGTTTTCGTACCATCTCAGACGAGGCTGCATTTGTTATAGCTGGAATGGTCCCCATCGACATTCTCGCAGATGAGATGTCCAGGATATATTTTGCAAAATATCCCTGAAACCCGAGCAGTCCCGAGGGGAGAGTGGTAGAAATCTGTTGGGTAAGGATTAGTACGTTGGCGAATTCCTGACATTCCTTTGAAGATTGCATCCATTGGCACAGCCCAAAAAAAAAAACACTGCTTTTGTCATACCAAGTACTTAATACAAGCTTATAAGAATGCATTTTGGCTTGAATAACGCTCCAATGTGCTTAAACACTTAATTACCCGCGTAGGCACTCGACCTGTTCGTTGAAGCTACGTTTATTGTTGTGTATATGGATGACAAATAGCAAGTTTCAATAGTATCGAGCATCTTCAAATACTGCATGAAGTCTTGCGTTGCCTTGTAGAAACTCGCATACCTAGGTCATTGTAAGATCTTATGAAAAGGGGGGATACATATTTTAAATTTGTTGCGGAAGAACAAGACGCCTTTCGACAACTGCAATGTTTAGTAACATCCACACCACTGATAGCAATTTCAAAATTCACACCAGCTCAAGAGTCTAGGTACCACAGCTTCGATCGCGAAACATACGAACTTCACCGGTTGAGAGTGTACCTTGAAGGCATTCCATTTACTGTAGTCTCAGATTGTAGCTCGCTTACTCTTAACTTGAACAAAAAGAACGTCAACAAACGAATTGTAGGGTGGGCTCTCGAACTTGACGTGCTGACGTCTTATGCCGATGTCCTATCCTAATATTTCAGCTCTAAAGGACAAATTGTGTTTAGAAAACAGTGTGCTCAAAGATGGTACTGTCTTCGGGAAATTCAAGAGTGGTAGACTTTATTTGTAAGTCACCTCCGATATGCAAGCACTCCTCATTAGTCACATCCATGCGAAAATCGGTCACGTAGGGCTAACTAAATGTTGCATTTTTAGTTCCCGAAAATGCAGCCGATCGCATGCAAGCGGACACAACCTGTTTAACATTCCAAAAGAAACGATCCCGTTACACTCGATTTACCTTGATCGCTTTTGGGCCACTACCAACTATCCTTACCAATACAAAACATATACCTATACGCACAAGCACAAGAGACAAATTTTAGAGAACTAAGCACTGATTAAAAATTGTTGGTCCCAGACGTTTTAAGTGTCGCATTTCCCTTGATAGATTCAAATTCCCCTTGAAAAGGGGCACAAATTCACTTGTTGCTGTCAGAGGTATAACAAAAAAAAATAATTAAAAAAATTAGGGAAAATCCGCTAATTAGAAATATGTAATTACTTGTTGCTGTCAGAGGTATAAAAAAAAAAATAATTAAAAAAATTAGGCAAAATCCGCTAATTAGAAATATGCAATTGCCAGACGTTTAAATTGTCGCTCGACGCCCTGAAATTGGGATAAAAAAAAACAGTTTATTATTTCGAAGTATAAAAAAAAAACAATTTCATCAAAAAATCAAGGAAAATGTTTTTTTTAAGACGTTTAAAACTTGTTTACTTTTAAAAAAAAAATCAATAAGTTATAAGTAAAAAGTGCATTATGGCGTGATCGAAGCACGAAACATCCGCTCATGGATAACAGCTGTTTTCAGGCAACGGTTTCATCATTCGATTATAAATGTTTGTAATTTTAAATAGAGCTCTCTGTAGATAACGTTTGTAAATTAATTCTAGATGATCAGAGTCGACCATAATGTCAGGTTGGACGAAATGTAGTAGATTATTCTTCTTCAAGGAAAGTTTTCTTCGTACTGTCCAGAGTCCAGAATAAAGTGATAGCCATCATGGACGTATTCTCCATTTTGTTCTACTAGATTCAATTGTTTGAGACACACTTAGCTATGAATATGTATATCTATCTGCTCGCGCTGTTTTTGTAAAAGTAGCTACGAGTTTAAACTGTTATGAGTCGAGGCTTGGCCACAGGGGCGTCTTCGGAGTAGTGGAGTAGGACGGTGGCACGCTCGCGGTTGCACGGCTATCGCTCGTCGGACGAGGTAGTTTTTGTCCCCCTCACACTAAACCACCTGTTCACAAAAAAAAAATTATCGTGCCTGAGAAAAAAGGAAGAAGATAGGCAGAGAACTAATCGGACGGACAAAAAAAGAAAGGAAAGAGAAGAGAAGAGAAAGATAGGATAGTCGAAAAGAAAATCTCAATAACCTTTGCCCTACCAAGGAGAGAGTCCAGGAAGTCAGATGACATTTTCACTAGGTACCCTAACTATGCTAACTAATCCTATTCTAATCTAAAACGTAAGAGCTAAACCTTATCATCTATCCCTAATCTAACTTAAATCTAACCTAATTCTAGACTCCTTTGCATCAACTGCTTCCTAATTTCGCTCCCTGGTAAGGTTCGTCTCGTTCCTGAGACTTGCCAGATGATGTTGGCTCTGGCTCGGCCTACCCACCCTATGTGTCGTTTGACACTCCTTTGGCTATCTCTCTGGCCGGAAACAACGAAAGATAGCCCCTTTACGCCAGAATCCAGTCACTCGTACGTCCGTGTACTAGTAGAGAAGAGTTCGTAAGTCGTCACGTCCCGCCCTCATGTTCGTCAGTCGTCTACATATCATTCACGTCATGGCACAAGCGGAAGGACGGCCTTCCCAATTACTCCACACACCAAATCACACTTGCTTTCTACTCCATTGAAATCAACAAATCAAATTCGCTTATAAAATCCAATATAATTCATTTGTAAAAAAAAAACTAAAACTACGTCAAAATTAAAAGATATCCAATGGATACCGGTGTTCTGGCCTGTGAATATCCTAAGTTTACTCTAAAAAAAAACTTCTGGCCAAGTCCTTGCCTCCGTAAAAAAAACAAAGAAAATATAATGAAAATAAAAAAACTTACGTTTCGTCCCTCGTCGTCCTGCCGGAAGCACTTGGAGCGAAGATTCCTGTAAGTATTCAAAATGTTGGGCTTTACCGCCTCTTTTCCGCGTATTCACTCACTACTAGAACACTATATCCTTACACTATAATTTAAGTTCTAGCAAAAAAAAAATTCAAAGAAAGAACTTAAACTACTTTACTAATTCTATCAATTCACTATATTGTTTGTCTTTAAACGTTAATTTTTTTTTCTGATGCACTATTAAAGGGGATATGACCCTACAGGATCACAATGGCTGCTGGCAAGCCTGTAGTCATTACTAACTCACCTATATTTCTTGTTTTCTTTTTTTTTTGTTGAAGATTAATTATAAAATCTACTTTTTTTAAGTTCACTGTTAAATCACAAATAAACTTTGCTTGCCAAAAAAAAAATCTCACTTTAAATTCCTGCTTACTGGTGCAGTTGGATTAAGCTAGAGCAATGACCCTTAACCGACCTTTCGCAATAAAATTTTAATTCCTATGTACATAATAAGCGACATGCATTGTCAGATATACTTGTCTCTATCCGTTGGTATAGACTCCTTATCAACCATATCTCTCGCAACATGTTGACCACTTCTTACTTTACATAAGCATACCACAAACACAAAAATACATCATACGTAACCTTAATCTATATTGCACTTTCCTAATCCTAATATTGCACTAATCCTAATTGATTTAAAATCCTATCATAGTTCGTACATATTTTAAAAATATGTAAATACTTAAACTTAACCCTACCTTATCATACCTACGAGTATATTGCAACATCCCATTCATCGATTCCATTTAATCGATTACGTTTGAAATTGTCTGCGAGGTGCGAGCAGCCAAGCATGTGTAACTTGTGCACTGAGTGAGTGCAGTCTTGTTTTAATCAAATGTCATTAAATGTTTTGATTCGCGTAATGTGGATTGTTCAACTTGGTCGTCAGGTAAGTTTAATTGTTTTATTGAGCCTTATTGCGAAGATCAATCGACAGTTGATAATTGACTATTTTCAATGTGTGCTATTGTGAACACTATCTTCTAAATACTTCGCTACCTCAGCTGCCGTTGCTTTACGGATAGGCCGCAATAAAACATACTTACTGAAGTGGTCTAACATGATGAAGATATGGGTATGCCCGTCTTTAGTTCGTGGGTATGGTCGTAAGAAGTCGATATAGAGTCGCTGAAAGGGTCGCTCAGTGATCGTTTGTTGCCCCATCGGCGGTCGGGATACCACGTTAAGTGGCTTATTGCACTTGCAAATTTCGCATGACTGCACATGTTTTTGGACATCGGACGCCATTCCTGGCCAGAAATATTTTTGCTTTATGTGGACGCGTGAGAGAGTATCCGGGACTACATTTTGGATGCCCTTCCTATGTTCTATCACGAAATCAAACACTTGGAGCTTGAGGCTCCATCTAGCCAAGGGGCCTGATAGGTCTTTCTGGGTCATAAGCCACTTGAGGCTAGCGTGATCCGTGATAATAGTGAAAGGCAATCCTTCCACGTAGGCTCGGAACTTCTTCACTGACAGGACGGCGCCGCATAGCATTCAAGTTCCGTAACGCTATAGTTCCGTTGTGCGGAATTAAGCTTCTGGGACATGAATGCTATCGGTCGTTCGTTATTCTCCGCATCCTTCTGGAAGAGAACACTCCCTACACCAGTAGTCGAAGCGTCGCACTGTATATAAAAATGTTTTGTGAAGTCAGGGTTGGTCAGTATTGGCGCGGTAACCAGTGACATTTTGAGCTGGTTGAAAGCTCTAAGCGCCTCGTCAGTCATGTTAAATGTTTGTCCTTTTTTCAAGCAGTCTGTCATGGGGCTTGATAGAGCAAAGTTCGGTATGAACCGCCTGTACCACCCTGTCATCCCTAGGAATCGACGGAGTTGCTTGGGAGTCTTTGGAACCGGAAAATTTTCGACTGCCGACACTTTGTCTTTTTCGATTCGCAAGCATCCATCACCGACTATATACCCTAAGTACTTGATCTCTTTGTAGCAGAACTTACTTTTCTCCACATTAATGGCAAGCCCCGCATCCCGTAAACACTTCGAGACCTCCCCTAGCGATCGGACATGTGACTCGAAGTCTGGAGAACAAACCAAGAGGTCATCGAGGTAGACAAAGACATTCTCCTTTAACTTGGAGGGTATGACTTTGTCCATAAGCCTACACATTCTCTGGGCAGCGTTGCACAATCCGAACGGCATAACCGTGAATTGTACAACGGCCGCCCTGGGACTGTGAAGGCCGTCTTCTCTCTTGATTCCTTCTCCAGAGGAATCTGCCAGAAAGCGTCTTTGAGGTCTATCCCTGAGATGTACCTTGTTTCATGCAGGCGACTAAGCAGACCCTCAATGTGGGGAAGCGGATATGCGTCTTTCTTAGTTACTGCATTTACTTTCCTTGAGTCCAGGCACAATCTGTTTTTGCCTGGCTTCCTCACCAACACAATCGGTGAGCTCCAGGCTCTATTGCTCTCCTCTATCACACCTAACGACAGCATACGGTCGAGCTCTTCAAGCAGCAGTTTCTGTATCGCGGGCGAGATCGGGTAGAGTCTCTGTTTGATGGCAATCTTGTCGTCATCCACCTCTATCACATGTTCCTCGAGACTTGTTTTACCCAGACCCCGCGCAGCGAATGATGGAAACAGCTGTTTAATTTGCTCTAGCCGCTGTGCTTGTGCTGGTGAGAGTGCGTGGACTGGAGGAGCTTCTGTTATCGGTGATGGATCTTCGATCTCGCTGATCACATTCGGAGCGACCCTAAAGGCACTCCAGAAGTCTACACCCAGATAGAGTTGTTGTTGTAGGTTTGGGACCACAAAGAGCTCGATCTCTTCAGTTCTGTTACCCCACGAAACTTGTGTCGTAAACCGTCCCTGTCCGTGTAGTTTGACGGTCTGTTCGTTTGTCTTTGTTGGAGCGCAGCTACTTCAACCTCGTCTTCATTCGGCTCGGTATTTTTACCTTCCTCAAG
The DNA here is from genome assembly GCA_949715645.1 of Portevinia maculata. Classification (NCBI taxonomy): domain Eukaryota; kingdom Metazoa; phylum Arthropoda; class Insecta; order Diptera; family Syrphidae; genus Portevinia; species Portevinia maculata. Next base: position 171,027,263 of record OX454527.1, on the reverse strand, counting down.
CCCTTCACTTTCGACTTCGCTCACATTTCTCCGAGCCCTACTATCTCGTGCAGCGATATGACTTTCTGCTCTTCTGCACTCATCGCGTAGTTCCCGGATCGTCAAGATTTTGCACCCAAATATTGGGTTTGCTACCCTGTCCTTCAAGTTCTGGCGAAGAATGGCCAGCAAATCCCTCTCGTTTGGTCTTTGTCGCATTTGTAATGTCAATGTCCGTATGTCGCTGTGGAAGTCGTCAAATGTTTCGTGGGGCAACTGCCTCCTAACCATGATTTGCCGAAGTATCTCATGGTCCCCTCGGTTATTTTTGAAATGGTGGAGCAGTTCGGCTTTGAGGTCGGAATAATTTATAAGAGCGTCTCCTGCGTTCTCCTCCATGTACTGCCAATACCAAACCTCGGCCGGCCCTGTCACCAAATGGTGAAAGTTAGCGAAGACCTGGTCGTTAGACAGGCCGCTCTGACGTTGGGAAGTCTCTACCCTGAAAATAAAACTCTCCACTGACATATTTTTGTTGGTTCCATCAAATTTGATGCCCCATTTGTGGACGTCAATCCTTCTCCCTGCATCGGAGCGTGAAAACTCCTGGCGGAAAGACTCCTCCCTATGAGACACTTCCCGACCAAAACCATTGCGTGAACTGCCCACTAACTGCTGCTGGGCTGACGACTGTCTATCGCCCTCAACATTGCGCGAGGCTTGAGGAGGAGATGGACTGGTTCTGGCCGACACTTTAGCAACGGTTAGCTGCGCTATGCTTGCTTGAAGATTTTTCATCTAATCGAAGAGGGTGTTTTGAACCCCCTTCAAGCCTCCGGCGAATATCGCCAGCAATTCTGCCCTATTCTCTCTTATCGTTAAAGAGACCTATCTTTGAACTTGGGCCGAGACTCGGTCCTCTAGCGTTCGAATGCCTGGTATGGCCTCTCGTTCTTTCTCCTGGAGCATTCGCTCCCCATCTTGCCGTAGCTGCCGATCCCACCCAGCGAACTCTCGGGCCGTGCGGTTTAGATCATCCGCACAATCAACCATTGTCACAGGTGACTTACCATTAGCCCTTGAATGGGAGGACTCGCCTACTGCTGCCCCAGGGATTGGCGAAATGCCCAACTCCTGCGTCATCTTACGCGTTACGCGCCCTGCTGGCGGCTCCGCTTGCTGAGCCAAGGTTGCCTTAGCAACTGCCCCTTTACCTTCCATAGCTCTTTTGATTCAAAGTGGTGGCAATGGTGCGATGGTAGTGTATTCACTAAGTGATTGGCAGGTCGTGCGTTCGAATCCCGACCAGGGCCATGATTTTTATAAATTGAATATACACAACAAAAACTGATCTCCTTAAAGCAATTTAGGCGCCACCTGTTGAGAAAAAAAAAATCTCACCGCACCAAACTTCTTTGCTATCCTTCTATTCTTTCAGTAAGTAGCACCCAAAAATAGGCAATGAATTGCTGGGAGCTACTTGCGCCACAAACTAAATGCCTGCGCTGTGGTTTTACCATTATAAGGGTACTGTGTCACTACAGAAAAAAGAAATCCCTTTAGCGCACGTAAATTATAAAAAAAAAAAAAAGTTAACTTCAAGCTAAACTAATTCAAACAAATTAAGAAATTCAAAAATCCTACAAAAGGTCTAAACCAAATCAAAAAAAATGTAAAAAAAAAAAATAAAAAATAAAAAATCTTACCTCAAAGGGAAGGATTTCAATATATTAAGAAATAAAAAAATAAAAAACTAATAAAAAAATTTCATAAAAAGGTTTCAAAAAAGATATCTATATGTATACTAGCTGACCCGGCAAACTTCGTTTTGTCCAAAATATATTTTTTGACTGAATTAATTTCAAGCACTCACGATTCCACCTGAAATTTGTTTCTTTGATCGAAATTTAGCGATACTTAACAGATGACTTCGTCCCGGCCAATATTTGGCGAAAATATAATAAAATCAAGTATTAATTTCTTTAAAGTCTATTAGATTTATTGAAATCTAAAACAATGAATATATTAATGACTCAATTTAAAGCTGCACGATACACTACATTTTTTGTTTTCTGCTCCGGAGCGTAAATGAAGAGTGAGGATGGTTTCCCTACTCGGGAACATGCCACATATAACTGGCCGTGTGAAAAACATGATTTTTCCAGATTTATGCCGCACACTTCCAGCGCCTGCCCTTGTGACTTGTTTATTGTCATCGCAAATGCAAGTTTCACTGGGAACTGAATACGTTTGAATTGGAATGGCAAATCGTTTGAACTCAAGGGAATTCGCGGGATTAGGCATTCTTCTCCTTTGAACAGCCCTTTCAAAATCCTTGCCACTATCACATTGTTCATTAGCTTCATGACAATCAGTCGGGTTCCATTGCACAGTTTCGGGGCATGAAGATTTCTTAGCATAATGACGACAGATCCAACTTTAAGACGCAAATGATGAAGCGGAATGCCAGACAAATCCAAAGAGTTTAGGAATTCCACTGGATAATTGACGACATCGTCTTCGTTTTCAACGCGATCGATCGATTTGTATGAACGCAGCTCTCCCGGAATTTGATTTTGAATCGTCCAATTCAAGTCATTGACATCAATATTTTTCGCTGCTAAAATTGCGCTTGCGCGCAACCAATCGTAGTTACGATAATTTTGACCAATGTTCGGATATACATTATGTAGTACTGTTTCACTAAATGATGACACGTCCGTTTGGTTTTAACGCGATCATAAAACTGACGCTCTCTTTATTCTTTTTCTTAAGCAAACATATGTATGAATGTGTGTGTATATATAAATATAATATAATAATTTAAGTAGATATCTTATACTGTATGTGTATATATATAATGTGAGTTGCATGCTTAACAATCAATTATTCGCTTTACTCTTGTTCAGCAATGGTTTCATATTGCCAACCGCCCATACTCCTTGGTAAGGTAGTCGCGACTGTTGAAAACCGTCAACATCTTTAAGCAGATATCTGTCGTTTCGTAGGACTTTTTCGATCTGGTAGGGTCCTCTAAATTTCGGTATCAGTTTTTTAGACGCCCCCGGGTGCGAGTCAAATTTTTTTATCATAGTGTAGTCTCCTACATTATATTTCGTGGGCTTGCACCGTTTTTTATCTACGTATCGTTTGTTGTATGCCTGTGACTTCTTTTGTTCTAGAGCTGCTTTACTACGTGTCTTTGCCAGGTCGCGTACGTCTCCTGACTCTAGTTCTGTCAAATTTTCCCTAAGTTCATCCGACCATTTGCCTTTTTGATTCACTCCAAACAACATTACACTAGGATGTTCTTTTGTAGTCCTGCCCACCGTGTTATTGAGTGTATGTTCGACTACCTCTAAAACGTGGTCCCAAAATACCCCTTCTTCTGGTTTAACTAACTTTGCTATCTTTGGTCCCAAGCTCCTGTTTACTCTCTCTACTTGTCCGTTTGCTTGGAGTGAACCTGTCGCAATCTTTATGTGTTGAACACCTTCTTTGGACAAAAAGTCCTTGAACTCTGCCGAGGTAAAACAACTACCCCTATCTGAAATAATATACTTTGGTCTACTATACGCTCTAAAATAGTCCGTTAACGCTCGATTTACTTCCTTTGTATTTGTAGTTTTAGTCGGGTAGAGTCTCACGAACTTTGTAAAAGCATCTATTACTACCAGTATATATTTTTTAACCGTCCTTGAATTGTCTATTGGACCATAATGATCTACATGTACTACCACGAACGGTTTTTCTTCTTTAGGTATGTTGTGAATGAAACCCTCTGCACGTCCCTGTTTAGCCGAAAAAGCAATACACTTCAAACAGTTCTTTATGTGCGATCCTATCTTCTCTCTCATTTTGGGAAACCAGTAACTTTTTGACACCAACTCTAACATTTTATCTGTTCCTACATGACCTACTTCGTCATGATATTTATACAAAACGTGACTTTCCATTTCTGTTGGTACACAAAACACGACACTGCCATCATTTTTCTTTCTATATACCACTCCGTTTCTCATTTCATATAAATTATGGTTCGATCGTTCTAACAACTCTTTAATCTTAACTATATTTCCGTCTTTTCCTTGGCATACTATCAGGTTTTCCTCGAAAGTATTCGTTTCGATCGTTAGAATATTTGTCGACCTACTTAACGCGTCGACGTGTTGCATGCGAGTACCTGCCCTGTGTGCTAGAGTGTAATCAAAATTTTGCAGTTCTAACGCCCATCTGGCAATTCTAGGGTTGAGTTCTTTTTTGTTTAGCGTTAGGGTCAATGAATTACAATCAGTTACGATCTTGAACTGTTTACCCTCTAAATATACCCTAAAACGTTTTAAAGCACTTATTATTGCCAGCGCCTCCAACTCAAAACTATGCAATTTTGCTTCGTAATCTGTCGTTCTCTTTGAAAAATAAAAAATCGGATGTAACTTTCCGTCTTGCTTTCTTTGTAGCAGAATCGCTCCAAATCCCTGTGCACTTGCGTCGCAATGAAGTTCTGTTTCGTCCTTTGGGCTATACAGTGCCAAGACCGGAGCTTCTATCAATTTGTTTTTCAAGTTTTCGAAGGCCTCTAACTGTTTGTCACCAAACTTGAATTCCCTATCTTTTTTTGTAAGATCGTACAGTGGTTTTGCTATGGTCGAAAAATCTTTAACGAATCTACGGAAATAAGAACATAAACCCAAAAAACTTTGTACCGCATGAGTTTTTTGTGGAACCGGAAATTTTTTTATAGCTTCGATACCCCTATCATCTGCCTGAATACCCGCTCCCGTAATCGTAAAACCTAAATATTTTATTTTCTTTTGTAGAAACTTGCATTTATCTATCCTTAGTTCCAATCTATTGTCTACCATCCTCCTCCAAACTTCGGAGAGTATTCTAAAATGGTCTTCGTACGTCGTCGTAGCTATCATTATATCATCTAGGTATACTATAACTTCATCTTTCCTAATCATGTCTGCAAATATCTTGTTAATGTGTCTTTGAAACGTTGACGGCGCGTTTTTCAAACCAAACGGCATTCGCAAGAATTCGTATTGCCCCAACGGCGTAATGAACGACGTATATTTTACTGCGTCTTCATGCATGTATACGTGAAAAAACCCGTTCTTGAGGTCTAGTTTAGAAAAAATTGTCTTATCTACCAGTTTGTCTAGTAAATCGTCGATCATCGGTATCGGATAACTATCTTTTGCAGTGGCTTTATTTAACGTACGAAAATCTATACACATTCTAAGATCCCCTGTTTTCTTTTTCACCAGCACTATCGGCGACACGTATTCAGATTCGCTTTCTCTAATATACCCTTTACTGATATATTCGTCTAGTAACGAACTAAGTTCATTTTTTTCGGCATACGACAAACGACGCGGTCGACACTGAAACGGTTTTATGTCATTTAGCGTTAAATTCATTTTAGTTTTTATTACCGGTTCCGTAGGGCGATCGGCAAGCAAATAATTTGACCTATATAACATTTTAGGCTTTTCTTTATGACCATAACATACGTCTTCACCAACTTCTAAATTCGATTCTGAACTATCATTATCTTTACAGTCGATTAACAAGAGCTGTTTTTCAAAACGTTCACTATCATTTTCTATTTCATTTGAGCAAGTTGTATTATTCTCTAACTGTGAAACTAGTTTAAATTTTCCACTTTTTAGGAAATCCCTCCCCAAGATTGCCTCATAACTCGTCGATCCATCGTCTATTACCATAAAATTTACTTTAATTCCAACTTTTTTATAAAAAACGACGCACGACACCATTCCATATATTTTAAGCAAACTTTTATTTAACCCGAAATATTTTTCCCGTGTGTTACATTTATATATGGATATATTAGTCGGTATACACGATCTTCTAACCATACTTATCGGACTTCCAGAGTCTACGAGGCACTCAAAGAGGATACTATCACTATTAACAATAAACTTAAAATACAAACGTCTTACGTAATCATTGGCCTTGTCATCTTCTGACAACTGATGTACAGATGACTTCCTCTTTGGCTTAGAACACCCATTTGCCATGTGTCCCACCAAGTTGCAATTATAGCACCTGATTACAACTCTTTGTCCTTCCACTTGTCTATCTTTTGCCGTTCTATCTGCTGTCAATCCCGTCTGTTTGTTGCTAAATGTATTAGCAGTCGATCTCGTTTGCACCTTCCGCTGAGTTACTTTGCCGAACGCTCGAAGTAGTCCTGCCTTTGTTGTATACCCCTGGACACGGGCATATAACCTTATGTTGTCATCAGAAAATCTCTCAATCGCGTATTCAATCCATTCTTCTTCGTCCATTTTCAATCCAGTCGCCAGTCTCACTTTGTCGTCAAAATATTCACTGAAAGTTTCGCTCACTTTCCACTTTCGGTTTTCAAATCTTTTTCTCATCTCCATCTTGTTTTGTTTTGTAGCAAAAACTGCTTTCAACTCCTCTGTCAGGTTGTCTACGTCGTCGTCTAAAAAATTTGCTTGTGCGTGCAGCCATTCTTGTGCCTTGCCTTTCAATTTACTTACGAAAAGTGCGTGCAAATTTTTTTTCTCCACACCGTACACTTCTTCGACATGCCTTAGCTGTGCCAGCCACACATCAACACTTGCCGTTCCGCTAAATTCCGGCAACATTTCCTTCCACAATCCAATTTGTTTCGCCACGTTAAATTCCCCTGTCGTACCGTCCGATCGTTTTTCCCCACCTTCTGCTTTAGCTTCTGCTCTATCGTTTGATTTTGCGATCCGTTGCCACAGTTCATTTTCACTCATTATGACGTTGTTTTGTTTTTTTTTTTTTCAGCTGCAGTGTCTAGCGGCTATTTCGATCTCTTCTTGTAGTCGTCCGTTACTTGGATGTTCTCCTCGCACATCTGGTGCTATGAATGCGTTTGAATTCAATACTGTTTGTAATTGCGAAGAGAATAAAAAAAAATTTCGCGGTGACTGAACAATCGGTGACAAAAAAAATTTCGCGGCGACACTACCAACTTTGTGGTAAACACACAATCTGTAACGCCAATTTTATTTTTCACACAATGTCACTTGTTGCAAGCTATTATTTTGTTTGTTCTGTTTTTTTTTTTTTTTTGTTTTTTGTGTAATCCCACTTCTGAGGAATTTGTAGTACTGTTTCACTAAATGATGACACGTCCGTTTGGTTTTAACGCGATCATAAAACTGACGCTCTCTTTATTCTTTTTCTTAAGCTAACATATGTATGAATGTGTGTGTATATATAAATATAATATAATAATTTAAGTAGATATCTTATACTGTATGTGTATATATATAATCACAGTTTATAAATGAAGGTACATGAGTATAAATATGGTCTGACAGTGTGAGTTGCATGCTTAACTCTTACAATAATTACTACAATTAGTAATGAGTTCATCTTTCGTTAAGGTGAATTGACAAATGACTCGTACTCCCCTATAGCAATATCAGGCACGACAATATCATATGCTAATACAGCGAAGTATCTAGGTATGACTCTAGACGCCAAGCTTCGTTGGAAGGAGCATATTAAAATCAAACGACTAGAATTCGATATTAAATGGAGAAAATTAGAATGGCTTATAGACAGGAAGTCAGGACTATAAATTAATAATACAATCCTTTTATATATCCAGATCCTAAAACCAGTGTGGAACTATGGCGCTCAACTCTGGGGATGTGCCAGCCAGAGGACTTACCACGCACTCTAGTAGATAATAGCAGGGCGACAACAACGAGCAAAAGAGGTGAATTTAACTTCCAACGCTTTGGATGGATTAAATCCCATCTATGTCCCTGTTATTGTTACTGAAAGTTGAGAACCTACAATAAATTACATTTATAATGTATCTTAAAAATAGTAAACTGATAGCCATTTACTCATTTACTTTTCTCCCGTGAATAATACTGAAAAGCAAACTGCTCGTTAGTTTCATAACTAGTCGCAGTGTAAATATACATTTGTAATCCTTTGTAGTTTATTCACCCCAATCATAGAATCCGCCGGATTGAATCCGACGGATTTCATCCGATCCGCATCCGCATACTTGCCCTATCATAGAAACCGGAGGATGAACTGCAGTACCGGTCCGCGAAACTTGATTATCGAAAAATTCGAAATCAGCTGGTCTGCTGTCAAATGGAGATATTTTCAAAAAATATTGTTGGGTTTTTCAATAAATTTTACAGACGAAATGAATACTGTTGCGTTTTATTTAAATTTGGAAAATGAAAATGAAACTGATAGCAGACACATTCGAAGGAGCATAAGAATCCGAGCAGAGGACATATTGCAGTTACCTGATACTCAGTACGTAAATTGAAAATAAAGAATTTCTTTCCCATCATTACGTCACAATTTATTTTTAGATTTATTAAAAACTTCAGGCTCAATAAATCTGCATTCCAATTTGTTTTAAGTGAGTTAGAAAGCAAACTTTCACAACTGGTTAGATCCTCATCACTTACACCTAAATGTAAGTTAGCGGCGTTTTTAAGGTTTCTGGCAGAAGGAGGTTACCAAACTGGTACTGGACAAGACTTCAATATTGGAATGGCGCAATCAACAGTATCAACAACGATATCGGAAGTCTTAAACATTTTAGAGGAATGTTTATGTCCCAAATGGATAAGCCTAAAAATATCAGAGGAAGAAAAAATGGAATTTGTCCATTTCCGATTTTTAGCAGTTCTTTAGAGAAAACTTCTGCGGTTCTATCCTGTTGCAGAATCACTCGCATATTCATACTCAATGAAATGGTTTTCACGTATCGCCACAAATACGATGACTTCAGACATGCATTTAATTCATCCGCCGCTGTTGATTTCGGTATCACGGGAAGTGTTTGTCTGAAGTCGCCCGCCAACAGTATCATCACGCCACCAAACCGGTTATTGTTGCGCAAATCTTGCAATGTTCGATCAAGTGCTTCTAATGATCGTTTGTGCGCCATTGTGCACTCATCCCATATGATCAATTTACAATTTTTCAACACTTTTGCCATGGCTGATTGCTTTGAAAAGTTGCAAACAGGATTTTCATTGATTTGCAGGTTTAACGGAAGCTTCAGTGCTGAATGTGCTGTTCTTCCCCTTCCAACAGTGTTGCAGCAATTCCGGTAGATGCGAGAGCTAACGCAATGCTACTTTGAGCACGTATTGCTGCTAACATCAATGATATCAGGAGCGTTTTCCCAGTATCGCCGGGCGCATCAAGGAAAAATAGTCCACCGTTTCCTTCATCGACAGCCTTCATCAGTTGATCATACGCACTCTTTTGCTGTTCATTCAGCAGCGGAACATATGTTTGTAATTGTAGTTGCAAAGTTGTTGTGTCGTAAGCATGCTCGCGTTCCAATTCACGATTCAATACACTTACAGTTTGACGATTTAGCGCTGGCATATGAATTTCAACCAATAGTTTGCCACTCATAAGCAAACACAAATCTTCAATTAGCACCAACGCTTCATTGCAGATGTCATCGTTCATTTGCAATTCGAAATTCCCTGTCGCTAATCGAAAACGATGCAAAATGTCCTCTGCGATGTCATCTTTATATGTATCTCATAATTGACGTGGGTTTGAAGGCTGACATGTTGAAATGATCATAGCGAAAAGTGTACGAACTCCACTTGCAGGCGAAGAAGCTATTGCATCATCTAACGTATGATTCCAGTGACTGTCGTGTTCAAGCAATTGTAGCTGTTGACATGCTTCTCGAAAAGTTGCACACACCATACCATCCACAGTCCGCAATGACTCAAATGAAGTTGGACCGCGCAAATTAACCAAAAGCAACCGAAGGTAGAAGCAGTCGTCGTTCTTTGGATGGATTGTGTAAATTCGTCCCAATGCATCAGTTGAAAACACACCTGCATATCCATCTACTGGTTGACCTTGCTTTCTGCGTAACCATTTCTTCGACGATGCATTCCATGTGTAATATCGAGGAATCTCCGAGTAAAGCAATGTTCTCGCAAACTGATCACTGGCGCAAGTTGAAAAGAAACTGGTTAATGTTGTTGCTGGTGGTCTTTCCACTCGCTGTGCTGCATTCTCTGCGTTGAAATACACTCTTTGGCCATTCTCCAAATGAACTGCCAGATGCACAACAGTCGGATGACGTTCATGAATCGCAAATGAAAATATTCTCCAGAGTGCTTCGTTGCAGTTCACATATCGGCCCATTTGGAACTTGCTGATTTCATCTCGTTCAACGCCAATAACCGCCATATCGCTTCCTTTGGTGACGTATTTGCAAACATACTTAATTGATTTTACCGAACTGCAATACTCAACATTGATATCTGTTTTAAATGCCTTAGACAATATTGGCGAATATGACACGATCCATGTGTTGTCAACCACGATATTAGCTCCTTTTAATTGAGTGATGAATGTTCTGCCATTATCATCTGGTGAACGACGCCGATAGAATGGATATCCATCGTTTCCATTTTGAGTTTCCGAAGTAAAAGCACGTGGATAACGTTTTGTGCATTTATTGTCGGACATACAAACCGAAGTAGGATTGTGTTGTCCACATGGACCGTGGAGCATATTGGTCTTCACGACTTTGTGCAACTCTGGTTCTATATTAGGATCAGGAATTTCGGCAGAAATGATGTCATCAATTTGGTCCGATGTAATTTTGTCCACCATCCAAAGAAGAATGTGTGCGTGTAGCAAACCTCTTTTCTGCCACTCAACTGAATACATCCAGCATCGAACAGTACCGTATACACGTTCTTTCGCAATGAAACCCATCAAACATCTGAGTTTTTGTTTGAACACTCGTGCTGTAACATCGTGACGATCGCTTGGTGACTGACCGGGATGCAATAACTGCGTAATCTCTGGCCATTTTGGATTGCAAGTGAACGTCACAAACAAATACGGCCGTCCATAATTGCGCACGTAAGTCATCGCGTCCTGGGAGTACTCGTGCATCTGTCTTGGACTGCCAATGTATGTCGCTGGCAAAATTGTGAGTCGACCAACATCTGTAATACGAGTATCTGCGTCGCTATTGACCGCATCTCGCAAGTGTATATATTCTTCTGATCGCAGCTTAGCCTGATTAAATCGAATGTAATTGAGTCGTTCTGTCTCAACCTTAACGTACATATCAACAGCATATTGTTGAAACAATCGTCGATATCTCAGTAGGTGATTGTCAGTGTTTTGGCGAATCATCATTCTATATGCGTAAAAGTTCATTGCGCTGACTTTTTTATTTGTCTCGACCCCTAAAAATTTACAATTTATGAAGTGACTAACAAAAGTGTTGTTTTTTGTACTAACCATTGGCCGGATTTATCATGTTGTATCTGAAGTGATATCCGTCTTCACCATGGCAGAACATAAGCGGATATTGCAGTGCATCATACGATCGATGTGTCTCACTTATTCGCTGTAGTGCGTTTCCAGTTCGGCGTTTGATGACTATATCACGCGATTCCAAATTTTCACCAATAACAACAATTGATATTTCACTAACTGTAGGTGCATTGTATTGTCGTTCATGAGTTCCTGCTGGGCGTTTGTCCGCTTTTATAACAATGCTGTGATCATCAGATGGCATCTGTTCCAACGTAGTCGTAAACAGTTTGATGAGCTCATTGTGTTCGTGTGACTATTTTTCTTTTCGTTGTATTAAAGATAGCACAACGCCGATTTACTTCATCATATGAATCTCCAAGAAAGTATATTTGGAGATATTTGTGTTCTTGATCTGGATGCGGCAACAGTGATCCAGCAAGATGAAAATTTTGCCCATGAATCTGTATAGTTGGAGGCAAATAATTTAGTTTTTGTCTTTTTTTGGCAAGATAAGTGTTAGGTTGTGTTATGTCATGATGTATCGTGGTTTGGGTGTGGTGTGTTAGTGTATTTTGTGGTATTAATGTTGGTGTATCAGCATTCATTGCTGATGTTGGTTAAATTACCTTGAATGTTGGATTGTAATTTCGTTCATTTACAATTTCACCACCAAAAGACGTCATTTGAAAACAATCGTTGTACATCTTGATGTGTTGCAAGAAATGGTTCGAATTAGGAGATTCACCATAAAGCAGCGTGCGCAATGGCTCTGGTGGTGGAAGCAACTCTGGCAATTTCACCTTTCCGCCCGCGAAACACAATCCAGGCGGTTCTTTCTCAAATTTAACTGCATTGCAATGCTGACAAACGACAGACATTTGACCAAATTGAAGTGATGCGTGCGCACTGTATTGAATGTTTAGGTCATATCGAAAGGCTGCACGTTCAATGCTCCCCGGAATAAATTGTTGTTGCCAACGTTGTCGTTCAATAGTCGCACGTTGTGACCTTGCTTCATCACTTTGCCGAGCACGAACTTCTCTTCTTCTCAATCGTTGTTGCTCATTGTAAGCTTCGTTGATCTCTTCTGACTGTCGCGCACGATTTTGAATTATTCTGATTCGTGCTGATTCCCTTTCAATAGCACGTTCCTCTTCCGTTTGACGTGCTATGACATTTCGGTGTCGTGATGCATTCTGTGAACGCCGACCAATGTTACCATGACCTCTTTTTGGCATCGTAACAAATATCGAACTGTAAATGATCATAACTTTTTATAAATCGCACGCAGTTTTCACAAATCACTAACTTGCCTTTGAAATAGCCAAAATACAGAAAGCAAACGAACGAAAAGGGTGCAATTGATTTTGAATACAACTAAAAATTTTATTTAAAATTAATTTGACTTTCTATCAAATGTTGTTTTATTTTTCTTTCTTGATTTACAAAAGGGTACAACTTCTTTATCAGTACATTAGTTAATTCATTCATAATTAATGTCCTTACCTCACGATGAGCCGTACTCTTGGCACTTGCCCATTGGATAGCAATTAGAACACGGGTCTGTCCACCCCGATCCGCTCTGCGTTCTAATATGAACTTCCAATTACCTCACATGATCCTTTGGCGCTTGGCCTTCAGATTGGACAGCCGTCTTCCGCTCATATTAAGAACTCAGAGCTTATACGGTTATTGAGAGTCGAAGAAAGACAGAAAAGTAAAATTTAAAAGAAATGAAAAGGGAAAATAAACTAAAAATCGCGAAAGAAAAAAAAAATTAAAAAAAGGTTAAAAAAATTGAACAAATCTGTTGCGGGTCCAAGGTAACGACCTTTGCAACTAAAAATCGTTCCCTTGGAAGCGCAACTTGACTGTCTTTAATCGTTGGGCGCCATTGTTATGAGTCGAGGCTTGGCCACAGGGGCGTCTTCGGAGTAGTGGAGGAGGACGGTGCACGCTCGCGGTTGCACGGCTATCGCTCGTCGGACGGGGTAGTTCTTGCCCCTCTCACACTAAACCACCTGCTCACAAAAAAAAAAATATCGTGCCTGAGAAAAAAGGAAGAAGATAGGCAGAGAACTAATCGGACGGACAAAAAAAGAAAGAAAAGAGAAGAGAAGAGAAAGATATGATAGTCGAAAAGAAAATCTCAATAACCTTTGCCCTACCAAGGAGAGAGGCCAGGAAGTCAGATGAAATTTTCACTAGGTACCCTAACTATGCTAACTAATCCTATTCTAATCTAAAACGTAAGAGCTAAACCTTATCATCTATCCCTAATCTAACTTAAATCTAACCTAATTCTAGACTCCTTTGCATCAACTGCTTCCTGATTTCGCTCCCTGGTAAGGTTCGTCTCGTTCCTGAGACTTGCCAGATTATGTTGGCTCTGGCTCGGCCTACCCACCCTATGTGTCGTTTGACACTCCTTTGGCTATCTCTCTGGCCAGAAACAACGAAAGATAGCCCCTTTACGCCAGAATCCAGTCACTCGTACGTCCGTGTACTAGTAGAGAAGAGTTCGTAAGTCGTCACGTCCCGCCCTCATGTTCGTCGGTCGTCTACATATCATTCACGTCATGGCACAAGCGGAAGGACGGCCTTCCCAATTACTCCACACACCAAATCACACTTGCTTTCTACTCCATTGAAATCAACAAATCAAATTCGCTTATAAAATCCAATATAATTCATTTGTAAAAAAAAAACTAAAACTACGTCAAAATTAAAAGATATCCAATGGATACCGGTGTTCTGGCCTGTGAATATCCTAAGTTTACTCTTAAAAAAAAACTTCTGGCCAAGTCCTTGCCTCCGTAAAAAAAAACAAAGAAAATATAATGAAAATAAAAAAACGTACGTTTCGTCCCTGTAAGTATTCAAAATGTTGGGCTTTACCGCCTCTTTTCCGCGTATTCACTCACTACTAGAACACTATATCCTTACACTATAATTTAAGTTCTAGCAAAAAAAAATTCAAAGAACGAACTTAAACTACTTTACTAATTCTATCAATTCACTATATTGTTTGTCTTTAAACGTAAATTTTTTTTTTCTGAGGCACTATTAAAGGGGATATGACCATACAGGATCACAATGGCTGCTGGCAAGCCTGTAGTCATTACTAACTCACTTATATTTCTTGTTTTCTTTTTCTTTTTTGAAGATTAATTATAAAATCTACTTTTTTTAAGTTCACTGTTAAATCACAAATAAACTTTGCTTGCCAAAAAAAAAACTCTCACTTTAAATTCCTGCTTACTGGTGCAGTTGGATTAAGCTAGAGCAATGACCCTTAACCGACCTTTCGCAATAAAATTTTAATTCCTATGTACATAATAAGCGACATGCATTGTCAGATATACTTGTCTCTATCCGTTGGTATAGACTCCTTATCAACCATATCTCTCGCAACATGTTGACCACTTCTTACTTTACATAAGCATACCACAAACACTAAAATACATCATACCATTGTATATAAACCTTATAGTAGTGCAACCGTGCGTAAACGACGATACGCCCTCATTGCGCATTCGCCCGCAATATGAGTAGGAAGATGATGCAGGTAGTGGTGGTGGTTGGCAAAGCAGGTTTCGTGTAGATTTATGGTATATTTTTTGTTTGCTTTGATGGAAGGGGTATGTTATGTTTTCTGGATTTTAACACAATTGGTATGTGTGTGTATGATCGTTGAAGGAGAGTCGCATTTAAGCAGTGAAGATTCTCAAATGTTTTTTTTTTATAATTCATACGAGTATTTGCAAGTGAAAAGCAGATATTCATATTTAATGGTAGGGGCGATGGTGGATGAAGAGAGGTGGGATAATTGTAGTTGGGTAGATTGATGGTATATTATTTGTTTGCTCTGATCAAAGTTTTTGGGGTAGGTTATGGCATATTGCAATTAGAACAAAACCGTCACCTGGAACTTATTTTGTTGTATTTTATACAATTTGTGTGTATATGTTAAGATCGGCGAAGGAGATTCGCATTTCAGCAGTTAGGCATATCATATTTGCATGTGTAAAAAATTAATTGAGGCAGAGATAAGATAAGACAAGTTAGAGTGTGTGTACGAGCGCGTGCCCTGCTTGTAATAATAGCTGCCGTAGGTTATTCATGAACAACTCAAATTGGTTTATTTATTGGTTCATCAAATAAAAAGGGCATTCATTCATAATCGGTATTCAAAATCATATTAGGTTCATATTTCGTTTGCATTATGTTACACAATCGAATCTCCGAATATAAACAGAATTTTTTCATTTGGTTTTGCACAAGCACCTGAGTGCCTCAGTTTGGGCAGCTAAATATCATTGATTTAGGTATTCTTTTTGATACCTACTTCTTTTGATACCGTCATACCGACCACTAGCGGCCGATATACTTAATGCAAATTTCGGTTTCAGGATGTCCCAGTAGGTACTAAAGAAATGAAGTATAGTTTAAATTTATCTTTTGAAGTAGGTAGGTACAATTATGAAATTTTATAGGTAGGTACCCAAATGCATTAAAATATTGAACTCCATCAAACGCATGGTTAGACGTATCGCATGTTATAGAAACCCACATTTTTTATTCTAGCCTCGTTAATACCTCAGCCAGAAAAAATATAAGTTTCATATGTATGTATATACATACAGTGAAATCTTCCTTGAGGGGACATTAATGGTGCACATTTTTGTCCGCTTAAGAGAGTTTACCGTTTAAGGAAAATTAAAACAACTTATCCATCTTTAAGCTAAAAAGAAAAGTCTTCATATTCACTTATGTATGTATATACAAAGATGGTATATTAATTGTTGGCTCTAATGGAAATTTGGGGTAGGTTATGGCATATTGCGAGGAGGCCGTAGGATGTTTGCTGGTATTTAATACAATTGGTATGTACCTCCGTCTCACCTGATTACGAAAGGATGTTCAGAGAAGCTACAGGAAGGAGCTTTGACGTTCTACGCAGGATTTGCAGCGTTTAAGTTACGGAACAAGATTAATTGCGAAGCTTGCACGCAATTTATGATCGATGAGACAAATTCTTATCGAGAACAAGCCTTGTTAATACGTCTCAAGGCTTATGAGACCACACAAACTGTGTCAGAGTTTGGGAAGCTTACGGTGCCTACTATAAACTTCGAAAATACTGCGAAAAGAATAAAGGAGATATTCGAAACAGTTTTTCCGGAGGACCGCAAACAAGCAAACTTGGTTGAAAACCTTATGTCTCAGATGATAAACCAGTTGGAAGTGACAGAAACCATGACGTGTAGCAATTATGGACACAACGAAGACATCGTTAAATTTATTTTAATCGGACTGATTAAATTTACAATAAAAAAAAACAACAAGGATTTAAGGCTGCCAAACTTTAAGGATAAGCATCATGTAAATAAATATCTATAAATAAAGTTATATTTTAATAAATGAATGGGTGTGTTTTTCTGATTTTCATATATAAATATTTATATGTACTCATATTTATTTTTATTTGTTTTTAGTTATGGTAATATTAATATATAGTTTATTTATTTTTTATATATACTTTAGGTATGCGCTTTTGGTTAAAGGACCCTATGCGTTGTTATGTTACGTAATATTTTATTTATTTATTTATGAATTATGCGCGAGGAGTAGGCCTAAGGGATAACTCGGTGAAAAAAAAACGCATCAAATGTTCCACCTCCTGGGTGATGCGGAAGAGAACAGACTTGTGTTTTTTTTAGTACCAACCACAGCATTAAAAAAAATTTAAATAAAATATTCAATGCTGTGATTATTACCTATGCCTCGAATATCCAAATCATAATCAATATCATAATATTCTCAGTATTTGTTTTTTTTTTCTTTTAAGAAAGCAATGAAAACATATATTTTTGCATGTCTAAATAGGTAGGTAGTTTGTTTGACATTCATTCAAATAATATAAAAAAAAATGTAAATCGACAGGTGAGCTGCCTCTAACAGATATACGTATCCAACAACGTGTTCGCTTATATATATCTGATAAAAAAACAAATCGAATATTTCTGAATCAATTACAAAAGAAATGATAGAAATCGGTGAATTTTTGGACGAGATATACCCAAAATAGCAAGAGTCTAAAAAACCATAAACTCATAATTTCTTTACTTCTTACATGTTCAGTAGGTAAAGTAAAGGAACAAGACCAAACTGTGGTGGATTCCGGGCCACGAAGGTTTTGAAGGCAACGAAAAGGCCGACGACGGGTTGCGATATCACCTAAACATAATGAAAATAGTTGACTCTGCAGAATGCCGGCTATGTCTTGAGGAAGACGAAACAGCTGAACACATTCTAGGTGAATGTCCGGCCTCAGAGAACAACTAAGTTCCGAAGATATAAAGAAGTGGTCTGCTGGTAGCATTATCCGCTTTATACGGAATGAAGAAATACTACTAGCTTAACATATTTCTGGCCCAGACGGTACAAACGACCTCAGTACCTTTTTCTTCGCCTTGGCGAACCAGAAGCTAAAAAAAAATAGATTGCAAATTTCAGCAGAACCATTTACCACAGGGCATGACTACTAATAATAGAACGAAACGAGGAGTAGGCCGTCTGATTAAAGCTCGGTGATTAAAAACACGTATATCTAATGTTACAACATGGGTAATGCGAAAGAGAACCAATCAAGCAACCTTCATTAGAAGCAAAAAACACAAACAAGTGACCTTCCTCAATGCTTTATTGCAAAGGTGCAGGGACTTTAAACAACGAAAATTCGTATTATCCATATAAATATTCATCGTGTATAGACCAATAAGTGGTGGTGCAGCATGGCACAATACCGACACAAAATAAATTATGTCATTGCTTTATAAATTAGACTGAATATTTCTAAATCAATTACAAAAAGAATGATATAAATCGGTACATTTTTCGACAAGATATAGCCAAAATAGCGAGAATCTAAAATGCGATAAATTCATAATTTCTCATTTGAAAGAAAAATACCCAAATCAAATTTTATTAAATTTTTTGTTTCAAACGAATCGCCCCTTCCATCCAGAGAGTCGATAATGCGAAATCCATTATCCATACAAATAATAACTTACTTGGTTTCCATCATCAACCTCTGCTACTTGCAAAGCATACGTACCTACATGAACATGCTACCTGCGCTGCCTACGCCTATGCTCCTTCTTACAATGAAAAAAAAAATGCATACACAATGGAATGAAATTCGTTCGGCGGAAAGATTCGAGAGAGACAAACCGGTTTATTTGGTCTTGCTTTCTTCGTTTTCAAAGTGTGTATTTAAAATAAAGATGACAGCAAAAGTTTAGACACAAACATTCTAGCTCAATTCATAACGCCATCTGCATTTAGTCGGCTAAAACAAAAAATTCGACATGATGGCACTACTATAAAGTGTATATACAATGATCATACGTAACCTTAATCTATATTGCACTTTCTTAATCCTAATATTGCACTAATCCTAATTGATTTAAAATCCTATCACAGTTCGTATATATTTTAAAAAAATGTAAATACTTAAACTTAACCCTACCTTATCATATCTATATTGCAACATCCCATTCATCGATTCCATTTAATCGATTACGTTTGAAATTGTCTGTGAGGTGCGAGCAGCCAAGCAGGTGTAACTTGTGCACTGAGTGAGTGCAGTCTTGTTTTAATCAAATGTCATCAAAGTTTTGTTTTGATTCGCGTAATGTGGATTGTTCAACTTGGTCGTCAGGTAAGTTTAATTGTTTTATTCATTGTCTATTATCTATTGTGTCCAAACATTAACGTCTTTTTCTTTTTTGGTATTATGTTGCTGTACCGCCGATGGAGATATGGAATGAAACCAAATTCGGCGAAACCATTAACCAAGCCTTCACGTGGTGGTGGAAATGCATTAAAAATGCACGCAATTCTTTTTTGTAGGAATCAACTCCATCCACAGGTAGGTGTATAAAGTTTACGACACCGATTGCCAATATATATCAATCGCATGTACCTGAGATTTACCAAACCAAAACAATGAGTTCTATTGTTTTCTTGGCAAGGTAAAGTCGTGTGGTTCGGTTGCATTTTACAGCGATCTGTAAGTGTTGGTATGTGCGTGTCGTCATTGTAATTTTCATTTTCTGTTGTTTGTTATTAGGTCCGTTCGCGTACTTTATTTGTAGGAAAATGAAAAGTGTCAAATCTCCAAAATCGAGAGAGAATCCTCTCATTTCTAAGAAAAGTACGCGAACGCTTTTGAGTAAAAACTTCTTAGTTTGGCTTGAAAAGAAGCAACAGCTGTTTTTTTTTTGCTGGCAAACTCATACGATTTCATCATTTGACAGTTTTCATTTTCTTACCAGCTGAAATTCTGTGTGAAGAAAAATGAACGAAAGTACATTTTTCTTTCGTTCATCTTTTTACCATTTTCTCAGTACGCGAACGCGTTTGGGTAGTTTTGCACGAAAGTTTATATAAATTTACGTTTGCATATTAGTTCGCGAACGGACCTATTATCTTCTTTTCATCTTATCCTTTTATTTCAGGACGATGCACTAAGATTAAAAGCAAGGGTTCATCGACCTTGAGTCTCTTCACAGGTAAGTAATTTCGTTTTGGATATCGTGGCCCTATGTTAAGGTGGTAATTTTGTTTTTGTTTTAGATACAAAGGATATCGCCCAGGGACCAGGACCCCGTAACAAAACTGAAAAATTTTGTAATTTTTTACAGAAAATCATCTGATAGATTTATAGCCACTGTTTCAAAGATAATCTTGACTTTTTACAAGAAATTATAAGAGACAGTCACATCTTCTGTTGTTGTCGAAGCTTTCCTTGTTATGCGGCTTTGCATAGCAATCGATTATGTTGTGGAGGTTTTTTGTTTCTTTTTTAATTCAAACATAATCACCCCAATCATAAAATCCGGCGGATTGGCTGCGGAGGGAGTAGCACATCAATTTGTATGATTTGCTATCATTGAAAACGCAGTAATGTAAGTGATCGGATGTCGGTAAGGGCGTTTTCGAACATAGGTATCATTGTAAACGCAGACCATCCGCAGCTCATACACTTGTTTATGTTTTCAATCCGCACCAAAGTAGCTGCGGATTTCAAAAAAGAAGAATTGTTTTTTGTTGTTTAATTTAAAAAAATGAATAGGAAGTGAGTAACCGTGTAAAATGTTTGCAAATACAGATCAATAACATACTTTTTTTAAGGAAACAAACAACTCGTTCACAATTCCTAGTGATGGTGAATCACATGAAGACAAATCCTGGCATTGCTAGGAATTTGATGAAAAATGATCCGGAGACAATGCAAAAGTTTAACCTAACCTTGGTCAGACCACAAGTTGGCTTTAAGAAAGAAACTATCGCAGAACTTCCGCGAATTGAAAGCTACTGGAGGAGGTACAAATAAAGAAATTTTGTTTACTCCTCTGGGGAATGAGGTTATTGAGCTGGTGTGCTTAAAGGCCTGCGTAGAGGGGTTGCCTGGAACAAGCCGCTACGGTGCTCCAAATATACGAAAACCTCTCAGCGAAACAATTGTCACATCAGCTCTGCTCGAAGACACATAGCTCAGAAAACAACCCCAACCTTTTAAATATTCTCCCCACCAATAACCCAGATCGACCAAGGAAGCAAACATTACCAAAACAGTTGGAACTTCTTGCACGGCAAATAAATACGCAAGAAAAGCTTTATCATACGATATCCGAAGGCCTCTCAAAAATGGAAGAGCAATCCAATGAAACAAATTGCATTGTAAAAAAAGTATATCGTTCATTGGATCGGTTAGGTGATTACCAAAAACAGGCGAATGCAATCAACCATTAGTTGATGAAACAAAAAGACACAATGAGCGGATGGAATATTTTGCCATGGAGAAAAACAAAACTAAAAGGAAAATATTGGAAATGCAGTTAGCAAAAGTCAACTCGGAATTTTCTAACTAAATTTAACTTGTTGTACCTGCCATGAGGGCTTTATTTACTGTTGACATTTGCCAAGAAGGCTGAAATACTTTTGACAGTTACGATAAATAAAAACCGAATTTACTTTAACTTATTTTAAAAATTTCGCAGAATTTCTTCTCGAATCTGATTTGCCTCTGCTGAATACGAATCGGATTCTGTAAACTCTCTATCGTTATTGTCAAATTCAGCGTATTCTTCTGGGTTGTCTAACTGCTCATTGCAAACATTGTAGTGTATTCTAATATTATGAAGTGCAGCACTAACATTGACAATTTGTACAGCTTTTTTCGGCGAATAATGTAGTTGATGCGCCCCTAGACAACAACGACACCAACTCTTCCAAACGCCTATTGTTCGTTCTACAACGTTACGACCTTTGCTATGGCTTTTGTTAAATCTACTCTTTGGAGTGTCGACACCAGCGCTTCTAAACGGGTTGATCAGCCATGGCGACAAAGGGTACCCAAAGTCACCTGTCAAGATAACTAATTATTAACCTATTTAATGTAGGTGAAGTTTATTTTACCTAGTAATCGTGTATTTCTATCTCCATTATCATATAGCGATTTAAAATGAAAAAATGCTTCACTATTTCCCCATATGAATGAGTCATGGCTGGGTCCCGGATATCTGGCGTCCACATATCGGATACGCTGTTTATGATCACATATCTGAAAGTCAAGCATCACATTAAGACTAATATATGCATGCCATTATGATAATTTGTAGAATTTCTTACTATCATAGTATTTAAGCTGTAGAAACCTTTCCGATTGTAAAAGAGGTGTGTATTTTCGCCAGGGGGCTTTGAAATTTTTATGTGCGTACCATCAACGCACATGATGATCCCTGGAATTCCTGACTTCTCGTAAAAATACATTTTGGCTTCCATTTTTTCTTCCTCTGACATTTTTAGGCTTATCCATTTGGGACATAAACATTCCTCTAAAATGTTTAAGACTTCCGATATCGTTGTTGATACTGTTGATTGCGCCATTCCAATATTGAAGTCTTGTCCAGTACCAGTTTGGTAACCTCCTTCTGCCAGAAACCTTAAAAACGCCGCTAACTTACATTTAGGTGTAAGTGATGAGGATCTAACCAGTTGTGAAAGTTTGCTTTCTAACTCACTTAAAACAAATTGGAATGCAGATTTATTGAGCCTGAAGTTTTTAATAAATCTAAAAATAAATTGTGACGTAATGATGGGAAAGAAATTCTTTATTTTCAATTTACGTACTGAGTATCAGGTAACTGCAATATGTCCTCTGCTCGGATTCTTATGCTCCTTCGAATGTGTCTGCTATCAGTTTCATTTTCATTTTCCAAATTTAAATAAAACGCAACAGTATTCATTTCGTCTGTAAAATTTATTGAAAAACCCAACAATATTTTTTGAAAATATCTCCATTTGACAGCAGACCAGCTGATTTCGAATTTTTCGATAATCAAGTTTCGCGGACCGGTACTGCAGTTCATCCTCCGGTTTCTATGATAGGGCAAGTATGCGGATGCGGATCGGATGAAATCCGTCGGATTCAATCCGGCGGATTCTATGATTGGGGTGAATAAACTACAAAGGATTACAAATGTATATTTACACTGCGACTAGTTATGAAACTAACGAGCAGTTTGCTTTTCAGTATTATTCACGGGAGAAAAGTAAATGAGTAAATGGCTATCAGTTTACTATTTTTAAGATACATTATAAATGTAATTTATTGTAGGTTCTCAACTTTCAGTAACAATAACAGGGACATAGATGGGATTTAATCCATCCAAAGCGTTGGAAGTTAAATTCACCTCTTTTGCTCGTTGTTGTCGCCCTGCTATTATCTACTAGAGTGCGTGGTAAGTCCTCTGGCTGGCACATCCCCAGAGTTGAGCGCCATAGTTCCACACTGGTTTTAGGATCTGGATATATAAAAGGATTGTATTATTAATTGATAGTCCTGACTTCCTGCCTATAAGCCATTCTAATTTTCTCCATTTAATATCGAATTCTAGTCGTTTGATTTTAATATGCTCCTTCCAACGAAGCTTGGCGTCTAGAGTCATACCTAGATACTTCGCTGTATTAGCATATGATATTGTCGTGCCTGATATTGCTATAGGGGAGTACGAGATAGACTTATTTGTGCAGTTAAAATGTACAGATGCTCCAATTGAATTTTATACGCCATCTTTCAGTTCACTTGATAATTCGGTCTGTAGCAGCTTGTAACTTTTGTGTCGATTCGTGCGTAGTATCTCCCACTGCTAAGACTGCCGTATCGTCGGCAAAGATTTCAGTCTTGGCGAACGGTATTGTAGGTAGGTCCTTAGTATAAAGGAGGTATAACAGAGGACCGAGGACACTTCCTACATGCGAAGTGGAGGTTGATGTCCGAACTGTAGCAAATAGGACCTATTTTGGTGGAACGTTGTTATTGTTGACAGGGAAAAACTGTAACTTTTTAGTAAAGTTACATTATGTTACCTCTGCTACTTAGTTAAATGTAGTTAATGTAGTAAATTAAACAAATTGTAGCACAAGTAGTTTCAACTGTCAAATGATCTGTCAGTGGTCACTTTAAAGTTACTTTAAAGGCTAGTTTCAACTGTCAAATGATCTGTCAGTGGTTGTTTAAAGCTATGTTAAAATGTATGTTTTGTGTTTTGATTAATAACTTTAAGAAATCTGCATGGTTACTGGGTTTGATGCTTGAAAGCCGATAATGAACATCAAAAGAATTGGTGCGCTCTGCTATGCGTGTTCTTTCCTACTTAAATATACAACAATACAACAATATCGATACAGGCGCACAGGTAAAATATTCTATATTTGCATATAGCTTAATACCTGAAACAGATATGCAGCAAGGATGCACGCAGTAATGTAGACACGCACATGAAAAACATGTGCAGATAGAAATTACCTGCACTCAAAATGCTTCTTACTGAAACTCTGCCAGGTGTTACCTGCTGGTCGCAAGCCCGGATATAGAAAGAGGGTTATCCCAACTGGGGGTACAAGGATATTAGTCCGTTAACAAATACGTGGTATTTATTTGGGCAGACCACGGGCGACCGATCCATAATCCCGAATAATCGTGGGAATCGAAATACGAGTAGATCCAAATATAAAAAAAAATATATAGAATGATGCCTCTAGCACTGCATTATCAACTATTAATATTTTAGAACACCCTGTCGATGACGACATGACATCTGCCAATGGGACAGAGTCTGTAATCATCGACTCTGAAATGCGGGAACCTCAAGAGAACTTGTCTCAACATAGTGACTCTTTTTAGAATCCAGCACCATATGCAACAGCATTTTATCGAATGCAAGACTTCCCGATATAACTGACGTACCTAAGATAGTCGGCAATATGGCACGAACTGAGTCTGAGTACGTAAGATTCACGCCATCAGAACAACTCAGATTTAACCGCGCGCAGAAGAATGGAAGCACCATTGAGCAGGCCCAAATCTATGCGAAAACGATGACCAATAAGGGTCCCGAGGTGGGGCGTATGCGATCCAAGGATAATACCCCTCAATCCGATTCAAATACAAGGGAAGATTAGGACATCATGATAGAACTTCGTGACGAGGAGGTCAAATCAGCTACATATGTGTGGGGGCTATGGGTGCCTCGGACAATTTTAGCCAGCGATGTGGCTAAGGGAACATCGGTATTGGATTAATCCAAGAACCATGGGCAACTAATGGAAAGATCCTTGGACTAAGCGAACAAATAGTGAGCTTATTTTTGCCAAAGGTCACTTCTGACCGCTGGCGGCTCTTTCTGGCACGAAAGATATAAAATGTTCTCTCATTCCAGGTTTCATTACTAGAAACTTGGTGGTCGCACAAATCGAATGTGCCATTAAATCAAAACCCTAACACCATGCCATTGTTCATGAATGGCACTTGCATCGTTGAAACCGGTATGTGTGTTAATGACAACCTTCGTTGGAATGGCCACATGTTTGATGTCGCCAAGAACGCTGCGAAATACCTAGGCAGCGCTGAAAGAAATATTTCACCTCCTCTGATCTGGCTACTATTTATAACGCGTTTATCCGCCCAATGAATACAATGCTCATATCTTGTCTGGTGAAAAAATTATTTATTTGGACCTACTTGACAAGATCCAAAAACGCGCGATAAAACTCATTGGTGACTGTAACATCGCGAGATCGCTTGACTCTCTTAGTCATCGTCGGAATGTCTCTTGTCTCTCGTTATTTTATCGTTATTTCCACCATAAGTGCTCAAACGAAATAGCCAGTTGCATTCCACCTCTAGAACATTTGAACCGCAACACCCGCCATGTAAGGAATGCGCATCAGTTTACCCTTACGCCTGTATTCTGACGTACAGTGAAATACAAGGAATCTTTCCTTAGCCGTACAACACGAATGTGGAATGCTATTCCCCGCTCCATTTTTCCTACACATTATAACCTACAAACATTTAAAACCAACGTGCATCGGCATCTCTCCCTATCGTCTTACCCTAATGTCCTTAACGCCCGCACTGTGAAGCTATTACATTATAAGGGTATTCAAAAATCCCTTTAGTGCGAGTACATAATATAAGTGCTTCCCTCCCCAGTATCAGAACTTGTCCGGTTTTGCGAGGACCAGCAAATACACATAATCATTGGCTGCGACGCAAATGCACACAACATGTTTTGGGGCAGCCGTGACACAAATAAAAGAGTTGAGTCGCTTTTAGAATACTTATATAACAATAACTCGTTTTTCTAAATAAGGGAGATAACCCCACGATTAATGGTTTTTTAAATGATACCACACAATTTTTTCCTGGTGATAATTTTTGTTTTCCGTCAATTCCTTTATTTTGTTTTGAATGAATAACCTTACATTCCTTACCACGTTAAGTGGACGGCTGGAGTTACAGCGCTGTTTCACGGTTAGCCACAAGCGATCATCAGACTCCTTCTGTGGTGCTGGTCTGTCTTTTTCCTTCATTTTATCCCGAAATTCCATTTCTTCCACTGGGATTCGAACCTAGATTCGAACCCACTTTTACACACTCTATAAGAGAAGAAGTCTTAGACCTTACTATCGCATGACCTTTTATTCAGACTATCACAGAAGACTGGCATGTGTCTGGCGAGGCATTTTTTGGATCATATGCACATTATATTCGGGATAAGGTGCAACACCGAACAGGCGCCAGTGCGTTATGATAACAGACTGACCAACTGAAGAACATATCACAAAAATCTAGCGGTCAAATCTGACATGTTGCCAGCTGCACCACTAACAACAAATGATGCAGATGCTGCGCAATGTCAGTTACCACCGTTTACAGTAACCAAATGAAAATAGTAGACTCTCCTGAGTGCCGCCTTGAAGACCCCAAAAAAGCTGAACACATATTATATGAAAGTCCAGCCCTCAATGGAATAAGGAAACTAGATATTTTTACCACGCTGTTTAACAATGCGCTGAATAACGCACATTATCCGGCGCAGTGAAAGGTAGCTGTACACTCAATCACGAAAAAAGGTAAAGATAGGACGAACCCTGCCAATTTCCGGTCGATTAGTCTGCTTCCGAATAATAGCAAGGTCTTTGAAAAGGTTGTCAATGGATCCCTGTTGAAGTTGGTTAAGGACAATAGCATAATTCCGGACAACTAGTTTGGTTTCAGGGCAGGGCATGGCACTATTCATGCGGCGTCGAAATTGGTTTCCGACATTCAGTGGAATAAATGCAATACCCAATGCACGGGTCCTTGTCTGGTTGTTTTGAGAACGCTTTCGACACCGTTTGGTTAGAGGGACTTTTCTACAAGATGACCAGGCAGGGGATGCAAAAACCATTGCTATATGTTATTTATAATATGCTTATGGAAAGGAAGTTCCTTGTCAAATGCGGCAACGTGACTTCGAGCAGAGTCGTTGAAGTGAAAAACGGTTTACAGCAGGGGGCGGTAAATTCTCCGATCCTGTTCAACATTTACACGAGTGAAGTGGTAGGTTCACTCAGACATGCTACAGCGTATGCCAAGGATTTGGTGGCATACATCTAGGTCATTATAATTCTTTTGCAGCGTGCCTTCGATCAAATTAAGTGATTTTGCGACGACTGGAAGTTGAAAATTATTCTGTTAATTTTAAGTTATATTTAATCCTTGTTCAGTTCTAAATGCATTTATTTATTTCTACTACAATTATTATCTAATTATAAAATGGAACACCCTGTAACTTGTTTTGTTAATATTGTTTTTCGATTTGAAATGTCATTTTTCTAAGCTCAGTTTTTCCGGTTGTCAATTATCTTGTCGAATAAAAAATAATTATCAAGCTGTCAAGATCGTTTTTTGGAACAATCTCTTTTAATTCCGCACATCAAGTCAAATTATAGTTCTTTAAATTTGATATCGAACAGGGAAACGAAAAACGCTTCGCTTTTCCTCAACATTTTGGTGACCCCGACGTGATTTTTATCACAATATTCGCAGATAACCTAGTCCTCAACATTTCCGCGTGGTTGCTTACAAGTGGTTGAAAAATTATGCTCAACGCTGAAGAGGAGTCTGCCCAGAAGTCATCATTGACTGATAAATCTTCTGGATCTACTGATGCCTCAGCACCCAAGGTGAATTCGAAAAAACTGAAGGCGTTGGAAGCTCTCAAAATTCGACGAATGGTTTCGATGTCTCAGATCAATCGAGTGAAGGAATTTGCCATCAAAACGAACGACGATCCATCATCGATATCCATATCCGAACTTCAAATGCGCATGGAAGGCCTGGAGTCAGCTTTCCGTACTTTCAACGGCGTACAAGCGAAAATCGAGGATATCGACTTTGATGAAATTTCCATGCCAGAACGATCGACGTATGAGGAGATGTACTATGTAACAGCTGCGGCGTTGAAAGTTCTGATTAATTCACTTACTCAGGACAGGGATAAGCCAGGAGACGTATCGCAAAATTCCAATTCTACACGCCTTGATTCGATTAAATTGCCTATAATTGAATTACCTTCATTTTCAGGTGACGTGACTAAGTGGATGGTTTGGTACAATCGTTTTGTTTCTTTGGTGCATGACAATCCTATGCTTTCGAAGCAAGCTAAATTTCACTACCTTGTGTCAAAATTGAGTGAAACTGCTAGTGGCCCAATCGAAGGGCTTAAGATCGAGGCCGACAATTATGATTTGGCATTAGCACGACTGAAGGAGCGATTCGAAAATAGGAAGGTAATTGCACAGGAACATTTGCAACGCATTTCTTGCCATCCGAAGATTCAGAAAGCATCTGTAGTGGAGCTGAGGAGTATAATTGACAAAATCGGCAACCATCTAGCTGGTCTTAAAAACCTTAAACGACCAGTCGATCATTGGGATGATCTGATTGTGTTCATTATCACATCCAAGTTGGACTCCACAACTCTAAGTAAGTGGAACGATGAAGCTCCAGTTGATCGGCTTCCTAGTCTCCAGGAATTAACAAATTTTCTGAAAAAGAGAGCGCAGCACCTAGCAGCACCTAATGTAAAAAATGATTTATTAAACACTGATAATTCCGTGAAATTCGAAACTAATAGGAGTCAGAAGAATAATCCGAAAGGTTCGCCGAAATCATTTATTGCCGCCAAAAGCGCGTGCAATTTTTGCTCTAATCCCGGCCATCTCATTTATCGCTGCCACAAGTTTCACAATCTCCCCATACCGGAAAGAATTCAACAAATTAAGAAACTAAATCTATGCCCTAATTGTTTAAAAACTAGTGAGCATTCAGGCACTTATTGTCCGTCCAGCTCTTGCCGCGAGTGTGGAAACAAGCACCATACTCTCTTGCACCTTGGTCAAAACCCCATTACGCATGTACTGCAAACCCCACCTAGTTCGACCAGTCACTCTGCAAATCGCAGCCAAGTTCTAAATTCAGCTGCTGGTTCTTATCAGCCTCAATCTACCGCAGGCGCTGCAATTAATCCCTGTCAGAATTACTCCATGCACGCTAGCTGTAATGAGCAAAATATTTTAGGAACTGCAGTTGTCAACATTTATAATAAAATCAAGCAGCAGGTACCTTGCCGTGTACTATTGGACTCCGGCTCTCAAATACACATGATCTCTGAGAGACTAATGCAACGTATAGGCATAGCGCGTAGACGTTCGCGAACATTGCTCACATGTGCCAACAACACCGAAACCTTTGCAAAATACAAAGCTGCGATCACGATCGGCTCTTGTATCAACGCTTTTACAGCTACACTGGAGGCATTTGTTATGCCACAAATCACAGGTCTTCTACCTGATAACAAAATCAACATCGATAATTGGATCATTCCTAAGAATATTCGGTTGTCAGATCCACTTTTCCATGTTCCGCAGCGTATAGATATACTTCTTGGTGTCGATCTATTCTTCAACCTCCTTTGCGTTGGTCAAATCAAATTGGGACCGAGTCTGCCAATCGTACAAAATACGCTGCTTGGCTGGGTAGTGGCAGGCAAGCTTCCCGCACAAAAAAAATCCAGTACATACAATCTACTTTCCCAAGAAATGTCAGTGGCTCAGTCCGATGAAGTCTTAAATAAATCCATAAGAGCGTTCTGGGAAATTGAGAGCTTCGATCCACCCCAGTCGGTGTTAACAAAAGAGGAGAAAGAGTGTGAAACTCATTTTATTTCGCATTACACCCGTTTGGAGTCTGGACGGTATTGTGTAAAGTTACCATTTAAACAAAGCCCAAACTTGTTGGGAAATTCATTCGACGTCGCACGAAAGAGACTTCTTTCGCTGGAGCGAAAATTTCGGCAAAACCCAGAACTCTCCCTTAAATATTCTGAATTCATGAATGGACTCATCAATAGTGGACATATGGAGGTAGCACCAAATGTAAACCTCACTGAGCCCCACTGCTTCCTCCCGCATCACTGTATATTTAAGCTCACCAGCTCGTCGACAAAGCTGCGTGTAGTGTGTGATGCGTCGGCAAAAACCGGTTCCGGGAAATCTCTAAATGAAATTCTGATGGTTGGACCAATTATACAGCCTGAACTCTTATCGGTCGTTTTAAGATTTCGACTACATAAATACGTCATCACCGCGGATATCACAAAAATGTACCACCAAGTCCTGTTAGATCCAGCTCATAGGAAATTTCATTTGATATTGTGGAGAAATAGTTCAAATGACTACATTACTGTATATCGTTTGTGTACAGTGACCTTTGGTACTGCTTCTGCATCATTTCTGGCTACGCGTGTTTTGAAACAGTTGGCGATTGATGAGGGTGCTCGATTTCCTTCGGCAGCGAAGGCCATGGACTCAGATTTTTATGTCGATGACGTTTTAACTGGCGCCAATTCATTGACAGAAGCAAAAACACTTCAGAGAGACCTAAGTGCAGTACTAAACAAAGGAGGTTTTAATCTAAGAATATGGTGCTCGAATTCTCCTGAGCTGTTAGAAAACATACCAGAGAATGATCGCGAGAAATTCCTTAAAATAAAACACGGCAACGCTATTAAAACTTTGGGCATTTTTTGGAACCCGGATACGGATAGTTTTCACTATGAAGTTGCTCCCATCTCTCCTAAGGCCATCACGAAGAGGACTGTGCTCGCTGACATCGCTCAGCTATTTGATTCTCTTGGGTTAATAAATCCTGTAGTCGTCCTTGCAAAAATTTTTATGCAACAGTTATGGCGACTTAAGCTTGAGTGGGACGAAGCACTGACGCAGGATTGCTATCACCGCTGGGTCAATTTTCGGAACAAGTTGCATGAACTTGACAATTTGCGCATCGATCGGCGCACATTCTATGGCGACTCTGATCACTATCAGCTCCATGCATTCTCTGACAGCTCCGAAGATGCTTATGGTACATGCATATACATAAGATCCGTGGACGAAGATGGTACCGTCCGGGTGGAGCTGCTCTGTGCTGAGTCAAAGGTAGCACCGGTGAAGAAAGTCAGCTTACCACGGTTGGAATTGTGCGCTGCAGCTATGATGACTCGACTTGTTCGGCGCTTGCGAGATATGTTTGACTTCGAGTTTGAAGACGTCACCTACTGGACCGACTCCACCATCGTATTGAAATGGATCACGGAGGAATCCTGCAACTGGGAGACATTTGTTGCTAACAGGGTTGCAGCCATCCAGTTGCACTCCAGCATCTCGCAATGGCGTCACATCGTATCAGGAGATAATCCAGCTGACATCATATCCCGAGGAGCTTATCCTTCCGCATTAAGCAAGTGCAGCTCGTGGTTAAAGGGCCCGACTTTCCTGTCATTACCAAAAGACCAGTGGCCTTTATCTGCGGTCGCAATGTCATCTGAGAACTCGCAGTTAGAAAGGAAGAGGCTCAGGATTATTTTATCAGTGCAAATCCAATCAGATTTTATTGAAAGCATCAAATATCACAACAATTATAGTTCATTAATGAGAATTGTTGCTTATCTCTTCAGATTCGTGGCAAATTCGAAAAGCAGAGATGTTGGACAACGGTTATGTGGGCCAATAAGTTCAGTAGAGCTTAAAAAAGCACTGAACGGCTTAGTTAAGTACGTGCAAATAAAGGAGTTTCAAGCGGAAATATCAGCGTTAGCCAACGGGAAACAATTGCCTGGAAGAAGTCACATCAACTCTCTGTCGCCATTTCTAGACTCTGATGGAATCATGCGTGTTGGCGGACGAATAATAAACGCATCCGTGGAGTATAATGCCAAGCATCCTATTTTGCTACCAAAGGAGAATCTATTTACAACGCTTATAGTTACTTATCTTCACGTAAAAAACTTTCATGTGGGCCCTCAAACGCTCTTGAGCATAGTAAGGCAAACATTCTGGCCAGTACATGGGAAATTAGTAGCCCGCAAGGTGGTGCGTCAATGTGTTCGTTGCGTTCGAGCCAAACCCTCGCTCAACTATCAAATAATGGGCAATCTGCCTTCACTACGCGTGCAACAATCAAGGCCGTTTAACATTGTAGGTGTGGATTTCTGCGGCCCGTTCAATGTCCATTTTCGTCGCCGTGGGACGTCGCCTGTAAAAACTTACGTCGCTGTCTTCGTATGTTTTGTTACGAGGGCCGTTCATTTGGAGCTAGTGGAGGATCTGACGACAGTAAGCTTCCTTGCTGCCTTAAAACGATTTATCGGCCGTCGTGGGCTCTGTTCGATTATCCACAGCGACAATGCAACAAATTTCATCGGAGCACGCAACGAATTACATGAGCTGTATCAGATGTTCCGTAAGCGTGAAAATAGGGACGCTATTTTAAATGCTTGCGCAGCGGATGGTATTCAATGGAAAACCATACCTCCTAGATCTCCCCACTTCGGAGGTTTGTGGGAGGCTGCTGTGAAAAGCGCCAAATTTCATATGAAGCGAATTCTACAAAACGCTTCTCTTACCTACCCTGAATTAAACACTGTAATTATACAAATTGAATCTATTTTGAATTCCAGGCCAATTACTCCAATGTCCGAGAGCCCTGACGACCTCTAGGCGCTTACACCTGGACACTTCATCATCGGTACAGCACTAAACACATTAGTGGAACCAGGCCTACATCACGTCAACAATGTCAGTTCTCTGAATCGCTATCAGCAACTGCAATGGTACTTTCAGCAGTTCTGGACAAGATGGTCCAGAGAGTACTTGCAAAATCTTCAACTTCGAACAAAATGGTTGAAAACGGGAACACCCATATCGGTCGGCGACATCGTGGCAATCCATGACGAAAATCTTCCTCCTCTGAAGTGGAGACTTGGGCGAGTTGAAAGAGTGCATCCTGGCAAAGACGGTGTCGTGCGCATGGTTACTCTAAAGACGAGCAGCGGCGAAACTCAGCGAGCTACAGCCAAAATCCAACGTCTACCTGTTGAAGCGTCTCAGCCCCTTCAAGGGCGGGAGGATGTTCAGTTCTAAATGCATTTATTTATTTCTACTACAATTATTATCTAATTATAAAGTGGAACACCCTGTAACTTGTTTTGTTAATATTGTTTTTCGATTTGAAATGTCATTTTTCTAAGCTCAGTTTTTCCGGTTGTCAATTATCTTGTCGAATAAAAAATAATTATCAAGCTGTCAAGATCGTTTTTTGGAACAATCTCTTTTAATTCCGCACATCAAGTCAAATTATAGTTCTTTAAATTTGATATCGAACAGGGAAACGAAAAACGTTTCGCTTTTCCTCAACAATCCTTTTTGTCTAGTATGTAAGTTGATATTCAATAACCATTAAAAAATGAATTTAAAAGTCAAATCAAAAAATTGAATAACAAAAATTATCCTCTTCAGGGAACAAGCGGTGCAAAATAAGTCCACGGGAACTAAGTCCACTGAGGGACTTATATATATATACCAAATTTAATTAGCAAAATTTTCAAAATTTTGAATTAAAGATATATGTTTATTTAAATACATTATAATATATGTAATGCAGTCAATAACAAACTGAAAAGAAAAATCGTCAATAACTTAAAAAATTTAAGTTCTAAATGTTTGTTAATATGTACTAAATAAAAAAAAGGTGTGAGCCACGCTGCACTCACGGTATAGTTGATGTGTAAACATGTAGGCACAGTTGCGCATTAGCTACGTAATTTGTTATCTAGCTAACGCCACAACTAAGTAACTAACGTAGTTAAATTAGCTGCGCTAAAAATGCAATCGATTTGGTGGTTAGCTATCATAATGACAACTAATTTTTGCTATTAGCTATTAGTTGCAGGTTGTGTAACCTTTCTCCGGCTTTTAAGGACCTTTTTTGTTGTTGCAAGGACCTCTTAGTCAAATAACATTGAACGCAGATATACCGTGGGGATTCTAATGACATTTTGGAAAAATATCCTGTTTTCGACTATTAAGGACCTTTTTTGTTGTTGCAAGGACTTCTTAGTCAAATAACATTGAGCAGAGATATACCGTGTGGATTCTAATGGCATTTTGGAAAAATATCCTTTCTTCGACTTTTAAGGACCTTTTCTGTTGTTGCAAGGACCTCTTAGTCAAATAACATTGAACACAGATATACCGGGTGGATTCTAACGGCATTTTGGAAAAATATTCTTTCTTCGACTTTTAAGGACCTTTTTTGTTGTTGCAAGGACCTCTTAGTCAAATAACATTGAGCAGAGATATACCGTGTGGATTCTAATGGCATTTTGGAAAAATATCCTTTCTTCGACTTTTAAGGACCTTTTTTGTTGTTGCAATTACCTCTTAGTCAAATAACATTGAACACAGATATACCGGGTGAATTCTAACGGCATTTTGGAAAAATATCCTTTCTTCGACTTTTAAGGACCTTTTTTGTTGTTGCAAGGACCTCTTAGTCAAATAAAATTGAACACAGATATACCGTGTGGATTCCAACGGCATTTTGGAAAAATATCCTTTCTTCGACTTTTAAGGACCTTTTTTGTTGTTGCAAGGACCTCTTAGTCAAATAACATTGAACACAGATATACCGTGTGGATTCCAACGGCATTTTGGAAAAATATCCTTTCTTCGACTTTTAAGGACCTTTTTTGTTGTTGCAAGGACCTCTTAGTCAAATAACATTGAACACAGATATACCGGGTGAATTCTAACAGCATTTTGGAAAAATATCCTTTCTTCGACTTTTAAGGACCTTTTTTGTTGTTGCAAGGACCTCTTAGTCAAATAACATTGAGCAGAGATATACCGTGTGGATTCTAATGGCATTTTGGAAAAATATCCTTTCTTCGACTTTTAAGGACCTTTTTTGTTGTTGCAAGGACCTCTTAGTCAAATAACATTGATCACAGATATACCGGGTGAATTCTAACGGCATTTTGGAAAAATATCCTTTCTTCGACTTTTAAGGACCTTTTTTGTTGTTGCAAGGACCTCTTAGTCAAATAACATTGAACACAGATATACCGGGTGAATTCTAACGGCATTTTGGAAAAATATCCTTTTTTCGACTTTTAAGGACCTTTTTTGTTGTTGCATGGACCTCTTAGTCAAATAAAATTGAACACAGATATACCGTGTGGATTCTAACGGCATTTTGGAAAAATATCCTTTCTTCGACTTTTAAGGACCTTTTTTGTTGTTGCAAGGACCTCTTAGTCAAATAACATTGAACACAGATATACCGTGTGGATTCTAACGGCATTTTGGAAAAATATCCTTTCTTCGACTTTTAAGAACATTTTTGTTGTTGCAAGCACCTCTTAGTCAAATAACATTGAACACAGATATACCGCGTGGATTCTAACGGCATTTTGGAAAAATATCCTTTCTTCGACTTTTAAGGACCTTTTTTGTTGTTGCAAGGACCTCTTAGTCAAATAGCATTGAACACAGATACACCGTGTGGATTCTAACGGCATTTTAGAAAAATATCCTTTCTTCGATCCAAGGACCACTTGGTAAATAACCTTATTACAACTAAAAGTGACATTCTTAAATCGGCCATCGGTTACCGAAGTATAATCGATATTTTTCCTCTTACCTCCAACTGATGTACAACAAACTTCAAGCTATACAACCTCAATATTATTCAAAACAAATCTACTTTCACACAACTTTCCGGTGTTTCGTAATTACATAATAATCTCTAAAATTGAACATAATTAAAACTGGAAAATATGTATAATAACGAAATATATAAAATAAAAAATACACATTAAAAAAAAACATCGACACGCGGTTGTTCTCAAACGGTTCTCCATCTACGTACTAACCGCCCCAAACGTCGTTTAATTGCGGTGATCTGTCGAGCAGCGATTAACTCACGTGGTAATGAAAATTA
This sequence comes from Portevinia maculata, assembly GCA_949715645.1. Classification (NCBI taxonomy): domain Eukaryota; kingdom Metazoa; phylum Arthropoda; class Insecta; order Diptera; family Syrphidae; genus Portevinia; species Portevinia maculata. Next base: position 170,991,208 of record OX454527.1, on the reverse strand, counting down.
ACGGGAAAATCTGACGATGACGAAATCTGACGATGACAAAATCTGATGGTGACGCTAGATATTTCCAACTAGCCCCTACCGAGAAAAAATATATTTATACATCAACGAAAGCAAAAATGTTTACACATTAATAAATGAGACTAGGATTCCAATCAACAACCCAACGAATTTTTAATTTTTGAACCCCAAATCGATCCTCCCTTGGCCATTTTTTTTTGCTACGCCTTTAGGTTCTTTACATGCACAAAAATCTTTACAAAAATCTTGTTGGTTTTCATATAAATTTTGTTCACTAATAATGAATATTGACTGCACTTATCCATGATTAGCTTAAGATTTTGTGTGATAACTAACTGCACTTTACAGTTTTTTGTCTAATTCCAAATGTTGGATGTTAGTTCCCTCTTCTTATTTTTGAATGTGTACTAAGTTCCCATAAGAAAGTGAACTTAGTTCCCACTTTACATGGGAACTAAGTCCACTTCGCGAAAGTGGTTTTATTTCCCACCCGTGGGCTTATTTCCCTGCACCAACAACAGCTTTATACGTAAAGTAGATACTCTACTCGAATTGCCTTTTCCTTCGCCTACAGCGTACTCATATAAACAGCGCTTGTCGTAAAATGTGACTAATGGGAGAAATCGCAACTCGCAAATTTAAACATCCAGGTGAACCTAGCGATATATTTAACATCTTAAATTGTCCATTTTATGGTATTCTATATTTCTTTCAGTCGTGTGCATGAAGAAACAGGAATGTCTCCGTTGTATGTTTCCACTTTAAAATGCATACCCAGAGTTCGGATAGAATAATCTAGAGATCAGTTCGTTTTCTGTAACGTGCGCCTGCCGAACGTGAAAAGCGATTCCTCACAAGGTCCAGTATGACGTTGTCAATACCGGACACCCCTGAAGCAATAATAATAATTTTGTTTAATGCGTAATGTCAAATGTCGGAAAGTACACTCCCGAAACTCTGCAATTAGGGTCGTAGACTTTGCGCTCAAGAAAGCGTAACTTTTCCATATGTTGCTTATGATCAGCCACACCGGATTCGCATAAGTCAAATTGGACGAACAAATGCTTGGTAACAAGCAATTTTCACATCAGATCTGAGATATTTGGAATAAAACTATATTTAAACAACATAAATGTCACTCTTGCCTTCTCTTATTGAATAGTTATATGTGCATTATAATGCTGTTCAAATTTTACGTATCATTTTAAATTGGCCGCCACATTTTTACAGGTATTAGATTCCACCGACGTTTTTTCAGGTATGAAGTAAATACATTCCCGTAAGCTAAAATAGATCTGTACTACACTAGCTACTGAGCAAAGTGTTTTTATTTTTAAAACTTATTTAAAATATGGTGAAAGCTTTGCAGAAGTCGAAAGAAAATTTCATTCCAAATACGAAAGAGAAAATGCTCCGTCAAACCGCGCTATTAAACGTATCGCTCATAAATTTGAAGAAACTGGTTCGGTTTAAGATCAGAGAAGTAAAGCCTATCACCGTAGTGGTCGTTCGAGTGTAAATATTGCAGATATTAGAAGAAGTGTTCCTGAAGAGTCAAGGACGTGAATTCGTCGTCGTTCACAGAAATTAAACCCCAAACCAACAACTTTGTTTAACATTTTGCACAAAGATCTTCATGTAAAGGCTTAAAAAATAAAGTTAATACAAGAATTAAAGCCAACTGACCACGCATTGCGTCGGAAATTCGTTGATTGGGCCTAGAGAAGCAACAACAAAATGACAATTTTTTTAAGCAAATTAGCTTCACCGATGAGGCTTATTTTGAAATTGGCGGTTATGTCAATAAACAAAACTGTCGCATTTGGGCTGAAAAAAATTCTAGAGGATTGTTTGAAAGGCCAATGAAATCAAAAAAAATTACTGCATGGTGTTGGGTGTGGTGACGTAATTGGTCCATTTTTCTTCGAAGATGAAAATGGCAATGCAGTTACCGTGGATGGAGCTCGATGTCAAGCGATGATTAGAAACTTCTTGTGGAGTCCATTGGAAGATATTGATGTGCAGAATATGTGGTTTCAACAGGATGGTGCAACATGCCACACAGCAACAAACTCAATCTTTTGAAGAGAAGCTTAACAATCGCATATTTTCCAGAAGAACAGACGTGAATCGGCCACCAAGATGATGAGATTTAACACCACTGGATTTGTTTCTTATGGGGTTTCTTAAAGAGTAAAGTTTATGCCGATAATCCTCATACTATTTAACACCTCAAAGACAACATCATCGCGCAAATATCAACTATTGAACAATCATTATGCGATAAAGTGATTCAAAATATTGGTAAAATGTTGACAGTCTGCCGAGCTGGGAGAGGAGATTACTTGTACGACATTCTTTATTAACCGGAACCAATGTACATTAATTTCCAATAAAAATAAATACAGATTTCACAGAATTTATGTATTTCATTCAAAATTTAAAATGATCCTCAAATTTGAACACCCTTTAGTACTAAAATGTATCCAAATGAAAACCTAAATACATACTATTTATAGCAGTATTTAACTCGATATAAATACCATTTGAACTTGTTATATTTAGGTTCTTCCGGCTGCGTCTCAAATCAGCATTAGCGTGTCTTACTGGGGTATATATAATTTATATGCCTATGCATGTATACACATTTTGCAACATTGTATTTATTGGGACGCAAAGGTACGAAATGTAGTATGTATTCGAGTCCTTCAAGATCTATGCAGATTCTGACCCTTCGCTTCAATGAACTTTTACAGTGGCCACAGTTCTCGTGCATTTAAAATTCAAAACAAATGCACCGTCGGTCGTGGTAGAAATAAATAATTTCACTCCCACACTATCTACTACAAATCACAAGCAGTTGTTTCTATTTAATGCGATTCACATAAATCCCAGTTGAACGATTTTATAGGAATAAACCATATGAGACTTCCAAGCTCCCTTGCGCATTTCGTGACTAAAGCAACGGGGTTGGATTGCCCGCAACTACACCGCAAGGCAAGGCATTATCCCTTCACACAAGGAAGTAGAGACGTTGCACTTTGCGTTGAGGGGCAATTGAGTAGGATTAGTCCTTCACAGCTAAGGAAATAAATTAAATTCACGCAGTTGAGTGTGTCGGTTTTCCTACATAACACCACTTCTACTGTCAAAGCAGAAGCAATAGGGTGAAACTATACTTTGATAAATTATTCCGATATTTCATTTTGGGTGCATGTAATCGCTTCCATTTGTGAAGGGTTCCATCGCTTTACTATTTTTCATGCACGCTATGTTTTCTGTTAAACACGGAAATTATTAATCAAATGATTGCCCAAAGTAAAAATAATTTCTAAAATTTGTCTTAATGGACACTCCGGGGAATGAAACTTATGAACACCATTAAGAGTTAGGTGCCGAAATTGCGTGGTTTCAAGAATGTATCTCGTGACCATTGAATTTATTTCTGCTCATGAGAATAGAATATCCATCTCAATCATGAAATTAAAACTTTTTATAATATTTTAATGAAAGAAATGAAAGATAACAAAAGAAAGCAATTTTGAAAGAAATAGGACACGCTAAAATAATATTTAGGTACATGCTTAACAATTTCAAAACATTTTACCTTAGAAAATATTGTTATTCTCTTAAAAAGTTAAAACATTGCGTTTCAGTTTTCAGCCAGTAGTAATACAAAACATTTAGCAGACTTCAATAAAATCGACCAGGTGAAATTTAAAGACATATTGCACTCCGAGCTCCTTAGTGAAGGACGTCATTTGTGAGAGCCAATAGGTGGAAAGCCTTTTTCAATTAAAAAAGATGGTTGAGTTTCCTGGAACTTCATCCACTCTACGCTCACACGACGATTGATTTCATTGTCATAGGTTACCTCGCTATTGATTACAGATTCCAGATATTTGATATTTAAGAGAGGCGTCACGAAAAACTTTTTACTAAAATACCTATGCATAATTTTAACCGCTTAAACATAAGGAAAGGCTACAATCCGGTTGGAAGAACTGTTGGATACCCAAATTCCTATCCCCCATAAAGTGGGCGTGGTAAACAGGTTGGTATGGGTGAACTGTTAAAATAGATAACTGTCTGCATATTTTGTTTTACATAGCTGATTGTAAAGGTTTTCCTTAAGAACTTTGGTGAAAAAACACCGCTAAAAAGTGGGTGTCGCAAAAAAGTTTCCATAAAGAAATCTGTTTATTTATTTATTTATTTCATCAATCAGATTAACATAATGACAATAATAATAATATGTTAGTTAAAATTCCTTGCCGAACTTATTTTAAAAAATACTTCCTTGCACGACTTTGCCGGGCAACGCTCAGGAACAGGAATGATATGCCTTAACTTAATTGGCTGCGTCTCACGCTGCTCACAGCATTGCCATAGACCTTGACTCCGGTTACCGTTGCTGGGCTGGAATGCAAAGCGTATGAGCGTTAACATCTCTACAGGATAGTGGAATATATCCCCCGTTGTAACTTGCTTTAAATAAAGCGATAGCCGCCGCAGTATGACATTTAAAACCCTATAAATTAGAACTGGAAAAATAACTTCATCACCGGGTGCTTTAAATGCGACGATTGCCCATGTGACCTTATCTGAACTGACATTTTTTCCAGATAAACTGTTAACTTTACTACCTATAGAGACCTTGGGGTCTGTGGCATTCGAGTTATCGTTTGTAACACGAATCGGCGAACCTGTGAAGTGAACCCGATACAGGGTTCTAATATGTATCGGTCCGTCGTTTAGGTGTCATCTGTTTTCTTAAAAAAATCCTATACAGTTTATACAGTTTATATGACCTTTACCCAGAGCTTTGTCTTTACAGCACTTTCTCCATGTAGCTCGTTTCGATCTTCTCAATTCCGAGTTTTATTCCGTAAGAGCGATCCTGTAATCGTCCCACATGTTTGTGTGTTTAGCTCGATTTAAGAGTTTCCTAGCCTTCTTCCTGATTTTAGCCTGTTGGTCATTCCACCAGGGTACCTTACGTTTCTCCATAATGGTTTTTACCAAAGCGGTATGAGAGCTTCCGCTTAAGTTTACGGAGCTCAGCCATTGAAACGTCGTCGTTTGCGATTACGAGGTGTAAGCGCACCTTCTTTCCCTCTCTGGATGACTCTTAACGTGTTTGTGTTTATGTCATAATTTTGTGCCGTTATAGTGGCCAGTACTTTTTCATTTGAGAGTTTCAGACTCTGCGGAAAGAAGGCACGGACGATATGTGGCTTAGAGAAAGATCCTTCCCATCATCAGGTCCAGACCACATTTGCTTCTGATACTCTCAAAATTGGAGCGCATGTACCCAGCGGTGGTATTATTTGCACAGACACAAACTATCCATCCCATCTTAAAGTGCGAGCCTGAGAACATGGGTCACTTGCCACAGTTGCTCAGCTCAATTGATGTATCTATATTACCGCCTCCCGGATCAGAGCCATTTATTTTGGGGAGAGGGGCTTGTTGGTCAAGTCGGTCGAATTGTTACCAAGCCTAACAATGTTTACCACCTGGCTGAGAGTGGGGACCTCGGGCAAAGGACCTTTCCTCACCTTCTCGGCGGTAGGCTTAGGGGCAGTAGGATTATCAAATCTTATTCTCTTGATGTCTGGCCTGTCTATTGAGAGTGGTCATCGCACTTCATACAATCTGTCATAGTCGTCGACAGCATAGCCCGTTGAATCTTTGCGACTAAAGTCTCCGCACCAGCACCATCCATTCCTGGATGGTACACTCGACAAGGTGACTAACAACGCGTGAGCGTGTTCATACCCTCATGTGTCTGCTCGAAAAGTTTTTGATTAGTTGTTTCCTTATTACAAAAAGTTTTTTTAGTTTTTTATATCAGGTCACTAATGTTATCAAAACATTGAAAAAAAAATCCAACACTATATATCGTCGCTCTAAACACGAAGTGGCGTATCTGTTTTTTTTTCTCTTGGAATAGAATTAAAAAAAATGGTAAATGCTTATGAAGAAACAATTTTAACACATTATAATAACTAGGTACTTCCTCGAAATAATGGTTAGCTTTGTTGAAAGTTTTCAGTTAAAGCAAAAAAACAAAAGAAATCAATTTTTCGTAAATTTTTGTTTTGGCTCTACTATGAAATTAAGATTTTGCACATACGCCACTTCGTGTTTGGAGCGGCGATATGCTCGACTTATTGTTGCCTATATAAAAAACAACCTTTTTGTAATAATGGAAGCCAGACCACGTGCTAAAAAAAAAATTTCAAATGAAATGTTCTTCGACATGAAGAAATTTGAAATGGCCAGCCATTTCCAGGCAGATCCCAGTCGATAGATCCAGTCCTCCTCGTACTCGATTCGCCTAATTATTTTAATCATTCTTTCATTTGGATCAGATGGTAATTTAGCACGAGGCACGTCTCCTGATCTGCTACATGTTTTGTGACCAGTTGTTCGGCTTGTTCGTATTAGCTTAAGTTTACAATATGGACTTGTTTGAAGTATCTAATTATTACCCTAGCGTTGACTTCCCTAACTGTCACAATTGTATAAAAAATGTGCAGTGATTGCAGGGGAACCAAAAAATCATTTTATTATTTAACGAAAGCTTAATATTGTTTAATTTTAATGTTAGAAATGAAGAAATAAAAAAATTATTTAAAAAAAAAAATTAAATCTTACGAAAATTGGAATCCTGAAAAAATGTATACCTAAATCTTAAAAAAATCTAAATTTATTTTTCTTAATGTAGACTAGTTCCTCTTTTTTTTAAGATAGGTACAAAGATTACTACGTAAGTATTAATAATTACAATTAAAGTCAAAATCGGTTATAACGACTTTCAAGGGACTGACGAATTTGGTCGTTATAAGCGATTGGTCGCTATAACCGATATCAAGCTATGTACATACTTATACTTTTTCCCTAATTTTTCTTTGATTTTGAACCATAAAATAATTAGAATACACATTTACAAATATACATTTACTGTTTATTAAAAATATTGGAAATATCTAATTGCTTAGTACAGATTTGTCTTTTTTGACTCATTTTCCGATAAGAAAATACAACTTTTCGCCTCACAAAATTAAATTCAACTTCTACAACCAATTGTCACACTGAAAAATTTGCATTGAGTAAAACTTTCCCAACGAAGAACAAACTCAATAAACGCAAAAGCAAAAAAATAACGTCTACAAACGGTAACTGTAACATATCCCAGACTCTACGAACTTAATTACATCGCATCTACAGTTCTGGAAAAAAAATCAGTTGCGCCAACAGCTGCGTCGATTTTAGTCGTTATAACCGATATGAAATTTAACAAAAAAGGGTAAAATCGGTCGTTGTAAACGATATGTCGTTATCAGCGATGTCGTTATAAGCGATTGTCGTTAAATGAAATTACAATGGCGCTGATTCTTAGGTCATTGCAACCGATACGTCGTTATAACCGATGTCGTTATAAGCAATTTTGACTGTATATTCTCTATTTAATTAATTGTGTTTTTCAAGTGAACTTTGTGAATTCTTTTGCCACTAGCAGTTGTTATGTTAACAGTTTGTTTTTGCCTTTAATGCATTTAACGGCGGCGTACACTACATCATCCTTGCAACACCTCCTGTGCATATCTTTTAAGATTAATTTTTGCATTTCTTGCGTTTTTGTTCGGTTTAATAATTCCCCGAAGGTCTTTTGTTAATTTTTTTAGGAATACTATTAAGGGCTTTTAGTTTAACTAAAACAAATGAGATAAGGTTAGTCTTTCAAAAGTGATGGTAGAAACAGCAATTCGATCAGACCTAACACCTTTTGATATATTCATGAGAATCGATGAACATTCTGCAATAGTTTGTGCCAAGTGAGATGCAACGAATGAGCAACTTCCAACCGCCACCTCCATTCAACAACCGCAGACACGCATCAGATGTTAGAAAGCTCCTGTCAAAACACAATCTTCGGATTTATTTTAGTGTCGGGCACGGGCACACCGCCAAGAAGTGCAGAACATCATCCCTTTGGCTGAAATCTCAAAGGGCGCGGCTAGGGTTTATGTTAGACCTATGCGGCCTGTAGTTCAGCTTAAGCATTTCGGTGCGAATTTTAAAGATAAGACTCATTTCAACAACTTTGAATCTAACGGTGAAGTAATTGTCCGAGCCTAATGAATAACCAAGTTGCTTGAAAACTAATATCGATGATGATGCTCAAGCCTGGTCATGAGGCACACAGTCGTAAAATAATTGCTTCCATTCATCCGCATTATTTCATGACAGCTTCAAATGGAGAGTTATATTCATCGGCTATAACAAATCATTCCATAAAATGTGATTGACCACGCGAGAGGGACACGTGCAATATTAGTGTTTGGAGATTGGATATGGGTCTACGGCACACTTTAAATAGGTAGTCAGCCATACCTTTCAAGTTTTATATATAGATGCAAGGAAGCCCGAATTTCACATAGATGTCATAACTCGGTGTATAAACAGCTAGTTTAAATATTCGTTTAAAGAAGTATCGTTGGCTTCAATCTCCTCTAAGAACATATTTTTAACCACGCACTTTATTTGTATAGCAACCACAACTGTTGTGAGCAAAAAACCTAGGTATTTAAATTCGTTAACTGCTTCGATGTTATTGCCATTCCGATTCCCTGCACCCTCGCTCCTGCCCACACGATTTTCTTTTCTAAACACCATTATCTGGACTTTGTGCTATTAATTTTAAAATCCCATTTGTCACAGTATTCCTTACATATCTCCAATATGGTGGAGTGGATTTGTCCGTTTACCTCACTTCTGTATGAGGAGTTAAATATCTTTATACAACTAAGGTCTTTATGAAGACCTATGTCTATCATGGACTTCCATAAAATAGATGTGAAAGATTGAGAGATGGTGTCACCTGCAATTCAGGTGAAGTAGGATTTCGTCGCCCTGATATTGTCTTGCCGCATGCGCCATAGGTTTGGTAGTGTACCTACTGCATAAACATTTTATTTCATATTTCTTAAAGTTATTTATTTTATCAGTCCATATTAAAGTTTTCTCATAGAAAACAAATACAACAGAGTAAATAAACAAAAACAAATACACACCTTAGCAGGATATTGAAATATGTATTTTTTGTTCGAGGTCTCTAGAATCGAAAATTTTCAAATTGCATAACGAAAGAGAAGCGAGGTTATACTTAGTAACCAACGGTCAATCTGATACCCACAAACCACACTTGCAGCACAATGACAACGAGTGAATAGCGGAAGAATAAATTCGAGACAAAAAAACCCAAGTGTTCAAAACATCTGAAAAGAGCAACCAGGTACAAGGAATGACACGCGAAAGAAGAATATCCGGCTTTCTTGGGCTAATCACCGTTCGATTGCATCCTGCCAACCGATAGATACGGTACCTGCGACTGGCAATTGTGAAAAAGTGTGCTGTACACTACTGTACAATGTACAGTACATATACCAGGCAAAACCAACCATTTCATTTTATTAGATTGTTTCATTGCACGTAGGTACGTCAAAATAATTCTTATGGACAAAAATTGTATTGAAAATTTGCCGCATTTACGGCAAAACAATACGCTTGATCATTATGATGGATATACCTCAAAATCATTCTGAATAAACAAAGCAGTGGAAAAAGATAGAACAAAACTGATAGCTAATTTGAAAAGAGCACCCCGAAAACACAAGACTGCACCTACTTCAAAAAAGGCATTTTGGCGTAATATGCCGCAAATCGATTTTCGAGCGACGAAAATTTGTTGGCGTTGCACACGAGGCAACATATTTCCTAATATTAACCAATTTTTCAAGGATTTGTTCCTTGTTTTGCCTACATGCTCGATGAGCCCTTCTGTGTACTCTTTCAATGATCAAGAACTTGGGTTCCGCATTATCCTCGAGGATGTGTCTCTCTATTCTTATGCTACTCGTATTTAAAATGCTCGAGATATATATTTTGAAACATTTGAAGGTATTCGTCTGTTATTTTTAACCCAATGATTACACTTGGATTTAAATAGACTCTCCACCCTTCTCTGAGTTTGGGCTGATTCAATTTTTTGGTGTAAATGTAGTGGCGATGAAAGCCAGGAAGTAGTTCATCGTGAGAACACGGATCGCGGGCAATCTTAGCTCGTTTGAGCTTAGCATTGTAATTTCTATTACTTAAGGTGTACTCCAAAGGCTGGTGGTCAGTGTATGTTCTTATTTTCCTCGCTCCATAAAGATAATTCCTCAGGTTATCAAGAGTGGTCGCCTGAGAATTGTTTTGTTCCATACGACACTTTTTTCGTTTTTGAGTTAGGATTCTATGGTAATTTTGTATGCTCTTTTTAAATCTTTGATTCGATTTGCTCTTAGTCTTTCCAATCCCGAGATATCGAACATCAATTTTGCCCCATATCCCCCAAAATCAATAGTGCTATAAACCATTTTTTGGCGTTTGGGACAAATTTTCCATATAATTTTTCTCAATTTTTTTGCGAGAATTGTTTTGTTCCACGTGCATATCACGACGACAAGAGATAGAGAACATTTTAACAAAGTTGAGAGTTGGTTTGTCCTACGTGCGCTTGATCGCAGACAAAATTTTAGTAATGGTTTGTTCCACCTCCATTACAGTTGTGTAATCCAGATATACTATGAAGATATGAATTCAGTTACTTTCTGAACATGATAGTGCTGCAAACGCAAAACATAGTTACAGACGTACGAGCTGTCAATACCATATGGTCATTGAATACATTATGGTTTCAATAGATGTGTTTAATGAACCTGAGCTGCACAGAGAAGTACAGAAAAGTACAAGATTTTGTGTCCCATGAATAAAAATCTTGCCCCAAACCGTTCTACATTCTGTCAATTTGTTTTCCATGGAGCTGTGCAGATCAGTTTAGCACAAGATTTTCTGCGCCTAGTTTTGAGGTAGGGAAAGTAAGTGAAATGTGTCAAATTTTAAAATTCAAATTGTACTGATGTCAACTGATTTATTTGTTTGGCATGAGATATCATATTTGTTAGTTTATTGTTATAAAAAAGAAGTCGAAAGAATAACATGGAACGAAATCAAATTATGATCAAATCGACATCAGGCCAAACATTGACGATACAATGCTCACTCAAAACCCGAAATTCATCAGAAAACAAAGAGCATCATCTATTTTTAATTTTGCAGCTGAGAGGAGAACATATGACTCGAAGTTGTACTTTTCTCATCTGATTTGATCTCACAGTTTTCACCAACTTGTTTAATGCTAAACACTTTAAATAATTTCCTTAGTTTATTGTATTTTTTGAGTAATAAAAAAGATTAAATCGATTTTTCTTTTCAAATTTTAGCATCTAACTGCATGCTTTCTTGCCTTTCAGATATTTTGGATGAGAATTGCTTTGTGAGATATCCATTTTTTTGTATTCCAGGTGTAAGAAAAAAAATCAGTTTCAAAATATAGGAGGTGGGACATAATTCAAAAAAAGAGACTTTTACGTTAATTAACGTATCTTGTTAACGGTTTGGCAAAACACTTTGAAAATTGGTAGGTTAACTCTTTATAAGACTAACTTCAAGTTAAAAAAATAAAACAAATTCAATTACAGTTTCGGAGTACCAACTACGTAAACCTTTAAGTGTTTTTTTCTCGAAAAAGTGCCAATGGCATATGGAACAAACCAATTCTCGGCCGACGAAGTGCCAAACTATGGCACGTAATTCTTTTTCATTTGCCACATAACCGTCTTCTGTCCGATTTAAGGAACGGGTGATGTATGCTACTAATTTGTCTTTACCAGGTCCTCCTTGAGAAAACACGGAACCTATTAGTATTTGACTATTTAGTACAGGTAATGTGTGACGTCCACTATACACAACATAGCCATATTCGTGGACAGTCCGGCAGCGATTAAGACTCTCTGTTCAGTCACGATAACCTCAAAGCTAGTTGAGCAATTTAATGAAGATACTGGCCTTGCTAACCACCACTTCATCTCAAAGGCGGAGTCTAGGTGGTCGAACCTTACGACCCATATCATTTATAGGGAGATGTGGCTCATCAGGTTAGATAAGATAAGAGAGCTGTATGCGCTTTTGCTCAAGTTTCACGTGGAGGTCGAACTGGCACATTGTGCATTGTGAGTATTCTATCTATTACATGGCTAGACATGTGACTATTAAAACCATTTGGATCTTCCGATGAATATTTTTTGGTCTGATAGAGGTATCCCCGCCTATTCGTCTAAGCTGTCAAAGAACCGTGCTCCCATGCAAGAGAAGCGGTTTTCTTTAAGGGCTGGACAGTGGCATAGGAGACGTTCCATAGACTGATTTTCCTAATCATCTCTTCAGCTACTGCAGAAGCCGGTTTGTAAAGTTACATAGCTTTATAGCTATTCCTATGATGCAGTTTCCGGAAAATACCCCTACAAGCATAAAGATTTGGTTTCTATCATAGGATAGTAGGCTTTTAGATATTTTAGGGTATACCTTTGATAACGGTATCGGTTGGGGAAAATCCAATCCAGTCTGACAGGTTAAGGACTATAAAGTTCTTATCGATAGCATTGGTCTTTCGTAGTTAGTTAGTGTCCGCTCTGATAAATGAAGTCGAGAAGGTATGCTCAAGCGTCCGGATGGGCAAGGCTTTCAAATTCAGTTCTCTCTAAGTCTTAGAACACCTCTGGCTAATACGTTCTTTGTAAACAACGTTTCCGAACCAAGTTGCAGTGTGGATTTTAGTGAACCATTTTTATTGACTGTTCTTTCAGATTATTATGGTAGGATTTGTTATCCGCTTCCACCAGACAATTGAGCCATAGGTTAGAATGGTTATTACAATCGCGGTGTACAACTAATGCATTATCTTCGGTTCTAGGCCCCATTTCTTTCCGAAAGCTTTCCTGCAGGCGTAGCCATTTCTTTATGGTCTTCTTTCTCCTAGTCACCGCAAGACTGTTGTTATCCGTCTTAGAGTTCATAATTTCATTAACGGTTGAAAAGTTTTTAGTATTAGTACAACTATGAATCCGCGTATGAGGCTATCCTCATGCCTTTGCTTTCAAGGGTTTTTGAAGTTTTGTTCATCGAGAAGTTCCCCCCGCTTGCTGGAATCCCAATTTCAGGCAGCCTCTGAAATTTGGGATAGTCCTGACACTTGCTCCTTGTAGCATGGCCCGCCATCAGCCAATAGGTCCCTTCGATATGTACGGTTTCAAAGATTTTAGTACCGATGCTATTCTGTGCCTACAAGTATATTCAATCAGTCTTTATTTTATTTTAAAGTGAAGTTGCCATTAGGGGTTTAGCCACTAGGGTTTCGCCACTAGGTTTGCGCAGCAAAGGAAGTGTGTTTTGAAAGAAGAACTAAGGTTTTCTAGTTGCTAGCTGTCAAACAGAAATTTTCGCTACACAGGTACCCCACATCAGGTGACGGCTTCTCGCAACCTCTTTTGTGAATTGACTGCAAGAACAGTAATTTGCCGAAGTTGATCTTTTAGCTGTTCTTGATTTCTTTTTAAACTTGCTAAAACTGAGTAGGTAGTTGCTTGTCAGAAACTTTCCTTGTTTTCGTTCTGAGAAGTCGTAGTTCCCAATCCCATCACGCTGTATGGCTTCTTTGGGGGGTCGATTTACTGTAAAGGATTTTTGAGGGAGCCAAGCAATGTCTTTGTGAAAAAATTCACTTATTTGTTTAGCAGTGCCGTGTTCTCCAATCATTGACCCTTAACCTGTCAATGGGGAGTGCTTAAGTCAGATCTAACACCTCCTAGCTAAGTTTGTTGAGGAAGGTAGGGAGACTATACCCCAGTTACAAATATGTAAGTTAGAGAGTGTACAAAAATCAAGCATAGACTCACCTCCGTTATTTATGTCTGCGCTCCTCCACTGCGTGTAATGCACGTTGAAATCCTTCCCTGGAGTCCCTGGATTTATACTTTGCCAAGGTTCCTGAACTAAGGCCACGTCCACACTCACTCTAGCCATGAAGAGCAGCAGGTCGTCTGTCGTAGCTTGATAGATAAAAAAGTTCTAATTTAAAAATTTTCGACCCGTTTCTTTGTAATTTTGAAGTGTTCAATTGGATAACCGAAACTTGGGCGTGCATCCTATCAAATATCAATTTTGTATGCCAGTGTTTAAAATATTGGTTTTTTTTGTTCATTCAAAACAGTGGGACTGCAAAAAGACTATTTTACAAGAAAAAAGATAACAAATTGGTTAAAAGTAGTACAACGACGAGATTATTTGAAGACTTCAATGCACCACCGTTGGTACACAACGTTCAAGCAACAATGCAATGAACGTGTTCAAGTGCAGACTTCTGACGCAATACTTTACCCTATTAAGTGAGTTTGGGAGACGAGTCCTACAAATTTTATTCGCAGCAAATTTAGCAACAGCTCAAGTTCCTCAGGTGAGGAATCGTGTCCCACATACTAATTCTATGGAGATGTCGAAGGGATTCGTAAGTGGAATACGCCTATTAAAAATACATTTTGAAGAAAAAAATAGTAGTTTTGATTGTGCCATTTGTTTTTTGAACATTTTATTAGTAGCGACAAAAAATGTGTAAATTCTTCTCCCCTATTATTGTTGAGAAGAAGCAATCCACTTACCACCCTTACTGAACTGAAGTGTTAAAATGTACCTTTTGCAAACATGAATAAAAGTCAACTAATCCAACTGAATTAAATGAATATAGAGGAAAAATGATACAGACGTGAACATCAGCACGTGACAGGATTGGCTCTGGAAATGCAACATCGCATAAAGCACAAAAAAACAATCTATGGAACTCGAACAAATGGGACCAAATTTAATGACCAGGGCGTGTGTTCATGAATTTCTTTTTGAAAATGAAAAAAATTGTATTTCTTAGCATCAACGATTGAGGGTGGTCGACAATATTCATCAAAATGAACTTGAAGTCTGTCTGAATAGGGCTTTGTTTAATGGGGCACAGCTGAATGTTGCGATGATGTGCGAACGTACCACAGCGCTAACTTCGTGCAATGAAATTCGAAAGATTGAGGTAACAATGAAATGAGGTGCTGAAATTTATGAATGTGATTAAAATGAAACTCACATTACTGTACGTCGGCTTGTCAGAATTTATATTTCCCCTTAAGGAAAACGAATTAACATAAACCAACACGTGCAATAGAGCCCTTTTCATGCATTACTCTTCTTTAAAAATGGTGGCACGTTACTTATGTTTCCAGAATGAATATTTACCTAAGACGAGTATATACTTAATGCAATTTACATTGTGGATTATAGTAGTACGTAGTAGGTACAGTTAAGCAAGCGTCTTATGTCTCATTGAAAAACCTCACTACTTTACTATAATATGTTCTTAATCTCGAAAATAAACATTTGAAAATGCTACAGTCTGTTTGGACGGACGGTTTTTAACACTATTCCTTTTAACCAAAAAGTGAGCGTTGCAAAAATCAGAGTATGCGTGAATTGTTAAGAAGGATATTTTGACCATATTTTGGAGTTTATCGAAAAAAACAATGTTTTTGGTAAAACAAAACAAACCTTATGTGGAAAACTGGAGGCAGCTAGCTATACATCGCGCTGTCTGGAGACACTTCTTGTTGGTTGAGGCCCAGGTCCACCCCTTATGTAAGTAAAGAAATATGGATAGCATATGCATTATGCAACAGTTCGCCCAAGCTGGCCTTAACCTTTTATTATGATCGTATATCTGTTTTGGTTTTGTCAATTTGTTGAATTTTGTTTGCTTAACCAAAATAGTTGCTACTCTTAAAGGTTTTCTTTTTAGGGTATAGGCGTTTTATCTGTAACTTATCTCAATTTTAGCAATGGAAATCCTAATAAAACGCTATGTTAACCTTTAGTTTCAAAATCAAATTTGGAATACATATGGAATACTTAACCCGAATCATCCTGAACGTTATTTTTTCGAATTTTTTTAAAAAAAATTTGGTGCGCTTTGTTAAGGGCAAAAATAGAAAATCTGTGTCAATAAATTTTTAATAGAGGTCCTTGTTCTCCGAAAATATCCTGTAGCCATATGGAAAGGCCAGGAGCTACAGGGTACACGTCTGTACTCACATATAAAATTACCAAAAACTGAATAAAACGTCATTCATCTTATTAAATTTATATTTATTTCATTTAAAATTATAAATCTGCTGTGTGATAGGGCTTAAAACATTTCAGGAAAAGGCCTTTATCACATTTTTGCGCAAGTAGCTTCCAGCAATTCATTGCCTATTTTTGGGTGCTACTTACTGAAAGAATAGAAGGATAGGAAAGAAGTTTGGTGCGATGGGATTTTTTTTTTTAACAGGTGGCGCCTAAATTGCTTTAGGGAGATCAGTTTTTGTTGTGTGTATTCAATTTATAAAAATTATGGCCCTGGTCGGGATTCGAACGCACGACCTGCCAATCACATTAGTGAATACACTACCATCGCACCATTGCCACCTGCCCTTTGTACAAGCAGTTCGAACAATTGAACGGCAAAGGTGTCCATCACAGCGTCTCTTCTTTTCTAAGCGAACGACTAGATGAGTCTCTTGGTCATAGCGAAGAGTAATAGCTAATGACCCAGCTTCCAACCCCCATTTTGCCTTTTAACACTGCTATGTGGATCACCGAAATGTTTGCAATAATAAATTGCAATTTCTTGCTTGAATTGTTTTTGTGGCATACTCGAATCGACATGCCTATGAAGCTGCCATGCATTTTGCGCGCATGCATCAATAAGCCAAGTAAAAATGCAGCTCCACCTCTTCTTGCCACGATATACGGTTAGCAGAAACATTCTGGTCGAATCTATCGACACCACACAGCACACAGGGTAAGAGCTCACATCCTCAAACGTCAACTGTCGAAGCTACAGCACCTTACGTTCTTATGCATTACAGGTGCGATGAGAGGAATTCCCACTGCTGCTATGGAAGTGTTGCTCGGTTTACCTCCCTTGCAGTTCCTTGCTGAAAGTGAGGCCAGAAAATCACTATACCGCATGTGTGTAGTACTTGGACGGCAGGTCAATCTCGGCGATGGGGCCAGAGGTGCTAGGTACAGAGCTCTCAATGACAGCCTACCTGGCCATCGGGGAGGAGCACTTGACACTGTGTGCATGAAGCAAGTCTTTGAGCGCCGTTTTCAGGTCATCCTTCCTGAACGGCAGGAATGGAACAGTGAGGGGTGGAATGGCTTTAGGCAGGGTGATGTCATCGTCTATACTGATGGCTCACTTATTGACGGTATCTCCGGAGCCGGGGTCTACTCTAGAGACTGTCGGATAAATCTATCTGCAGCCTTGGGTAGACAAACAACTGTTTTTCAGGCAGAAATCTTTGCGATTGCCACTGCCGCCAATATCCTGTTAAGGAGAATAGTTGAGGAAACCATGGTTAGGCTTAACCGTCTGGGAAGATGTAACTCGGTATCACTTGCCTGGGTTCCTGGGCACACAGGTATCGAGGGTAATGAAAGAGCGGATGCTCTGGCCAGGAAGGGCTCTTCAACAGCCTTCATTGGCCCACAACCATCCATAGGATGCTGCTCATCCGTCCACAAACGTGAAATGGATTCGGCTCTACGCCAACAACATTCCGAATACTGGCATGACCTGGTCTCATGGAGGTATTCGAAGAAGCTAGTGGACGGTCCAAAAACCAGCAGAGCTAAGTTTTTGCTTGGACTAAACAGGAAAGGGTTGGTTACCCACCAGGCGCGTCCCCAGGTGGTGGATAGGGGGACCTCGGTACGATACGTTCGTGATCCGAGGTTTTAGAGTCATAGCGGCGTTTTATACACCGTCAAAGCTCTATCGCGAACCAAACCAAAAAACAAGTATGCAGGAACAACTTAATGATTCAAATACTCCAGGTGGTACTCGCATGGGCGAAAATCCACCCGTGGTCTTTTCGACCACGGTCGGGGCACGGATTCTGGAGGCCCCAACCGACATACATATACCCCCCGCCTGTACAGGCGTTGACCTTCGAGTTGCGAAAAGGTTTGCTTCCGAAGATTCCTGCAGCTCTATCTCCGACACGTTCGGTAGACTGGGCTGGAAACATGAAGAAAGTGGCGGAGAGGTTCAACCTGATACGCTTAATCTTCAGACCAATAGACAGACAGCCGATAGGTGTGATGCTGCCGACGAGGCCTGCGAAACCGAACAGGTGAAACGGGCCACAGAGGCGGCGTCCACTGGTCAGCGTCCATCTAAGAGCCAGCGAAAGAGGAAAAGGAGAAAGGCGGCTATCGTGCGGCGCGAAGAAACTGCACCGCCAGTTGAAGGCGCAAGCGCTGAGAACTGCCCTTCCCCGGCGGCGACGGAAAAGAGATGCAGGTCGGCAGAGGTTACCCCAACCGAAACCAGCCAGCTGACTGAAACCAACGCTGCCTCCCCTTCCAATAGCTCGAACAGGAACAAACGGAGGAAGAAGACCTCAAGCACTCCTGTCGGTGGAACTGCGCGCGCACCTTCTGCGTGCCCTTCCACTAGAACACTTCCAGCTGATGTATTTCCAATGATTGGATTTACTCAGATTAACCTTCAACACTCCAAGGCTGCTACTGCACTCATCAGTAAGAAGCTTTCTGTGTTGAATACAAAAGCCCACATAATATCCATACAGGAGCCATGGGTGTGGAAAAATCGCATCTGTGGCCTTGGAGGTGTCCGTGGCACTACGATACTCTGTGACGAGCGGTCCGAGAGACCAAGGGCTTGTCTTGCTGTGTCGAACCTTTTCTCAGCGACTAAGCTTGGACAATTTTGTGGCCAAGATTTGGTTGCTGCAGCCATTAGCTACGAAACGAATGGAAATTGGAAGACCTTCATCGTGGCATCAGCTTATCTCCCCTATGATTCGGTAGTGCCTCCACCACCGAGGGCAATTGCTGAACTCATTGACTATTGCGACACCAGGAAGATGGGCCTAGTTATATGCTGTGATGCCAATGCTCAAAACACTGTTTGGGGCAGCAGCAAATGTAACATGAGAGGAAACCATCTCCTGGATTTCATTCTATCATCTGATCTTACTATCAACAATGTTGGCTCGCAACCAACTTTTGTGACGTCAAGAAGACAGGAAGTGATCGACCTAACTTTATCAAATAGATACTTTAAGGCGGTTACTAACTGAAGGGTCTCTTCGGAGGTGTCCCTCTCAGACCATAGATATATCGAATTCCAAATCGAATGCGAAGCCATAACTTTGCAGGAGAGGAGGAATCCGAGAAAAACCAACTGGATACGCTTCAGGGAGGAATTAGGGAAAACTCTCAAAACTCCAACCAAACTCAGGACGAGACAAAAGGTAGAGGAAGCTGTTCAAGACCTGAATAGTGCCATTACTAGCTGTTTTGAACTGACGTGCCCAGTAAGCAAACCCCCTGGCAGAACACCGGTTCCCTGGTGGAGCTCGGAACTGCAAAGAATTCGTAGAGAAGCTAGAAAGCTTCTAAATAGGTCACTCAAGACTGATTTGGAGACAGACTGGAATCTCTACCGATCGAAGCAGAAGGAATATAAGAGGCTAATTCGGGTATCGAAAAGTGCTTCTTATAAGAATTTCTGCGAAAAGATTGAAAAGCTGGGTGAAACTAGTAGGTTGGTTAAAGTTCTGAAAAAGGGCAAACCAGCCAAACTGGACTCACTAAGAAAACTTGATGGCACCTTCACTGAGACGAAAGCGGAAACTCTTAGTTATCTGCTGGAGTCTCACTTTCCGGGTAACCAGATTACAATTGGTTCACAACCAGCCCCGATTACCGAGACTATGAGTGAGCCAAGACAAACAACTCGGCGTAGCTGGTATATTGCGAAGGCCGTGGTGACGGACGAGGCCATTAAATACGCATTTGCGTCTTTTGACGGCTTCACGTCGCCTGGTAAGGACGGAATATACCCAGCCATGCTGCAACAATGTACAAACCAGCTGCTACCGACTATGAAGAAAATCTTCACCGCTGTCCTAGCACTGGCATACATTCCAACACCCTGGCGTACAGTTAGAGTGGCATTCATACCAAAAATTGGCAGAAGTGACTACTCGCTCGCCAAGAGCTTCAGACCAATCAGTCTGACTTCTTTCTTGCTGAAAAGCTTGGAAAGGCTGGTCGAGCTTCACGTGCGCAAAGGTGCTTTGCGATTGCACCCACTATCTCCGATGCAACATGCCTATCAACGCGGAAAATCCTGCGAGAATGCGCTCCAAAATCTAGTTGGTAGAATTGAAGGCGCGCTTGACAGAAAAGAATACGCGATGGGCATTTTCATCGATATTGAGGGTGCTTTTGACAATGCGACTTTTGATAGCATGTGCAGCTCCGCCAGACAACACGGAGTAGACGAACCATTGGTGTTGTGGATTAAAGCAATGCTAATGAATAGAACGTTGGTTGCGGATGCGGATTGTGGCCGCTATGTTATGGCGGGGGTAAACAGAGGCTGCCCGCAAGGCGGCGTCATGTCTCCACTGCTGTGGTGTATGCTGGTCGACTCTCTGTTGAACGCACTCAACAGTTCTAATATTTACGCTCAGGCGTACGCGGATGATGTTGCCGTGCTTTCTGTTGGATCATGCCTAGCGACTGTATGCGCCAAGGCACAGGCGGCCCTTGACGTGATCGACGAATGGTGCACTAGGAATGGGCTCTCGGTCAATCCTCTTAAAACTGAGGTTGTTCTCTTTACGAGAAGGAGGAAGCTGGTCGGGTTGACTCAGCCAGTGCTAAAAGGCGTCACAATCCAACTCTCCAATGAAGCAAAGTATCTGGGAGTCATCCTGGATAGCAAACTTCTTTGGTCCAAACATGTTGAGCTGAAGACTGCCAAGGCGCTGTCTATTTTCTGGCAGTGCAAAGGCATTTTCGGCAAGACATGGGGCTTATCACCGAAAAGAGTCCTATGGATTTATACGGCTATGATAAGACCATTTATAGCATACGCATCGGTTGTTTGGTGGAATAAGCTTTCACGTAAATACGTCACTGCTGCTTTTGCCAAACTCCAAAGGCAGGTATGTCTCGGCTGCACGGGGGCCTTCCCCAGCACGCCTGGCTCCGGCCTAGATGCACTATTGAACCTTCCGCCCCTTGATGTTTACATCATGGGCTGTACAATCAAGGCTATCTCACGTCTTACAAGAGGTGGCTTTTGGTATAACTCGCACTGGAGTTTTGATGAACTTGCGCAACGGTTGTCCTTCGACTCCTGTCTTATGGATATGCCGTCTGATGCGATGACACCGGAACTTCGGCTAAAGCGCAAATACGAGGTCGACTTTCCTCGCGTCCAGGACTGGCTCTGGCCGGACTCTGAACCTGGAAGGGAATGCAGTCGAATCTTTACGGATGGCTCCAAAACCGATCAAGGATCTGGTGCTGGTGTCTTCGTGGAGAGCGATAGCGTTAGACTTTTCTTTCCGTTAGGCAAACATGCGTCAGTCTTCCAAACAGAGACTTATGCTATCCTAATGGCCATGGACTATGTTACGAGGAACAGGTGGAGGGGGCGAAGTATCTGCGTCTGTAGCGACAGTCAGGCTGCGCTTAAGGCCTTACTCAAACCCTTAACTACCTCCAAAATAGTACGTGAATGCAAGATATCTCTGACTTCGGTCGGAAGGCTGAATTCACTTAAACTTGTCTGGGTCCCGGGTCATAACGGGATCACGGGAAATGAGATCTCCGATGAACTTGCTAGACAAGGCTCAGAGGGGGACCTCTCAGGACCTGAACCAGCGATCTGTCTGCCTGCGTCCTCGGTCAGGGCTTCCATTGACGGTTGGGTTTCCTATGAACACAATCGCCGTTGGCATGACTCTCCAGGGTGCAGACAGACTAAGCAAATGCTCCCCGACGTCTGTGGGAAATCCGCGGCATTCTTGTTGTCTCTCAACAGAAAAGACTGCAGACAGACTACTGGCGTTCTTACGGGACACTACGCTTTTGCCAAGCACCTTAAGGTGCTAGGCCTAAGCGACACCACCAACTGCGAAGCCCGTGGAGAAAGCGACGACACTGCGGAACATTTCCTCTGTGATTGTCCTGCTTTTGCTCGTATCAGGTGGCAGGTATTTGGTGCGGATATGGTGAGTGCTGTAAACCTAAGCTCCTTATCATTGAAGCGCCTTCTCGTTTTTCTTAGAAAAACGAGTAAATTCCCACAGTAAAATGTGGTGTGTCTGCCTGGCAGTACAATGGACCAGTATTGAGTCTGAGTGCTCCAGTGCAGAAAGTTTCACACATCCCGACAAAAAAAAAAAAAAAAAAAAAAAAAAAAAAAAAAAAAAAAACAGGAAAGTCTTGAGATCCTTGATTGGTCTCGTCACCGGTTTCAGTCCTCTTAACGAGCACCTCAAAACCATTCACATTAGGAGCTCGGGCCTATGTGAGTGCTGCATGGAGGCGGATGAAACGGCATCTCACTTCATCTGTGAATGTGCGGCTTTCGCCAGAACCAGGCTCACCACTATAGGCAAACAATTCGTTAACGAAGATGAGATGGGGGAAATTGAACTTGCAAATATTCTTCGCTTTGCCAAGGCTACTGGCAGGTTCTCCCTCACAGAGTCTTACTAATCGACAATAACTAGCGAGCGGGCAGCTATGCTGAAGTACAATGGACCAATAGGTCTAAGTGCTTGTCATCTACTGATGACCCCACTGCACATACAATACAATACACAGCACACATGTATTAGTTATTTTCCGACACAACACACGGGCGAGGAGCTCCAATTTTCTTTCGAGCTTCTCTGGAATAGCGCGATGCAAGGGATCCAAAGGCAGTAGACAACATACAGACAACGGAATTATCAATCCATTTTGTAAGACGAAGACCAGTCTCATTCATTTTTATGGAGTTGTAGAATCCTTTCATATCATTGCGCAAGACTCATCTTTTGACCAAGTGAAAGTTGTATTCTTATTGGATGTTGGCAAAGGGCAGCTGGAGGTAGATTGCTGAACACAACGCAACCGGATTGAGGGTGGCTTGTAAATTTCGTTTGTTGAATATGTTGCATCTGGTAAGCTTATAGGTTAATTCGGAGATGAGTAAGCCAGAACACTCGCTAAAACATTATCATTGAAAATTTCACCCAAAGTCTCTCCGGGGTCGTCAAATTCTTCAAATCTTCGGCCATTTTCAAAAAAACGATTTCACAACCCGATCGCAATTGCGCTGGGCAAACATTGTCTGGGATATCGCCTTCTTCTTCTTCATCGGCATCGTCTTCTCCACTCAAATCACCTTCATTTTAGGGTGGTTGAATATATAAGGTATGGAAGCTGTTTGAAAGACAAGTTTCATCATCCGAACTAATCTCCTCTAAGTAATCTAGGACTTCTTTCAGTGTCAGAATTTTAGAAAAAAAATACTGTACCCTGTTGCTCCTGGCGTTGCCATATGGACACATTGTCAATAATTTGAAAAAAGCACAAAAGAAAACATTTTCTTTATGTTTTTAGTTTTTATACATTTTGTACATCCAAAATACTATTTCATCTATATCTATATTTCACCTTCGCTTTCACTATCAATACTGCAACACTCCACTTAGAAATAATGTACACTAAAAATAATATTGATATACTTACTTTTTGTTGTAGGCCATTACACTAATTCCTGAACAATTTTTTTTGTTACTATCAAATTTTGCACACTCTCACCATGAACAACAAAGCACACAATAAAACTGACTCCCCAATATGCAACGCAGATGTCTTGCGATGAAAAAAAAATGTAAGCATGCACACCTATTTGTATTTGTTACCGGTTGAGAATCGCCAAAGTGCATAAAAGTCTTGCGTTGCCATATGGACACGCAAGGATGATTCGAGTTAACTATATTTCTACTCTTTTGTGAAACAGCTCATTTTCAGTGAAAGTTAAATGTATCTTAAGACGAATATTTACGAAACCAAGTCTCAAATTTATTATTCCTATACATTTAATATAATTTTTATTCTCGAAATCAATGAGGTAGTTGTCAGCTAGGGGCTCTCCCTCTACCCGCTAACCATTTAGAGCTTCTAATGAAGCGTGTTAGACTTCCAACGTCTGTGTTAGCCAAGTGAAGTCACTAAGATCATTAAGCTGAAAGACTCCTACATAGAGATTTCTTTTGTGGGAGAGTGCAGGACATGTACAAAGAAGGTGAAGAGTAGTCTCTTCCATCTCTCCATATAAATCTCCGGGTATTGACGGCATTTTCCCTATAATGCTACAAAGATGTGAAGAACATATAACCCCACATCTGAGGAACCTCTTCCTAAGTAGCCTAAAATGGGGATATGTACCCAAAGTTTGGCGGGAAGTTAAAGTGGTTTTCATACCCAAAGCTGGGAAACCTAGTCACACTACCGCCAAAGACTTTAGGCCAATCAGTTTAACCTCTTTTGTTTTAAAAACTTTTGAGAGACTGATGGACATTTATATTCGTAGCAAACTGAGTCCAGAGGTCTTATCCCCAGCTCAGCATGCATATACGAAAGGCAAAGGTGTAGAGACAGCACTCCACAGTGTCGTCAGCACCATAGAAAAGACACTAAGGGACAAGGAATATACTCTAGACGCCTTCTTGGACATTGAAGGTGCCTTCAACAACGTCCAAGGGGAAGCGGTAGAAAGAGCCATAGTAAACCTAAATGTGGAGAATACCATAATTAAATGGATAATGTGCATGCTTAAAAGAAGATGCATCTACTCAGAGTTAGGTGGTGAAATAATTAAGGTGTCAGCATCTAGAGGAACCCCTCAAGGCGGAGTCCTATCACCCCTTCTTTGGGTACTCATTTTAAACGAGATTCTGATTGAACTTAGACTTAGTGGAGTCAAGGCAGTAGCATATGCTGACGACTTAGCACTGCTAGCGACAGGAAAATTCCCATCCACTCTAAGTGAACAAATACAGAACGCCTTATCTATGGTTGGTAACTGGACCAGAAGCTGCGGACTTGCGGTTAACCCACAAAAGGCAGAACTGGTCCTCTTCACCAATAAAAGGATTATACCGCAATTTAATCCGCCAACTACAAACATCAGAATACGCAAAGTATCTTGGCGTGATCCTGGATAGAAAATTAAACTGGAGCCTCAATATAAAAGAACGAGCAAAGAAGGCAACGATAGCCTTATACGCCTGCAATAGAATCTTCGGCAAAACCTGGGGACCTAGTCCCAAAATTATCATGTGGTTGTATACGGCGGTAGTTAGACCGATACTCACATAGGGTAATTTAGTCTGGTGGCAGGGGTTGTGTAAGGCCTCCAACCTTAAGACTATGACTAGAGTCCAAAGAATTGCCTGTATTGGCACTACTGGGGCTATGAGAACTACCAGTACAGCGGGGTTGGAGGTAATTCTCAATCTTAAACCCCTAGATATTTTCGTACAAGAATCTGCAGCAAACAGTGCCTTGCGGCTAAGCCAAACAAAAAACTGGAAACCCAGTACAACAGGGCATGCACAGATTCTAGAGAAATTTACGGGTAGAAATGTATGCACAGACTACATTACTCCCAAACTAGATTTTATACAACCATTTACTGTCTCTTTTCCCTGTAGGGAAGAATGGCAGGATAATCAAGTACCAATTCATGCAACAACGATCCCCATTTATACAGATGGCTCCAAGATGGATACCGGCGTTGGTGCAGGTTTCTACTCAGAAACGCTCGGAATATCTGGCTCGATCAGACTCCCCGACTACAGCAGCGTCTTCCAAGCTAAGGTTCTGGCGGTGACAACAGCCGCTAAGCAGGCTGCAATGATGGCAATACCACAGGCTGATATTACCTTCTTCATTGACAGCCAAGCGGCAATAAAATCGATTTCCGCCACAGAAATAAAATCGAGGCTGTCGCGAAGAGCTGCGGGCTCTTGGCGCGCAGCACACTGTAAGACTCTGCTGGGTCCCCGGACACAGTGGTGTCTCAGGAAATGAAAGAGCCGATGAACTGGCAAGAAAAGGATCTTCCCTTGAATCAAGGGATGCTGACACCACAGTAAAAACCCCACCCTGTTACCTTAAACAGGTAATTGGAAATAAAATACTGATTGCAGCAAACGAAAGATGGAGTGCCCTTGATTCCTGTGTTATTACAAGGAAAATGTGGCCACTATATGACAAACAAAAGACCAAGAGAATCCTTCAAATGAACAAGAATTCTTTGTCCTCTCTCACAGGTGTTATCACCGGACACAACATGCTGGGCTACCATGCAAAGAAATTAAAACTCAGCACAGATGAACTCTGCAGAGGATGTGGGGACAAGGAGGTGAATGAGGATACCCCGCATTTCCTCTGTCACTGCCCTGCACTCTGTCATATCAGAAACAATATCCTGGGCAGATATTTCTTCCAGGATTTAGAAGAACTCTCCGGCAAGTCTGTGAATGACTTGCGCAAGTTCATCAACGCATCGGGATGGTTTGTAAACCCGCTAAGTTTTTCATAGGTTTTTCATTGGTTCCAGATAAGGGAAGCGTAACCTCCAGGGTATCACAAAGGGTCTACATTGACCTAAGTGTGACGGGCGCAGGATTCTCTTGCCCCGTCAGCCCAGTAACCTAACCTAACCTAACCTAGTCTCTTCCTCCTCGTCGCCCATGCTGTTTCTACAGAGGTTGTTTGAATGGATGCCAAGCCTTGATGCATGCTTGCCTATTAGACAGAGTAATGTGATGAAACATATAGTAGAGCTAATGTGCATTTAGTGAGCTTATAGTGGATCATGACGTAATCTCGAATGAAAAAAATTTCGAATGCAAATTTGTAATCTCAAAAAACAAATTTTTAATCTAGAATGCAAACCCGAATGCACAAGAATCTCGAATAGACAAAAATCTTTAAAGACGAATCTCTCGAAAAAAAAAGTTAATTCGAAATTAAAGAGTTAAAACTTAAAGAAAGCGCATTAAATATTTAGTTCATTCAGCAATTTATTGTTTTCGGTAAATTAACAACAAAAAATCAATACAAAAAAAAATTATGTAAAAAATGGTAGAAAATTCCAATGGTAAATAAGGTGCCGTGAAATAAAGCCGAATCCGCCTTGTTTCGCTTTTAATTTATTTACACAATCAGATAAAGATTCCTAACTGTTTTCAGATTTGCACCCCTGAAAACCTCGCACCTACTCCAAACAAAAAAGTGACCCCAAGCAGGGGGGTTTCAGGGGGGCAGCATGGCCCCCCCATAGGCATTGCACTGTTTATGGGATGAGTTGCGAAATCTCAAGTAGAATAAAGTCGATCTCCGAAATCTTATTCGATATTATTACTCTATTGTACTACTACTTAATTGGAAATAAAGTCTAGAATAGAAAATGGTGAATTTCGACATGAGTACTTCCGATTTCTTATGGAAATAAAGTTGATCGACATTATTTCCATCTACTTTATTTCACGGCACCGGTAAATAAATCCATCGATTTCGATTTTAATATTTCCTTTGTTTGTAATGATTTCATTTTAATTGTTTTTATTTGCACTCACGTTGTGATAACACACGATCCCAAACAATACTAATTTCAGATACCTTGTTTACAGTTACATGGACAGTTTGCTAGTCAATCGTGTATGTTAAAGAGTAGTTAATAATCTCGAATGAATATATTAATTTTTGAGACAATGCCTTTATATTTAATTTAAAATATGATAATAGGTAGATTAAGTTACTGTTCGTTATCAAGTGAAAAGAAATAAAGTAGGTACTAATTTTATGATCTTATTGGGAAAAGCATCTTAGAAATTGATTTTTTTTTTTTTTACATAATCCCATTTATCTAGTTAATCCCTTTTTCACAACATAAACATAATATAGCTTTCATTCATATTGCATTTCGTTTTCAAAAAATTATCGAAGTATTTAAAAAAATATCGTAAAATTAAACCAAAAACTGGTATTTTTATGGTTTAATTTCGTTATTAAGTGAAAATGAGTTTATATATTTCAGGATCTTCCAACCGTCGTTGGCACCAACTCGACCAATGCAATACCGCAAGGCTGCTCTGGCAAACATTAAACAATGCAGTTCCATCGGACTTCTGAGGCATAAGAGAGGAACCCTCTCCAAATTAGTAAACACCCTCATTAGTAAACCCCACTGTCGATTTCCTAATCGTGTCGCCTTAACTGGGCAAACATTCCGGCGCTTAGCTACTCGACTCGAAGGGCTCTGCAGATTGTGCAGTGAAACCGCCGAAACTCCAGACCATATACTGGAATCCTGTGGGGCACTGACCCACAAAAGGATGAAATATTTGGGCAGCCACCAAATAACAGACAAGGACATACATACCATGGACCCACAGCTCATTCTCAGATTCATCAAAGAAACTGGACTGGACGCTGTGCTCTAAGGAGTGTGACCTGCCAAGGATAAATCAGAGCAATACCTCGACACGCTTCACAAAGAAGTATCTAGAGAGGGCTCTGAACGAGGGCATGCACCTCTCCGAGGCACAAGCAAGGGGACACAATAGACCAATAGGTCGCAGTGTAATATACCCTAACCAAATATTATTATTATTATTACTCGACTCGAACAGTCTACAACCACAGGAGACCTTGCAGGGTATGGTCGCTACCGGCCTGGTTGCTCGGTCGCTGAGAACGAAGAAACATCAACGAGACAAAGGGCAATGCATTTGGGCATCACCAGACGGCAATACGGTCACTGTTGCTGGTGAACGCTAAAAGGCAACGATAAAGACTTCTTACTGCCGGAATTGGATGAGCGGGGCTTGGTGAACATGGTGGTTTCAACAAGACGGTGCAACCGCACACACAGCACGAGCCACACTGTATATTGTAAATGAAGCGTTTCCTGCTCGCATAATCTCCCGTTTTGGCGATTTGGCATAGCCAGCAAGTTCGCCTTATTTAACCATCCCAGACTTCTTTCTTTGTGGCTACTTGAAGTCGCGGGCTTAAGTCAACAAGCCTCCTCCAAGCCCTCAAGGAGAATATTCGACAGGAATGCGAACAGTTAACACCGGAAATCTTGCGGAAAGTCATGAAAAATGCGAAAAACGATATCATCTTTTCCACTTACCAGAAAAAAATGTAAAGCTCCAAATACAGATTTCCATCACTCAAAATCAGTTTTTTTATTTAGTAAAAAAGTTTTTCAAAAACAAAATTGGATGATTAATTTTGCGCCACCCTGTATATTTAACCCTTTTTATTTAAACTCTCTCGTTGCATTATTCGTTTTATGTTTTATATTATATAAAATATAAATAAATATATTATATATAAAATTATCCGAGCATCACTCCTGTGTTAGGGCAAAGCAAAAAAAGACCTCCTTATTAGAGATCGGCCTCGGTCATAGAAAAATTCACACCTCTCTCTCTCTCTTTTTAGTGACATTGTTAACAAAAGAAAAGGAATAATCAACGGTTTGATTACAATAAGAAGAAATAAATTTTTTTTTTTTAAATTTGCATTCATTACTACTGGAAAACTGGAGTAATTTAAGTTTTGGATAACTATTCAGAACTTTGCTTTAACACTTTGAGACAAACTCTTACGTCTTATCGTGCATTCAATTTAGATAGTTGGGACTGCACTTAACCCTAAGTTATTTATTGGTGCACGATTTGTTTAAAGTGTGCAGATTTTCCTTCTAGCAATAGCAGTAGCAGATTGTGCTTATTAGTAAGGCCATTGACTGACTAAGGCACTAATTTTATTATTTTCCTCTACACTTTTCTCGCATATTTCTTGAGTTGTTTTCATAGCTTTCAAACTCTCGATATATTTGCTCTTAATTGCTTCTACTCATAATGGTTTCTTTATTTATTGCTCGTTCTTTTGCAAAGAGTATTTAAATTCGTTTTTATATTCATACTTTCTACTGCACGTATTATACCTGATTTTCCACGAATCGCGTTTTTGAAAGCACACTTACATTTCCGAAAAAAATTTACATTTGTGCACCAAGTGCGAATCAGTTGAAAAAAAAATCGGCATTTTATAACTTAACCAGCTTTTGACATTCATTAGCATTTTACCACAACTCATTTGTATTTTAATCACTTCAAATAATATATTTTGGCAAAAGCATAGTGCGGTTTGCTGAAACTGGAAATACATACTCCTTCATAATTATGGAAAAGTTTATGTACATATGTACATACGAGTACATTTTCGCCTACATTATTTACATTATTAAGAACTATTTTTCAGAGAATGTACGATGTTCAAAAAATTATACGAATAACTCCAGTCGGCCCAAGTAATTTCATTCTCAAGACAAAATGTGGATTTTTTTATAATTATCGCACAGTGTTTGTAAAAGGGGTGTGAAATTGAATATCCTTCCTCCATACGTAAATTAAAATGTGGATACATGGATGATAACAAAAAGGTCTTAACATAAACGTAAGAAGGAGCTAACCAGATTGTACAAATATTATTACTCGTGTTGTGAAATTTTCATTGGAATTTTGAGGGAGGAAAATTAATAACGGTACACGCATTATAATGAGCTGAAAGGGAGTTCGACTTTATGTAAGAAAAGAAATATTTGCCAGAAATTCTATTACATGAATTCCCATATCCTAGAAAAAGCGAGTTAAGGTTTTGTATAAGTTAAAATTTTATAAAATCTTTGCGGAGTTCATTCTCGGATATGTGAAAGTACATATTGAGTCCAATTAATAAAGACAGTATTTGTGTTTACTCGGGGATACCTACTTTAAAGATATAAAATGCAATAACCATCTTCAGGGGCGTAGACATCAAATTCATAAACATTCAGCTCCAGAGGAGATTTGAATTCCCGACCTCAAGAG
This sequence comes from Portevinia maculata, assembly GCA_949715645.1. NCBI lineage: Eukaryota > Metazoa > Arthropoda > Insecta > Diptera > Syrphidae > Portevinia > Portevinia maculata. Next base: position 170,960,381 of record OX454527.1, on the reverse strand, counting down.
CGTCGTCCTTACGCGCTGGGGCTGTCTGTGGCACACATGCCGCCTAACACAGTGTACCTCCAAATAATGACTATTAAATTACGCAGGAAGCTTTATTTGTTTTGATAGATAAATCGCATCAATCGTAGGAACGTTTTCAGATTCTTGATATTCAAGTATTGGCTGCACTTATTTTTCAACGAGCGGCGAGTTTCATGGAGCTCAAGCTTATATTAAGGAGAAATATCCCTTTTCTCTCTTTTCTCCTTGCGCTGCTCAAAGCTTTAACTTGGTCGGTACTGACGCCTGTGGAGTAACGAAAATCAAGAACTGTGTAGGTATTTTCGAAAGAGTTTACTCATTTTTTCATTATCCCAAAAGACAACTTGATCTTATTAGCGCATTATCGATGATAATGAAGAGTTAAATGAAGATTAAAGAAAAAAATGTGGGCTTGTGTCATTAGATCTGTTCAGCAGCATGGAAAATAAATTCGCTGCTACTTATCTTCTTTTACAACCACCAGTCATCAACGTCGTTGAGAATATTTCGGGAGCATGATTGCTGTGAATTTAGAGGTTTGTAATATATTGAAAACCTTAGCCGGATATTAATTGAGGAAGCTCTTCAGGTCAGATATTTGGTAAACTCCCAGACTTTATCATTGACTCAATTTTTACACACTGAGAATCAGAAATTGGCAGAAGCCACATATACCGTTAACGTACGCAGAACGGAATGTTTCCATGCAGACAAGAGAAACCCCGACGGAGAACTTCAGCTAATTCTTCCACACGCTGGCCTCCGTTGATCCAGGTATCAAGTCTCCCCAATATTAATTATTTATTAAACTCGTGCAAGTAGAACGGGTTATTTAATTTTTAGTCAGTTTTAAATCTGTGTAACTATAACCCTGCATAGAGCTGCTCTACATTCCGCTGTTATGGAGAGAATTAAGAGTGGTTTCAATACCTAAAGCCGGTAAATGCTCCCATGTTAATTCAAATGACCTCAGCTTATCATCATTCCTTCTAAGAACGTTAGAAATAGTGATCGACATCCATCTACATACTAACATTGATACAAGACTACTGTCAACAGCTCAACATGCAAATCTGTTGAAACAGTTCATACATTAGTACTTTCAGTCGGATATTCCCTGCACCATAAGGAATACACTAGGTTGCGTTCCCGGACATTGAGGGCAAGTGATCTACTGCTGCTCACAAGCCGGATTATTTACTCAAAACTGGGTGTGCTATCTATCAGTAGATCTTCCAGCACAGGAACCTTGCAAGATGGAGTCCTCTCCTCAATTATCTCGAATTTTGTTGTGAACAAGATGCTAATGCTGGGAGCTGGGAGCTGGGAACCTAACATACAAGAAAGAGTTCGGAAAGCGACGGTAGCACTGTTCTCTTGCAAAAAACCCATCGGTAAAAAATGAGGTCTTCAACCCCGCATTACCAACTGGCTATACATCTGAGTAATAAGACCGATACTTATGTAAGTGGTATTTGTCTGGTGGACTACCTTAGACAAAGCGACAAATGGTGACAAGCTAAGCTAATTCCAACGATCAGTACAGTGTGTCTTTTCATGAGTGGAGCACTGCGCACTACTCCCTCCGCTGCAATAGACATTCTGTTTCCCCTGACACCTCTTGACATCTTTAGTAATCAAACAGCTGCCAGTGCGGCTGTCCGCCTCAAAGCAACTTTCCCGTGGACCGAAAAGAAAATCAGCCACTTCTCTATTCTGTACAGTTTCAGAATCACTTCTAGCAACATAGACTACATCACCACTCAGTTACGTTTGGTTAAAAACTTCCAACTCACAATCCCCTCAAGATCATTCTGGGAGGAAGGCCCCCTCGTGGAAGAAAACTCGATCCAATTTTACACCTATGGATCCAAAACCGATGATGGGGTTGGTGGAGAAGTGTTCTCTGACAGGTTAAATATCAGCCGCCCTAATCATTGGAGTGTCTTCCAGGCGGAAATTATATCGATTAAAGAAGGCCTATCGTGGCTGAAGAGGAACGTGGTATTCGCCATGGACATCCGAATCTTCTCAGATATTCAAACAAAATCCCTGGATTCCTTTTCTACAAACTCCGTCGTAGTCCTATACTGCCAATCATCCGCGGAGATGGCGGAGCAGTTCAACATTTTCCTGAAGTTTTAGCCGCGGCACAGAGATATTAGAGGGAATTGTAGGGCTGATTAACTCACCCATCAAGGAAACATATTGCCCTTTTTACCTGTTAAAAGTCCCTTAGGCATTCCAATTCTACGTGAAAACTCATGTTTAAGAAGGATGCCATCGAGAAAACTAACCTTAGGTGGACAAACGAAAATAGTTGTCTAGACAAAACAGAAAACTGGACCTGAAACGTTCTATGTGTTTAATCCCTCTGACCAGACTGCACATTAGTGCTACAATTGGTACCATGGCCGGAGGCTGTGTCATAGACAAGATTGCAACAAGGTTTGGCGTCTCAACGAATGACTTCCGCAGAAGCTGCTTAGAGGAGGAGGAGACTATTCTCAACCTTCTCTGCACCTGCCTGAACTGCTGTCTCTCAAAGACGAAAACTCCATCTGGGAGCTTAGTTCTATTATGATTTTATTAACATTGGCACAAAAATAGTATGCCAAAGGGGCCTTACAAGTTTAAATTGTGATTCTGTGTGCTAGAAGTGCGTGCGCCAAAAAATATGTAACCAAATTGTTGTGCAATTCCCACAGGCTGTGAGACTCGGCATACAGAGACTCAGCCCAACTGTAAGTGTGGACCAAAATTAATCGCAAACTACATATGAATCGGTGATTGCTAAAACAACATAAGTGACATTTTTATTTTTTTTACAGGAGATACAAAAAACCCTATATTTTTGCTGATGCGCCTGCACCAAATGCCGATTTCGCGCTCGAATTTCCGTGTGTTTTAGGTATCAAATTATGTTGGTTTTGTTCTCAACGCAATGTCTACCCATAAGTGGTGTAAAAACGTAATAAAACAGATTTTGAAAAATCTGTTACTTATGTTGTTTTAACAATCACCGATTCAGATGAGTACACTCCTTCTTTAAATAATTAGATAACCCTTGTTTATTTGATAAATGTTCCATGATATGGATTCCATCACTCAATCCTTAACTGTATTTACAGGGGCAGTTAATGCCATTTTACAGCACTAAAAATAAATTGACGTACGCGTTAAACGTGTGGAGGAAAGTCAAGATACTGAGAATACTGTCGGGGGTAGTACTTCCCAAGTTGTTAAACTACGTGGTCCATCCAACGCATGAATTAAGCGGCATATGTCGCCTCAGTGACTGCGTGAAGGAGTAACAAGTTTTCTACGGAAACCCAACTCAATATCTATACTGGGAGCATATCGTAGAGGGGATCCTCAAGGACTTCTCGATAGTAAGGAATAAGCCGATATATCGTGCCATTTTTCAGCACATAGGACATAAGGAGCGGGGCAGTGCAGATACCGCCTTCATCTCGTATAACATGTTTGATGATGATTGGGGTGCCATCAAACAATGCCTGTCCATACACTATGCCGATAAGAGGGACATGCGAATGTTGGAGGATCAGCTCAGTCAACTCTCGCAAAGAATTCCAAAATAAAATTAAAACGGAAAGTTTTCGCAGGAAAATGTTAATGCTCTTGTGGAAACCGAAATGAAGCACTCGACGTGTTTATTCGAGGCCTACACGGCAACCTATCCCGGATGCTGATATTCCAGAAAAATCTGCCAGAGGCTTATTTGGCCTATTTGGAAATTCAAAACTTGGGTGGAAGAGGTTTCATCGTCGACAGCGGCTTCAAATTGGTTCACATCATGAACCATAGTCAAATCGAGGAGCAGTTAAGCATGTTAGGAAATGTAACGGCCAACAATATTAAGCAGAAAGGAAGACGATCCCAAATCGGGTATTATTTACACGAAACTAGCGAGCGTATAAGCTTGCTAAAGCCGGCTCACGATCACGGAAGCGTAGATCAATGGACTGGATTTGCGCACTGCTGAATGGCATGGAAGAAGTCATCTAAAGAGTCAACTGCGTCACCGAAAGAGCCAGCAGTGGAATAAAGGACACTCTCGCAGGAAGATTCGAACAAGGCATATTAAATGAAGGCTTAATCTTAAAGGAAAGAGTCAACCAGATAATATGGGCATGTCAGATGGCAAAAAGCGGTATAATCAACACGAACCTGTTCGGCAAAAGGGAGATAGCCGAAATCATCAACGAATTCGAGGAAATTTCATATGAGACCGATGTAGAAGCTGTATAGAATGGGAAACCCTTCATATATACGAATGGCTTAGTCCTTTTGTATTTGCATCCTGTCGATGCCAAATGTAAAAAAACCAGGAATTCAACGTGTGATGGAAAGCAGATCGACTTACGACTCAATAAGGTTTTGATCAATCACAGCGAGGTTTATAGTATACACGGCGAATACCTTTCTATAAGGAATACAACGGTTTACAAGGAATCGGTGCAAGTAAGCTGGGGGAAGGCTGCGTTGCTCGATTGCTGAGGGGAGGACCTGCAGCGTGTACTTTCCGTTCAAACAGCAATGAAACGGTGGACCTCATCAAAGAGGATACCGTTTTTCTGCGCAACTTTAAGGGGCATCTTACGTGCGGTAACAAATCAAGAAATTTAGAGGGAACATACATCATCCGGCTTATCAACGAGACGATCCAGTTAAGGAATAGAATATTCTCCAGCTTTGTTTCCTTCCGCCGGTTATGGCGAGCGTTTCATCCAAGGGACATCTAATTGACATTGAGTTCGTGCACTCCCTTACCATAGAAAACATACACCATCTCGGGGACCTGAATATTAAATTTTCAACCATAACCGACGTAATACTTTTCCTGATAGCAACCACCCTCTCTTTTTCAACGGATCTACGGGGCGAAGACTTTCGAACGGAGAGGAGTTAACACCGTCCAGCGCGAGCAAGGCATACATAGCTACATACATACAGAGCATATGCCGGATGCATGATACGTAAATGAATGCCATAGCATTATGCCGGATACATGATCTGCATTATTGCCTTGATTGTAGCTTTCCCACCGACCATCAGCTGGCTCGTGCATTGGAGCTGTATACTGGGTGTCTCAGTAAAGCAGTATTATGTATTAAGGGGATTCCTGAAGTTCCCCTGAACAAAAAATTGTATGTTATTTCGAATTGGCAGATTTACGAGCAGCAAACTTCTGTCAATCTGGGGCCAAATCGACCAATACACCGTTAGTTAAAAGTATGGTTGCGGAACGAAGTTAACCCGCTGCGACTGTGACAAGGTGTTCTATCGTGTTGAAAGATCATAGCAGTTCTTTGAACAAGAGAAACATCTTTAAGGAGCTCCTCAAAGCGCTTTCTAAGAAATTCGAGGTAGTAATGGGAATTAACGGTTTTTTTTCAGATAGTGCGGGCCTACTAAAGTATATCCTATCAATCCAACCCAAACATTTACGCTAAACCTAATTTAAAATAAACAAACATTTGGAAGAAGTTGTTCACAATAATTATATTCTCGTATTATGCTATACGTTGATATTATATGGGGATTGGAGTCTGACCAATGGTGAAAATTATGGTGGTTTGTAACGCCATCGCTTGTTAATTGCGCTATGTCAGTCTACTGCATGTTCTTGAGGTAGTGCCCATCTTCCATTGGGAAAATTTCACTCATCAATGCCCATCTCCTGGAATTAACTCTTTTGCTGGTGTTTAATGGAAATGGTGTAATCTTTTACTCTGTGGAGTTCTGTGAATCCTGGTTCTGGGAAGATCCAACTGCACAGCTGGTCTGCGGATGCTGACTGAAGGTTAAACTTCCACAGCACGCAAAATCCCACCCTCAACTTCTGCCCCGCAGCGTCTGAACGTCGTTCCCTTTTATTTATGGCAGCTGACCCGATATTAAGAAGGGGCGAATACGCATCAGCGAATAGCCGGCTACATGGTGTTGTACGATTTGGGTATCGTCGTGGTACCCCAATCTGAGTAACGATGCGTTTCCATTACTGAGCCGGTATAGCAACACTATTTCCGCGTATTCACGTTTTGAACACATTTTATGGAGACCAATTTATTAATTTTCTGTTCACTTACAGAGCAAAATGTAGACTCTAAATCAGTTGAAAAAAAATTACGGCACATTTGCAAAGCTGCGATAATTCTTTGTTCGGCTATTTTCCCTAATCGATAACTAACTGTTATTGCTCATAGGTTCACTGCTTTATTATTCTCACTTAATTTTGTTAGACCATTTTCATGTCTGACAGAAAATGGCTTTTACTAGAACTTCTGTTGATCGTACGTATGACATCGATTTTAGAAAATTTTAAGGAAATAAAAATTTCATAAAAAAAATTTATAAAGAAATGGAATAACAAATTTTCATAATTTTAAGTTTAAGGATCCATAACATTATTGTAGCTGCATAGATGTACCCAAAGTGTTGAAGACTTGTCTGCGCTACTAAATTGTCTTTCTAAAATGCTACCTAACCCTGTCCATGTTCGACCCCTATAATAGTTAAGAAGTTATAGCATTTAAAGTGGTTACACCTCCAAATTAGAGGTCACCCACTTTGATGGGATATAATTTCAAATAAAGTGAGAACAGGAAGGAAAAAGAACTTTATTGTTTATTTATTCTTTATTTTAGGACTGATTGATAATGGAGAACACCATCTTCGGATAGCCCATTTGGAAAATGTTCCCAGACTCAGACAATCCAAGAGCTTCATCAAGCCTCACCGGTATAAGCCAGTTCTTATACTCGATAAGACCATTAGGAAGCTTCCTGTCAGACCACTGTGGCTTGAATCTGTGCTCAGAGACCGAATAAAGGTTTTGTCTGGAGGAGAATGAATCCTCCGGATATATTCTCGGTGAATGCCCGGAACTGGTTAATAAGACGTATCTTCCGCAGGGATATACGCTCGACGGCGGAGTTGAGAGATTCGTCCGCCAAGGATGTGGTAGCCTACATAAAGGAGGCGGTACTTCTCATTGAACAGTAACATCTTAGATTCATTGGATTTTTCAGGTCGAAGGGTCAGCCATTTGTACGGTCACCATATTTGTCAAGGCGAATTATAGTTATATGTTTGTTTTCAAACTTTTTGTACCTTTTTATTAAAACTTAAAAAAATCAACATTTAAACTAAGAGCTTCGTAAGCTGTATTCACCTACCCTCATAAGTGCAGATTTATGAGATCTCATGAGTCTGCTGAGTGGTCCCCGATACTCTTAAGTTAGAAAACAGTAACATCTTAAAGATTTAGGAAATTTCAGCCACATAAACCTAACCTAACCTAGGAAATTCCAAATCAATTGGCTGTCACCTGGCTTTTTGTTTTAAGCATATTTTTTTCGAAATGGAAAGAAATTGTAGACTGTTTTTTATATATAACACTCGGGCGAACTCAAAAGTTCTCGCCTTTTGACGTTAAAATTATATACATAGATAGTTTAAAATCTTCTCTAGTAATTCATAATTCTCACGTTCACTTTATCAATTTTTCTTTTATTAACATGACATTCTGACATTCGAGAGCTTAAAAAATACCGTGTAAGTGCTTGGTGAATATGTAGCATAAATTTCAAATAAAGAGCTTCTTAGTTTCAAACTTGATACACCTTAATAGTTTCAAGTTCATACTAATCAAGTGCACTTTTCGTGTTCTTCTTTATCAGTCAAAAATTTCTAAGTTCTTAGCATGTTTTGCAGACATTTGATTTCGTTATAAGAATATTTAAACAGTATTTACATTTATTTGTAATTTGTAACTGGTCCAAACATTATTAATTATTGAAAATACTTTTTCAGTTGAAGTATTAAAACCCAGTTTGCGAAAACCGAAATTTATCATTTTCATTACTCGTGCATTATTTTCTTTGATTTAAGGACAGTTTCAAAAATGAAGGACAAAACGCGTCATTTATTAAAAAGAAAAAAAATACAGGTCAGAGGTACACAGAAATTACTGTCCTTTTAAATTTACCGTAGACAAGTGGGCAGGGGTATTTAAAAAAAAAAAAACACAGGTGGACCAGTAGGGATGCAGTGAATTGCGGGGTTATAAGGGATCATAACCCCCCAATTCACTGCATCCCTAATTCTAATCTAATTCTGATACTATTTTATTAGATTATTTAGACTTTGCAATACAAAGTTTCGCTTGAAAAGTCGTAAAATGGCGCTTATCCATAACACTGATGGACTTTTAAAGATTAAAGACGTAGTACTTAATAAAACTAGTCTTTTACATGGAAAGCTTCGTCAACTTATTTAGAATGGACTTATGAAATTTTTGTACAGGTGTTATGTCAAAGACCGGTGTTAGCCAACGACCTTGCCACGTTGAATCAATCGGTTCTCGTTCGATGACCCCAATTAAACGACGCAGGGCGTGGTTAGTACTTAGGTGGGGGACCACTTGGGAATACCGCGTGTTGTTGGCGCCTCTTGCGAACGTCTGACAAACATCCATATCAAGTTGTCATGAGAAGCTTCTCAAATTTGCCGTTCGGATTCGGCGTAAAACTGTAGGTCCCCTCCACTTCGCATGAAAGTGGTTGGAGAAGCTAGGTTCTAGGCCCTGTATGGCCCGTTATGCCTAATATGTATGTATGTATGTATGATATGTCAACGACTCAATGTGTACTTTTTTAAATGCAGTTTATACAAACAAGTACGAAATAAGATACGAGATCCCCTATTAATGCCTGCTCGTTAAAGTGAAACCGTTGTGTACTTCAGGCTTTAATCGCAGTTCATTCAAGCATCCGATGGATTATAAATATATGCCTTTGTTAGCAAAGAATTCCCCAAGGGGTAAACTACACGATTTCCATTACTAAATCCTAAAGTTTTTCTCAGTAACGAATATGTTTGATAAATGGCTAATGCAAATGGAAAGCCGGTTCATCAATCATTTAGGGTGGCATTTAAGACAGTACTAATGACTTTTCCATTTAAACGCGTTTTCACTCTACATAGAAATTTAACCCTCTCATATTGGTTTGCTTATTTGGACCACAAATAAGAAAAATGTGAATAGACCTTAATACATGTGGCAATGGTGCGATGGTAGTGTGTTCACTAAGTGATTGGCAGGTCGTGCGTTCGAATCCCGACCAGGGCCATGATTTTTATAAATTGAATACTTGCAACAAAAACCGATCTCCCTAAAGCAATTTAGGCGCCACCTGTTGGAGAAAAAAAATCCCATCGCACCAACTTCTTTCCTATCCTTCTATTCTTTCATACAGTATGTAAGTAGCACCCAAAAATAGGCAATGCATTTGCTAGGAGCTACTACAACATACAACAACAGCAACATACAAAATGCCTGCGATGTGGTTTCCACTATAAGGGTACTGTGTACTACAGAAAATCCCTTTAGCGCACGCAAATTATAAAAAAAAAAAAAAAAAATAGCCATGTTAACAAAAATGTATTATAAGGACTGTACATATACGAGTATATAAAGTATTGCGCTCTTGAAAATGCCTCTTAACACAGAATTGTTTTTTATAAACCTAATACAAATTTGTATAGAGGCTACATTAGCTAAACAGATTTGGAGGATGATTAGTGCCAGTAAAAGGGTGTTCTTGTATCGAAATGTCATTTTCTCATGCCCTCTTTTGCTTTGAGAAATAAAAACTATTATCTGAAAATTAAGATCAAATGAGGATTCTCAGGAAAAGTATAAAAAATATATAAACTAAATTCAGCTTGTAATAATAGCTGCTGAAGGGTATTGGTGGTGAAAGCTATCGCGCTTCATAAGAAGCTGCAAATGGTTTAAGTAGTGTAAGAAGCCCCTAGATCCGTATGGTATCACAATGGTCCTAACATTGGTCTAAGTGTATTGGCCTTAGGCTGACAGCCACGTCAACCTAACCTAACCTATAAGCTGCTGAAGGGTGTTGGTGGTGAAAGCTTATTAAGTCTATTAAAGAAGGGTGATTCTTTTATAATTGATACCAGCTGACTCACCCGGCTTCGCTCGGAATCTTTTTTAATAAAACAAAAACCTAAACTAAAAATGCGACCTTCCAAGACTCTTTTTTTTTAAATAAATATTTAATTATTATTTCTTCTTAATACTGATCATAAATATTTAAATTAATTGAAAACATTTGCGTTTTCTGTTATCTTATAGTCCGTTGAAATTCCTATACGTCTAACATCATGCATGGGATCACTTTACCATGGGCCACAAGAATGTTATCAAACAAGGCGAAGCAGAATTTTCAAGGAAGTATCTTTGGAAACAGTAGTTTAGGATTGGTGATGCAAATATTCCACAAAAAGATAGAAAAATATACATTCCTAATAAATATATGTGTGTCACATGGTTAACTATGTCCGGTAACGGACGGACAACTTTTCTAGCTCCTTTTACTTATTAAGACGATAGATATAAATTCAAGTGTTTTTCGAATGAAATAACTGATTTAGAAGTGTTAAAAAAACAGTAAATAACAAATGGCTTAGCTTTTTTTGTATGAACTTATTAACAGTTGTTTTTGTTTTACTTTTGTAAAAAAAAATGTATAAGCTGCGTTGGCCTATGTTCCTTCTGAAGGCAGAAATGCCAAACTTTGCTGTGAGCTTACTTTCGAGCAAGCCACATGTTCAAATATTAACGATTGTAGGTAAGTGGGTAGAAAAAAGAGCGAAAATCCACCAATAATCTACTTTCAGAAATAATTCACGGTGTGGACATGAACTTCTAGTAAACCCGTTTTTTTCCTCCTATCCTCAGAAGGATGCTAAGGAAATAAAAATGTGTGTGTTGCCACGGTGTTCATGGGAGTGAAAATCATTGTCATGAGCATGTTGCTAGGTACTAGAACATGAGCCATATTTCGAGTACTGTGCCTGCCACCTAGCGATGCCAGAAGAAGCTACCGCAATGGCAGCACTGCGAGTGGCCCTAAGCTTAGATAGAAAAAGATTAATTAAAAAAGTCTTAAGTCATCGAGTATAGACGTAAGTCATCGAATTTTCTATTTTGCGTATTCATATCTTCATTCTCATACTCGTCGTCGGGAGAAAGGGAAGGCAAAAACAACCCGAACTATATCGGGTTATAAAATATCTTACTGGAGAATTGCGGTTTAGAACAAATTTGTGTGTACAAATTTGTGAAATACACTCTTTTTCACTGGATAACGAACATGTAGTTTCTTGATTTAATTTTACGACTTTTTTTAAATCTTTCGATAATCTCGAAAAATCCAAATGCAATATGAAAGAAGGCTATATTATGTTTATGTTGTAAAATAAAAATTGGGATCAAGTAGATAAATTCAATTTTTATGATGCTTTTCCCAATAAGGTTATGAAGTTAGTCTTTTTCCTTTTCACTTGATAACGGACAGTATCTACCTGATATCATAATTCAAATCAAATAGAAATTCATTAAGAATACCAAGGACCTTAGTTCAAAACATAATTTCATAGAAACAACAATTAGGGGTAACAAAAATCATTAACTAAGGAGGAAATATGCCAAATTCAGTCACTGCGCCCGACATACCGTCATCTTTTCAGATAAAAAAAATTTAATTTGGACGGAACTGGTGGATATAATTATTTTTTCCATGATTTGAGGAAGCTTGGATAAAAGACACAGCAAGGGAGGCGGTGTGATGATATGGGGAGGAATAATTGGCATTTAACAGTAGAACTGGATTTGCAAAGCTCACAAATGAATCGCTGAGTTTTGCGTGCTGCGTTCAATGGTAAGTGTACGAGCGTCGAGTCTACGAGCTATGCTGTCGACGACTTTGGTCGTCAGAAGACCATGGCAGACAGACAGTATTGTAGAAAATTGTTTAAACTCTAATGAAACTCCCCCATTTTCTAACTGTCATTTAGTTTTGGTTAATTTGTATTTACTTATGTATACATACATAAGATAAAGCTTTAAAGTAATTTGCCTATAAAAGGGAATACATGAACTGAATTTACACAGTCTGTTATAAATCGATTGAATATACTTGTTTTGAATTTAATAAATTATAGATTACTAAAATTGTAACCAGGCCTTTTAATGCGTCAAGAGTAAAGGATTGACCGCATTTTTTCATATTGGTGCCGAAACCCGGGACATTTAGTAATTGAACGAAATCAAAATAGACGAACGTTTATAAAAAAAAGCTATGGAAAACGCGAACCGTGCAGCTTATCGAGGTCAAGTAACGCGGATCGTTAACAGCGCGAACGAATATCTTGAAAACACCGAGTCTAAACCTTTGTCCAAAAAAAGCCGAAAAATGGGACTCAATCGAGCTGTCGGTTCTCTTATCGCGGCTTAAAACGGCGCATGATGGCTTAATTAAAGCCAATGGTGATTTTCGTGCAATTGGAAAAGCCGAAGATCTAGCAAGAGATAGCGAAACCGTTGCAGAATACGAAGATAAGGCAGTCGCTTCTCTAGCACGATTATCACAAAGGTTGGATCGGATTCATCGCATGCAAAATGCAGCTGAGATCTCAACGCGTGTTCCAAACGATCGTGAACGTTTAAATGCTGTTAAGTTACACAAACTTTCACATAAAAGCTTTTCAGGAGATTTTAGCGAGTGGCTACCCTTTTGGGAGCAATTCAGGACAACGATTCACGAAAATGATTCCCTGTCTGGAACGGATAAATTCAATTACCTCCATTCTACATTAAAAGGTAAAGCAGCAGAAGCAATTGCAGGTTTTACCCTAAGTGGAGCGTGTGCCGCAATCGCATTGCTGTTAGAAGAGTTCGGCAGTATCGATAAATTGATCGACAAGAACATGAATCAATTAATGAACATTTCTCATGTAAATTCAAGGCATGATGTGTAAGGTTTGCGGAATCTGTATAATACAGTTATGACATGTACAAGATCTCTTACTGCTTTACTTGTTCCAGCATCAAATTATGCAATCATGCTAAAGCCAAAGCTTTTACGTTGCTTGCCAAATGAGTTACGGGCGGATTATTTTAGTGTACACCATCTACTGGTACTGTTACCCCATCTCATTCCGGCAGTGAATGTTCTTTGGGTGATAAGCAGCTACAAGAGCTTCTTAAATTTATTAAAAGAGAGACGGAAGCTTTAGAGAATTCCTTTGAAGGTAATGACACGCGGGGGCTTCATAAAACATATACAACAGAATTATGTTTCTTTTGTAAGTCTCCATCTCACTCTACAAGAAATTGCGATGGACCACAAACGATTATTCAGCGTAAGAACATTCTCAAAGAAGACGGAAGATGTTTTCGGTTCTATGTGCAACGGTCGATAGTGAGAATCTACCTAATCGTTTATATTTGTATGCTCCATCTCAGTCTTTAAGACCGAGGCCACTGTTATTTGTATCTCGTCATAACACATTGTATGGTCAGCGTGAGCCTATCTCTTCGTGCAGCAAAATGTTTAATACGTACTTTTCAGAATTAGATGTATCTTTGTCCAGAAATACTTTTAAATATATGTTAATTTCTATCATTAGGCAATGAATTTTTTGTAATTTATTATATCTTAAAATATTTGTAAATTAACTTCAAAATCTGTTGATTATAAAATCGTAGGTTAAATAAATACAAATACATATCGCGGACATTCCTCAAAACGGTGTACTTTAAAGCAATTAATGCGGTATTTGTCAAGGGTGGCATGCAAAAGCTTTATGCGATCCAAATTATAAACGGGCGGAAAAACGGAACGAATTAATGCAAATCGCGAACGGGAATGGAGAGTTGAGATATAGCGAAACCTCCAATCGAACTTTAAACCTACGAGTATGTGCTCATCAGTGGCGAGGCGTGAATAATTTCCAAAGGTAAGTCGAAGAAAAATTAGCACCAGAAAATTAAATTTCGAAAGATTACTTGAAATTATTTCGTGCAATGCATAACTGCGTATCAAACCATGAAGTTGAACAATTCAAACCAATTTTGTTATAGGTACCTTAAGTCATTTAAATTGAATGTAACAATAAGCTCATGCATAATAAAAGGGGTTTGAAAGAAACCTTTTTGGCAGATGCAAATACAATATCTTAAATAAATTTAAAATATTATTAATTCACAAATATTTTGTCATAAATAAAAAATAAATAAAAAAAAGGAAATTAAAGAAATTAAATAATTAAAATTAAAAACTCTTTATTTTATATAGTATACAAGAAATAATATTTAATTATGTTAAAGACAAAATATTCTATTTGAAAGTGTTTCCATTGAAAAATGTGAAAAGTTTTACTAAACTCATTTTTTTCTTATTTATATTCTAGGGCTATTCTACGATTTTTTTTATTAAACTCTGCAAGAACTCTTTCGTAAAAGTCAGGCCTACTCTTAATATTAAAGAGAAGTTGTTTTTCTATAGATATAGATAAGTGCTAAATCTGAAAGCCTATTTTCTCCTTGAGAATTTCTTAAATATGTGTGAATTCGCTTTAGAGCTGAAAAAGATCGTTCGACGGAAGCAACAGTTATCGGAAGTGTTAAAAATAAACTACTTAAGTTAGAAATTTGCGGGAATGTTTCACGTAATATGTATTTCGTTTTTTAAATAGTTATGAAGTTGTTGTGTAAATATTTAATTTAGAAAACGCGAAAACAAACTACTTATTTATCGTTAAATCGGCGGGAGAAACGAAAAGAAAATTTGCGGCCGCCACCGCCCGAAGGAAAAATATCGAATATGGACTGTCAAACAGCCACAGACCATTAAAATATTACACAACGAGTAACAGGTCGCTGCTACTTCCCGGTAGCTGAGTGGGACGGGGTGGGTTCAACGAAAATGATCGCTGATAATGAAAGTAAAAGAAAAAATGTTCGCTCCAATGAATGGAACCAGGAAAAGGTAACGAAATAAAGTGGGCGCCACACAATTTTATGGGAAATTGTGAAACCTTGGTACAGAACCACTTAAAATTTAAATAAAATGTAATTTCGAAAAGAATGAAAAAAACGAAAGTTTACACAACGTTATAATGCTCCGTTGGAGCACGGTCTTTATTACGGGGTTTGAAATCCCCTGAAAATTTCGTGGTTCGTACAACGGGTCGAAATGGACCGTTGGAATAACCCGCTATCGCCTGTCCCGAAAGGAAAAAAAATATGAATATTACTTGGTCGCGTGTCCCGTCTATTCTCTTGATTCTCGAAACAAAATCCTACCAGACTATCACTCGCAAAAATAATCAAACGAAAAAAAATCACTATACTTATCTTAAAAATCCTCAATTTCTTTGTTGCCTGCTCTGTCCTCAAGCTTCCTTATTTTCTTCCTATTCGTCCTTCCGCCTGTCCTCCAAATTCCTGTCTCCTTTTTTTCCTTTATTTTTCTTTATTAATTCACTCTACTTTTTTTGTCTTTTTCTCTATTTTCTTTTGTCTAACTCCAACAAAATAGCCTGTACAAACTTCTCACCACTAGCTAAACCGCTGGTCAACCAAGAAGTGATTTTCCTATTGTCCAAAGTCGGTCAGTGTTGGACTCATTCTCTCACACACACATTGACAGTGCAATCCCACGTAAAATTAAAAGTTGAAAATGATTAAAGAAATGAAGGAAACGTTGAAAAGAGGGAGATAAATATCGGGACGAGGAAACAATGTTATCTACCGCGTCAACTACCTGAGTCTGGCGGAATTCTGCGCAGATTTGGGGCATGGGGATCTGACGATAGCGTGTCATACCTTACAAAATGTTAGCATTTAGGTTGGGCTCTCGGCCTTTCTGGTTCAAATGTTTGTTGGGCTGGTGTCGTCTGAACTTGGTATCTGTCATCTGAACTTGACATCTGTCATCTCACATCGGTCAGTGGGGTGCCTATGTGCTCGTGGTAAGCTGTCCACGGTTATTTGGGGTTGGAGGGTGTTTTACTAGGCCGTCCGCCTACACTCCTCTGCTGCTCCTCCGGTGCTCCCACGACGGAGTAGAAGAAGAGAGCATCATCTTTCCCCCTTCGAA
This sequence comes from Portevinia maculata, assembly GCA_949715645.1. Classification (NCBI taxonomy): domain Eukaryota; kingdom Metazoa; phylum Arthropoda; class Insecta; order Diptera; family Syrphidae; genus Portevinia; species Portevinia maculata. The sequence continues at coordinate 170,944,365 of OX454527.1, read as the reverse complement.
CATTACTCCCTACCTTTACGGTGGTAGTTCGTGCAACTGACGCATGGGAGTTATTTGACTTGGGCCGTCCGCCCACCCCTCAGTTGTTTTTTGGGTTGCCCTTCTGGCAACTTGCCAGTCCGGCAAAGTGTGGTGTGCTGTGGTGTTCGACTGTCAAAGGCCGTCCGCCTTTCCACACGCACGTCATCGTACGGCCCGGTGGAATGGTTGGGCTTCGTACATGGTCGCTATCATTCTTATCCTCACTCTCCTGATCGTCCGTCAGGCTGAGGTATATTTATGTTCGTCCGCGAATTCCGTCTGGGCCTCACTCTCCTAACCGCCCGTCAGGCTGAGGTAACTGGAACCTCCAAGCCCATCACCCTGTGGTGGTTGCTCATCCATGAGTCGCCGAAAGTGATCCAATGGCTGATGGTGCCATGGGTGCCCCTATCACTTTCCGAGACCGTGAACTCGCAGCCGAATAAAAGAGGGACCAGGAAAGGAAAATAATAGGGACTAAGAGCAGGCCTTGTTGTGGTAAAATTTACCGCAACAAACCGCTAAAACGTGAAGTTGTCGAAGAGAAGAAGTGTAAAAACTTTAAGTTCATTTTTCAAAGCTGTAAAATCAAAAATTCCAGGAAAAAAAATTATTAAAGAAGATATTTTTTCATCTGGATTGGAAACTGGGAACGTCAAAAAAATCAAGAAACCTTTCTTCAATTCCATCCCCCGATAGGTAGCGTAGAACAGCACTTAGCTGTTCCCTATGGCTCACGTCTGGTGTTTCGTCTATCATAATGGATATCTACAAATCGCGTTTTACTAATTTGTATATTAATTTCTGATTTTAAAACTGCTGCGATACTACGTATCAAATAGTTTTGTATATCACTTCATATACCGGAACAAATGGGAGTTTATTCACTTGAACACTGTTCTAAATGATTGTCCATTAACGTGTCATACTTAGATAAGTATGATATTGTTTCAATATAATTGCCACGATTATCGGAATGATGATTCATTGCGCCCTCGGAATGCCTGCTCTTGTTTCCCTAAAAGAACTACTGTTCTATAAAACAGTTCATTAACATTCGATTCTGTTGTGGGCCATAAAGGCGTAATGAAGGATGGACAAATGAGACGAACCGATAACCTCGGAAAGTCCTGTTATCTGGTGGAAAGATAACAAAAAGTTTAAGTTTCCATCTAGCATAGCAAGAAGATATTTGTCACCTCCCCCAGCCAGTGTTCCTATTCCTAGTGAACAATTGTTTAGTGGTGCGAGACTAATTTACAACCCTTTGCGAAATCGCCTAGAACCAGAAAAGGCAGCCAAGTTGCTGTTCATTAAATATAACCATTGTATATGCACTTTATAGTATTATCATTTCTTTCGTTTTACACTTAATTTGTACCCAATAAGTAAGTTTCATTGTACACGTACGCTTCCATATTTGTATTTATGTTATTTCTTCATATATTTTTAATAAAGAACCCCTGAGGAAGGCAGCAATCCCCGCCGAAACGTCGGGACAATATAATGAAATAAACTGTTTCATTACACATTCATATGACCAAAAAAGCCGACGGGAAAATACAATTTCCTTTATCACACATATATATCAAATTGGTCAAGCATTTTACATACTATTATCATAACAGCGAGTTTTTTATTTTGGCCTCACGTTGGTAGATGGCGTTTTAAAGGATTGTGGCTTAAATTTTGCTGTCACCATTTTTTTTACACACTTTGAAAACGAAGACAGAAAACCAAATAAACTGGTTTATCTCTCTTTATCGAACCTTTCATAATTGAATTCCCATGTATGTTGTATTTTTTTTCTTTGTAAGAAGGAGCACAGGCATTTTTGTTGTTTAGCAGCACATGTAGCATGTAGGATTTCCAAGTAAGTTAATTTGTATGGATAATGGATCTCGCATTATCGATTCTGGAAATGTAAGTATGTATTTATTTTTCTGTGTAATTGATGATTTGCAATGTTGCCTTCGCTTAGGCAAGTAGTATGTTTGATGAGAGGGAGATGATGGAAATATAATAAATCTGACTTCTTCGTGTGCGAGTAGAAGTGATGAAATAGGCGATTCGTTTGAAAGGAAAAAAGTCCATGTACCTTTTCAATGAAGCATTGAGGAAGGTCACTTGTTGGTATTTTTTGCTTAATGGAGGTTGCTTGATTGTTTCTCTTTTGCATTAAACGTGTTCTAACATTAGATGCACTTCGAGGCATTAAGCTTTAGAGCTTTTAGCTAAGCTCCAGCAATTGTAGAGTGTTGTATTGTGTCTCTTGACGGTTCAAGTTGAGTATGACTTTCATTACTATAGTCCCAGTATATTCATAGTTTTAATTGTAATCCGCGTTGCGACTATTGGATATCAGAAAGAGTTGAACTGCTTTTTGTATTCATATTGGTCTAATTTCATTCGTGAAAGGATAAGCTATGCATATGAATATCTTTATAATATATAAATCCTAATTCTTTTATACCTAGTATAGGTAGTCCATTGTCTGGTAGTTATTACACTGGACTATGTTGCTACTATGTTACCTATAGTTGCCAATTATATACAGTCTTGTTCGTATTGTGTTCATTGTTTGCACAGTCCGTCTGTTTACCAAGACAGATATCTTGCTTTTAAGCATATTGTATCTAATCTTATCAAATTTAATATCTGATTTAATATCGAATTTAGCACCGACCGCGCTGACCCCAAATTATGCATGTATTAATTTTTTTTAATACAGATTTATTAAAAGATATTGAAATTTAAAAACTTTTGAAGTTGTATTTAAAATCCGAAATTTCCTATTATGGATAATAGAGTTCCAAATACGCGTTCTAGAGGAAGACCAAGTAATTTGAGAAATTCGTCCACTTTTCGAAATAACTCCCCGTTCAGGAGCAATGGAATCCAGGCCAATTGTTAGTCGTAGTCCACCTGAGGCTAGTGTAGGCTTAAACCAGGATCAGATTTCACCACAACTGGTAGATAACCACAATAGTGATGATAATAATGAGCGATGAGATATTAATGAACGTCCACCTGTTCAAGAAGAAGCCACAGACTCGAGGCAAACCAACGAGTTTTCATTCGTGAAATGCAGTCTATTAGAGATACCTTAGTTCGAAGATTGGACAATTTGAATTTAAATACTCCCAATGTGAATCCTACGAGACCTTCGAACGCTCGTTCCGACTTCGAACATTTTTTAAATAACGCTTCGTTTTCGACCTAACGCACAGTGTCACGAATCGCTGATTTAGCGGAATTAAATTAAGATTAAATTTTTTGTTTTTTTTTTTTAATTGAAATTGTTCACAGAATAGAATATAACAAATTTTTTTAACATATGACTACAAATTTCAAGACAAAACAATACATACAAACCAACTTATTTAAATTTTTTTAATTATTTGGTACATATAAAAGTTGCAAGTATTCAGGTTCCATGACGCTTTTCTTTCTTCTCGGAAAGTATCTTAGACTTGCTAAGAATTTGATCTGAGGTTATAAGCAATCGATTTAAGAGTTCAGTATTTGTATCTACACGTGATATTTTTCTGGTAGGAAGTTCCATAAACCTTCTATTTTCCTTGTTTCTTGCGCTTCTTCTGAAAGTTGTCCGATTGGAAGTATACAAGTCGAAATTATTTGTTTTCCATGAAAGAATACCTTATGCACACTTACTGGCTTAAAATACCAGGCATAATTTTCAAAAGCATCTGCATCTATTGGGAACCCAGACCCAAGAGCTTCTAAGATGATATGAAACTTTTTGATAATTTCTTTATCTATCACTGTAATTTGTAATCGTCTAGCCTTGTTCCCGTCATTAGGATTGCCAGAATGTTGAGTTGGCATATCTACCAATAACCCTGTTTCTCTTGTAAATTTTTTTTGGATTAGTTATTTTCTGGCTTTGACTTTTTCTTTACTGCCTTGGTCTTTTACCTGCCGCAACTTGACATCTAATCTATAAGCTTTTTTCGGTCTTCCTACTCTAGATGAAGAAGGTATTTCATCTAAGATATGTTGTGGTAATGTTAGATTTTCATTTAGCCACAGAGAATTTGAATTTTCGAAGCGCTCTCTATGCCGACCACTTTTGGCCCATGTCTCGTCAAATCTTAAACATAAAGTTTTAAAGGTTAATTTGATTGACTTTGTTGCAGCCTCAGAAAATATTACATGGCTAAAGTAACCCACAACAAAAGCAGAAACAGCATCTAAGCGATTAATTTTAAATTAAGAAATCCAAACATAAAAAAATTGCTTTTTCGTGATTTCCATGGGCATCCTAAAAAACGAAAAATGTTGTTGAAACACATTTTAGCAGTGCATATGCAAGGCTTTAGAACAAACACGGTCTCCAACTTGGACAACACTGAACAACTAGGTATACTTTTCGGTTAATGAATACAAAAAACTAATGATGGGCGCATTCGAATGATTTAATCGATTATAATCGATTCTTGCAATATCTCGACATATCTCGATTCTTCATTTCAAATCATTCGAATGATTTCTCGCATGCGCTCGACTCGATACTAGAGCCAAATGTCTCACACACAACTACTAAATAAAACACAGAGAACGCACTTTCCTGCACGCACGTACGAAGTCAACCCATTCGTCGCAAAGCAAATGTGAAAAACCTTGTGAGTGTGTTTTTCATTCGAATGAAATGATGCGCAACTACCCCAAGTCCCATAACTCGAATGAAAAAAAATAGTAACATTCGGGGAAACAATCAATAACTTACTTTTGCTTAATTTTAGAACAAAATGTCTCATCACAACTACATACTTAAGCACCGAACACACTACCCACCATCACAAAGCTCGAGTGGTGACGGTGAGTTTGTGTAAGAAGAATACCTGTTTCTATATTATTTAAGTATGAAAAGATAATAGCTGATATTCTCATGGCTTGCTCTGTGTTTTTGATTTTGTCCATTCGAATGATAAGCAGCTGCCTTTTTCGTATTCCCCGTACTCGATCTCGAATGCAAGAGCTCTCGAATGAAGAAACAGTAGCATTACTATTTAATTTATAATTAGTTACTACTCTTCGAAAGAATCGACATTTGAGAACTTTTATATGGATTACTACTTCACTCACATAATGTTTGCGATAAGTGCATTAGCCGTCTCCTCAACTGATTAAATTTTCGTTGGCTTCGTGTTAGTATTAGTAATTGCTTCCTGTTGCTGTTTCCTTTTGCGAAACTTGTGTTGTTGTTTGTTTTTATATCTCGAGTGATCATTCGGTTATTTAGATCACTCGAATACTAATATCTCGATTATTGGAATCATTCGATTATGCCCATCACTACAAAAAACACATATTTTATCTATAAATTTTACTTTCATTTACCCCTTATACCTTTTAAACAAAATCTTTAATTATTTAAGAAAAACTTACTTTTATATCAATTGACTTTTAACTTATTGAGAAAAGATAAAAAAAAAGCTATAAAATATACGCGAACCAATTAAAACCGATATAAACACTTTCTCTTCAAATTGACCTTCTTATAAAAAAATTATATACAATTTGGAGTTTGAGATGATTTTTTTTTGTTGCACTAAGCAACAACAAAAAAATTGCACAGTCATTACGTAGGAAGCTTAACCGGTTTTTGTTTAATTTTGTGCATGTCATTTTCCTTATTAAACCAAGCTAAATCAGCGATTCGTCACACTGTGCAACGCAGACAAGCACCACCAATAAGTCAACAAACTTCTTTAGTAAGATCAGTTTGTAAAATTGAAAAGTGGCAAATTGCATTCGACGGGTCCGAAAATATCCACGATTTTCTTTTTAAAGTGGAAACCCTTAAGGATCGTTCGCAATGTAGCTGGTAATACACTATAACTCGTCTTATCTTTTTTTATCTCTGCCTCAATTAATATTTTTTCACATGCAAACATGGTTTATAAACCATTTGGGAATCCTCAGTGCTGAAATGCGAATCTCCTTCACCGATGTGAACATACAACTTAAGTTATTTCTTATTAATTAAACATAAAAAAATATTTTTTTTCTATTTTATTTTTTTATTATTCTATTCTTTATTTAATAAAACCCGAACTGGCAGCGATTCCGCCTCCTTAATAATACTAATTGACATTACTTAAAATCTAAACCTTAAATAGCTAATTACTGCAGACACAAGCACTTTTACTCGTTCCCACATTTCGTCACGTACGTGATGGAATGCAACTGGTAATTCTATGCTGCAGACGCGTTGTCAGCAGGAATCAATGGGATGAATGAACGAGTTATGTTTCTTCAACGTATTTGCAGTTAATTTCTATCTTCTATTTGTCGTTAACTCTTCCACCCTTAGTTTCGAGCGTCCTCGTTCGACGACCTCACATGCTTTGCAATATCTTCGATTCCAATTATTATAGGTCTTGTTCTTTCAGCTGGTATTGGTGCTGATATGACTCCGTCCTCCTTGTTGCTGATTTTGTTTCTTAATTTACCAAATAGCTTGTAGGCAAATATTAATACTATTGATATTAGGCAAAAGGTTGTTATTGAGCTGGTTGTAATATGGATGAAATTTTCTTTTTCCAGTTGCTCTATTTTCGAAGTTCCGTTGGAATATAGGTTTTTTAGCCTTTTGAGTGATAAACATTCTTCGTTTGCATCCAACAGTGATGCTGGTTGAAGAATTGCTGGCATCGGTTGATACTGGATTGATTCTTTGTTCATTATTTTCCTGTCTTCTATTGAAATTGAAGTGTTTACGTGGCGTATGATGAATGTTCCGTTGAGTTCTATCGTCTCGTTATTGATTACCGCAGGACCGTTGAATTGGTTTAGCAGAAGTATACCGGTTGATATCTCCTCTACCGATGGAATATGGTCGTTATTAATTGTTTTGCAGTTTGGTGTCATGCTTTTGAGTAGATTCGGAATGCAGTTAGAAGTGCTTATATCTATTAGACTATCTCTATTACATATTTCTAATTCGTTATATCTCTTACAATCTTTCTTTATTCCAAAAATATTTTCTTTACATTGTAGTATTTTTTCAAAAGGAATTTTATTAACAATATTATTTTTTTTTATAGATTTTAGTATGAAAACGCTACAAGATTCACTTTCGCTTGTAGGTAAAGTTACAATATAGATAATGTTTTTATTATTTGATGCTATTTTCACAGTTGCGAATTCAAGAGCTTCGTCAATATTTATATAAGGGATATTTTCGTTGTTCATGATTTTTTCTGTTATATTGATTTCATTATTAGTTAAAATATACGAGTTTACAATGTTGGCCTTGGCCCAATGTATCGCGTAAGCTATATTTATTATTTCTTCTTTTATTAGTTCTAGTTTATATTTAATTTTCGTAACAATATCAGTTGCTATATTTTCTTTAAGAGTTTTAAGTATATTGTTAGTAACATTAGTGATTTCATTTATTTTTTCGAGAGTGACTCTGTTAATTACAACTTAATTATTGTTGTTTACTAATACATTGTTCATTTTGTTTATTAATATTTCGAAGTCGCTGTGGTCTGGATTTCCAGCGATCCATTTCCACGCGCTTCCTATAAAGTCTAATGATCTCTTAGATCTTACATTAATTTTAAGTCTTTTTAAATGATTTTTGATCCTTTCTATTTCGAAGGGAAGGATGGGAAATAAGGGATGATTAGGTTTGACGCTTGTGGAAACAAGTATTTCCAGTTGCGTGATGAAGTCTTCATACATTCCGATATCGATGATGTGAATTATTTTGAAATTGCCATTTTGTATTTTTGCGCTTCCTGTCCTTATTTTTATAAGTTGGGAATTTGTGTAGTCCAATATTTGGACATTTGCATGTGTAGTACAAAGGTGTACGAATAACCTGAAGGGAAGGAGAGGAAATTAATTCTTAATTAAACTTTTGTGTATGGTCTTTCCTGATCTTGTAATGATAGTTGAATTTTTATTTTCTTTTACTATTTCTTTTCTATATTTGGGAGATAGTTTATTTCCTAATCTTTTGTTAATCTTAACGTAAATAATTTCTCCAACGGAAAAGTTTCTAACAGGGGTTTTCTTTTTATTATGGTATTCTAAATCGGAGTCTTGTTTTTCTTTAATTTTGTGTGACGTTTTTCCTCTTTCTATTTCAAGTTGTTCAGGATTATTTGCTAGATTTCTTGCGAAGAATATCTCAATGGGTTTTCTGCATGTAGTCGAGTGTATGGAATTATTATATTCGAATATTGACTTGTCAAGTAGTTCTGGGAACGTGAGGTGTGGATTTTGGGACTTCAAACATTGTATTACCTCGGAAAGTGTCGAGTGGAAACGTTCAACTTGTCCGTTCGCGGCACTCGTGTATGGAGGTGTTTTAAATACTATTATGTTGAAAAAGTTTTCTATCATAAAGAGAACTGAATTCGAGTTTAGAGATTTTTCGTTATCTACGACTATAGTTTGTGGAACACCAAAAGAGAGTATTAGTTCCCTTAGAGGCTGTTTGATATCTTCAGCGGATCTTGATTTTAGGATTCTTACTAGAGCGTATTTTGAAAACTTATCGATGGCTGTCAGGATAACTCGTTTATTTGTGAAGTAGATGTCTATGTGTAATATTTGTCCAGGGTATGTTGTATGTAGGTATAGGGGTTGCTTGGATCATGGGTTTAGAAGGATGTCTGTCGTATTTATGTTCTTTACATATTGTACAGTCTTTTGCTATTTTTTCGACTTTACGACGCATTTGAGGGAAATAGAATTTGGTTAGAATCTGTAATTTGTTTTCTTTACTATTTCTATGGGCACGATTATGTTCTCTGATGATTTCGGATTCTTGTTGTTCTTCATCAACTAAGTCTGTGACCATTTTCCTAGCAAATCTAGTTCTATATTGTTTAAAATGAATGGGATAAATTTCCTGAATTTGTCCGAAGATTCTTTCGCTTGTTTGTAAGCCATTGATGACGGATGGATTTAAATAACGTTTAAGAATATCAATAATTTTTTCATTAGACAATTCCGGTTCTATTATTGTGTGCCGATGGTATGTGGGGAATATAATTTTGAATTCGTATGAAGCTTCAGTACCTTCTGATAGAATGAACTGATTTTTGAAGACATTTACAGGTTCGTCTGCAAATTGGATGAGGTTTTTTCCTGAGCTTTCGTCACTGTGTTGTGTGACAGTTAAAGAGTTGATATTGCTATCAATCGGTGGTCTTGATAGAGCATCAGCCACAACGTTGGTTTTACCGGGTTTATATTTCAACTCATAGTTATACTCTTCGAGTATAGCTTTCCAACGCTTGAGTTTGTTGTTGGTGTTCTTGTTGCTTAATGCATATGTCAATGGTTGGTGGTCGGTGAAGATTTTTACAACGGCTGAACCGTAAAGGTAGTTTCTGAGAGTATTGAGTGACCATATGATGGCCAGCATCTCTTTTTCATTGGTTGCAAAGTTTTCTTCTGATTTTGAAAGAGTTCGAGAGATAAACGTTATAGGTTTGCCATCTTGTTCCAGTACTGCGCCTATAGCGTAGTTAGAAGCATCTGTTGTGAGATGGAACTCTTTTTTGAAGTCTGGAAATTTGAGAATAACATCTTCGGAGATGAGGGAATTTTTTATTTTTTGAAAAGCTTCCAGGGCTTCATTATCAAAGTTAATAATTTTTTTACTAGAGGATTGTTTGGACGTTCGTCCATCTTCCCCTCTGAGAAGGACTGTCAGGGGTTTTGCTAATTTAGCATAGTCCTTGATAAATCTTCGATAAAACCCTGATAGGCCTAGGAAAGATCGTAGGTCTTTAAGTGTTTTTGGACATGGGAACTGGGTTATTGCTTCAACTTTAGTCGGGTTTGTCTTAATTCCTTTTGAAGATATGATGAATCCTAAGAATTCTACGCTGTCTTTAAGGAATTCGCATTTGTCCATCTGAACTTTAAGATTTGCCTTTTGAAGGGTTTCAAAAATTGTTAATAGGTTATGGAAGTGCGATTCTTCGTCCTTGCTAAAGACAACTATATCGTCTATATAGACGAAACATATCTTGCCTATATGTTCTCGCAGTATGTCATCTAGAGCTCGTTGAAAAATTGATGGTGCATTTTTCATTTTTCAAGTCTAACGAATTCGTACTTTCCATTACTAATCGAGAATGCTGTCTTCTCGATATCACCTTCGTGTAGTTTAATTTGGTGAAAACCACTTTTCAGATCTAGTACCGAAAAAATTTTGTTCTTCTCAACCAGTGCCAATGGATATTGACCAAAGCATGCGCTCAAGAGGGGTTAACTATATAAATAGACCAAAACCCCACAACCCATTATTCGGTAAAAGACCGAACGAGCAAAATATTCCATCCCCATCCATGCAAGCACACCCACCTAAAGTGCAAAGAAATTTCCATATCTCAACGACACCTAATCAGTGTCCTGAATCAATACAAAATCCAAATTTGGAGCAAAATAATGAACAAATTAGCACTGTTCCAAACAATACTGAACTATATGACTACCCTCACCAATCCGACATCAACGCTTACAATGCGCTTGTAAATTCTATGAATACAATACATGTTGGAGACGAATCATTAGAAAACTATGTTGAAAATCAAAACGACTACGGTGAACAACTTAATGACTATTCAGATATCCATTTTTTAGGTTAACAAGCTCGTCCTTACCGTATTTTGAATGTAAGACGAGCGATGGCAAAATCTTAAAATTCTTAGTCGATACAGGATCGAATAAGAATTACATTCAGACAAGCTTAGTAAAGAATCCAACTCCCAACAAACAAAACTTTTTTGCAAATTCAGTTGGCGGTAAAGTCGAAGTAAGACAACATACTATGATAAATCTTTTCGGTATCAATACCATTCAAATACAATTTTTCATTATCCCTACACTTAAATCCTTCCACGGGATTCTAGGCAACGACAGCCTTAAAGACTTGTCAGCTGTCATTTTTACTAAAGGAAGTTATATGCTCATTAAAAATAAACTCAAAATTCGACTCAAACAATAAATTTCTAATTCAATCAACTCCGTCACCATTAGAGACACTCACATGTCACAATTACAAAAATCCGAACTTCATAAACTTACAGAGTCATACTCTATTATTTGCCGAACCAGACGAAAAATTAACATACGCTACAACAGTAAAAGGTAGAATCAGAACATTGACTGATGAACCGGTCTATACAAGATCCTATCCATATCCGATGTCTTTAAAAGATGAAGTTGAAAAACAGATAAACCAACTGCTAAAAGATGGTATAATTAGACCTTCACGGTCCCCGTACAATGCACCAATATGGGTCGTACCCAAAAAAATTGATGCATCTGGTGAAAAGAAATATCGATTAGTAATCGATTACAGGAAGCTTAATACTATAACAATTCCTGATCGCTACCCGATCCCCGAAATAAACGAAGTTCTATCCCAACATGGGTTGTGGGGTTTTGGTCTATTTATATAGTTAACCCCTCTTGAGCGCATGCTTTGGTCAATATCCATTGGCACTGGTTGAGGAAATGGTTTTGGGGCACTTGGTCGAGGTGGGACATATTGTCTTTGTTGTAGAAAAGGGTTTTGTTGAGGGTATTGGTAACGTTGTTGAAATTGCTGGGGGTATTGAGGGTATTGGGTACGTTGTTGAAATTGCTGGGGGTATTGAGGGTATTGGGAATATTGTGGATAATGAGCCCGTTGTGGGGGATGTTGTGAAATATGTGCTAAATGTGGAAAAAATTGCTGTTGTTGCGTAATATGGGCTGGTTTGCGAGGTGGCAATTCGTTGATTGGTTTTTTGTTACTAACAATTGGAATGTTAGCATGCTGTGAGCGGAAGCTTTGATTCTCGAGCTTTTGGCATAAATATAAAGCTTGTGGAAGGTCTACGGGTTCTCTGATACCTAATAATCTAGGAAGATCACCTCTAAGGCCTCTTACGAACGTGTCGAGAGCTTTGTCTCGATAGGTTTCCGTTAACAAATGCATGGCATCTGTAGAAATGTTCATACTAGAGATTTTGTTTAGTATCAATGACAGATGTTGGTATACCATTTGATAGTATTGCTCAACGCTATTATTACCCTGTGTAAGAGTTGTCATTTGGTACTCAAGAGTACCTAGGTCCCGTTTGTCAGCATAGTGGGTAGTGAGGCATTTAGACATGCACTCCCAATTTAACGGTGTGCAGTAAGATTCTAAAACTGCGTCTGCATTGCCTATAATTTTGTTTCTTATAGTACTGAGAATGCCGAAGTATTTTGGTGTGCCTTTTAGATGGTTATAAATGTTGAGAATCCTCTGAACGCTTTTTCGCCATGAACTATATTCACCAGGGCTTCCTGAGAATTCCCTTAGTGTTCGTACCACATCAGGTACTTTGTCGAGGTCATTTAAATTTCCGGAGAATTGAACATCAATACTTTGTTCACTGCCTTTATAAAAGTTGGCATGGGGATTTATTATGGATTGGACGATGTTTTTGCATTGAGTGTTGCAAACTCTTGCAACAATATTTGTAATGAATTCCTCTAATTCTGGTGTGGCATGTGGTATATTTTGATTTGAAGTGGATGCGTTTGTATTCGGGGGGGGGGGGGGGGGGGGTAGGGTAAAATTCGGAATTTGAATATTGGGTATAGGGTTAGAAACTGCGGTTTCCGGCATGTTTCTTTTCCTGTATTTACTTTCTTTCTCGGTTTTGGGAATTTTGGAAGGATTTATTAAATCAGGATATTTAAATTTATGTGTTGGTATTATTTATATAGACTTTCAAAGTGCATAAAATAATGATTAATAATAGAGTAAGAAGAAAGAAAAATGTTATTGATTACGTTAAAAAAAAAATGCAATAAAAATTTAGTCAAATAACTTGAATCAAACAATTTTAAATTAAAACTTAAGTACTTTTAGTTAAATTTCACTTAATCTAATTCTTTTACTTAATTTAATTCTTACAGTAGATTTATTATCAGGTACATCCCACGCTGGTAAAGGTTTTTGGGTCCTCTTTGCTGTCCGCTACTGGGGAAAACACTTTCACACTCACTCGTGGTTCAGTCTTTCTCTAGATCGACTGTTTTTTGAGTTTTTTTACTAAGTTTCACTCGCGGCGAACTATTTTAGGTCGGCTTACGTTTATGAACACGTGGCGAACTTCTTGAGGTCGACTTATACACTTTTACTTAGCAAAACACGTTGGGCGCCACTTAAGTTATTTCTTATTAATTAAACATAAAAAAATATTTTTTTTCTATTTTATTTTTTTATTATTCTATTCTTTATTTAATAAAACCCGAACTGGCAGCGATTCCGCCTCCTTAATAATACTAATTGACATTACTTAAAATCTAAACCTTAAATAGCTAATTACTGCAGACACAAGCACTTTTACTCGTTCCCACATTTCGTCACGTACGTGATGGAATGCAACTGGTAATTCTATGCTGCAGACGCGTTGTCAGCAGGAATCAATGGGATGAATGAACGAGTTATGTTTCTTCAACGTATTTGCAGTTAATTTCTATCTTCAGCGTATTTGTCGTTAACTTACACACCAATTGTATTAAAAACAAAGAAAACAAGTTACAGATGACTGTGATGGTCTAATTGCAATATGCCATAACCTACCCCAAACATTAATCAAAGCCAACAAATAATATACCATCAACTACTCGACGACAATTCTCCCACCTTCCTTTATCCACCATCGCCCCTACCTTTAAATATGCATATCCATTTTTCACTTGCAAATATGGATTATAAAGAAAATCATTCGAGAAACCTCAATCCTGAAATGCGACTCTCCTTCAACGATCATACACACACATTCCAATTGTATTAAATACCAGAAAACATAACCTACCCCAAACTTTCATCAGAGCAAACAAATAATATGGCATAAGTCTACCCGATAATAATTCCTTCACCTTTCCGCCCTACCGTCCACCACCAATGCTACCTGTGTCTTCTTACTTCTCATATACCTACTCACGAGCATGAAGGAGAACAAAAAATCAGCTGTTTGCGCAAAACCAAATAAAAATATTCTGCTGATACTTCCATCAGAGCCAACAAATAAAATAAAATAAAATACGATAAATCTACCCGATGAGAATGTCCGCTACGTCAAACATCAACCACCATCGGCATCGGTAGTCGCTACCTGAATGATGATCTTCATTCTCATATTCCCATTCAGGAGATTGGAGGAAAACAAAAATAAACCCACATAATGTGCATAAACTAATATAATTTGTTTTGGCCTTACGTCGTATGGTGGCGTATCGTCGTATACACGAAGTGAGAATACCATTGTATATACACTTTATAGTAGTGCCATCATGTCGAATTTTTTGTTTTAGCCGACTAAATGCAGATGGCGTTATGAATTGAGCTTGAATGTTTGTGTCTAAACTTTTGCTGTCATCTTCATTTTAAATACACACTTTGAAAACGAAGAAAGCAAGACCATTGTATATGGTTGGAATGGTGTAGAACTAGACTATCATGGACGCACGGTTGCACTACTATAAGGTTTATATACAATCATTGTATATAAACCTTATAGTAGTGCAACCGTGCATAAACGACGATATGCCACCAGTGCCATTGTATATACACTTTATAGTAGTGCCATCATGTCGAATTTTTTGTTTTAGCCGACTAAATGCAGATGGCGTTATGAATTGAGCTAGAATGTTTGTGTCTAAACTTTTGCTGTCATCTTCATTTTAAATACACATTTTGAAAACGAAGAAAGCAAGACCAAATAAACCGGTTTGTCTCTCTCGAATCTTTCCGCCGAACGAATTTCAGTCCATTGTGTATGCATTTTTTTTCATTGTAAGGAGCATAGGCGTAGGCAGCGCAGTTAGCATGTTCAATGTTCATGTACGTATGCTTTGCAAGTAGCAGAGGTTGCTGATGGAAACCAAGTAAGTTATTATTTCTATGGATAATGGATTTCGCATTATCGACTCTCTGGATGGAAGGGGCGATTCGTTTGAAACGAAAAATTTAATAAAATTTGATTTGGGTATTTTTCTTTCAAATGAGAAATTATGAATTTATCGCATTTTAGATTCTCGCTATTTTGGCTATATCTTGTCGAAAAATGTACCGATTTATATCATTCTTTTTGTAATTGATTTAGAAATATTCAGTCTAATTTATAAAGCAATGACATAATTTATTTTTTGTCAGTATTGTGCCATGCCGCACCACCACTTATTGGTCAATAGGTACCTACACGATGAATATTTATATGGATAATAAGAACTTTCGTTGTTTTGCATTGCTAAATTGGAGTATTGCGCAAGTTTATTTATCTTTATTCAACATTTGAAATTGTTGGTATATATTTTAAAGTCCATGTACATTTTCAATGAAGCATCGAGGAAGGTCACTTGTTGGTATTTTTTGCTTGATTGCATTAAACGTAGTTTTTGCTCTTTTGCATTAAACGTGTTCTAACATTAGATACATTTCGAGGCATTAAGACCGTCACTACAAAGATTATGCTGGCTAACTCTAGAGCTAAGCTCCAGCAATTGTAGAGTGTTCTATTGTGTCTCTTGGCGGTTCAAGTTGAGTATGACTTTCATTACTATAGTCCCAGTTTATTCATAGTTTTAATTGTAATCCGCGTTGCGACTATTGGATATCAGAAAGAGTTGAACTGCTTTTTGTATTCATATTGCTC
Organism: Portevinia maculata; assembly: GCA_949715645.1. Taxonomy (NCBI): domain Eukaryota; kingdom Metazoa; phylum Arthropoda; class Insecta; order Diptera; family Syrphidae; genus Portevinia; species Portevinia maculata. Next base: position 170,928,646 of record OX454527.1, on the reverse strand, counting down.
TAATTTTATTCGTGAAAGGATAAGTTGTGCATATGAATATTTTTATAATATATAAATCCTAATTCTTTTATAGTACAGTCCATTGTCTGGCTGGTAGTTATTACACTGGACTATATTGCTACTATTTTACCTATAGTTGCCAATTATATCCAGTCTTGTTCGTATTGTGTGCATTGATTTGCACAGTCCGTCTGTTTACCAAGATAGATATCTTGCTCTTAAGCATTTTGTATCTAATCTTATCAAACTTAATATCTAATTTAATATCAAATTTAGCACCGACCGCGCTGACCAAAAATTATTCATGTATTAATTTTTTTATACCCTATTCTAGGGGTATATTAATTTTGACGCATAGTTTGTAACATACCTTAATATTGCCCGTAGACCCCTAAAAGTTACTATATTTATAATCAGCATCGATAGTAATGTCGATCTAGCCATGTCCGTCCGTCCGTCCGTCCGTCGGCAAAAATTAGGCCTTTAAACTGGACCTAGAGAGCTGAAATTTTAACCATATACTCTCTAGGGTCCCGAAATAATCAAGTTTAAGAATTTTTGAAATCCGCCCACAGACACGCCCACAAACTCAAAAAAAACAAAATTTTGGAAAAAATCGAATTTTGAGCTAGAGAGCTGACATTTTTTATATATGATCTATGGCCCATAAAACTGATTGGGACATAAAATTTTCAAAATCCGCCCACTGACACGCCCACAATTAAATAAAACAAATTTTGGGAAAAATTGAATTTTGAGCTAGAAAGCTGAAATTTTTTATATATGATCTTTGGCCCATAAAACTGCTTGGGACATAAAATTTTCAAAATCCGCCCACTGACACGCCCACATTTAAATAAAATATTTTTTTTGAAAAACCAAAATTTGAGCTAGGGAGCTGAAATTTTTAATATATACTCTCTAGGGGCCCTTTATGCTCATGTGTAAATATTTTCAAAATCCGCCTACTGACACGCCCACAATTATTTTTTTTTATTTTTGAAAGTCCAAAGTTTGAGCTAGGGAGCTGAAATTTATAGTATATACTCTCTAGGTATTGTGCCATGCCGCACCACCACTTATTGGTCAATAGGTACCTACACGATGAATATTTATATGGATAATAAGAACTTTCGTTGTTTTGCATTGCTAAATTGGAGTATTGCGCAAGTTTATTTATCTTTATTCAACATTTGAAATTGTTGGTATATATTTTAAAGGCCATGTACATTTTCAATGAAGCATCGAGGAAGGTCACTTGTTGGTATTTTTTGCTTGATTGCATTAAACGTATTTTTTGCTCTTTTGCATTAAACGTGTTCTAACATTAGATACATTTCGAGGCATTAAGACCGTCACTACAAAGATTATGCTGGCTAACTCTAGAGCTAAGCTCCAGCAATTGTAGAGTGTTCTATTGTGTCTCTTGGCGGTTCAAGTTGAGTATGACTTTCATTACTATAGTCCCAGTTTATTCATAGTTTTAATTGTAATCCGCGTTGCGACTATTGGATATCAGAAAGAGTTGAACTGCTTTTTGTATTCATATTGCTCTAATTTTATTCGTGAAAGGATAAGTTGTGCATATGAATATTTTTATAATATATAAATCCTAATTCTTTTATAGTACAGTCCATTGTCTGGCTGGTAGTTATTACACTGGACTATATTGCTACTATTTTACCTATAGTTGCCAATTATATCCAGTCTTGTTCGTATTGTGTGCATTGATTTGCACAGTCCGTCTGTTTACCAAGATAGATATCTTGCTCTTAAGCATTTTGTATCTAATCTTATCAAACTTAATATCTAATTTAATATCAAATTTAGCACCGACCGCGCTGACCACAAATTATTCATGTATTAATTTTGTTATACCCTATTCTAGGGGTATATTAATTTTGACGCATAGTTTGTAACATACCTTAATATTGCCCGTAGACCCCTAAAAGTTACTATATTTATGATCAGCATCGATAGTAATGTCGATCTAGCCATGTCCGTCCGTCCGTCCGTCCGTCGGCAAAAATTAGGCCTTTAAACTGGACCTAGAGAGCTGAAATTTTAACCATATACTCTCTAAGGTCCCGAAATAATCAAGTTTAAGAATTTTTGAAATCCGCCCACAGACACGCCCACAAACTCAAAAAAACAAAATTTTGGAAAAAATCGAATTTTGAGCTAGAGAGCTGAAATTTTTTATATATGATCTATGGCCCATAAAACTGATTGGGACATAAAATTTTCAAAATCCGCAAACTGACACGCCCACAATTAAATAAAACAAATTTTGGGAAAAATTGAATTTTGAGCTAGAAAGCTGAAATTTTTTATATATGATCTTTGGCCCATAAAACTGCTTGGGACATAAAATTTTTAAAATCCGCCCACTGACACGCCCACATTTAAATAAAATATTTTTTTTGAAAAACCAAAATTTGAGCTAGGGAGCTAATATATACTCTCTAGGGGCCCTTTATGCTCATGTGTAAATATTTTCAAAATCCGCCTACTGACACGCCCACAATTATTTTTTTTTTATTTTTGAAAGTCCAAAGTTTGAGCTAGGGAGCTGAAATTTATAGTATATACTCTCTAGGTGCCCTTTATGCTCATACTTAAATTTTTTTTAAATCCGCCTACTGACACGCCCACAATTAAATAAAACAATTTTATTGAAAAACCAAAGTTTGAGCTAGGGAGCGGTTTTATTTACAAAAGCTTAGTTTTTTCGATAAAATCCTTAAAATTTTTGTCACGCCCACTTATGAGATATAGGAATAAGAATAGGGTATCCAACAGTTCGCCCAAGCGGACTGTAGCCCGCCCCTATGTTTTTAATATAGATTTATTAAAAGATATTGAAAGTTAAAAACTTTTGAAGTTTTATTTAACCCTATTACTGCCATGTCATTTGACTAACGTTAGCTGCCAGGGATTGAGTTGGAGACACTAATACAAAATACATAGAGAATTCATTTATTTTATTGGAAAAAAGGAAATTAAATGCAAATAATTTAGGGATCTATTATTTAACTTATTAAACTATTTATTTTGACATGTAAGGCAAACAAAAGTTTTCTGTGAATGCTCATTACACACGGGTTCTGACAAATACCACTGTATTGTTTAGAAGATCGTCCTTTTTCATAAGAGCAGCAGTAACAGTAAATTGGACTTCCGATTCCAAAATTCTTCATAGGACGTGCCACCTTGCCTCCGTAATCCAGCATCGATCAATATTCCTATGAAAGCTCGAATTTCCACCATATCGGTCATCTTCCATTTGTTGCTTACTGTGTTCATTCCGTCTAAGTTAGTGTATTTTACAATAAGTTCTACCACGTCAGTAAAAAACAGCGTAAATGCATCCACAGGATGATCAATGTGTTTTAAAGGGAGTAACACAACTTCATTTACTTTGCCTCGGATGATTTTACGAGCTGAAGGTCGGCCTTGCTAGTTTGGTGGTATTGAAGTTCCATCTTGTCCTATGAATAATTCAGCAGTTTTGTTACCACTTTCACGCCCTTCACGTTCTTCTTACAGTAAATATTCTATTTTGCAAGAGATAAAGTTCTTACATGAATAAACAATATACAGTAGGGTGGGCCGAAATTTTTTTTTTTTTTTTTTTTAAGTTGTAATACTGCGGAAAAGTTGCTAATAGTAGAGACTAAAAAGGGGAAAAAAAAGAAACAAAATCGGTTAATATCTTCCGGTCGCGCATGAGCTATAAAGTTTGGCAACATTTGAAAAAATTCACATTTTTACGATAATTTTTAACATTTTTAAATTATCCTCTTACCGAATGTAATAGCTCCAATTGTTATCTATTATTAACACAGAAAAAAATGCTTTTACATTTTTTTAAATCCATCAACATCTTCCGGTCGCGCAAAAAATACTAGATAAACCACAGTTTGAGGATAAAAATACAAACAACGCTCACGTTTCTATCTTTGGTTTTCTTTATTGAATACAATGTTTAAAACAAAACTTATTTTAGACCAATATTATTGTTTATATATTTGTTAATACATTTTTTTTATTTAAAGTTTTTGTGTAAGGCCAAGAAACTCATGTAAAACAATTTGATCATGATCATCTAGGGTCTCATTCATTCTTAGCTGATGGAACTTTGAAATTTGATTTATGGTCAAAGTTTGGCATTGTTGACCTTGACAGCAGAGTCGCTCTGATAAACCCATCCCTAGACTCAGCTCCGCAAACTTTTCCTGAAGCTTCTGTAACGACTTTCACACATCGTTCAACTGCCTGTGTGTGGACTGGGAATGTATTAAATGTTATATCCCAATTAGGGACTGTGCCGCTTTGAATATATGATTTAATTTCTTCGTCACTGATATTTTTTAATAATGGGGGAGAAGATAAATCACAGTCCATCCAGTTTATAATTTCAGAGTAATCTTGAGCGCTGAAATTCAGTTTTGGCGGCATGAAAGTTCTGATAGTTTTTCTTTTTTGATCTATCTGTCTCGCCTTTAGAATTCGTCGAAGTCCGAGCTCTCTTAACTGTTGTGTATTGTCTTGTGCCATGGCTAACATTAAATGTTCTGGATGGGCGAAAAAGCCATTTCGTTGTATCACAGGGTCGACAATATTACGTAACACATCAGGTAGGTATCTTGAAGATTGTATTGATTCATACACAAGTTTTGGTCCCTCTGTGAAGTATTTACTTGTCTTAATTTTAAACCACATTGGCATGTATGACTTCAAAATAAATATAACTACTTCTTGAAGTTGAGGCGTGGGACTTTCTTCACTTAAGAACAATCTGAGAGTTCGATTTGCTGTTGTCAACCACCTCGAGTGTGACAAGGGGCCAGGATCTCGTACAGCCAAATCCTCTTTACAGATTCCCGACTTCATTGCAGTACAAATATCGAGTAGATATTGTTGATCTTTACTTAGTATCTTTCTGTCTATTGCCGGGATCTGACAGTCAATACTCCTGAAACCAATGACTGGACGTTTTTCACAGTCACTTAGCTTTTCGCCGATTGGCCCTCTCAAAGATTTTGGACCCGTAGATTTACCATCTAGGTATTGAAACAGATGTCGAAAAGGGAGTTCATTGAAATGGAGAAGACAAACTGCCCATTGTAAAGGTTTTTCCAAATGTATTTCGATTCGGCGAATCAGACCGTTTCTCCAACCCGTATTAACCGCAGTGCCATCACACCCTATAACCACTAACTTGTCAAGAGAAATACCACGACCAGACAGATAGGAAATTATAGAAGTGACAACGTTTGAAGAGCTTCCAGAAGTGGGCGTAACATGTCCGATGTAGACTGAACCAGGTTGTTGAATTAGCGAGTAATGCTCTTCTTTTTTTACTCTACGGAACCTTTTCGAATGAGCTATATCTACGACTAAAGTGTCGTCCTTCCTCCCATCCAAATAGAGACCTTGCAGTGGAAGTTCGTCAGATTTACTACATAGTTCAGCCCTAACATTTTGTTTTTCTCTTCTTATTTTGTTTTTGTCTATAACCTGGGAGACGTCAGAATCGTTAACTAATCCAAAGTCGTGCAAAACACTCGATGCGATTGCAGCAGTAGCGCGATCAGAAACTCCATAGCGATCGCTCAGTAATGCAGTAGATTTTAACTGAATTCTCATCTGTTTTTTATTATAAGAGGAAACTATTCTGGACACTTCAAAATCTTGGTCGCTATCGCTTTCTTTACTAGAAGAATATTGGTCTTCATTTTCAGTTTCGACAACATTTACATTTGATTGTGAGAACGAGGTTTTTGAAATATCATCATGGATGCCACGCGATTTCCTTTCCAATGATTTATTGAGTTTCTTTGTTTCAATCAAGTCCAACCCTCCAATTTTTCCTATTCCATGTACTCGTAATAAGTAAACAAACCTTAGATCAGTAGCAGGTATTTTATGTGATTTTGTTCGAAAATTTATAAAATTTGAGAGTAGTTGCGCGAGCGGAAGACCTTGACCGATTAGAACCATTTTTTTTCTAAATCATTGTCGGTTCGAGTAAGAGTCGAATATAGCTATTACATTGAAATGTTACCAAGTTTAGTAATAAAAAAAATATATCTTAAACATACAATTTTTTTCAAATTTCAGCGAATTTTAAAGCTCATGCGCGACCGGAAGATATTAACCGATTTTGTTTCTTTTTTTTCCCTTTTTAGTCTCTACTATTAGCAACTTTTCCGCAGTATTACAACTTAAAAAAAAAAAAAAAAAAAAAATTTCGGCCCACCCTAATATACAGTTCCATTTATTTAGCTGTAAACGAACTATAAATTTTAAGTCGTTGAAGTGTCTTAGAGTCACTGCGTAGCAGTTTATGTTATTTTTAAATATTTTATGTAATACGTAAACAATATCGAAACATAAAAAAACAAAAATTGTATATAACAGTGACGTTGTGACCAATAATAAAATACATTACACTGATTTTGCGTTAAAAAATTAAAAAAAAATGTATATTAGTTTAAAATAAAATAGTGACTTACAGTCACAGCGTGGCAGGAATAGGGTTAAAAGTCCGAAATTTCATATTATGGATAATAGAGTTCCAAATACACGTTCTATGTAGAGGAAGATCAAGTAATTTGAGAAATTCGTCCACTTTTGGAAATATAACTCCCCGTTCAGGAGCAATGGAATCCAGGCCAATAGTTAGTCGTATTCCACCTGGGGCTAGTGTAGGCTTAAGCCAGGATGAGATTTTACCACAACTGGTAGTTAACCCTCCTGCAGCAATGGAATCGGGTCAGGCAAGTAACCCCAATAGTGATAGCAATAATGAGCGACGAGATATTAATGAACATCCTCCACCTGTTCACGAATACTCGAGGCAAACCAACGAGTTTTCATTTGTGAAATGCAGTCTATTAGAGATACCTTAGTTGGAAGACTAGACAATTTGAATTTAAATACTCCCAATGTGAATCCTACGAGACCTTCGAACGCTCGTTCTGTCTTCGAACATTTTTTAAATAACGCTTCGTTTTCGACCCAACGCAGACAAGCACCACCAATAAGTCATCAAACTTTTTCAGTAAGTTCAGTTTGTAAGATTGAAAAGTGCCAAATTGTATTTGACGGGTCCGAAAATATCCACGATTTTCTTTTTAAAGTGGAAACCCTTAAGGATCGTTCGCAATGTAGCTGGGAATACACTATAACTTGTCTTATTTTTCTTTATCTCTGCCTCAATTAATAGTTTTTCACATGCAAATATGGTTTATAAACCATTTGGGAAATCTATTGTGTTAAATACAAAGAAACAGGTGACTGTGATGGTCTAATTGCAATATGCCATAACCTACCCCAAACTTTCATCGAAGCCAACAAACAATTTACCATCAATCTACTCGATGACAATTCTCCCACCTTTCTTTACCCACCATCGCCCCTGCCTTTAAATATGAATATCCATTTTTCACTTGAAAATATGAATTGTAAAGAAAATCATTTGAGAATCCTCACAGTAGCTGAAATGTGACTCTCTTTCAACGATCATACACACACATACCAATTGTGTTAACATCCAGAAAACGTAACATACCCCTTCCATCAAAGCAAACAAAAAACATAGGGGCGGGCTACAGTCCGCTTGGGCGAACTGTTGGATACCCTATTCTTATTCCTATATCTCATAAGTGGGCGTGACAAAAATTTAAAGGATTTTATCGAAAAAACTAAGCTTTTGTAAATAAAACCGCTCCCTAGCTCAAACTTTGGTTTTTCAATAAAATTGTTTTATTTAATTGTGGGCGTGTCAGTAGGCGGGTTTAAAAAAAATTTAAGTATGAGCATAAAGGGCACCTAGAGAGTATATACTATAAATTTCAGCTCCCTAGCTCAAACTTTGGACTTTCAAAAATAAAAAATAAAATAATTGTGGGCGTGTCAGTAGGCGGATTTTGAAAATATTTACACATGAGCATAAAGGGCCCCTAGAGAGTATATATTAAAAATTTCAGCTCCCTAGCTCAAATTTTGGTTTTTCAAAAAAAATATTTTATTTAAATGTGGGCGTGTCAGTGGGCGGATTTTGAAAATTTTATGTCCCAAGCAGTTTTATGGGCCAAAGATCATATATAAAAAATTTCAGCTTTCTAGCTCAAAATTCAATTTTTCCCAAAATTTTGTTTTTTTGAGTTTGTGGGCGGATTTCAAAAATTCTTAAACTTGATTATTTCGGGACCCTAGAGAGTATATGGTTAAAATTTCAGCTCTCTAGGTCCAGTTTAAAGGCCTAATTTTTGCCGACGGACGGACGGACGGACGGACGGACGGACGGACGGACGGACATGGCTAGATCGACATTACTATCGATGCTGATCATAAATATAGTAACTTTTAGGGGTCTACGGGCAATATTAAGGTATGTTACAAACTATGCGTCAAAATTAATATACCCCTAGAATAGGGTATAAATATACCATAAATCTACACGAAACCTGCTTTGCCAACCACCACCACTACCTGCATCATCCTCCTACTCATATTCCCAGCACGAGAATGGTGTAGAACTAGACTATCGTCGTTTACGCACGGTTGCACTACTATAAGGTTTATATACAATGCCAATGCGCATTCGCCCGCAACAAATCATGATAGTCTAGTTCTACACCATTCTCGTGCTGGGAATATGAGTAGGATGATGATGCAGGTAGTGGTGGTGGTTGGCAAAGCAGGTTTCGTGTAGATTTATGGTATATTTTTTGTTTGCTTTGATGGAAGGGGTATGTTATGTTTCCTGGATTTTAACACAATTGGTATGTGTGTGTATGATCGTTGAAGGAGAGTCGCATTTCAGCAGTGAAGATTCTCAAATGTTTTGTTTTTATAATTCATACGAGTATTTGCAAGTGAAAAGCAGATATTCATATTTAATGGTAGGGGCGATGGTGGATGAAGAGAGGTGGGATAATTGTAGTTGGGTAGATTGATGGTATATTATTTGTTTGCTCTGATCAAAGTTTTTGGGGTAGGTTATGGCATATTGCAATTAGAACAAAACCGTCACCTGGAACTTATTTTGTTGTATTTTATACAATTGGTGTGTATATGTTAAGATCGGCGAAGGAGATTCGCATTTCAGCAGTGAGGCATATCATATTTGCATGTGAAAAAAATTAATTGAGGCAGAGATAAGATAAGACAAGTTAGAGTGTGTGTACGAGCGCGTGCCCTGCTTGTAATAATAGCTGCCGTAGGTTATTCATGAACAACTCAAATTGGTTTATTTATTGGTTCATCAAATAAAAAGGGCATTCATTCATAATCGGTATTCAAAATCATATTAGGTTCATATTTCGTTTGCATTATGTTACACAATCGAATCTCCGAATATAAACAGAATTTTTTCATTTGGTTTTGCACAAGCACCTGAGTGCCTCAGTTTGGGCAGCTAAATATCATTGATTTAGGTATTCTTTTTGATACCTACTTCTTTTGATACCGTCATACCGACCACTAGCGGCCGATATACTTAATACAAATTTCGGTTTCAGGATGTCCCAGTAGGTACTAAAGAAATGAAGTATAGTTTAAATTTATCTTTTGAAGTAGGTAGGTACAATTATGAAATGTTATAGGTAGGTACCCAAATGCATTAAAATATTGAACTCCATCAAACGCATGGTTAGATGTATCGCATGTTATAGAAACCCACATTTTTTATTCTAGCCTCGTCAATACCTCAGCCAGAAAAAATATAAGTTTCATATGTATGTATATACATACAGTGAAATCTTCCTTGAGGGGACATTAATGGTGCACATTTTTGTCCGCTTAAGAGAGTTTACCGTTTAAGGAAAATTAAAACAACTTATCCATCTTTAAGCTAAAAAGAAAAGTCTTCATATTCACTTATGTATGTACAGTGGGTGATCAAATTATTACGGCCACCTTAAAAAATATATTTTTTTCAGGATTTAGTGCGATGGTGGAAAAAGGCCTTGAATGGGCTAAGGTCCATAAGGACTGGACATCCGAAGACTGGTTAAAGGTGAGAACTTAATATGTCGGCTTTAAATAGATTTTGGATATATATTTTCACGATTTTCGTGGCACGCGTTTTTTTGTAGGTCTGCTTTTCCGATGAATCAAGGGTTCAGATTTTGTCGTATAAGTGCCAATAGGTCACTTCTTGGTGGAGCGGCATGGCACAATACTGACAAAAAATAAATTATGTCATTGCTTTATAAACTAGACTGAATATTTCTAAATCAATTACAAACATAGGGACGGGCTACAGTCCGCTTGGGCGAACTGTTGGATACCCTATTCTTATTCCTATCCCTCATAAGTGGGCGTGACAAAAGTCTAAGTATGGTTAAATTGTTAAGAACGCTCTACATATTTTGTTATATAACATTTAAAGGATTTTATCAAAAAAAACGCTCCCTAGCTCAAACTTGGGTGTTTCAATAAAATTGTTTTATTTAATTGTGGGCGTGTGAGTAGGCGGATTTAAAAAAAAATTAACACATGAGCATAAAGGGCCCCAAGAGAGTATATATTATAAATTTCAGCTCCCTAGCTCAAACTTTGGATTTTCAAAAAAAATTGTTTTATTTATTTGTGGGCGTGTCAGTGGGCGGATTTTGAAAATATTTATACATGAGCTTAAAGGGCCCCTAGAGAGTATATATTAATTAATTCAGCTCCCTAGTTAAAATTTTGGTTTTTCAATAAAATTGTTTTATTTTTTTGTGGGCGTGGCAGTGGGCGGATTTTGAAAATTTTATATCCCGAGCAGTTTTAGGAGTCATAGATCATATATAAAAAATTTCAGCTTCCTAGCTCAAAATTCGATTTTTTCCAAAATTTTGTTTTTTTGAGTTTGTGGGCGTGTCTGTGGGCGGATTTCAAAAATTCGTAAACTTGATTATTTCGGGACCCTAGAGAGTATATGGTTAAAATTTCAGCTCTCTAGGTCCAGTTTAAAGGCCTAATTTTTGCCGACGGACGGACGGACGGACGGACGGACGGACATGGCTAGATCGACATTACTATCGATGCTGATCATAAATATAGTAACTTTTAGGGGTCTACGGGCAATATTAAGGTATGTTACAAACTATGCGTCAAAATTAATATACCCCTAGAATAGGGTATAAAAAGAATGATATAAATCGGTACATTTTTCGACAAGATATAGCCAAAATAGCGAGAATCTAAAATGCGATAAATTCATAATTTCTCATTTGAAAGAAAAATACCCAAATCAAATTTTATTAAATTGTTCGTTTCAAACGAATCGCCCCTTCCATCCAGAGAGTCGATAATGCGAAATCCATTATCCATACAAATAATAACTTACTTGGTTTCCATCATCAACCTCTGCTACTTGCAAAGCATACGTACATGAACATGCTACCTGCGCTGCCTACGCCTATGCTCCTTCTTACAATGAAAAAAAAATGCATACACAATGGAATGAAATTCGTTCGGCGGAAAGATTCGAGAGAGACAAACCGGTTTATTTGGTCTTGCTTTCTTCGTTTTCAAAGTGTGTATTTAAAATGAAGATGACAGCAAAAGTTTAGACACAAACATTCTAGCTCAATTCATAACGCCATCTGCATTTAGTCGGCTAAAATAAAAAATTCGACATGATGGCACTACTATAAAGTGTATATACAATGATACAATGTTGAAAAGCTGAATTTTAAAAGGTAACTCGGTAGGAATCGAGTTATATGGACGCCTCGCCACTGGTGCTCATAACAAATTAACCGGTGTATATTTACAGACAGCTTCGGTATTTGCAATTAATGGCGGTAAAAGTGCTTATGTACGAATTATATTCGTTGGTGGTAGCCAAATGTCATTCATAAAAAAGGATTTAGCTAAAAAATTATCTTTGCCGGTTGGAGGAACGCGAAAATTAAGCATCATTCCGTTCGGAAGTGGAAGACATCAGCCTGCAAGTTCTTGTGACATCGTTCGTATAAAATTAAAAAGCCAGTTTGACCAAAATTTAAAGGAAATTGAAGTTGTCGTTGTTCCAGAAATTTGTTTAGATGTTCTAGCATTTCCAGCTGTAAATATAACTGAGATTTTTGCATTTAATTTGGCTGATGCTCGCCCGTTCGCGTTTCAACCGGATGGTGGTATTTCTATGCTTGTTGGTACTGACCATTACTGGAAATTTGTCACAGGAAATATTGAAAGAATTTCTGATAGTTTAACTGCCGTTGATACTCTTTTTGGTTGAACTCTGCAAGGACCAGCTTTGATTGAAAGCCAAAGTGTTTATTCAGGACTAACCAAAGTTAATGTTTTGCAGGTTGTTGATTTTGAAGAATTTGATGAAACACGTTTTTGGGATCTGGAATCAATAGGTATTAAATCGGAACAAAAGCAGGACAGTGACTTCACAGAAAGTTATTTCAGAAATTCAATAACAAAACAAAACGGTAGATATCAAGTAAGCTTGCCGTGGAGAGATAGAGGTGTTTCGATGGACGACAATCAAATAGGTGCTGTAATTCGTTTTAAGTCACTAATTCGAAAACTTTCTAGGTATCCCGATGAATTTCTGAGATATGATAAGGCAATGCGTGAATTCATAGATGTTGGTATCGCTGAAAAGGCTTCGGATGATGCAGCGGAAATACGGAAATATTATATGCCCCACCGTGCCGTATACAGAGATGACAAGAACACAACAAAAATACGCATCGTTTTTGATGCATCAGCACATGCGGAGCAATGCTTGTCTTTGAACGACGTTTTGATGTCTGGAACGAACTGACTCCCTGATGTCCTTCAAATTATTTTGAACTTTCGACTTGGTGTGATCGGAATGGTAGCCGATATAAAGAAGACTTTCCTCCAAATTTCGCTAAACCCCAAAGACCGCGACGTTCACCGATTTTACTGGTTTTCGAAAGAATTAAAGTTCGCACATGAGCTGCCTGATCTTCAAGTTTGGACAATGGCACGAGTCACATTTGGGGTGACATCAAGCCCTTTTATGTTGGGCGCAACCATAAAGAAACATCTACAGGCTAACAAAGTCAAATTTCCCAGGACGTGTTCTGTGTTGAACGATCGACTTTATATGGATGACGTCGTATATAGCACTGACGATGAAACTGAAGCTATCGAATTTTTTCAACAAGCCACTTATCTACTTAAGGATGCTACAATGAACCTAAGAAAATGGAACTGTAATAACCCAATTGTAAGAAGCTATTTCTCGGAGCTAACTTTAGACAAACAAAAGGTATTAGGTATGATTTGGTACCTACAAACGGATAAACTGGCTGTGGACATCGAACCAGTCTATAAATTTACCAGTAGTCTTCAAATGAAAGGAACTAAGAGGTTTGTTCTTCAGGTAATTTCTCGATTTTACGATCCATTGGGGGTGCTAGGCCCTTTTATTATAAACTTCAAAATTTTATTTCAAACTATTTGGAAGCTAAAGTTGACATGGGATGATGAGTTACCTGGGGATCTTAATAAAGCCTGGAACTCGTTCTGCAGTCAGATCCTTGAGCTGAAACCACTCACGATACCGAGATGTACGTGGCTTCGAAAGGACATCAAACATTGAGAACTTCATGTGTTTGCCGTTGCAAGCCCTCTAGGGTATGGTACAGTGGCGTATATGAAAACAATAAGCTTTGATGGTAAGTCTTCATTGATATTTGTGTGAGCTAAAAACCGAGTAGCACCATTAAAGGGAACTAAGAATAATAATGACCTCTCCTTTCCGAGGCTGGAACTCACAGCTGCGCTTATTGCTGCGAGATTATGTTCATATCTAATCAAACATATGAAAGTTGTAATTCACAGTGTACCTCCCTGGACAGATTCGAAGATAACTCTATGTTGGATCTGGGGCGACGCTAAGAAATGGAAACCCTATGTTGCCAATAGAGTTTTCGAAATAAAGAAGCTCACTGAAGGCTACTCTTGGAGCTACTTTCCCGAAAAGCAGAACCCATCTGACTTGCTAACCCGAGGTGTGTTCGCAAAACTGTTTGTGGCATCGGATCTTTGGATGCATGGCCCCAGTTGGCTACTGGACGATCCTCAACACTGGCCTTTGAACGACAAGAATGTAGATCCTGCTGAAGTTGTATCTTCTTACCAAGTAATCATCAAGTCTGATGGTCTTCTAATGGAGCCTTTTCTGTGTGCGGAGAAGTTCAACAGTTGGAAAAAATTATTAAGAGTAAGTGTTTACGTTTTGCGCTGCATAAAATTTCTCCAAAAGAGGTGGACAGGTCCAAAAGGCACTGTTTCGGCTGAAGAAGTGAACGAAGCTGAAATATATTGGCTGAAACATGTTCAGTCATTCCATTTTAAGGACGAGGTTAATTCCCTCCAACATGGTCGTTCAGTGGAAAGGAGCTCATCGTTACTTACTCTTTGTCCAATGTTAGGCGAACATGGTTTACTTCGAGTCAACAGTCATCTCCACTGCAGTAACGAAGATTTTTTGCACGAAGAGGTTATCCTGCAATTATATACTCTGACAACGCAAAAACGTTCAAGCGGTCTTCTAAGGAATTAAATGTTCTTTATATGGTTTACACGAGCAAAGCGGATACAGGAATTTGCTGGCAATGAAGACATCAAATGGAAATTCATAATTGAAAGGGGGCCTTGGTGGGGAGGTTTTTGGGAACGACTCGTTAAAAGTATAAAGGCAACATTAAACATAGGGACGGGCTACAGTCCGCTTGGGCGAACTGTTGGATACCCTATTCTTATTCCTATCCCTCATAAGTGGGCGTGACAAAAGTCTAAGTATGGTTGAATTGTTAAGAACGCTCTACATATTTTGTTATATATAACATTTAAAGGATTTTATAAAAAGAAAACGCTCCCTAGCTCAAACTTGGGTGTTTCAATAAAATTGTTTTATTTAATTGTGGGCGTGTCAGTAGGCGGATTTAAAAAAAATTAACACATGAGAATAAAGGGCCCCTAGAGAGTATATATTATAAATTTCAGCTTCCTAGCTAAAAAAAAAAAAAATATAATTGTGGGCGTGTCAGTGGGCGGATTTTGAAAATATTTACACATGAGCATAAAGGGCCCATAGAGAGTATATATTATAAATAGCTAGCTCAAACTTTGGATTTTCAAAAATTAATATACCCTTAGAATAGGGTTTAAAAAAATTATTTTATTTATTTGTGGGCGTGTCAGTGGGCGGATTTTGAAAATATTTACACATGAGCATAAAGGGCCCATAGAGAGTATATATTATAAATAGCTAGCTCAAACTTTGGATTTTCAAAAATTAATATACCCTTAGAATAGGGTTTAAAAAAATTATTTTATTTATTTGTGGGCGTGTCAGTGGGCGGATTTTGAAAATATTTACACATGAGCATAAAGGGCCCATAGAGAGTATATATTATAAATAGCTAGCTCAATGGTTTTTTTATCCCGAGCAGTTTTAGGAGTCATAGATCGTATATAAAACATTTCAGCTTTCTAGCTCAAAATTCGATTTTTTCCAAAATTTTGTTTTTTCGAGTTTGTGGGCGTGTCTGTGGGCGGATTTCAAAAATTCGTAAACTTGATTATTTCGGGACCCTAGAGAGTATATGGTTTCAGCTCTCTAGGTCCAGTTTAAAGGCCTAATTTTTGCCGACAGACAGACGGACGGACGGACGGACGGGCGTGGCTAGATCGACATTACTATCGATGCTGATCATAAATATAGTAACTTTTAGGGGTCTACGGGCAATATTAAGGTATGTTACAAACTATGCGTCAAAATTAATATACCCTTAGAATAGGGTATAAAAATAACTATTGGTCGAGCATCGCTTAATTTCGAGGAATTGCGAACTTTATTAGCTGAAGCAGAATGCGTTATTAATTCTAGGCCATTGACATACCTATCTGATGATCCCAAGGATCTTTCGCCACTAACCCCATCACATTTTCTTGGAGGTTCTCATGAAGCACCAGTCATATGCACTTCGCCGTCTGCCACTTCTACAGGAGATGACATTCGCCAGAAATGGAATTTCAGACTGCGGTTGATGAAGCTGTTTTGGAAGCGTTGGAGGCAAGAATATCTGCAGCAACTTCGCTCTCTGCATTTTTCTAAAGGGAGCTCCGTCGTGGAAATTAAACTTAATGATGTCGTGCTGCTCAGTGACCCATCCGTACTGAGAATTCACTGGAAACTGCCTCAAGTTGGTTACCTACCAGGCGCGTCCCCCGGTGGTGGATAGGGGGACCTCGGTACGACACGTTCGTGATCCGAGGTTTTAGAGTTATAGCGGCATTTTATACACCGTCAAAGCTCTATCGCGAACCCAACCAAAAAACAAGTATGCAGGAACAACTTTACGATATAAATACTCCAGGTGGTACTCGCATGGGCGAAAATCCACCCGTGGTCTTTTCGACCACGGTCGGGGCACGGATTCTGGAGGCCCCAACCGACATACATATACCCCCCGCCTGTACAGGCGTTGACCTTCGGAGAGGTTCAACCTGATACGCTTAATCTTCAGACCAATAGACAGACAGCCGATAGGTGCGATGCTGCCGACGAGGCCTGCGAAACCGAACAGGTGAAACGGGCCACAGAGGTGAAACGGGCCACAGAGGTCCAGGTCCAATGGTCAGCGTCCATCTAAGAGCCAGCGAAAGAGGAAAAGGAGAAAGGCGGCTGTCGTACGGCGCAAAGAAACTGCACCGCCAGTTGAAGGCGCAAGCGGTGAGAACTGCCCTTCCCCGGCGGCGACGGCAAAGAGATGCAGGTCGGCAGAGGTTACCCCAAAGGAAACCAGCCAGCTTACTGAAACCAACGCTGCCTCCCCTTCCAATAGCTCGAACAGAAAAAAAACGGAGCAAGAAGACCTCAAGCACTCCTGTCGGTGGAACTGCGCGCACACCTTCTGCGTGCCCTTCCACTAGAACACTTCCAGCTGATGTATTTCCAATGATTGGATTTACTCAGATTAACCTTCAACACTCCAAGGCTGCTACTGCACTCATCAGTAAGAAGCTTTCTGTGTTGAATACAAAAGCCCACATAACATCCGTACAGGAGTCATGGGTGTGGAAAAATCGCATCTGTGGCCTTGGAGGTGTCCGTGGCACTACGATACTCTGTGACGAGCGGTCCGAGAGACCAAGGGCTTGTCTTGCTGTGTCGAACCTTCTCTCAGCGACTAAGCTTGGACAATTTTGTGGCCAAGATTTGGTTGCTGCAGCCATTAGCTACGAAACGAATGGAAATAGGAAGACCTTCGTCGTGGCGTCAGCTTATCTCCCCTATGATTCGGTAGTGCCTCCACCACCGAGGGCAATTGCTGAACTCATTGACTATTGCGACACGAGGAAGATGGGCCAAGTTATATGCTGTGATGCCAATGCTCAAAACACTGTTTGGGGCAGCAGCAAATGCAACATGCGAGGAAACCATCTCCTGGATTTCATTCTATCATCTGATATTACTATCAACAATGTTGGCTCGCAACCAACTTTTGTGACGTCAAGAAGACAGGAAGTGATCGACCTAACTTTATCAAATAGATACTTTAAGGCGGTTACTAACTGGAGGGTCTCTTCGGAAGTGTCCCTCTGAGACCATAGATATATCGAATTCCAAATCGGATGCGAAGCCATAACTTTGCAGGAGAGGAGGAATCCGAGAAAAACTAATTGGATACGCTTCAGGGAGGAATTAGGGAAAACTCTCAAAACTCCAACCAAACTCAGGACGAGACAAAAGGTAGAGGAAGCTGTTCAAGACCTGAATAGTGCCATTACTAGCTGTTTTGAATTGACGTGCCCAGTAAGCAAACCCCCTGGCAGTACACCGGTTCCCTGGTGGAGCTCGGAACTGCAAAGAATTCGTAGAGAAGCTTGAAAGCTTCTAAATAGGTCACTCAAGACTGATTTGGAGACAGACTGGAATCTCTACCGATCGAAGCAGAAGGAATATAAGAGGCTAATTCGGGTATCGAAAAGTGCTTCTTATAAGAATTTCTGCGAAAAGATTGAAACGCTGGGTGAAACTAGTAGGTTGGTTAAAGTTCTGAAAAAGGGCAAACCAGCCAAACTGGCCTCACTTAGAAAACTTGATGGCACCTTCACTAAGACGAAAGCGGAAACTCTTAGTTATCTGCTGGAGTCTCACTTTCCGGGTAACCAGATTACAATTGGTTCACAACCAGCCCCGATTACCGAGACTATGAGTGAGCCAAGACAAACAACTCGGCGTAGCTGGTATATTGCGAAGGCCGTGGTGACGGACGAGGCCATTAAATATGCTTTTGCGTCTTTTGACGGCTTCAAGTCACCTGGTACGGACGCCATGCTGCAGCAATGTACAAACCAGTTGCTACCGACTATGAAGAAAATCTTCATCGCTGTCCTAGCACTGGCGTACAGTTAGAGTGGCATTTATACCTAAAATTGGCAGAAGTGACTACTCACTCGCCAAGAGCTTCAGACCAATAAGTCTGACTTCCTTCTTA
This sequence comes from Portevinia maculata, assembly GCA_949715645.1. Taxonomy (NCBI): domain Eukaryota; kingdom Metazoa; phylum Arthropoda; class Insecta; order Diptera; family Syrphidae; genus Portevinia; species Portevinia maculata. Next base: position 170,910,146 of record OX454527.1, on the reverse strand, counting down.
CTGAAAAGCATGGAAAGGCTGGTCGAGCTTCACGTGCGCAAAACTGCTTTGCGATTGCACCCACTATCTCAGATGCAACATGCCTATCAACGCGGAAAATCCTGCGAGACTGCGCTCTAAAATCTAGTTGGTAGAATTGAGGGCGCGCTTGACAGAAAAGAATACGCGATAGGCATTTTCATCGATATTGAGGGTGCTTTTGACAATGCGACTTTTGGTAGCATGTGCAGCTCCGCCAGACAACACGGCGTAGACGAACCATTGAAGTTGTGGATTAAAGCAATGCTAATGAATAGAACGTTGGTTGCGGATGCGGATTGTGGCCGCTATGTTATGGCGGGGGTAAACAGAGGCTGCCCGCAAGGCGGCGTTCTGTCTCCACTGCTGTGGTGTATGCTGGTCGACTATCTGTTGAACGCACTCAACAGTTCTAATATTTACGCTCAGGCGTACGCGAATGATGTTGCCGTGCTTTCTGTTGGATCATGCCTAGCGACTGTATGCGCCAAGGCCCAGGCGGCCCTTGACGTGATCGACGAATGGTGCACTAGGAATGGGCTCTCGGTCAATCCTCTTAAAACTGAGGTTGTTCTCTTTACGAGAAGGAGGAAGCTGGTCGGGTTGACTCAGCCAGTGCTAAAAGGCGTCACAATCCAACTCTCCAATGAAGCAAAGTATCTGGGAGTCATCCTGGATAGCAAACTTCTTTGGTCCAAACATTTTGAGCTGAAGACTGCCAAGGCGCTGTCTGTTTTCTGGCAGTGCAAAGGCATTTTCGGCAAGACATGGGGATTATCACCGAAAAGAGTCTTATGGATTTATACGGCTATGATAAGACCATTTATAGCATACGCATCGGTTGTTTGGTGGAATAAGCTTTCACGTAAATACGTCACTGCTGCTTTTGCAAAACTCCAAAGGCAGGTATGTCTCGGCTGCACGGGGGCCTTCCCCAGCACGCCTGGCTCCGGCCTAGATGCACTATTGAACCTTCCGCCCCTTGATGTTTACATCATGGGGTGAACAATCAAGGCTATCTGACGTCTTACAAGAGGTGGCTTTTGGTATAACTCGCACTGGAGTTTTGATGAACTTGCGCAACGGTTGTCCTTCGACTCCTGTCTTACGGATATGCCGTCTGATGCGATGACACCGGAACTTCGGCTAAAGCGCAAATACGAGGTCGACTTTCCTCGCGTCCAGGACTGGCTCTGGCCGGACTGTGAACCTGGAAGGGAATGCAGTCGAATCTTCACGGATGGCTCCAAAACCGATCAAGGATCTGGTGCTGGTGTCTTCGTGGAGAGCGATAACGTTAGACTTTTCTTTCCGTTAGGCAAATATGCGTCAGTCTTTCAAACAGAGACTTATGCTATCCTAATGGCCATGGACTATGTTACGAGGAACAGGTGGAGGGGGCGAAGTATCTGCGTCTGTAGCGACAGTCAGGCTGCGCTTAAGGCCTTCCTCAAACCCTTAACTACCTCCAAAATAGTACGTGAATGCAAGATATCTCTGAATCGGTCGGAAGGCTGAATTCACTTAAACTTGTCTGGGTCCCGGGTCATAACGGGATCACGGGAAATGAGATCTCCGATGAACTTGCTAGACAAGGCTCAGAGGGGGACCTCTCAGGACCTGAACCAGCGATCTGTCTGCCTGCGTCCTCGGTCAGGGCTTCCATTGACGGTTGGGTTTCCTATGAACACAATCGCCGTTGGCATGACTCTCCAGGGTGCAGACAGACTAAGCAAATGCTCCCCGACGTCTGTGGGAAATCCGCGGCATTCTTGTTGTCTCTCAACAGAAAAGACTGCAGACAGACTACTGGCGTTCTTACGGGACACTACGCTTTTGCCAAACACCTTAAGGTGCTAGGCCTAAGCGACACCACCAACTGCGAAGCCTGTGGAGAAAGCGACGACACTGCGGAACATTTCCTCTGTGATTGTCCTGCTTTTGCTCGTATCAGGTGGTAGGTATTTGGTGCGGATATGGTGAGTGCTGTAAACCTAAGCTCCTTATCATTGAAGCGCCTTCTCGTTTTTCTTGGAAAAACGAGTAAATTCCCACAGTAAAATGTGGTGTGTCTGCCTGATAGTACAATGGACCAGTATTGAGTCTGAGTGCTCCAGAGCAGAAAGTCTCACACACCCCGACAAAAAAAAAAAAAAAAAAAAAGTTGAAGAAATCTATCCAGGACGAGATGGTAGGGTAAGAGCCTGCCTCATCCGATTATCAAACGGTACCAAGCTGAGACGACCCGTTCAATTGCTCTTTCCTCTCGACCTGAATTAGCTACAACTCTTGGCGGTGGGAGAATGTAGAAAATTGTTTAAACTCTAATGAAACTCCCCCATTTTCTAACTGTCATTTAGTTTTGCTTAATTTGTATTTACTTATGTATACATACATATACATAAGATAAAGCTTTAAAGTAATTTGGGAATACATGAACTCAATTTACACAGTCTGTTATAAATCGATTGAATATACTTGTTTTGAATTTAATAAACTATAGATTACTAAAATTGTAGCCGGGTCTTTTAATGTGTCAAGAGTAAAGCACAACACGGCCTCAACTCGTCGGTCTGCTGCTGCGCAACTGATAGGCATCAACCTGGCGATCCACAATAGTCGTAACTGAGACAAACATCAATTGTGCTTATATTTATTAAATCAATTTGCCAACCATCGGGAACTGGTCATGGCTATCCAGACATAACTTGCTAAGCTAATAAGCGCGAGTGTTGAACAAGAAGAAAATAGTAACATTAAAATACTCTGTCGGAAAGGCTGGCTGGTGAGTTCCAGAAGTTTTACATGAGCCGCTCAGAAGGAGAACTTGCGGCGGAAGATTTCATAAGATTGAATCAACGGTGCCGTCGAAAGTCCGGATGACAAGTACCTTACATGCTCTAATTCGACTTATTTGAACCTGAGGTCTGTAAGGAATTTTCAAGGCTAGTCATGGTTTTGAAAAATAGATGGTGGCCAACGTCAGCTCTCGCATTCCCGAATTGGGTTACTCTCACCGGAATATCCGGCCCGCTGTCCTAGGATGAAAAGGCCCTCCAGGTTTGGGGTCGTGCCGTCGGGGTATCTACTCGACGATTGTTATGAGCGAGACACGAGAAGCCTTGGATAATGAATACCAATGATATGAGAGTGTCCTCGAGCGGCACAAAGGCATATATTACCGCGATCCAGGAGATATGATGGATAGGATCAGGTATCATGAAAAGGAAAAATTGAGAATAACTTGGTAGGCGCAGTCTCCACAAAACGACAACAGATAACGGCTACCGACTAATTGTTTTTGCAGCAGCACGTTATACGGTGAAAAGTATCACTAGGTTTCCAAGGCTCAGGATCCATACATTAACCTGGCGCTTTCTAGAAGGTCGAACCGCCAACCAAATCGACCATGTGCTAATCGATGCGAGGAACGCATTCAACATCTTAAACGTGCTCGCATTTCGAGGGGTAAACGTCAACTCTGACTATTTACTTATTGCGGCTAAATTTAGAGCTAAACTGTTCAACGAGAAGAAGCCGCGAACTGCCCGAAAGAATAAATTCGACGTTGGACGCCTTCGCACACCTGGAGTAGCCAGAATCTAAAGAGAGCGGATGAGCGAGAGACTCTAATCTATGCACTCACCAAACACAAGCGCCAACAATATGTACAACCGATATGCACGAATGCACAATAAAACGCTGCAGCGCAAAACAAGGGCAGCGAGGGAAGAGTATCGGGCCAAGAGAAGGGAGGAGAAGAAAATCCTGCGTTGAAAAAAGAGTACCCACGCAGTCTTCCAGCTCAAGGAAATCGAAAAGTCTCGCGATCGAAACAACATCTGGAGATTTAACAAGAAAACCAGGCAAGTGGCTGCTGGCCTTAAGACAGGGACGAAGGCTCTTCGAAACAGCGACGGAAACCGAGTCACCCAAGCAGCATTTCCAACAGCTACCAATCACAATTCGGCGTTATTTCCATCTACTTTATTTCACGGCACCGTCGACTGCATTGGCTCGGCCACATTGAGCGAATAGACAATAATGCTCTAGCGAAGCATTATGAATAATTTTCCCGGATATATTTTCAAAGACAACTCTTGAAGAAATTAGGAAAGCGGTTAACGATTCCAAAAAAGAAACAGAAGTTGGGCCGGACGAGATACCCTATGAGTTCTGGAAAATGATGGGAGACATCGGGCCCAAATGGGTCATGATTCTTATCTTCAACCTGAGAAGAGGCGATCTAATGCCTTACCAGTGGAGGGGAAGTTATCTACTACCTTCCTACAAAAGAAAATATGATGCGGTGATGATAATCACCGTTCAATAAAGCTGATGTGACACACCATGAAGAACGTTGAGCGGTATTAGAAAGCCGAATGCTTAAAATAATACGGCTATCTGAGAACCAGTGCGTGTGTGTCGCAGGTAAATCAAAAAAATATGCAATCCAACGTATTAGTATCATCATGGAAAAATATTGTAGTTCCTTAAAGGATTTGCATACAGAACGCTTGTACTGCCCACTCTCTGATCAACTCTGACCTATTCCAGCCAGACATCTACATGAATGGAAGAGTGATTCCCAAGTGCAAAAAGTTGAAATTTCTGGGATTTATGATCAATAGCAAAGCAAGCTGTGGACAAGACTAAATACATGCTATCAACAAACAAACAAACATCTGCCCACCGCCTAGGACAAAACGTCACTATTGATAACAACAATTTCGATGTAGTTAAGGAGTTCATCTACCTTGGAGTAAACAGGAATTCCACGAATGACACCTAAGTGGAGATCTGGCGAAGAATTACCCTAGGAAACCGCTGCTACTTCGGTTTTGCAAAACAACTGGGTTCACAACTTCTAACTCGGGGGACGAAATGTATGCTTTACAGAACCCTTATTCTGCCAGTTCTGCTTTATGGCGCCAAGTGCTGGACGATAAGCAGGAAGGGAGAGCTGCTACTGGGCTCCTTCAAAAGAAAAATTCTTCGCCGGATTTGTGGTCATGTGTGCGAGGAGGGCGAATGAAGGAGACGATACAACCGCGAACTCTATGAGCTGTACCAAGATGTGGATGTAGTCCAAAAAGCCAAAATACGTCGACTACATTGACTCGGCCACATCGAGCGAATACACAATAATACTCCAGCTAAGAGGATCTTCGAATCCCAGCCCCCAGGTTCGAGAAGGCAAGGAAGATCGAACCTCCGTTTCAAAGTCCAAGCCATCGCGGATGCCAGAGCGCTTGGTCTGGACAACTGGAAGCAGCTTGCCCGGGATCGTAGAGGATGGAAGGCTGCTGTGTCTCAGGCAGAGACTCTTCACGGGTCGGGAGCCGGTTAAGTAAGTATTTTGTAAAAAATTACACAAACATACTCGTACATACCCAAATAATATTATGTTTTATTAAACGCACACAATTTATTTATTTACTCATGAATAAAACGAATAATGAAATTAAGCGATAAAATATTAAGTCATTCATTATTTTTATGATTTATGATATGCCTCCTGATAATAAAACGGCGATGTTATCCTTTCACTTCAATGCTGCAGTGTCCAGTATGACAAAAATAATGCATTAATGCACCACGGCCAGCAGCATAAAATTATTGAAGGTTCCTACATCTCTCTATGATCAACGAGGTATAATCGTATTAAGGTCAGTGTGTAATAGTCAATTGCGCCCATAAAGCGGAAATCAATATATGGGGATTACAAAATTTAATAGTTAATATTTGCATCGGAACGACACTGGTCAGTAGCAAGCAATTCGCTTTCGGACTATTGTTTGAGGATTAAACACGCGCCCCATTGTTAACAAAAATACACCCTATTGTTTTTATTTCTATGGTTTTTTTTTTTTTTTTTTTTTTTAAAGGAAATCCAAATCCCAGAGCACTCAGACTCGGTAACGTTCCATTGTAATACCAGGCAGAAATCCTCCTTTTGGTGTAGAGGCATGTGATTGGGTGGCGTATGTTGTTGTTCCCCATCGGGATTGAACCTGCACCGCACGGGTCACAAGCCAACACACTAACCTCTACACCGTCGCCACCCTATTAATTTCTAGGGGTTAATAAAATCCCTTATACCAACAAGGCTGCAGCTAATCTCAGTATTCAGTTGCTTGCATTTCACAAAATTAGTAGCAATATTGGAGTAGTTCGGGGATTCGGGGCTTGTACCAGGGATGGGCGTAAACTTTGAAACGTTTTTGTGTGCACGAACGATTTGCTTTGCTGATTTGCTGAAATGAGAAAGTTTTTTCCTTACATTTGTATATAACCTAAAATTTAACGACACGGTACTAAAAGAAAAGCTGCTAAAAAGCAGTAAACGCAATCAGAAATGTCGAGAGCTCCGGAAAAACGGACTCATTTAATAAAAACTAATAAGGGAAGTTTAATAAAGACGGTAAGAAAAAATATCAGCTCGAATGATAGCTGAAGAAGTGAAGAATAATCGTGACATTTTTTAAATAGCAACCTTGGGTCTCCTTCGTTAATCAAGAAGAAGATTATCACTTTTCGTACTTATGTCATCTTATTATAGCAAACTAAATTTACACAGAAAACATACAACAAAAATTATTGTTAGAATTTATATATCTTTTGTTTTATAATGTACTCGCAGTAAAGGGATTTATCTTAATCCTTATCTTACTCTTCTTCTTCCTTAAAGGCGGTGGGGCTATCTTAATTTTTCTTTTTTTTCGGGGTACGATGCTTTCTACACTGGAACACTCAGACTCAATACTGGTCTATTTCACTACCAGGCAGACACTACCAGGAGGACTTAAGCCTGGCATCTTAAGATGATCGAGTTAAGTAAGAGTAGTAAACTCTCGGTTGCAATATTCTGGCGTATGTCTTCAAAGGCTTGGCAGCGTTACTGTGGAACAGTTTTGGTTCGATTTTAACAACTATGCCCAATGCCCATAATCGATTTTATACTGTAGATCTTTATGAGACCTTCATTATTTTCAATGGGGAGACCCGTTTGGGTCTTTTGTTATTTCATTTTTAATTAGACTTGAAAGCCTTTTTGTACAAGGCCTTTGACAACTTCTTTGGCATCACATGCTTTGTGAAAGCCCCTAGCACTAATTTTATGTGGTTCAGTTTCCCTGTTACTTTTACCGTTCGGCTTCCTCTTTTGAAGCTGTCTCTTGATTTTTAGTAAAAATACCATGGCTACCATCTGAATTTCGTTTCTTGAATTTTCGCTTATTTTTGCTCCTTTCACTTATAATTATGAGTTCATCCTCAGCTGTGTGAAACTCAGTTGCAGTTATTGGTGGGCTTGCCGCTACAGTTGCCTCTGGGCTCTTCGTGTCAAACAAGGTGACTTTTTCTTTCAGTGTTTTAACTTGTGGCTGAAAACTCACAACTGCAATTCAAAATTGTCTTCTGACAATAACTTCATTTTGCGATTCTTTGTAATACGAGTAATTTGTGGATTCAACTTCAACTTGGTAGGTCGTTGATTTCATTGGAACAGTGTTGTCGAACTTTTCATAGTTTTTTGTTCCTTTTTCGCTAATGACTTCTACTTCATTTTGATTTTGAGATAGGGTTGCTGATGGAATAACCCTTGGTAAATATATCTTTTTAGGAGTTCTTTGTATATTTGCACTCCGCCTTTTTAGCAATAAATGGTCTTCCCCAGAATTCGTCATACCATATTTTGTGCAACTTTTGATTGTTTGCCATAAGCAGCTTAGTTACTTCTTCAACTCATAGTTTAAATTCAGCCGTCCCTCTGTGATCAGACGCTGACCAACAAGCCGCACAATTAGCGACAGACGCTCTTGGATTTAATGTGAACTGGTTCCTTAGAGCGATATCTTATCTTTTGCTCCGAGTTCCTGAAAAGGTGACTCAGGTGTCACAGTTCTTAGATCTAATGGATCAGTCACTCGTCGTAAGTTCACCTGTCAGTTATCCAGCGGTCACAACGTGTAGGTGACGATACGATTTTGCTCCACCATGTAGACATTACCATCGATGCTGATCACAAATATAGTGTATATTTACCCCTACGAGCAATTTTAAGGTATGTTTCAAACTATGAATCAAACATTTTTTATAATACCCGTACAATAGGGTATAAACATAGTTCTTCTGTTTTTAATACATAAAATCGAGAAAAGATCTTGGCATCTTCAACATAAATACTGCGTTCAACTTTTTAGAGTAGACGGACAATTGCCAAAAGGACATGCATCACTCGGATACTTCACTTAACTTGTTCCTGATTCAGATTATGCCAAAACTGATAAGGCGGTCTATATACCTAGAGAGATTTAGTTAATGGAGTTCATGACTGAAATTATAAGTGTCTGCCACATATTGTTGAATATGAAAGTCATTCCTATGAACATCATGGCTACACACCAATTTGATTTTTTGCTGAGGATAGCAGCAAAAAAACCGGTTTTTGTAAAAGTTCTCCCATACCCACACCGAGAATCAGTTCTAAAAATGAATTTTCGCTGGATTTTCAGTGCAATAAACCATCTCTTTTTATACCCTATTCTAAGGGTATATTAATTTTGACGCATAGTTTGTAACATACCTTAATATTGCCCGTAGACCCCTAAAAGTTACTATATATATGATCTGCATCGATAGTAATGTCGATCTAGCCATGTCCGTCCGTCCGTCGGCAAAAATTAGGCCTTTAAACTGGGCCTAGAGAGCTGAAATTTTAACCATATACTCTCTAGGGTTCCGAAATAATCAAGTTTACGAATTTTTGAAATCCGCCCACAGACACGCCAACAAACTCAAAAAAACAAAATTTTGGAAAAAATCGAATTTTCAGCTAGAAACCTGAAATTTTTTTTATATGATCTAGATATAACTCCTAAAACTGCTCGGGATATAAAATTTTCAAAATCCGCCCACTGACACGCCCACAAATAAATAAAACAATTTTATTGAAAAACCAAAATTTGAGCTAGGGAGCTGAAATTTATAATATATACTCTCTAGGGGCCCTTTAAGCTTATATGTTAATTTTTTTTAAATCCGCCTACTGACACGTCCACAATTAAATAAAACAATTTTATTGAAACACCCAAGTTTGAGTTAGGGAGCGTTTTTATCGATAAAATTCTTTAAATGTTTTATAACAAAATATGTAGAGCGTTCTTAACAATTCAACCATACTTAGACTTTTGTCACGCCCACCTATTAGGGATAGGAATAAGAATAGGGTATCCAACAGTTCGCCCAAGCGGACTGTAGCCCGTCCCTATGTCTAATTTATCTAAAATCTACCTGTCTTGCTGAAGATGACTTTCATTCCTATGACCATCTAGCCAGGCACTAAGACGGTCTCCTAAAGCAAAACCGAGCATAATAGTGAAAGCGTTAAGTAAACGAACCATTGTTTTTTAATAGTACATATTAAAATAAGCGTTTTTTAAGGTTATGCTTCTTTTGGCACATTGATTGTAAAATTGTATTTGTAACGGAATCACTGCACCGGAAGCAATGTAGCGATAGCAGTCGCATATCGGAACCCACTTCGCAATTATCGGATTTCGGAACATAATTGCTCTGTCAGTATTTGTCGGATTTTCGAATTTCCTCTGTCGCGATTTTTTGATTTCGGCACCCACTTGCCTCCGTTATCGAAATGAAATGTAGTTTGTTGTAAATATACCAGGATTGCAAATTTTTTAAAGCTGAAAGTCAGTTGGTTCTATCGTCCTGTTTTTAAATCAAGTGATTTCCATTAATAGTTTTTGAAAACCTAATTTCAAACTCAAAATTTCGGGAACAAAATGAAAAAAACAAGTTTCTATTAACTTTTTTCCAAATTGTGAAATACATACTAATTTTTTTACTATTTTTTTGCTGTTATTAGTTTTTAATCCAATACTGAAAACTAGATGGTTTTAAGTCTACTAGTTTTCGAGAAAATTTAAAATTACCAAACCTACTTCTTATTAAATTTGTATTTATGGACTTTTTTCTTTAACTTCAACGAATAATAATAATGATATCCTTCTAATAAGAAGAGAAAAGTTAGTTATTTGGCGTTACCTAGAATGCAAGCATCACGGTACGGCGTATAAACAGTGAGGTTATGTATGGGGCGGCATGCTGCGCCCCTGCAACCCCACTGCTTGGGACCAATATAGGATTTGGGGTAGGTAAAAGATTGGGTATATGCAAAGTTTCTTTTGCATTTAAGGAATTTGGATTTAAAGAAACTTTGAGTTCGAAAAGAGTTTTCTTAAAACCCATTCATGGAAATCACTTAATTAAAAACAAGATGATAGAATCGACTTTTATCTTTAAAAAAATGTGCAATACTTGATTGTAACTATTACCGTTATTTTTTAATATTTTTCTACATTTGAAGTGTTTTTTTTTAGAATATCGCCCTCCCGCCCAAATGCGGCGTTCTCAAGAACTGGGCCTCTCCCAGACCACATTATGGCGAATTTCGCAAAACGATCTTGGCCTACACCAAAATATGCGTTACTGGACAGGTGAGAACCCTCATGTGCTTCATGAAACAGCACTTCATCCGCGAAAAATCACTGTTTGGTGCGGTTTTCATGCCGGTGGCGTCATTGGGCCTTTTTTTGTCGATGAAAATGACCGTCACATTACGGTAAATGGTATTCGCTACAAAGACATGGTGGAACGTTATTTCTGTGAGCAACTGCTTGAATTGAACCTTTGTGATATATGGTTCCAACAAGACGGTGCCACAAGCAACACAGCGGGTGCAACAATCGAGTTATTCAAGCCAATACATTTTTTTTTTGAGATATCTCAAGTAGTTTGCATTTTATTTAAAAAAAAAGTTGCCAAGTCCTTAATGAAAGACCCTTTATTATTGAATGCATGATCGTTTGCATTCACATTATTTTGGTTGCACCTAGGCAACGAACACATTTTTATTTGGCATAAACGAGTTTGGAAGCTTATTAATTTTAACTGAAAACAAAGCTTATGACATTGTGATGGTGACGATTTAGTGTAAGGTATGTGTATTGAAACATGTTTGTATTATGCGCGGAGTTGGATTATTTATTAATGGACAACCTGACGGTTGTTAAAAATTGCATTTGTATTTATACATCGATCAATGGTGAAAATATATATAAATAGTCTATCGATTGAAATTAAAACGGACCGCTATATACGAACTTTTTATTGATTTTGTTGCGAATTAGAACATTTTCTGCAGGAAAATAAAATAAAAAGATGGTAAACGGTCAAACAATAGCTTTAACCACACACCCAAGCACACGAAACTACCAAAGGCAACCATAATATGGTATGAATACATTAGTTGCAGGGCGGGGGAAAAATTTAAATTTGTAGGATGATCAATTTGACAATGTCGATTAAATTTGAAATTAGGTTATTATTACCAGAAGCTCCTTGGAACCCAATAAGGAACCCAATAAGGAACCCTTAAAAAGGTACTTGCAGTCCGAAAAAATGATATTTTTGCAAAATGTCCTTAGAAACCGAGTAGTATTTCTGTGTTCTAGGTTAATTGCACTAAGTTGAAGTTTTATCATTATATTTCTCATCTCCCTACTTCAACTTGGTATTCGATTTAAACATAAACATCACGCCAAAGAAGTATAACTTTTAACGAGGGTACATGAGTACGTACGTTGAAATGTCCACTTCAAACTAAGTACGACGTATGATATTCAACTTTAGAGAAGTCCAAAAAAGTGTGACCCGAATTTCCATCTCTTAATCCATAATCTTAGAGTTTTATAGTAGTAGTTAGTAGTAATTGTGATTTTATATAACAATTCATATTGACTTCATTGTACACAGTTCACAATAAAAAGAATTTGCAAAGGGTAAGAATTTGTACTTTACGTTGAATAAGAAAATTAAAAAAACTAAATATATTATATACATAATCCTGCTATAAGCATTTGCAGATCGAAGACAGACATGTTACCCACGGATATACTTTCCATATCTTTATTTACATTTTGTGAGGGATGATTGGGGATGTTTCAACTAGCATTCTCTCGCTAACAAAGGAAGTAGTAGCTCTTTGTAATATGTTGTTGTTTTCCGTGCTATTGTTTTAATTGGGTGTTCGATGCAGTGACATATTATGAACGACTTGATTTTTCTTAACCCGCCAATGGTGACCTATTGGTCTGTGACGGTCTGTGAGACCGGGTGTGTTAAAAAAATTGAATAACTTTATTCTCCGTTAATGTTTTTGTTGCAATTTCGAGTAGCTGCCGCATTGCACGTCCCCCACCATAGAGCTGTGTCAATCGTTCAAATTTAATGATCGAATCGTTCAAGTATTGGTTGAAAAAATGATTCGGTCATTTCAATCAATCATTCAATCAATCAATGACAGATGGGACATGGGAGTATTGTATTGCTCCATTCAATTTCAATACAATCAAAAACCCCAATCATTCGTTCAATTTAGTTTCGATAGAGACAAATACATTCGAATGGATTGTAAGAGTGAATACACTCAAAAATACCAAAACGCCTTTGAATAATTAGGAAATGGAGGTTATTGCACAGAAGCGATATTTTTGTAGAACAAATATGTGTTGGTAAAACGAAATAAGCCGAAATAAATAAAAATATTTTGATATATTAATACATTTATTGGTTCAGTAGATAAGAAATCAGTAATAAAGAAATGAATTAGTCAGAACAGAACAAAAGTATTGACTCGATGAACGATTGACTTCGGGCATTGTGATTGCAATCACCAATACTTTATTGTGATCGGGTCAAAAAGATCGAATCAATCACGATTGACACAGCTCTACCCCACGATCAGTTCACGTCGAACCTGCTTAGTGAGCACACGTTGTTTATTTTGTTTACTATCCGGTGCGTGAGACCGTGTGTCACCGTGTATGTAAGTAAAATATTTTTTTATTATTCGCGTATTTTACATATAGATGACGTACCTGGGACATCGGGTCCTTCAAGAATTGGTCGGTGCTATGAGTGTTGATGGAAAAAAAAACAGAAAAACCAAGTACTCTTGCCACAAATGTCAAAAATATTTGTGTCTTGAACACGTAGTGCCGTATAGCAGCAGCTGTTTACCTGTAGAAATTTAGATTTTGAGATGTTTTTTTTTTGTTATTTTTTGTTTGGAAGGATACTAATTTTTGTTTATTTTGTAAAAGTTACGAATGCCGAAAGACTAAAAAACGTTATTTTTTCTTAATTTTAAAAAATGTATTACTAAAAACTTTGTTATTTTTAATGCTCTAATAATTTTTTTTTGTTAATTTAATTATTGAAATAAAAAAAATGTTATTATGATTCTTGAGTGTATTTACTCTAACTTATAGCTTAAACTGAACTTGCTATTCACAGTCTCTCCTTTGAAAATTTTACTTTTCTCAAAAACGGGTCTAACGATTTTGATCAATTTAAATAACTTGAATTCTTGGGTTGAGTGTCAGAAGATCGCTTATTCAGTTTTTTCTATAAGGCACGATTAACGATACAAAAAAAAAAACGAAAATATCTCAAAAACGGACGACATACACTGCAAGTCATAAGATTAGAAGCAGGCATTTTTGAGAAATAAAATCGATATTTCTTCCGTTACATGATGGAAAAGAAAACGACTATGGTAAATGAGAGACTGTTTTGTTAACAACAAAATATGAGATGTGTTTATAGGAGAGATTTAGCTAACGGTTCTTTTAAGAGAAATTGTAAATTGAGTAAAGAATATGCGGAAGTACATCGAGTCATTAGATTAGAAGCAGTGAAGAAATCAACGTTTTGTTCATGAGTGGAGGAAAAGGCAAGAATAGATGTTTATTGCTCTGAAGGCCTTTCATGCCGTAATATAGCCCGAAAAATAAAGCCTTCGTCTTATACAAATAAATATAAAGGAAACACTTCTTCTGCCTAAACACTTCGCGCAACACGAAGTACCTATCCTTAGAATAGCGTCAAATTCAGCTTTATCGGCAGCTTAAATTAGAGAGAAAGATAATTTTAAGGCCAGCGTATCCACTGTTACCCGCACCATTCGCCGTGCTAAACACTTAAAGCGCCTGAAATTTAAGAAAAAAAACACTGTATGTTAAGGAGTTGCCCTCCATCACCACATGTTCAAATGATGAAAAGTATGACGGCGATACTCAGCTACATATGAGCTTTTTACCTGATTTAATCGATCACTGCGTCAGCTGCATAAATTCGGACTTGAAAAAATCTTAAATCGGTCGCAAGAGAATTTGATACTAATAAACCCTCAAAAGTCGAAATGTATTGTTATATCCCGAAAAACCGATAGCACGTCTTCATTTCCACTTATGATAATCGAATTTGTGGATACCGCAAAAAATCTGGGCATGATATTCAATCAAACGTTAGCTTGGAATGATCATATAAACTTTACAGTGAGCAAAGTTCACGATATAATTCGTACTTAAAACCACGAATTCTGTTAACAAAGTCCCTAATTACTCCAATATTAACCTAGGGCTGCAAAGTCTTCGGAAATGCGATTCGATTAATTTCGGAAAATTTATGTCGCTTGTAATAATGCAGCTCGATATACTTTTGATCTGCATCGACACGACCGCATTTCGCTCTTCTCTTACCGGGTCTGTAACATCATGTTTGATAGACTCTTACAGTATCGTTTTATATCTATGCTACATAACATAATTTATACTTGCCAATCCTGCAACCTTTTTAACAGATTAACGTTTGGTGCATCTACTAGGACCAGACAAATTTTACCCCCGCGTTTTTTTTTGTTCGGCGTCGGAACGTCAGTTTTTTGTAAAAACTATGGTCGGGAACCCAGAGGAGAGTAATGAATAATGATGAAGTGGCCGCTTAGACAAGTGATTGCGTCTTTACACTGTGCGACTAATTTGGATGATATGGAGTGTGAGACGAGAGCTTTAATAGCTGCCTGACTATCAATGAAGATGGCAACGCCTCTCTTTCCGCATGGAATACGCTATACAGGAGTCCGGGAGTCGGAATGATTCAGATATATTCGATTCCGCTGAGAAGATACCCGAGCCAACTCCGCGCTCCATCTTTGAACCGTCGGTATAGATGGCTACCTGGTGGTTCGAAGGGAACGCTTGGTTTTTCCATTCCATTCCGGAAATAGACTTGAGCACCTTTGTTCAGGTTGTGTTTGGGCGTTGTGCAGTCAGTGGCAGTCGCAGCGAGGTTCCCGGGTAGCAAATCAAGCACCTTACTATGACCGTACGGTTTATATTAGCAGAACCCAGATTCGGTGAGCCTAACTGTGCTGCAAGATGCAGTAAATCTGACATGAAAGTCGAGAGGGAGGAGGTTTAGAAGTACACTAAGGGCGTCGGTTGGACTCGACCACCAATCCCATACGACCTCTGGACTCGACGGAGTTTAGTGATGTTGTAGGCTTTACTTAGGGCAGGCCACATCCGCATCCACAGCACCATCCTAGGCCGGAGTTCCCACCTTTTGCCAAAAGTTCTGCTACAGGCGTAGAAAGCGACACTTGCTTTGCCTACCCTGTGTTCTATGCTTTGCTTCCACATCAGCTTTGGATCTAGGATGATTCCTTTCCTAGATATCTAGCTTCGGAAGATAACGAGAGTGTTTTGGGGAGGTTGAAAGTCGGTACCTTGTACTTGGTGGTAAGCAGCATGAGTTGAGTTTTACTCGGATTCACGCTGAGGCCACACTTTGTAGCCCATGCGGTTCGCTTATCAGAGCCATCTCATTACTGAGGGAAACATCTCCGATACCGGAATAACCACGTCGTCTGCGTACGCGACTGTTTTGATTCCAATTCTGTTGACATCTGTCAGAATTTTGTCAATGACCGGGAGCCAAAGTAGAGGCGAAATAACCCCGCCTTGGGGCGCTCCTCTTTCTACGGTCTTGGCTATTATTGTATTACCCAACTGGGCCTGAATTATTCTGGTTCTTAGCATAGATATGATCTATCTGGTAACAAAACCCTCTACGCCTGCTGCGGTGAGAGATTCTTGAATAGATTCAGTAAGGACGTTGTTGAAGGCACCTTCAATGTCTAAGAAGGTAGCGAGGGTGTAATGTTTGTAGTGAATAGATCTCTCGATCGTCTGCACTACTTCGTGTAGGGCAGGGTCCTTGGGCTTGTCTTTGAGGCAGGCATGTTGAGACTTCTCGAGTGATGTATTTCCTAGATTGTCTCGGATATATGTGTCCAGGATGCGATCGACAGTCTTAAGGGCAAAGGATGTAAGGCTGGTGGATCGGTAATCCTTCGCGGATACTTGGCCTCGCTTACCGACTCTTCTCCAGGCCTGATGTATTTTTTTTTTTTATTTAAACACTATCAGCTCTCAAAATATTTTTCAGCCTAATTTTACTAACATGCAAGTCAATCACATGATCATTTAGATTATAGATTCTACTCATGCGACTATTAGGCTCATGCCTCCCATAATTCGTTATATGATAGGGCTAAGCAATAATTCAACATTGTGTAAATTATAGGCACCACCACGAAAATTAAAGCTAATAGACGACAGCAGGTCACGTGCATCTATTTGACCGGATATAAGCTGATGTAAAAAAAATAATATCGCTATTAAGCCTTCGTTGAGAAAGGGGTAACATTTGAAGAGGCTTGATACGTGAACTGTAAGGAGGAAGGTTAAATGGATCATTCCATGGAAGTCCTCTAAGTGGAAATCGAATAAATTTACGTTGAATGGCCTCTATTCGATTTGAATGAATGTTTTAGAACGGTGTCCAAACTTGAGAGGCATACTCTAGAACCGGAAGGACAAAACAATTGTACAATGACATAGAAACGTAAGGGTCATTAAATTCTTTGGCCCACCTTCTTACGAAACCCAGCATAGAATTAGATTCATTAATAATAGAATTAATATGCTTAGCATGTGTTTTTATCACACCAATTGGCGAAGCTATTAATGTCAAATTGAAGAAAAATTCTGTCTTGCTGACTAGTGATGGATTTATATATTTTCATATCATCAGCGCAGATCAGGATATTACTGTGATTTATACATGCCTTAACATCATTAATGGTAAGTATAAATAGAATTGGTTCGAGGTGACTTCCTTGGGGAACTCCAGACTGAGCTGTGAAAGATACAGATAGCGATCCTATAAATTTCACTTGATAAACCCTTGATCTAAGGTATGAATTAACCCATTTTATGAAACATGATGGGAAACCAAAAGCCTTAAGCTTAAATTCGATTATGTCATGGGACAGCTGGTCGAAAGCCTTAGAGAAGTCACTGTATATGCAATCCATTTCGTCGGCATTAGAACAATCATGCAAGAAACTTAAAAGATTAGTGTCAGTGGATCTATTTCTTACAAATCCATGCTGTTCATTACAAATTATATTGCGACAAAGAAATATTAACTTTTCACAAACAATTTGTTGAAAAAGCTTAGGGATACACGAACGCTTTGAAATGGGCCTATAATTAGTGATATCACCACGTTTACCTTTTTATACCCTATTCTAGGGGTATATTAATTTTGACGCATAGTTTGTAACATACCTTAATATTGCCCGTAGACTCCTAAAAGTTACTATATTTATGATCAGCGTCGATAGTAATGTCGATCTAGCCATGTCCGTCCGTCGGCAAAAATTAGGCCTTTAAACTGGACCTAGAGAGCTGAAATTTTAACCATATACTCTCTAGGATCCCGAAATAATCAAGTTTAAGAATTTTTGAAATCCGCCCACAGACACGCCCACAAACTCAAAAAAACAAAATTTTGGAAAAAATCGAATTTTGAGCTAGAGAGCTGAAATTTTTTATATATGATCAATGGCCCATAAAAGTGATTGGGACATAAAATTTTCAAAATCCGCCACTGACACGCCCACAATTAAATAAAACAAATTTTGGGAAAAATTGAATTTTGAGCTAGAAAGCTGAAATTTTTTATATATGATCTTTGGCCCATAAAACTGCTTGGGACATAAAATTTTCAAAATCCGCCCACTGACACGCCCACAATTAAATAAAATATTTTTTTTGAAAAACCAAAATTTGAGCTAGGGAGCTGAAATTTTTAATATATACTCTCTAGGGGCCCTTTATGCTCATGTGTAAATATTTTCAAAATCCGCCTACTGACACGCCCACAATTATTTTTTTTTTTTATTTTTGAAAGTCCAAAGTTTGAGCTAGGGAGCTGAAATTTATAGTATATACTCTCTAGGTGCCCTTTATGCTCATACTTAAATTTTTTTTAAATCCGCCTACTGACACGCCCACAATTAAATAAAACAATTTTATTGAAAAACCAAAGTTTGAGCTAGGGAGCGTTTTTATTTACAAAAGCTTAGTTTTTTCGATAAAATCCTTTAAATTTTTGTCATGCCCACTTATGAGATATAGGAATAAGAATAGGGTATCCAACAGTTCGCCCAAGCGGACTGTAGCCCGCCCCTATGTTTTAAATACAGGTTCGATAAATGCACTTTTTCATTAGGGAATTTACCTGTACTAATGGACAATTCAAGCAGAACTTAAGATATGGAGCAATTGCATGACTAAATTTTTTTAGAACAATCGGTGCAATGCCATCTGGACCTGATGAATAGTCATTCTTGAGAGAAGAAATACATTTAAAAATTGTTTCCAAATCGAATGAGATACTATCTACTAAAACTTATTTGGGAACAGCTAGTTAGATAACTAAAATATTGATCATTAATGTGAAGAGGGGTCTAGCGAATCAGCACTTGTAGAACTATTGTAACTAAGCTTCGATGGATAACCATCGGTTTTTTCTTAGAATTGACAAAACCCCAGAAAAGTTTTGGGTCCAATTTTAAAGAGCATTCCATTTTACTTATATAGTCAATATATAAGTTACAGGATAAAGATTTGAATTCACTGAACAAAATGAAATAGAGTTCAAGATCTGATTGGAAGAGACTTTTTAAATAGTTCTTCCAAGCCCTATTACGTCTGTTTCGTATTGATTTGAGCTCTTTAGTGTACCAGGGATGGGACGTTTTCAGATTTCTAGAGGATTTCACAGGAGTCACTCTTTTCATGCAGTTATCCATCAAAGTGCGGGTGGCAATGGTGCAGTAGTAGTGTATTCGCTTACGGAATGGAAGGTCGTGCGTTCGAATCCCGGCCAAGTCCATTACTTTATACCGAATACTTGAAATCGTAATCTCCCTAAGTAACTTAGACACCACCCGTGGAGAAAAACCCTACAACTGCAACACTTCTTTCCTATCTCTCTATTCTTTCTAATACCAAGTAGCTTACACTGTGTTCTTAGCATTATAAGGGTACTGTAACAACAGAAAAAATGCGTAAGCAAATAATAAAAAAAAAAAAAAAAATAATAAAAAGAACCTACTGCATCTTCAATATGAGATAACGCAGTAAGATTAAAATTAAAGCTGTTAATTTCATCAGAAAGCCTTTGAAAATTTGCTTTCCGAAAGTCAAAAGATTGCGAACGGTCATACGAAAGTGAGATTCCAGAACCACAGTTTTATTTTTTTTTTTTTTTTAAAGAAAGGAAATCCAAATTCCAGAGCACTCAGACTCGGTAACGGTCCATTGTACTACCAGGCAGAAATCCTCGATCAATCTATTATCAAAACGCGTAAAATGAAAAAAAAAAGGTTTCCGTGATAATGGATAAATTTTACCCCCTTATCACACCATTTAAATAGGTTTGCGCGTCCTTTCCGGCTAAAAAACCATTGGTCGGCCGGATTTTTTCTCAAAGAATATGCTACTCGTATTTCCAACAATGTCTATGAGATTGATCAAAATTCGTGATGACAGAGAAAACTGATGGAAATTTAATAATATTATAATTTATTTAAAATGTTTTCGGCCAATTAAATCTACGCCGACAAAGCAAATCTTATTCGTCTGAGTGTTAACTTTTATTTTTAATTTAAAATTTTAGTAGGCGTGATGACGGAACTTTCATGTATGGTGGCTCCTCGCCTAAAATGACTTACTGAAATGATCTGCAAACATATTGCTTGCATCTAGCGAACCAGCAGTTGTAGAACTATTGTAAGTAAGCCTCAATGGATAACCATCGGTTATTTCTTAGAATTGACAAAACCCCAGAAAAGTTTTGGGTCCAATTTTAAAGAGCATTCCATTTTACTTATATAGTCAATATATAAGTTGCAGAATAAAGATTTGAATTCATTGAACAAAGTGAAATAGAGTTCAAGATCTGAATGGCAGACACCTTTTAAATAGTTCTTCCAAGCCCTATTACGTCTGTTTCGTATCGATTTGAGCTCTTTAGTGTACCAGGGATGGAACGTTTTCAGATTTCTAGAGGATTTCACAGGAATCACTTTTTTCATGCAGTTATCCATCAAAGAATAAAAAGAACCTACGTTATACGAATTACTTTTTTCGTACAAATGTGCGCCTAGTTCAATAAATACTCGTACATCCAAGGGTGGATGATTGTTATCTATGTTAGTTATACTGAAGTGGGATTCCAGAACCACAGTACTAACAGAGTCAGAAGAGAAAACAAGATCGAGAGTTCGATTTCTGAAAGTTTTTATACAGCTTGTTTGCTGTAAGTCAAAAGACAAAATGTTGTCTAGTAAAGCGAGCTCTTGTTGGGCAGAGTCAAAGGATGGAATTAAATGAGAATCATCCTCAGAAGGTACCCATCCAATACGTGGCAGATTGAAGTCGCCTAAAAGTAAGACAGTGCTGTCACAACAAGATATGTCAAAAATATGGTCTAGTGTGTTACGAATTGGCGTCTCAGGTGAAGTTTTCACATTCTTCGTGCAAAAACGAACTTCCGAATTTGCCAGCCTTTTCCACATTGGGGAATTGGCGTGAGAGGAGAGAGCTAGCTCCCCATGGGAGCGCCCAGGGTTCGATTCCCGCCGGGACCGAGCCTTCCTTTTTTTAAGATATAAGCCCGGAAGATCCGTAACCACGTCGTACCGCTGGAACAAGGTCGACGAGAACGTACCGCATCAGGAACTGAAATGGGGAAGAAACAGTGGTCTGGGACCAACGGAATGGCGTCGAGAATGGGACGGTGGTAAACGAGTCGGTGACGAGCGGTTGTGTGTACGGGAAAGAAACTATTTATTGGTTTCAACGTCGGAAATTTTAATTTTTCTTTCGCCAAAACCATTTGTAAATATAAATGAATATAAAGGGTGGATTATAGTATATCGCCGAACGACATTAGTGGGAGTGAAAAGTGCAGTGCCCCTCATATCTAGAATAGAATTTGGTTCCAGCACATAGATACCGGTGAAAGTGTCGTTAGAAAATAAAGTACATAGACTAGCTCGTGAAGTGAAACTGAAGACACCGTATACGATAGTCCCGATACGTACCAAATATATCCACCGGATATACATACGTGGTTGTTATTGCTGATACTAAAGGTAATTGTATCCTATTAAGATCCATCGATAGGAATCCATAGTGACAGTGTCAACGTCGTCTTTCACCCATAGGGCCAGCTATCCCAAGGTCTGAGGTTTTCCTTATCCCCGTTTTGGTGCGGGAACTACTATTGTCAGCCGGAGTTATACGAGTTTGGAGAACCGACCTTAACGACGGTCCGTGGCCCGATCGGTTGGAGGACCGCGCAGCTGAGTGCAGACGAGTCGTGTACGGGTTCGAGTCCCAGGCTGAGTCAACGTAGTTTTTTTTATTTTTCTTATCTCCTGTCTTCCTCGGGGATACCTAAAGCTTGGATCTTTTACATTTATTCTTTAATCTTCCTTTTTTTTATTAGTACTCAATTTCTTACTCTTTTTATATAGATATTATTTTTTTTTATTATTCCTTAATCTTTTATCTACATTTATTTCCTTTTACTATTTTTTTTTATTCATGGCTAATATTGTTAATGTCATCCATTCTTCTCTTTATTTTTCTCAATTATACCTAATCATTTAGAAAGGGGAACCGTAGCCGTGTTGGCTAAAGCGTGTGAACAGGGGGGTTATAACCGGTTGTAGCGCTCGTGGGTGGGCTTAGGTTCAACCCGCGTAACTCTATATTTTTTTTCTTTTTTTTTGGTTGTTGAATTTTTCTTGGTGACGGTAATCCTAGGTGATTAATGATTAAATTGTGAATTATTTGGTATAAATCTTGGTTTTGTTTTGTTTTGGTTCAGTTGAGTCAGGTTGGGAGGCAGACGTGTCCTTACCGCAGACCCTTCGGTTGTCGCGGTTCAAACGGAGGAGTTCCCTTGAGCGCTGGGATAATCGCGTGGCGCCCAGTATTAAAATTTACCCACGACCCTACTCCACCGGGATTGGTCGGCTCCTGGTGCTCAAGGACGCGGAATTGGAGACGTAACAATTTGGCGCCCAACGTGGGGCAATTTGTAACGAAAACTAAAGCCAAAAATACGCTCCAAGTAAGGACACTCGGGACGAAAGCAGGTCCAGGGAATCCTTAGAGTTTAATCAACCCAATCGGCCGGGTAATTGTTATTACGTAATCGGGTACGGGACAAGGAAAACCTCAGACAGCCATGGATATAAATCGGCTAAGCGTGGAAGAGCTGCGATACGAACTCCAGATCCGAGGCCTGGAAGGAGGATCACGCGACGACATGCGGAAGTTGCTCAGAACAGCACTGAAACGAGATAGCAGTTTCACTATGATAGAACACCCTTTTCCTTTTGGCGAGGACAAGTCAGCAATAACAACTAAAGTAGAGGAGATTCAGAACTTGATAAGTACTTTCAATGGTAGGGCCGAGGGCAATGAGTATAAAAAGATAATCGCTAAGAGTGAGTGGATCTTAAGGAGGCTGAGTAGAGTCAGAGTAAAAGACCCGGAGGAGAAAGATTACGTTGTCGCTTCTCGTCAATATGTATTTAACTTACTAGTGGAACTAGATTCTAGGGCCAAGATTGATAACGCTGGCAATGGGACTGACACGGATGGGGAATCCCAGCCCATTGCGGCACCCAGGGGAACAACGTCTACCCCCACCGGCGATCCGCAACCTGGGACGTTTTTCTCCCCACCGTGGATGGCAAAGAGCGTACCGGTGATGAAGTGGGGGTTGAAATTTAACGGTGAGCCTTCCCAATCGGTATGTGGGTTTTTGGAAAGAGTAGAAGAACTGCGCGAAGCGAGAGGGTGTACCATAGAAAGTGCCGAATATAGACTAGACGATGGAATGTACGCATTAATGTATGTAATTGAGCTTAAGTGAGCTCCGATAGATCACCGATAACCAAGGTATAAACTTCTGCAAGTTCTTTTGGAGCATTGTCAGTAAAATCCCGTCTAGCCCTGGTGACTTATAAGGGGAGAAGCTGTCTATGAGAGGTTTGCACGTCGCTGCAACAGTCTCTATACATCCAGGGAAGTGATTGTTCTTAAGGATTTCCAGGATTCTTAAGTGTACTCCGCCCATGAACCCCATTTGCTAGGCCTAGCAACATCCTTTATTGTTTCAATCGACTGGCAGTACTCTGCCCAGGCCTGAGACTTAGCCTTGCTAATAGCCTATATATTAGATTTATGTATCTCCGGATTGTTAGGAAAGTATTATGGTTTGATAAATAGAAGTTGCAAGCATGTAGAAAAGCCATGCTCTTATTTTGATTCCGACATAACTTTATTTTTCAATTTCTTCTGCGGGGACAATAAATACTCGATTGTAATTTCATTGAGCCAACATTTTATGAATGTTATATGTCCATTGTGTTTTTACTTACCGCTCAAACTTGATAGTGTTAACATTTTCTATTTTCCAGTTATACGAGCTGTTGCATCTGATTCTTCAAAAGATCTCCTAAAAGTAGGTATTCATTTGGTATTTCCAAATCTTTTTTTATACACGTTTAATCCAAACTCGTCGCGTAAATACTTTTTAATCTATTGTTTTATTCTTCTTTTCTGCCCCCTTCACTTCAATAGATTGATCATATCCTGTGCGAAGCCTTATTTATCACACGAATGAAAGGGACATTTTTGAGAAGCTTTACCACATCGCTGAGGTACAAATATTGTATGCAGACTGTTCAAAAATATGACTTACTGTATCTACGTCCGCGAAAATAGATAAGTGCATCTAGGCGCTTGGCTTTATATATCAAAATGAATATTAACCCTTGTCGGGTTAACACGCACCCCATATGTTTCACTCACAATGGTTATGCTATATTTCCGTAACAATAACTTAGATCAGCAAGAAATTTACCAAATGGGAAACTGTGGCCATGAAGAAAAACGACAATGGAAAAAAACATTTTGAATTCCATTTCCCTTAATTGTGATCATCTGCATGAATGGTTTCAACAAATCCAAACCAAAAGGAAGCATGGTGCTTGTAAGGGTAAGAAAAAAATAAAAAAATAAAAAAATAAGGGGTTGAAAAATAAATCAATGATATTTCCTGGAGAAAGGAAGTGCACGTAGATATAAAGAGGAATAGAAGTACTTATACATATATACATGTCTTGTATTTGCAGGGTGCTCTTACAAAATAACAAAGTATTTTCTCTAGATGGCTGTGAAAAAAGAGCATAGCATAACGCATAATACCTGTACATGTCAAGATCCGGTTTCATTCAATTTAAAATATACGCATAGGTACCTACCAAAATCCAATATGTAATACGTAGGTTATGTACTACGTAATCGTACCTACATAACTAAATGAAATAAACTCCTATAAAAACGGCGTGGAATCGGCTAAGGTGGTATTTTGTTGAAAGTTGACAATCAAAATCATCGCTTTTGTTGCATGTTAGTTGATTGTCAACTTGGCAATCACTCTTTGCGATCGATTTCAGACGACATACAAGTAATTAGCTGTCGTTTTCATATAATCTTGTTATTTTCATACAAGGTGGCGCAAAAGTCATCATCCTATCGGAGGAAGCTATAATTTTTGCAAATGGCGGCAAATGTAAATTCTACTTTATGAAGTTAACTATACAGAAAAAACTTAAGACACCAATTAACATAATCCAAAAGCAGAACCAAAGTTTTTCATTCATAAAAAAAATTACAGCGAAAGAACATCGGGTGACAACTTTTGCGCCACCTGACAACTTTTGCGCCACCTTGTATTATGAAAATGTTCACTACAAAATCGGTAATAAATGTTTGATTAAGGGTTTTTAAAGTTTTCTTCACCCTTAACGACGGGGTAATGATCTGGACTAAAGGGGTCATAATCCTCACACCTCACTGCATCCCTACTCCGCTTTTGTTTTTATTCTATATGCTCGTAAAGCGCAATGCGTACATTATTGTTCTAAAGTTCAACCAGACATGGAAATGAAGAAAATAGATATAAAAATACTCGACTTAAAACTAACTTTAGAAATAAATCAATTATTCTAGAACTTCAAAGTAAAAATGTGTTTGGATTTATCTTTCCTTTTTGGGGGGGGGGGCAATTCTGTACAGGGGCTACAAAAACTTAAACCTAAGTTTGAGAAGCAAACTCGAAAACAACTTAACTTTTATATACTTTTTATTACAAAAGATGAAATGGTTTCGACGATGGTAAATACATTCATTGAATTACTCACATTAATAAAAACTGTACCGACAATTTGTATTAGAGATTTAACGGATATCCGGTTAGTATCCGTTAGAAGGAGTATCTAGAGGTTTTTAAAGTAAATTAGATATTATCTAATTCGCTTTAAAAATCTTCAGTCCGTTGAATTAGGTACATTAAACCTACTCATCTATAAAATTAAATGAAAAATGTTTCGCCCAGACTCCGGGACTCATCTTTTTAAAAATCAATTAAATCCGTCCCACTTTTAAAAAATGTGGGTCGCTTTTTTCTCATTTCCACAATAAAATTTAAAATTTTCCCGAGGGTGGTATTTGTGTCGGCGAAGATTCCTTGGGCTTTCTTATTGAAACTCTTTAACAAACAAATTGGTTTTGGTATAGCTTAAGTGGCAACACTTGTCTAGCGACAAAACAGATTTGGCCAAAGCTGGATCTAAAAAGCTCTAAGTGTTTGATCTCTCTAAACCGACTGCACATTAGTGCTACAATTGGTGTAATCACCGGACGCTGTCTCAAGCATGCAACAAGGCTTGGCGTCTATACAATTGACTTCTGCAGAAGCTGCTTGGACGAGGAGGAGGAGGAGACTATTCTCCAACTTCTCTGCATATGCCCTGCTCTCTCTCAAAGATGAAAACTCCATTTGGGATCTTTCTTTTACAATGATCTCAACGATCTCATGAACATCGACATTAAAAGTCTTTCAAGTTTTATCAAAAGCTCCAATTGGTTCAACGAGTAGGAAGAAGATATATCCGTGTGGTATCACAATGGACCTTTTTATTGGTCTAAGTGTGTCGGCTTCTGCCGGCTGCTACTATAACCTAACCTAACCTACGTTCTGCGAACAAATAAAAATCGTTAAGCTTCGGTGCTGAATACACAACAAAAACATAGGGGCGGGCTACAGTCCGCTTGGGCGAACTGTTGGATACCCTATTCTTATTTCTATATCTCATAAGTGGGCGTGACAAAAATTTAAAGGATTTTATCGAAAAAACTAAGCTTTTGTAAATAAAAACGCTCCCTAGCTCAAACTTTGGTTTTTCAATAAAATTGTTTTATTTAATTGTGGGCGTGTCAGTAGGCGGATTTAAAAAAAATTTAAGTATGAGCATAAAGGGCACCTAGAGAGTATATACTATAAATTTCAGCTCCCTAGCTCAAACTTTTGACTTTAAAAAATAAAATAAAAATAATTGTGGGCGTGTCAGTAGGCGGATTTTGAAAATATTTACACATGAGCATAAAGGGCCCCTAGAGAGTATATATTAAAAATTTCAGCTCCCTAGCTCAAATTTTGGTTTTTCAAAAAAAATATTTTATTTAATTGTGGGCGTGTCAGTGGGCGGATTTTGCAAATTTTATGTCCCAAGCAGTTTTATGGGCCAAAGATCATATATAAAAAATTTCAGCTTTCTAGCTCAAAATTCAATTTTTCCCAAAAATTTGTTTTATTTAATTGTGGGCGTGTCAGTTTGCGGATTTTGAAAATTGTATGTCCCAATCAGTTTTATGGGCCATAGATCATATATAAAAAATTTCAGCTCTCTAGCTCAAAATTCGATTTTTTCCAAAATTTTGTTTTTTTTAGTTTGTGGGCGTGTCTGTGGGCGGATTTCAAGAATTCTTAAACTTGATTATTTCGGGACCCTAGAGAGTATATGGTTTAAATTTCAGCTCTCTAGGTCCAGTTTAAAGGCCTAATTTTTGCCGACGGACGGACGGACGGACGGACGGACATGGCTAGATCGACATTACTATCGATGCTGATCATAAATATAGTAACTTTTAGGGGTCTACGGGCAATATTAAGGTATGTTACAAACTATGCGTCAAAATTAATATACCCCTAGAATAGGGTATAAAAAAGCGCCACATTCAACTTTTTTTACATTTATTTTTTTTTAATAATATGTTTCCGTAAATTAAAATCTACCCACAATTTTTGAGAACAGAATAGGGAAGGGCAACTTTTGGCCTGAAATAGATTTGTGCAAATCATGTATGCTACTAAAATTCCATATCGAGTTGTAAGAGAATGCAAATTTTGTTTAGCATAGGCAGTAAAATGTAATTCATTATTTTTGTTCTTTGCAAATTGAACTTTAAAATTTGGGAAGGACTTTGTGATTTATGGGGAGCCCAGTGCTCAGCCTTCAGTTTCCTTCCGACAGCTCCGGCCATAATAGCACGATCGGGCCACATCGAAACGTTGGTATAGACAGGCTTGGGAATTTCGGTGGTTACATTTGATCTATCTTTGAGCTTCTTGGATTAAAGAGAATGTGTGGAAGTTGACTGTTCCGTTCCTATGTTCCTTGCCTCAGCTATTTTTCGATTTTTGTTTTTATCTAAAATAATGTGGTGTGAGGTTTCAGGTAACGTATGTGGATGGCTTAGGTTTATACAAAGTTACTTTGGGAGTAAGAGAATGGGGGAGAAGATACATCCAAAAACTCTATGAGCTGTACCAAGATGTGGACGTAGTCCAAAAAGCTAAATTACGTCGACTACATTGGCTCGGCCACTTTGAGCGCATGGGC
Organism: Portevinia maculata; assembly: GCA_949715645.1. Lineage (NCBI taxonomy): Eukaryota > Metazoa > Arthropoda > Insecta > Diptera > Syrphidae > Portevinia > Portevinia maculata. Next base: position 170,882,017 of record OX454527.1, on the reverse strand, counting down.
AATAATACTACAGCCAAGAGGATCTATGAATCCCAGCCCCCAGGTTCGAGAATACCAAACCTCCGTTTTAAAGACTAAGCCATCGCGGATGCCAGAGCGCTTGGTCTGGAGAACTGGAAGCAGCGTGCCCGGGATCGTAGAGGATGTTAGGTAGAGACTCTTCACGAGTCGGGAGCCCGTTAAGTAAAGTAAGTAAGTGAAGTTACTTTGGTCTTATTTAATAACGTTGTATAATTGGCCGTTGCCAATTACTTTGAGATATTAGTAATTTACTTAAGATTCAAAAACATAACGACCATCTGTTAAACTTATTTTTCATTAGGTCAGAAGAGAGCTTATTTGGAAGTTCACATCTTAGTTTGCGTATTTGTTGACAGATTGCAAATTTCTATTTTAAAAAGATTTAGGAAACCAATTCGAAAACCGAAGTGGGAGTGCTATCAGGTGGCATTTCCTTTGGTTTCATATTAAAAACCTTAAACAAAAAAATAAGATTTGGTATTACTTACGATCCATATTTAAAAAAAAAACCTCAAAGCCAAACATGTTATGCAACGAATATTCGCTATGAAATTGAAATAGAATTCAAGTTCAAAAATAATTGAACAAAGGAGCGAACAGCTCCTTAACTAACCATTCCTACAGTGTCACATGAAATTATTGTAGGTGTGATAAAATCGTTGAATTTGTATGGCGGGAGACAAAATAAGAAATAAATTAAGTTGAACCGTTCTATACATAGATTTTATACAACTAAATACAAAGGATTATAAAATATATATAAAATTATACAAAAACAACAGTGAAATGCCTGCAAATTGCTGTATCAAGAGCTGCAAAATCCCTTCTGGTCAACATTTTATTGCTTTTATACCCTATTCTAGGGGTATATTAATTTTGACGCATAGTTTGTAACATACCTTACTATTGCCCGTAGACCCCTAAAAGTTACTATATTTATGATCAGCATCGATAGTAATGTCGATCTAGCCATGTCCGTCCGTCCGTCCGTCCGTCTGTCGCCAAAAATTAGGCCTTTAAACTGGACCTAGAGAGCTGAAATTTTAACCATATACTCTCTAGGGTCCCGAAATAATCAAGTTTACGAATTTTTTAAATCCGCCCACAGACACGCCCACAAACTCAAAAAAACAAAATTTTGGAAAAAATCGAATTTTGAGCTAGAAAGCTGACTGACACGCCCACAAATAAAAAAAATAATTTGTTTATACCCTATTCTAAGGGTATATCAATTTTTGAAAATCCAAAGTTTGAGCTAGGGAGCTGAAATTTATAATATATACTCTCTATGGGCCCTTTATGCTCATGTGTAAATATTTTCAAAATCCGCCCACTGCCACGCCCACAATTAATTTTTTTTTTTTTTTGAAAATTCAAAGTTTGAGCTAGGGAGCTGAAATTTATAATATGTACTCTCTAGGGGCCCTTTATTCTCATGTGTTAATTTTTTTTAAATCCGCCTACTGACACGCCCACAATTAAATAAAACAATTTTATTGAAACACCCAAGTTTGAGCTAGGGAGGGTTTTTTTTTTGATAAAATCCTTTAAATGTTATATAACAAAATATGTAGAGCGTTCTTAACAATTCAACCATACTTAGACTTTGGTCACGCCCACTTATGAGGGATAGGAATAAGAATAGGGTATCCAACAGTTCGCCCAAGCAGACTGTAGCTCGTCCCTATGTTTTTTTTTGCTTTGATATACTTTCTCAGGTTTTTTGTATACCTATAATTTTAAAGTTTTTACTCTCCAATAGATTTTTTGTGTTTTAACAATCGCAATTATTTTTCCGTACGATTTCTGAAAATTACTGAAATTGTATCACACAATTAATTTTTGATTTTTAAGAAAGAGATAGCTTCGCGAAGTGCCATTATTATTGTTTTTAATTAGGGAATGTTCAATTTTGATTCAACTCATTTGTAGCGTCATTTCCTGCAAATTTTGTAGATTTTACCTCATTTTCAATTCATTTTCAAAAACTATAGTTCTGCCACTGCAGAGAGCTATGAGGCAGAACAAACAAATTAACCAACTTCTTCAAACATTGGTTTTCTTAATGTTTTATCAGAATATGACAACACTGTAAAACATCTGAATCACCATTATTTTTTTTAATTAATCATTTCTTTTGAATAAATTGCAAACTTCGATGTCAACATCATTGTGAAAAAAAATGCATTCACAAGCGGCAAAATTGCCTGCAATTCATTTCTAAATTATAAATCAAATCGTTTTTTTAACTCGTAACATAATGTAAAACTGCGAAAAATGTCGGAATGGAATTGTTCAAAACGAATTTATCTGCATACTCTATGACTTGCATTTATAATGATTTCTTCTATAAAACGGTTTTTTTTTGTTAGGTCGTCGTGTCAATAGACGGATCCCAAAAATATTTATACATGAGAATTAAGAGCCCCGAAAGAGTATAAACTATAAATTTTAGCTTCCCAGCTTAAACTTCGACTTTTCGATAAAATTGTTTTTTTTTTAAGCGGCTGTATTAAAAAAAAATACCTAATTGTTGATTGTGGGCGGACTTTAAACATTTTAACTTCCGATAGTTTGGGGAATCAATATGTGATTCGCAGGTCGTGCGTTCGAATCCTGACCAGGGCCATGATTTTCATAAATTGAATACACACAACAAAAACAGATCTCCCTAAAGTAATTTAGGCGCAACCTGCGGAGGAAAAAAAACCACCATCGCACCAAACTTCTTCCCTATCCTTCTATATTCCTTCATGCAGTAAGTAGCACCCAAAAATACGGCAATGAATTATTTGCTGGGAGCTACTTACAGCAACAAACAAAAAATGCCTGCGCTGTGGTTTTCACTATAAGGGTACTGTGTCACAGAAAAAAGAAATCTCTTTAGCGCACGCAAATTATAAAAAAAAAAAAACATTTTGGGCTCCAAAATACCATAATTGAATATTTCAGCATTATTGCTCAAAATTCTATTTTCTTGTTTTTTTTTTTTTTTGAGATTCTAAACCTTGATTAGTTCGGGCCCCTAAAGAGTATAAGGTTAAAATTTCAGCTTAATATGTCTTGTTTTTGCTGACGGACATGGCTAGATGAACATTCTTATCTGTGATAATCACAAATTTAGTAACTTTTAGGGGTCGATTTTTCTTTACATAATTTGCTCGTGCGAAAGGGAATTTTGTGTACCCTTATATTATAAATAATTACACAGCGCTGGCAGAAGGGAAATTTGGATTGGAGAGATAGAGGAGATCCAGATGCATGAATGTTTTGAATATTTGTAAATTGTAATGCGAAGGAAAGACAGAACATGGTTGAGCATTCCAAATTCGTATGGTAGGGCTAAGGAACGATTCTTTGAACTTCACTGTAAGCCCGAATACAGGCTTAAGGGTGAACTGATGTGCATTCCTAGCATGGTGGGTCTAGTTGTAGACGAACGAAAAATTAACCAACCTTGGCATCAACTGTCAGGCGTACGCCGGTGACATTGTATTGAATGCCAGGGGTAAGTTTAAAGAAACCCTTGGGGACATTATACAAAGGGGTTTAAAGTGTTGTATACGATTTTCACCGTGCTTCCTTGTTTCCAAGGGAAGAGTGAAGTCGGAGAGAAAAATAAAAGACGATTTTTATTTATTATTATTATTGGCCCGCTGTCTCAAGCAGGGCTGCGACCAATAATGTGTTTTATTATTATTCTATTATTTTAAGCTATAAGATCCGCTGTCTCTATGCTTGGCTGCGATCTTGTACACTTGACTGGTGATATTTCTCTCTGCTATTTCCTTCCAAAACCATGCCCTTTTATACTTAATTTTAGCCATGACCTGACTCTTGACTTCCCCCTCCATATACCATACTTTTCCATAATAATTCCCATATGTGCGCATCTAGTTATTATTCTGGGTATTGCTTAATTGTTTTCTGCTCCCATTTAAGAAATGCCCAGTCGACATCTTGGTGTCAATTGCCCTTGCACTGGTATCAAGTGTCACCCATAAATCGTAAAACAATTTAAGTGGTTGCACATCGTAGTATTTCTTCGATATGCACTGGTATCAAGTGTCACCCATTCATAAATCGTAAAATGATTTCGATATGCACTTGTTGCAGTTTTGCCGTATGTTGGCGTGTGTACCCGTGATACTTGATCCAATTGTGCTTGGGTATGCATTTGAAAACGAAAATAAAGCGAATGACCGATTAATAGCCGTGGCGCTTGGGAACTTGTTACGTATGGTTTGGTTGGAAGATCGGGTAATGTTGTGTGGATTGGTAATGTTGTGTGGATTACAACATCCCACCCCCCTTGGAAAAAGAAAATTCTTACTTGAAGGGTTAGAATTTTCTGTATGCGGGTTGGTTGTGGAAGGAATGGTTTGTTACAATTGAATATGTTGTTTAAATATCTTAGGAATTACATATATTTTTTTTTGTTTGATAACAATTATTATAAAGTTATTATATATATATATTTTTTTTTTTTTTTTTTTTGACATATTCGTAGACTTTTTAACATGTAATACTTTTCTTAGGAAAAGGTGCAAAATTTTAAAAAATGGTTTGTTTCATTAAAAAATTTTTTTTTTTTTTTTTTTTTTTTATGGTATAAATAATGATTTTTTGACTATTAATATTATTCCTATAATTATGATGAATTTACTGACATGTGCGTAATAAGTATATATATCTGTTTGTAAGAACTAGGTGCAAATTGTTTGATTGATTAAGGTTTTTTTTTTTTTCTTAAGTAGGTATGATTTAGGTTAAACTATATTAAGATATAACGTTATTTGCTTAAAAAAAATATTTTCTTGTTATCATTTTTATACACTTAACCGTCTGTTGAAATGTTTAGTCTGAATTCGGGAACTTCCGACTTTTTGTCTGTTTGTACAGTCTGTCTATGGGTTTTGTAATTTTTTTCTTTTTTATTTATTATGTAAGTCTGATAGCGTCTATAGAGGAACAGGACTAGCGCTAATGTTATTGTGGTGTAGATTAGTGTGTAATGGTGTAGGTCATGACCGTCCAACGTTAGAAGGGATTTTGATTCCTCATTCTTTAAAGAAGCTATATCCTGCGAAATCAGTTTCAAGTCATTTTGGCTTGAGAATTTTACGACTGCTATGTTTGATGTGTAGTTGGGTAAACTGTTGAAGATGATGTGTGAGATGTTTAAGGGAGGAATCTAGGAGTTGGTGAGGGTTGAAGAGCTCTCGCTAATTGCATGTATTGTAAGTTCTTTAGATCTTAAATAGCAATTAGTCTCTAGTTCGATTTTTAAGGTTTTTGTCAGTGTATATGCGGTTATGTTCTCTCCGCATATCACGTCGACCATATATTCGTTGCAGGTTGAGAATAACCATTTGTTTGGCTGTGAGAGTTGGATCCAAACCGTCGTAGGTTTTGACTGTTTTATTGCACAAGTGTTTGGAAGACCGGTGTCGCCTTTTACCAATTGCACTTCGCACTGTAGGTTATTAGCATATGTGTTAAACAATGGATGGGGTAGAGGGCAAAGAAATTTTTCGTCCAAGGATTTGCATTTTGCTAAGTCTTCCTTATTCCAGTTTGAAAAACTGTCTTTTCTGTAATTAATAGTTAAGTATTGGGTTGAGGGTTGTATGAATACGAATTTGCTGTTATGATGGACTGGAAGGGGTATAATTCTGTAAATACGGAAGTTATCTACTAATGGGAGAGGTATTTTCATTTCGTAAATGATTCTTCCTGTTCGAATGGCCACACTGGTAGTACAGATTTGATATAAGTGAAGTATATTTTTGTCTGTAGTAACGAATGGTAGCCTCATTCCGTTTGGGAGGTCTTGTTTGATCTGTGCCAATGCAGGTTTAATTTGGTCTGGGGATATGATTGCTAAATGGGGTTTACCGTGCTTAACGTCGCTTACCAGATCCAGTATGTCACTAAGAGTGTTTTGGTACCTTATTATGATTAGTGTAACTAGGGAGGTTAATGATTCAATTTCGAGAAATACCTTCTGATCATGGGTTGAATTAACCAAAATATCTACTAAATTTTTCGCGTTTTCTATCTTTGAATTTATCGCTACCATTTGATTTTCTATAGTTTGCTCGGATTTGCTAAAAACGTTCTTAGTGGTTTCCAGTAGTATGGTTTGTTTCCTCACAAGAGATTGTAGGTGTTTCTCGTTAATTTTGGATAGTTCGATTTGTTTGTCGTAGAATCTGGCGTCGTCTTCGTTAAGTGTCCCGAACAGAGATTTGCTTATTGTGCCAATAATATTGAGTAAGGCTCTTTTACTTCTGTAGTTCGGGTTTAGTAGTTTGTACTTGGTCTGTATGTCGGTCATTAAGTGATTCATTTCGGCGTAACCGGTGGCGTGTGCTAAGGCCTTTGTAAGTGATTCTAAGTCATAGTATACAATGAGTTTCCATTCGTGATAATAGATTTCCGCGTCTCCCATTTCTTCGAAATACATTCCAGGTTTGGGTTCTATGGGTTCTATTTTTAGGCCACCTTGGATGTTTGACGTGAGTAGGGTTAAGGTTAGAATACGTAGTATCATCTGAAAAGTTATTGTGGTTATTTTTTTTTCTCAAATTCTTGAATGTGCGTGGCTGTGTGTGTGTGTCTGTGTTGGTTCGCGTTAAGAGAAAATAAAGGAGTTTTTTTTTTTTATTTTATTATTATTATCTAGATATATTTTTTTTTTAATTATTTAATGGTTCCCATACAACAGTATCCGTGGACTCGTAACCGTCACTGGATTCGTCGTCGTATATTGTTTGGTGTGGTGGCGTATGTATCATGGGGTTCCATCGTTGAGGCAAGGGACCCTTTAGGACATAGGTAGGACAGAAGTCTAACTCAAAATTTTCCTCTCGTATCCCGAAGCTTATTATATCTCCGAAATGGAGTTCCTTCACTGTTTCAGGTTTTAGCCGTTCCCCGTTTACGTATGTTCCGCGGGAGTAGCTGTGTTCTCCTATATGAACCCTTTTATCGTCGGGATGTACAAATATTGACGACTGCAAGGTAGATACAAGGAGGGTATGTAGGGCTATATCATTTGGATAGCCTCTGCCTATTCTGTTGGGTCCGCGACGTAGATGGATTTCAGTTCTTGTTATTGTATTTACTAATGTCCATTTGGAATCGGGTTCGTAGTATACAGACTCCATCCCTTTGAAAAGAATATGAAAATGAGATGACTATTTATGTTGGTGTATTGTGTGGAGATGTTGTGTTTTATTCGTGATACAACCGCAAGTTGTTATTATGTATGAGTTTGGATTTTCTGCCAACTTGTATCACTGTGTTCTCGTCTGAATGGATTTTAATAACCTCGTATGGTCCTTTCCATAGGGTAGAAAGTTTGTTTTGTCTCGTCTGGTTTCGTATGAGCACTTTGTCACCTATGTTGAATCGTTTCATCTTGGTGTTTTTGTCGTAATATATCTTAGTCTTTTCTTTTTTGTTCTGTAGTTGTTCTCGGGCAATCTTATAGCCGTGCTGTAATCGTGCTTTTAGTTCATTTGCGTAGTTGTCATAATTGTATGAAATCTGCGGGTTTCTGTTGAGTGAGCTAGGAATTTCTGCCGGGTAGCCATATAGAAGTTCGTGTGGGGTGTAAGTGGTGCTGGTGTGGGGAGTCGTATTGTAGACAAACATTGAATATGGGAGCCATGTATCCCATGTGAGCGGGTCTTGGTTTACGTAATGTCTCAGGTACTCTGCTAAAGTTTTGTGACTACGTTCAAGTGCACCGTTAGTCTGCGGGTGGTACGGGGTAGTTTGTAATTTCCTTGTTTTCAGAATCTTACATACTTCCTTAAAGAGGGTGCTGAGAAAATTCGTACCTTGATCCGTTAATATTGAGTCTGGTATTCCGAATCGGCAGACTATTCGCTCTATTAGCATTCGAGCTACTGTGTTGGCTTCTGCATTTGGGATTGCAATGGCTTCGCTAAACTTTGTTAAATCGTCCTGGAAAGTTAGTATGTATCTGTTGTTGTCGTGACTAACAGGTAGTGGACCCACAATGTCCAAGGCTACTCGTTCGAATGGAGTTCTACTGGTGGTTGTTATTTTTAAAGGTATTTTCGAGTTCTTGGATTGTTTGTTTTTTTGGCAAGATTCGCATTTGTGGATGTATTCCGTCGTGTCCTTTGTGATGGTTGGCCAGTAGTAAGTCTGTTTTATTCGTTTTATGGTTCGATTTGTTCCTTGGTGTCCTCCAAAAGGGGACTCATGATTTTCGTGTAGCACTCGTATTATGTCGTCTCTGTTATTTAGTATTATTCTCCTGTCACTGTGTATGTAAACGGTTAAATGTTCTTGTTCAAAAATGTCGCGTATTGTCATCTTGAGTTTGTCTTGATTGTCGCCGCTAAGTGGCAAAGAAATTGCTAAAGAATTTAGCTTCTGCCTTTTGCATTCTTTGAGTATGTTTTGTAGAAAATGTATGATGGTTTTCTGACCAGTGGTACTTCTCATAGGGATTGGTAATGTACTAATACAGTAATGACAATTGGATTTCGTTTGTATGGTGGTTAAGACTTGCCCTATGTCAGGTTTCGTAAAATTGTCGAACTGTTTTCGTAGCAGTTCTTCGTCTGGGGATTCTATTAAGGGGAGGAGTATAGCTTTCAACGAGACTGAGTTGTTTGAAAATATTGATTCCCTTCTCTCGATAAGCTTCAAGCTTGGAGTATGCTGAGAGTTTGTTGGATTTTGTTTAATCCTATTGGTTTCGATGTCTTGGTTAAAAATTTGTTGTTGACTTCTCGTAGTTACCAGTACCTTAGGGTCTTCTTCATTGTTTAAACGAACGCGACTGAGAGCGTCAGCGATGACATTAGTTTTGCCGGACTTATGTACGATTTTGAATTCGTATTCCTCCATTAGGATACGCCAGCGTAAAAACCTTGAGGTTGGATTCTTTTGTCCAATTAGCCATAACAAGTTATTATGGTCAGTGCAGATCGTGAACTTTCTTCCGAAAATATACGGTCGAAATTGTTGCAGGGCGTAAGTGATGGCGAGCAACTCCTTTTCAGAAGTTGTATACCTTGTCTCGGCGTCGTTAAGAGTTCGGCTGGAGAAAGATATTGGTTTATCTTCTCCTATTGGACCTTGAGAAAGTACTGCTCCTAAGGCTATGTCACTTGCATCAGTTGTGACGATAAATTCCTGGGTGAAGTCGGGGTAGACAAGGATAGGGGGTTTTATAATTTTTTCTTTCAATACTCTAAATGACTCGTCACAAAAAGCGTCCCACTTAAAAACGGCGTTTTTCTTTAGTAGTTTGGTCAAGGGTTTAGCCAGATCCGCGAAATTAGGGATGAATTTCCTATAGTATCCTACAAAACCGAGGAATGATTTAATATCCTTTGGTTTTTTGGGTACCGGGAAGGTTTTTACTGCCTTGATTTTTTCAGGGTCTGGTCTTATTCCTTCTTCAGAAATAACGTGTCCAAGGTAGGTAAGCTCTTTGCGGACAAAATGACACTTGTCGGGTTGCAGTTTGAGATTGTGTTCTCTAAGACGGTTGAGAACTTGGATTAACCGTTTGTTGTGATCGTGTAGATCGTAACCGTAAATGACTATGTCATCCACGTAGACAAAGCATTCGATGCCTTGTAGTCCCATTAATACGTTATTCATCAACCTCTGAAATGTTGCGGGTGCGTTTTTCAATCCGAATGGCATACGATTGTATTCGTAATGTCCGAACGGAGTGCTGAAGGCCGTTTTGCTTTTGTCTTCTCTGTCCATGAGGATTTGGTGGAAGCCTTTGGTCAGGTCGAGCGTACTGAAATATTTCGACTTACCGAGCTGGTCGAGGATGTCGGTTATGTTTGGTAGTGGGTAAGCGTCTCCCATGGTCAGCTCATTCAGTTTCCTGAAGTCTACCACTACTCTCCAACGTTTGGTCCCATCCTTAGCGGATTTTTTGTGAACCAAAAGCAAAGGTGAATTCCAAGGGCTGTAGCTTGGCTGTACTATACCATCCTCCAACATTTCATTGATCTGTTTATGAATTTCCTCCTTTTGGCTTTCAGGGAGGCGATAAGGTCTAGTGAATAACGGGGGTTTGCTTTCTTCGGTTATTATTTTATGTGTCATGGAATCTGTATATGTCAGGTGATCTCCTTCAATATAAAAAAGGTCGTTGTATTCACGACAAATATTAGAAATGGTTTCTTTCTCTTCGAGGTTACAGTGGTCTAAGTCAATTAGCATGTTTAATTTGTTTAACCGTTTTTTCACGGAATTTTTGAAGTTTTCGCCTCTGATTATATTAAAATTATCAATCTCATCCCACTCTAAATTGATTGTGTGTATGTTGATCTCCTGAATTTTTTCTAAAGTGTTTAGTACAGGTATTTTAATTTTTCCGTTGTTGGGTGTGACTAACGTTTCGCCTAGGTAAACCCCTGGGATTATTTGTTTTTTCTTTGTTATGATGTCTGAAGGGGTTGCTTGATTAAAGAGGATTTCCATTATTTGTTGGCTTCGTGGTTTTAGTGAAATGAGTGAATTTTCTCTGATCTCGGTCTTATGCTCTGCTAAGGGCTTTGTCATCTTAGTCTTTTTGTCTGCCGGATTTAATTTTATTATAGGTACTGCAGAGGCACTTTTCTCCTCTGTCTTACGTTTTTCTGCAGAGGCACTTTTCTCCTCTGTCTTACGTTTTTCTGCAGAGGCACTTTTCTCCTCTGTCTTACGTTTTTCTGCAGAGGCACTTTTCTCCTCTGTCTTACGTTTTTCTTTATTTACTTGTATATCCTCTGACGATACTAAAATTATTTCGTCTAGATTTTCCGTCAAACGTTGAAGCTTACTGGAAGTCGATTTACTCCTGGTTTGCTCGGGATATTTTTGTGGAACTACTGGTCCGTTTTGAGATGCGGAGTCAGATGTCGGTTCCCAGTTTGATTCCTTTTCTACCCCAGTGCCCGTATGGCGCACTTTCTTGGTAGTAGAGAAACAGGAATCAAACTGTTTATACCCATCGATAGCAGGTTGGAGCTCACCGGTAACAGCGTTAGGTCGCCTTAGGTCGTACTGTTTAACATTATTAACATTCCCAGCATTACCCGTAGGTAACACCCCGGAAGGTGTAGCTTCTTGGCGTTTTTCTAGGCAAATTATTTCTTTTGTATCAGGGGATTTCTTTATATTCTGGGGAGGAGGAAATTTGTTAAACACCTCTCCGAAACCGTCTATAATGGCTGTAGAGTTATTCACGAAGGGATTTATAATCAGGAGATTTTGGCGATGATCTATATGGCATTCATATTTTTTTAGGAAGTCGTTCCCAATAATACCGTCGAAATTTTGTTGAACCTGGTGGTCCAAAATATGGAACGGGTGCGATATCTTGATAGAATCCTCTCCCATCTGGAAAATCAGGGATTCAGTGGTCATATTGGAGCTTGTTATCTTTCCGCCGCTTATAGTGGATATTATCATATCCTTGTTTAGCAATGGCGAATTGGTGCAACCGCGTAAGATACTGATTTCGGCTCCAGTATCTATGACCAAATCCCTGTTTTTTCCATCTGAGAAAGGAATTTGTATCATTGATAGATTATTATTGGGAACGAGGGGGATCCTTACTGAAAAAGTTATTGCTGGTGTACATCGGCTTGAATTGTCAGTCGGGGGGAGTTGCCGTTTATTTCCTCCCGACGAATTTCGTTTCCCAAATCGTTACGTGTTGGGTTTGGATTCGGCTGCACATGGTGCAAATTTATCTGTCGGTCTTGGTTCGGTTCGTGATTATTCCGTTTGCGATGTGGGGGTTGGTAGCTATTTCGGTTTTGATGTGGGGGTTGGTAGCTATGTCGGTTTTGAGCGCCCTGTTGGTTTTGCCTTTGGTGAGACATCTTGAGCCGGCACTCGTTTTCTGAATGGTATTGTTTGTTGCAGTAATTGCATCTGACTATCTACAGATTGCATTGCGCTTCCCGTTTTACCGGATGAGGGGTAAAATTGGGCAGATTCGTGTTTCGGTAACACGTTGCCGAAGTATGACCTATCTTATTGCAAGTTTGGCAAATAGGTCGAAGAGTATTGTGCCTTGCTGAAGACGTGGAAGGATTGTCATGATCTACACGGAGTGATTGGTCGATGGCGTAAGAAATAGCTTCTTTTAACTGACTAGCATGGTGTGCTTTTACCAATAGCCTTAAGCTGGAATTTCTTATTCCATCTTCAAATGCTTGTAGTGCAAGGTTGTGATTTTCTAGTATCAGAAAATCTTGCACTGTTTTCTCGTTGGAACAGCTATATGTAGCTGAATTGAGAGCCAGAAGTAGGGTTGAAAGTCGGTCGCCGTATTCCTGAATAGTTTCCCTGGCGTTTTGTTTGGCTGCCAGAAGCTGATTCTGCGCCGAAGTACGCGACCTGTGTTCCTTGAACTGGGATTCTAGTTCCTTTACTAGGTCTGTCCATTTTGTCAGCTCTTTGTGTTGGATTAACTCAAAGGCGGGACCTTGAAGTCGAGTCTTGACTATGCTGAGGAACAATTTATGTTGTGCCTCGTCAGTATTGAAACAGAACAGTGTGTTGCCACACGAAATAAACTTGCACAGTTCGTCAGGCTTACCGTCGAACGTGGGAACGATGTTATTGACATCGTTCAATGAAAGGGTGACGCTCATTGTTTTAGTCGGTGTGGAGTCTGGTCGAGTTAGGTGGTCAGAAAAAGGTAGGGCTTTAAAAAGCTCTAATGTCAGGTAGTTGCGTCGGGTAAAAATTTTGCGGATTTCAGACGGTTGAGTGTAATATAAATTTAAATGATAATTTTAATAATCTTATTTACTTTTTTCAAAATCTGCTTCCGTCTGCTGCTGGTTGATGTTCTTGATGAGGTTCCTTCCTTGACGTTGTTGTGTAGTTGACTTGCTAGGTAAGCTTCACGCCCTAGAGTTGATTGTTACACCTAGTCTTTGTTTCACTGCCCGAATGTTTGCCTCCGGCGTCTCGTTTCGAGAATTCGCCAGGTCTTACGGTTTTCGGGACTTTTCAGCACACTTTTCACTTTTTACTTTCTGGTGTATAGCCCCAGAAACGCCTCGAGTGCAAGGTAGACTCGTTTTTTTTGTTTTGGTAGTTGGGACCGTTTTCACGTGGATCCCACCGCTGCCACCAATGTTGTATACGATTTTCACCGTGCTTCCTTGTTTCCAAGGGAAGAGTGAAAGTCGGAGAGAAAAATAAAAGACGATTTTTATTTATTATTATTATTGGCCCGCTGTCTCAAGCAGGGCTGCGACCAATAATGTGTTTTATTATTATTCTATTATTTTAAGCTATAAGATCCGCTGTCTCTATGCTTGGCTGCGATCTTGTACACTTGACTGGTGATATTTCTCTCTGCTATTTCCTTCCAAAACCATGCCCTTTTATACTTAATTTTAGCCATGACCTGACTCTTGACTTCCCCCTCCATATACCATACTTTTCCATAATAATTCCCATATGTGCGCATCTAGTTATTATTCTGGGTATTGCTTAATTGTTTTCTGCTCCCATTTAAGAAATGCCCAGTCGACATCTTGGTGTCAATTGCCCTTGCACTGGTATCAAGTGTCACCCATAAATCGTAAAACAATTTAAGTGGTTGCACATCGTAGTATTTCTTCGATATGCACTGGTATCAAGTGTCACCCATTCATAAATCGTAAAATGATTTCGATATGCACTTGTTGCAGTTTTGCCGTATGTTGGCGTGTGTACCCGTGATACTTGATCCAATTGTGCTTGGGTATGCATTTGAAAACGAAAATAAAGCGAATGACCGATTAATAGCCGTGGCGCTTGGGAACTTGTTACGTATGGTTTGGTTGGAAGATCGGGTAATGTTGTGTGGATTGGTAATGTTGTGTGGATTACAACAAAAGTAACCAAGGAATGGTGCATACAGTCGGACTCAACATCAATCCGGCGAAAATAACGATAGTACCATTTACAAGGAAAAGACAACTTCAAAGACTTAAGGACATTAGCCTATCAGGCACGACACTGATACCAGTCAAAGAAGTAAAGTATCTAGGACTCCATCTAGATAGTAAACTCCTCTGGCGAAAACATACCGAGGAAATATCCAAGAAGGCCACCGGCGCTCTCATTATATGTAGGAGCCTTGCGGGGAAGGCATGGGGATGCAGCCCAAACATCCTGCGATGGATGTACATTGCAATTGTAAGACCAATGATCACATATGGAGCGGTAGCATGGGCGAAAGGAACCAGTCAACAAGAGAGACACTTAGCAAAGTGCAAAGACTGGTGTGCCTGTGCATTACCGGAGCAATACGTAGCTGCCCAACCGCAGCCATGGAGGTGTTATTGGAATTAACCCATCTACACATCATGGTGATGAACGCGGCAGACAAATCAATCCTAATGATGGCAAAGGAGGGAATTGGAAGAGGGAAATGCATCGGTTCGAAAGAACGCGGTGACTTACTCAAAAAAAACTCACACTCTTTGCCATACCTAGGGACGATAGCATCAGGAAATTCAACTTCTAGAAGAATTTCCAGGTAAAGCTCAGCAATAAGGAGAACTGAAACAATGAATCTACAACTTATGGACTGAGCAATCACACAACAAAGTGGTACACGGACGGCTCGACTATCGAGGAGGGAACTGGTGCAGGAGTATTTGGGCCAGGAACTAAACACAACGAATCCATGGGAAAATGTACCATCATCTTCCAGGCAGAAATATGTTCCATAGACATTGCAACATAACAATAATGTCTGACAGCCAAGCAGCCATAAAGGCTCTTGACGCCAACGTCATCAAGTCTAAACTCGTGTGGGAATGCCTACACGGACTGAATAGACTAGGCAAGAATAACAGAATTTCCATCTGCTGGGTACCTGGTACTCTGGCAAGAAATGGGGCAGAGGAACCCTTCATAGGACCTGAACCGTTCTGCGGGGTAGGAGAACACACTCTACGCGAAGAGTTCAGGAGACTGGAGGAGGAAACAAGGGCTAAAACCTTTCTCAACCTCCAAGGTTTGTGGCAAGCAAAGAAACTCCTAGGAAACTACAACCAAAAGAGATTCAAAGCTTGTATCAGCCTTAACAAAAACAACCTAAGAATCCTAAAAGGCCTCCTCACGGGCCACTGCAGACATTCGATTTGGAAATAATATTAAAATTTATTACTCTCTGTGCGAAGGTAACGATACGGCTATCCTCTCAATGAATGAGTCAGTGGAATCATCAACGGGAAAACTCCAACGAGCTCTCAACAAAGTATGCAAGTGGATAAAGGCCAGGCGAATCGCCCTTAACGACACCAAGTCAACGCATGTCAATTTCACGTACAAAAAGATAAACAACTTACCTGTTTTCATTAGCTCGGTACAAATGCCATACGCAAACGAGGCAAAATATCTAGGAATGAGCCTAGACGCAAAATTTAAGTGGAAGCCACACGTTGAGAAAAAGCGTGACGAGCTCGCAATCAGACTTAAAGGAATGTATTGGCTACTCGGAAGATATTCAAATCTTTGCTCGCAAACTTCGTACTCGTATTCATGGTAATTGCAATAATGATATTAAAATTTAAAGAAATGTATTGGCTACTCGGAAGATATTCAAATCTAAGCGTATACAACAAACTGCTCCAGTATAAGCAAGTGCTAAAACCTTCTTGGAAATATGGTATACAACTTTGGGGTTGTACCCAACCAAGCAATATGACTCTGATACAAACATTCCAAAACAAAACGCTAATATAAGAAATATAAGAAATAGTGATATTCAGAGAGATCTCGGAACTGCTACCGTGAGTCACGAACTAACAAACTTTGCTCGCAAACTTCGTACTCGTATTCATGGTAATTGCAATAATGAAATAATCCGTACTCTAAACGTGACAAACCTTGAGCGCCGACTACAAAGAACAAAACCGTTCGATCTAGGTCATAAAGAAAAACCGCATATAATGACGGTATTAGTAGGTGCGTTCGCTGGAAAGCTACCTACCAAACGCGATTAACACTACAGAAGCGTAAAATACTTGTTAAGGTAACTTAGTCGTAGTCATCAAAAAAAATTGAAAAAATGAGAGGAACGAATTTCAGGGGTGAGGTTTAGCTCGTAGACATACTAGATAATATATGAATCGGACATAACCAATAGTGCGGGCCATTGGTATCTTAAGAAGATTCCTTACCTCCAGACGCAACCGAAAAAAAACAAACTTTAGGTGTTACAATAACTCCAAGATACTTGTATTGCTTCACAACCCACAGTTTTTTGTCGATCAGAGTCGAGTGTGGACGTGATTTACTAAATGTGTCGTGTGGTGCGCGCCTTTAACCAAAAAACTCAGTTTACAAATTCATATTCTGTTAAAACAAAACAAACTTTATTTATTATGCCTTGTTCAATTTGCAAACTAAGAATTGAGAAAAATGACAATTCTAGGATCGCTTGCGGCGACTGTAATTGTGTTTTTCATTGTGCGTGTGCAAACATTTACCCAAATGATATCGAATTTATGAAAACAAATGATCTAAAATATAGATGTGATAAATATTCTGCTTTGCGGCGAAAATCGCAAGTAATAAAGCAAGTGAACCCATCGCAAGAAACAACAGTAGCTGGTAAACAGCTGAAACCTCAGTCCCCTGGAATGCAGCAACAACAACAGCAGCCACTTGTGATGCACCCACAACCAACAACAACAACAACAACAACAACAACAACAACAACAACAACAACAACAACAACAACAACAACAACAACAACAACAACAACAACAACAACAACAACAACAACAACAACAACAACAACAAAGTTAACGAGAGACATCTGATCCAGCAGCGGGTTAAATTGTTCTCATTACATATTAATTAATAATAAAAGCTTTATACAATCAAACGGTCGTGGTTCTAAGTTACTTGTAAGTCGAACAAGTGGATGTGCCTTCGGGCACGTGTTCGCGTTTTTTTTGGTATCCTCTTCAAGGATAACCATAACTGGCGCCCGAGCAGGGACCGGCATTAAAACTGTGTCCTTTTTGCCTGTGGATCTGTGCAAAGCCCAATACGCTCTACTCGAGTGCACGTCACTGTACCCATGGGAACACAGTTAACCATTTTGGCGTAGAACACAAACCTTTCACATACCCATGGGAACATGTGGATATCCAAAAAGGCTAAGGGATGCAGTGGTGATGGTTGTTCGTGCCATTAGTAGGTTGCTTGCAACTAAACGGGACCAACACGACTCCTCCCGCATATGCCGGTCTTCAAACCGATAAAGTGACTAACAAAAAAATCTCTCTTTCCCAGTGAAACGATTCTAATATACCAGAAAAAAAACAGCATTATAAAAAATTCAGTGTTGTGCATGTGAGTCAGCAAAGCAAGTAAAACCAGCGTTAAGATTGTCAGAAAAGAAAATCACAAGAGCAAGTTCAGGGGAAAAAAAAACTCTCCATTAAAATCAGTGCTAACTCGTTAAAATCGTAACAACCAAATCCCATAAGCTTTGTGTTTCCAATTAGAATAGTGAAATAAAAAAAAAACAACCCAACACACCGACATAAAACTAAAAAATCAACTCCGTGCAAATAAACAATTCAAACTACATTCTTAAGGGAAAGAGAAAGAGGAGAAAGAGTCAATAGTCACGCGACGTAACAAATCAAACAAAAAAAAAAAGCAAGGAAAATCAAAAAAATTTTTTTTGGTGTTGAAATTGATCAAATATTTAAAGTATATGTAAAAATTAAAGAAAAATCAATAGCTAATTGCTGTAAGAGCGAATCCATTGATTAAGTTCAGTTATATTTAAGTTATAAAAAAAAAAAATATATAAAAAGAAAAAAAAGAAAAATCAATAGCCGAGCTAATTGCTGTAAGAGCGAATCCAATATTAAAAAATATATGTGAAAGTAAAAAAATCCTACTTGGTGTATGTGAGTTACAAAGTGAAACCGAATTGAAATTGTGCAAATAGGGCTAACATTGGCCTTCAGGAATTCAGATAAGTACCCTTATTATATTTTATTGTTGAAACAAAATCGAATATAAATGGAATCCATTGCGAAAGCGGTAACGGAACTCACCGGGACGGTGAATGCCATCCTAGCACAGCTAAAGGCAGTCGAAGGACGCCTCAAGGTGCTCGAGGACAAGCCGTTGCAGGACTCAACGTCCACCAACGAGCCCGGCGCGACGATCGAGTTGCGTGGTCCTGAAAACGAAGCTGAGCTAATCGGGATAAGCCGTTTGCCCGACTGCGTCAAGGAACTTCAAGTCTTTGACGGCAACCCCACGCAATACGCATCATGGATACACATAGTAGAGGGAATTCTCAAAGACTTCGAGATTGTGAGGTCAAAGCCGATATATCGAGCTATCTTGCAACATATTCGCCAGAAGGTCAGGGGTAGTGCTGATGCTGCCCTGATTTCATACAACATCTTTGACAACGACTGGGCTTCAATTAAAGAGTGCCTCTCCTTGCATTACGCGGATAAGAGGGACATGCGTACCCTAGAGCATCAGCTAAATCAGCTCACGCAAAAGAGTTCGAAAATCGACGAATTCTATGCCGCGGTTAACCATCAACTTTCGTTGATGATTAACAAAATTAAAACGGAAACGTTTTCCCAGGAAACAGTGACAGCCCTAGTCGAGACCTACCGCAATCGAGCTCTAGATGTATTCATTCGCGGCCTACACGGCGACATCTCAAAAATGCTCGTCATGCAAAAACCACGGACCCTTCCGGAAGCGTATTCGGCGTGTCTAGAGGTCCAAAACCTCAACTACCGAAGCCATACGATACATTGCCCGGACACACCAAACACGATAACCGCCCCGTTGAACCAGACTTTCAGACAGGACACGAAACCCCTCGTACCACGAAGGAAGTTCGATAGGTTCCAACAACAACCACACTACTCACACTCTCGCTACAGTGCGATTCCTCCAACGCCGACTGGGCCTAAACCGGCCGAAAAAATGGAGCTTGGGTCGGTACAAACCCGGCAAGTAAACTACATGAATCACCCCAATAACTCCAATGGGGGTAATCCATTTAAGAGGGGCTGAAGATCTGACGGGTACAGATCAAAAAGGCCTCATAAGCAACAAAAAGTATACAATACAGAAATGCTGTATGAAGAAGAGGACGAAGCATCCGGAGAGGATGTCGCAGATACGGTAAATTTTATGAGGGACGCCATTCCAGCGTACCATACATAGACTATGTTACGCGGGAGGGGACGAATTTAAAGTTTTTGATCGATACGGGCGCAAATAAGAACTTTATCAGCCCACGGGTAGCATATGGAACGTCCCCCCTCGCAAAACCCTTCTCACTACACTCGGCAGCCGGCAATATCAAGGTCACTAACAAAGTCACTGGAAAATTCTTCCAGAAAATCGGAAATGACTCACTCCTCACCTTTTATGTTCTCCCTGGACTAACATCGTTTGACGGCATTATCGGTGACGACACGCTAAAAAAGCTAGAAGCCGTCATCGATCGCAAGGAAAACACACTTTCTCTCAAACCTAATATTCAGATCCCGCTACGAAATAGGGTATCTAAAGAGGTCAACCCTCTGCTCGAGGAGAAACTCCCTAACGATATTCGGCGAAAGCTTTCCGATTTGATTAGCAAAAACCAAGCTGTTTTTGGGCCAATAAACTCGAATGAGGTGATACAGACCGCAGTGAAAGCGGAAATCAAAACATCTACTAGCGAACCGATCTACACAAAAAGCTATCCTTACCCCGCTTGCATGAGGCAAGAGGTGGAAAAGGAAATAAGAGAATTACTGTCGGAAGGTATTATTCGAGCATCCAAAAGCCCGTATAACTCTCCCATCTGGGTCGTCCCCAAGAAACCCAAACCTTCCGGGGAGAAGCAGTACAGAATGGTTATAGACTATAAGCGTCTTAATGCTGTAACCATTTCTGATGCATATCCGATCCCCGACATCAACAGTACGCTCGCGAGTCTCGGCAAAGCAAAGTTCTTCACCACATTAGACCTCACTTCTGGGTTCCACCAGATCCCAATGAAAGAGTCTCACATCCCAAAAACAGCATTCTCGACAATGAACGGGAAATACGAGTTCCTTAGGTTGCCATTCGGCCTAAAGAACGCTCCCGCGATATTCCAGAGAATGATTGACGATGTCCTGAAGGAATACATAGGAAAAATATGCTATGTGTACATAGATGATATTATCGTTTTCGGCAACGATTCGGAAACTCATCTTAGGAACATCGACACGGTTTTCGGTAGACTTCGCGAAGTAAATCTGAAAGTGAACCTAGAAAAGACACACTTCATGAAAACCGAAGTCGAGTTCTTGGGATATCTTATTTCTGGCGACGGTGTGCGAGCTGACCCAAAGAAAGTCGCCGCCATTCAGCATATTTCCCCTCCAAATACCCTTAAAGACCTGAAAAGTTTCCTTGGGCTGACCTCATACTATCGTAAGTTCATACGAGACTACGCTAAGGTGGCCAAGCTACTAACCAATTTAACCAGAGGTGAATATGCTCAAGTCAAAGCTAACCAGTCCAAGAGAGTTCCAATTAATCTTGACGAAGAAGCCCTTCGGGCTTTCAACGACCTTAAAACTCTCCTTACATCTTCGGAAATATTGGCGTTCCCTGACTTTGAGAAGCCCTTTAACCTTACGACGGATGCTTCCAACTTCGCAATTGGAGCAGTCCTGTCGCAAGGGGAGTGGGGTAAAGACCGCCCAATTGCGTATATCTCCAAGTCCTTGAACAAAACAGAGGAGAATTACGCCACAAACGAGAAGGAACTATTAGCCATCGTATGGGCTTTAGACAACCTTCGCTCACTTCTCTACGGAGCAAAAAAGATCCGCATATATACGGATCATCAACCCTTGACGTTCGCGTTGGGGAATCGCAACTACAACACCAAATTAAAGCGTTGGAAGGCGCGTATAGAGGAGTATAACTCAGAACTGATCTACAAACCAGGCAAAACTGAGGTTAACCACTTGTCCAACTCAGAACACACTGAGACGGAACAAGTTTCACAAATGACCGAAGATAGCTCTACAGATACCGCAAGCGAAGGTCGCGGGGTCGATCTAAACGAATCAACCGACCCGGCTCCAGAGGCCAGCGGAGTCAACCCGAATGAGTCTACCGAATCAGCAAGTGAAGAACGATCTTCAGTAGAAACAGTGCACAGTGCCGACCAAGACAGTTCCGATTCGATCCCCCATGTCGAAGCTCCCCTGAATGTTTTCCGGAATCAAATTGTGATTAAAATAGGAAAAGGGCTTGAGGTTCACGAGGAACCTCATCCGGGGTACTCCCGCCATTATGTAGCTATAGCAGACCCAACTGCAATAAACCTAACCGATATACTGAAGAAGAAATTGAATCCCAATGTAGTAAACGGAATCAAAATTCCAGAACCCTATCTACATTTACTGCAGGAGGCATACCTTGAGCATTTCTCAAAATATAAACTGCGAATCACACAACGAGTTGTTGAAGATGTCCGAAATGGAGATCGGATCTGCGATTTGATCATGAATGAACACAGAAGAGCTCACAGGAATGCTCGCGAGAATAAGGAACAATTGTTGGAGAACTACTACTTCCCACGAATGAATTCCTTGGCGAAGAAATTCACAAAAACGTGCGACGTCTGTAACTCCAACAAATATGACAGACACCCTATTAACCCAGAATTCCAACCCACCCCTACTCCTTCATACCCCTGCGAGATCCTTCATTTGGACATTAAGAACAGATCGGTCCTTCACTTAAGGAACAAGATAATCAAGATTTTGCATTATTTTACGGTTCCAAAAATTTTAGTCACAGATAACGAGCGAAGTTTCTTAAGCCCAATAATCCTCAACTTTATCAAGATGTTAGACATCAAAATGTACCACACACCCGTACATCGGTCCGAGGTGAACGGCCAAGTTGAGAGGCTTCACTCAACAATTTTAGAAATCTATCGGTGTTTAAAGGCCGAACACAAGGAGCTGCGGGTAAAAGAACTCGTAAATATCGCGGTTGATATATACAACAACTCAATTCACTCGGTAACTAAACATAGGGACGGGCTACAGTCCGCTTGGGCGAACTGTTGGATACCCTATTCTTATTCCTATCCCTCATAAGTGGGCGTGACAAAAGTCTAAGTATGGTTAAATTGTTAAGAACGCTCTACATATTTTGTTATATAACATTTGAAGGATTTTATAAAAAAAAAACGCTCCCTAGCTCAAACTTGGGTGTTTCAATAAAATTGTTTTATTTAATTGTGGGCGTGTCAGTAGGCGGATTTAAAAAAAAATTAACACATGAGCATGAAGGGCCCCTAGAGAGTATATATTATAAATTTCAGCTCCCTAGCTCAAACTTTGGATTTTCAAAAAAATTGTTTTATTTATTTGTGGGCGTGTCAGTGGGCGGATTTTGAAAATATTTATACATGAGCTTAAAGGGCCCCTAGAGAGTATATATTATAAATTTCAGATCCCTAGCTCAAACTTTGGATTTTCAAAAAAAATGTTTTATTTATTTGTGGGCGTGTCAGTGGGCGGATTTTGAAAATTTTATATCACGAGCAGTTTTAGGAGTCATAGATCATATATAAAAAATTTCAGCTTCCTAGCTCAAAATTCGATTTTTTCCAAAATTTTGTTTTTTTGAGTTTGTGGGCGTGTCTGTGGGCGGATTTCAAAAATTCGTAAACTTGATTATTTCGGGACCCTAGAGAGTATATGGTTAAAATTTCAGCTCTCTAGGTCCAGTTTAAAGGCTTAATTTTTGCCGACGGACGGACGGACGGACGGACGGACGGACGGACGGACGGACATGGCTAGATCGACATTACTATCGATGCTGATCATAAATATAGTAACTTTTAGGGGTCTACGGGCAATATTAAGGTATGTTACAAACTATGCGTCAAAATTAATATACCCCTAGAATAGGGTATAAAAATTAATATACCCCTAGAATAGGGTATAAAAAGAAGCCGAGTTACATATTTTTTGATAGATCCCAAAGGATCAACTATCAGACCTTAATGGACTTTCGCAGTAAAGTTAATGAGGAGCTCAAGGGCGAAATTGAAAGGAAGCAAAGAGAAAGAAACATATACAGAAATATAAAAAGAACAAGGCCAAGAAATTATAAGAAAGGTGATGTCATTTACACGGCATCGAAAGGCATCCACGGGAAAAATAAACCCTTATTCCGAAAGGAAACGGTGCTTAAGAACAATAAAGTTACAGTTGTCACGTCCAATGGTCGAAAGATCCACAAAACCCATATCAAAAACCTCTAAAAGAGAAAAAAGCGATATTGTAACAAATGTATGAACGCATTAATTTACAGGTTACACAATTAACATGCACTAAAACCACAATACCAAGTAGGAATGTAAAAATTCGAACATGTTACCACGTACATATATGCATGTCAAAATGTGTCACATGCATTTAAATAACCTTGAAAAAAAAGGGGCAAAAAATTACAAAAATTGTTTAAGAATATTCTCTATCTGTTTCTGTACCCATATTAGGGGACAACTAATAGTAAAATTGCTTGCACCTTAACAATAAATTATAATTTCATTTCGTTCCTTCGTAACATAGCTAGTAAGACACACACTATATACCTGTTACACTAACCGCCCAAACTGTAGAATAAGAACATAATTTAGTAGCTTAGTAACGAATTAATAAAACAAATTTGCTTAACTGATGAACTAAGTACTTCATTTTTGACATTCTCTAACGCTGTATGTTGTATTGAATCAAAGCACACAGAAACCCCTGCACTCACTTTTCAGACTACCCTTCTTGGCTATGGCGTGGGGCATCCAAATCTATGAGTACAAGTCCCCCTTGGTGACAATTAAGGAGGGTAACGGATGGATCATCGACGGGTCATTTAAACTAGTACACGTCATCGACCTTGACAGATTCGACCGTCTTCTGAAAGAAATGACAAAGTCCATTGTCAACAACATCAAAGAACCAGACAGAACATTGATTCTAGACTTCCATCTGCGACAAATCAATGATCGCATGGGGCTACTGAGGGGGAAACCACTCAGGAAAACAAGATCCATTGACTGGATAGGAACTGCCTGGAAGTGGTTAGCGGGAAATCCAGATGCTGCCGACTGGAACAAGGTGCTCCAAAAAGAACATTATATAGCAGAAAATAGCAATCACCAGTACCAGATAAACGACAAACTTTTTGGAATTACCCAGGACATCACGCAAAAAATTAACCTGGTGATAGAAAGGTTTAATAGTGGCATTAAAGACACGATTTCAGGCAGATTAGAACAAGATATCCTTAACGAAATATTGGTCATTAAGGAGGAAATCAACGAGATTGTCCGAGCCTGTCAGATGGCAAAAAATGGGTTAATAAATACAAATCTCCTAGACATCGAGGAAATAAATAAAATCGTAAACGAAGTTGAGACCTTACCATACGCCAACGAGATCGAAGCAATTGAATATGGCACCCCATCAATATATACCAACAATTCGGTGCTCTTATATATCTTATCGATACCCAAGGTGAGACATGAGGAGTACAATCTCTTAATAACAAGAGCATCAATCATGGAAACTAAGCAGGTCGAACTCAGGTACGACAGAGTGTTAGTCAACCAAAAAAGCGCGTATGGTCTAAAAGGAAAATGCCTCTCCATAAGTAATGCAACAGTATGCTCCGAGGCAGCTTTGGAAAAAATGGCCGAAAAGGTGGACCAACTTCCTGCCCTTTCCGTACGAACACCGAAGAGGTGATAGAATTCATCAAAGAAGACACAATCTTCTTGACGAACTTTAAGGGCAAACTAACATCCGATAGCACCTCAAGATCTCTTATGGGAACTTACGTGATTCACATCAACAATGAAACAATCCACATTAAAAATAGGACATTTTCAAGTCGGAGTTTTACAACCCTACAAGCACTTCCCACGGTGCTAGCGAATATCACAGGTGAAGATCGGAAAATCGACATCGGATTTGTCCACGGCATGAGCATACAAAACATAAGGAGGCTTAGTGACCTCAACTGGAGGCTGAAGACTTCTACAGCAGTGACTGCTTCAACGTTGCTATTTCTGATCATCGTAACCTGGACTATTTGGTGGAAAATCTACGGAAAAATTAAAATACCGGCTCCTTCTGGAACGGAATCATGGAGCACCGGCCCCCAACTTGGAATCCCCCAACCACGCTTACGTGAAGTAAAGGTGCCTGGGTCTGACGTCACATGTGATCCACGGGACGCGGATTTTTGAAGGGGGATGAGTTAACGAGAGACATCTGATCCAACACTCCAAGATTAGAGCAGCCAGTCACCTGGGAATGGCTGCGTCATCACTTTCATGAATGAACATGTTCCCACAGTACCAGGGCGAAGGAATCATATTGCATGCACGCGCAGTGCAACTGATGGATATGACACCGAGGGATACTTGATGAATCAGCGATTCACATCGTGGGACCAGCGGTTTCCCAACCGAAGACGAATACTTTGGAAGTTAGTTCTATTCTGGATCTAAGAGTGTGCGGGTTAAATTGTTCTCATTACATATTAATTAATAATAAAAGCTTTATACAATCAAACGGTCGTGGTTCTAAGTTACTTGTAAGTCGAACAAGTGGATGTGCCTTCGGGCACGTGTTCGCGTTTTTTTTTGGTATCCTCTTCAAGGATAACCATAACACCAACAACAACAACAACAACAACAACAACAACACCAACAACAACAACAACAACAACAACAACAACAACAGCAGTCTCTTGAAAAGCACCCACAACCTCAGCCAATATCAACACCGAGTGACCAGCTATCAACATCACCATCAAAATCTGTTTATGATCGTCTGCCTGAAAGCCCGCTGTGTACTGTGTAGTGCTATTACAATGGAATTACTATACGAAGAGATTCTCTGTCTAAAAAAAATTAATAGTGATTTCCTAAGCACAGTACAGCAATTGAAGGAAGAAAATGTCTCACTGTCATCAAAGGTTAACGATCTTGAAGGTAAATTAAACTGGTGGGAACAAAAGCAAGTTGAGGACGTCATTGAAATTGTTGGTGTACCTGAGGTAAATGACGACAATGCAGAAGAAAGTGCCAAAAAAATCTTTCATAAAGCTTTGAATGTTTCCGTGTCTTCAGAGGACATAAGAAAATGGTACATTAAAAGTTCCAATAGGAAGAATAGCAAAAAAAACTCCAACATTATTTGCGTCCAAATCTCATCCCTTGATATTAAAAATAAAATCATGAAAAGCAAGAAAACTGGCAGAAAAAATCTCAATTCAACTTTATTTGATGATACGGATAGGACCTGTACTAATGTATATATTAACGATTACTTTACAAAATTTACTCGCTCACTATTTATGGCAACTAAAAAATGTAAAACAGAGAAAAAATTTAAATATTTATGGTTTAATAATTCGCAAATATTGTTAAGAAAAGTTGAAAAGGATAAGGTTGTTTGTATTAGATCATTCAACGATCTTGCCTCTATTTAAAACTAATTTAATTGTTCTCAATCATGAACGGAAGCTTTAATCTTTTAAACAACAACCTTATCTCAGATACCATTGGTAGTTTTAGTGATAGCATTTTTCATAACATTAATAGCCAACCACTTTTTGTTATACATCAAAATATAAGAAGTCTTCGGCAAAATTTTGATTTATTGATCAGCAATCTTGAAGCTTTAGAGTATTTACCGGTAATTATTTTTGTTTCAGAAATTTGGATCTATTCCCATGAAATTAATGATTTCAATATTCCTGGATATATTTTTTATCTACAAACCAACGATTCTTATTGTGCGAGAGGAGTGGGAGTCTTTATTCGGAGTTTGTATGATGATTGTGATGTGGAGGGATTTAGTTTGGCGATTGCTGATGCCATTAAAATCTCTTGTTCCTTTTATAATGAATTATTTACTTTTGTATGTGTGTAGAGATTTAATTCACAGCATATTAATGTGTTTCTTGAGGAGTTTTCTTATTATTTGGGTAGAGTGAAAGCTGATAATCTTGTCATTTTAGGTGATTTAAATGTAGATTTCCTATGTTCTTCTTTAGATTTATACCTTACATTTATGGCCGAGCAAGGTTTAACTTCATACGTAAATGATATAACAAGGCCAATTGGAAATACCTGCCTTGATCATGTTTTTTGCCGTTTCAAAAAAATTCCTTTTAATCAATGTGTTGGAATCAATGTTGACCTACAAATTACTGACCACTGTACGACTGGTATTCTATTTAATACTCTGAAGAACGTGAAAACCGAAACGGGCAGTATTTTGCGTGTAAACAAAATTAACTTGGCCCAACTGAATCTAGATTTGCGTTATATCAACTGGGAAGAGGTTTATGCTGAAGAAAATGCAAGTAAAGCCTATGATCTATTTTTGCAAATTTAAAAAAAACTATATTGCAGCTGCTAGTAACATCAATGTGAAAAGGAAAAAAGTAGAAAGGCTTAAACCTTGGATGAGTCGCCCTCTTCTTAAATAAATAAAACTGAAAAACAAACTGGCGAAAAAATGCAAGAAACATCCGCAAAACTGTCATTTTAGTCATCTGTGTAAAAAGATAAGGAAGGATATCCGAACTTGTAGGGACTGTTATTATCATAACCAAATGAGAATGGCACAAGGGAACCTGAAAAAAGAGTGGAAACTAATCAATAGCATTGTCAACCGCAATGTTTGTAACCACGATAACTGTATTACAATAACAGATGGTAATGTCACTATATCCGATCCGATTGCAGTTGCAGACGAATTTAATGATTACTTTGCCTCTATTGGCCAAGTGTCCTCCCCAAACGAAGCCTTCTCCAATTGTAGTTGTTGGGCCGGTACGAATGGGGCGAGATGGATTCTACTTTTAACAGAAATAGTCTCTACTTTGAAACCATCTCGGGGCTTGAAATATTAAAAATTATAAACTCGTTAAATAATTCCAACTCATGCGGTATCGACGGTATTTCAAACCATATTCTTAAAAGAATTGCTCTCAATATAGTTGATGTTTTGGTACATCTTTTAAATCTTAGTGTCATGTCTGGAATTTTCCCAGAAGAGCTTAAATGTGCTAACGTAAAACCTCTTTTTAAAAAGGGAAGCAAACAAGAAAAAAATAATTATAGGCCAATTTCTTTATTGCCTTCTATTTCAAAGGTATTTGAAAAAGCAATTAAGAATAGGGTCTTAAAATACCTACATAAAATAAACTTCTTCAGTTCGAAGCAGTTCGGCATTAGGACTGGTCGATCTACTGAAGATGCTCTGATAGATTTCTGCTGCCTGGTACAGAAAGGATTGGACGAAAAAAAATGTTGTGCTGTGCTCTTTGTTGATGTAACCAAGGCCTTTGATATGGCTGATCACAATATTCTCTTAGGAAAATTGTATAATGTTGGTTTCCGTGGTTTTTTCTATGATTGGTTCGCGTCTTACCTAAGGGATAGAAAGCAAAAAGTTAAAATCGGAAATAGTCTAAGTAGCGCAAAGGGAATCTGCTTTGGTGTTTCCCAAGGCTCTGTTCTTGGGCTAATTTTATTTTTGATCTACATCAACTCTATATTTGAACTGCCTTTGGTGGGTAAGGTTAAGGCTTTTGCTGATAATTTGGGTATAGCGTATGAGTCAGTCAACAGCCTCAATTTAGTGGCTGACTTAAATCTTGACGTAAGCCTTTTAAGAATATGGTTTGCTCAACATAAGCTAGTTTTTTTTTTTTTTTTTTTTATTTTTTAAAAAAAAGGAAATCCAAATCCCAGAGCACTTAGATTCGGTAACGGTCCATTGTACTACCAGGCAGAAATCCTCCTTTTGGTGTAGAGGCATGTGAATGGGTGGCGTATGTTGTTGTTCCCCATGGGGATTGAACCTGCACCGCACGGGTCACAAGCCAACACACTAACCTCTACACCGTCGCCACCCTCTAACAGTAGTCAGCTAGTAGTCAGTAACAAAACCAAACTTATGTTTTTTAGTCTCAGTAATGATGTGATTACTGACATCGATATTGCATTTCATGCCTCAAATTGCGTAAAGTTCAAATTGTTTAATTGTAATTGTTTCGACTCAGGCCATAATAATCCACTTAACGCTAGTGTTAACTGTAACGCAAATTGCTTATGATTGAAAGCGTAACCCAATTTAAATATCTAGGTGTTACAATCTACAGAATTCTGAGTTGGTCTATGCATATCTCAAATCTTAAGCAATATCTGCTCTCTGTCATTCGCAGTTTTTATCAACTAAGAAGATTTTGTTCTAACAACACCTTGAAAACAATTTATTACGGAATATTTCATTCTAAGTTGCAGTATGGTATAAGCTGTTGGGGGGGCGCTAGCAAATATAAGATACAGCTATTAGCTGTGTTGCAAAAATCAACTATAAGAAAGATTTGTAACGCTGCCCGTTTAGCTCATTCTATGGAACTTTTCAGAATTACAAACATTCTTCCTATTAGACATTTATTTTACTATAGGGTGCTAAAGGTTTTCTTTGTTAGAGGTGGTTATATCCAGAGTCCAATTTTTGACACATACAACTTACGCAGCAATTACCAAACTCAGGTTGCCATCCCGGCCTTTCGCACAACAAATTTTAGGAGCTCGTACTCAATTATATACAGGAAGTTGTTTAACAGACTCCCTGCAGATATACGAATTATAAGAACTCTTTTCTCCTACTTAAGTAAAGTACAATCTTATCTCCTTGGTTTCGATCACAATGAAGTTGAAGTTTTGCTGCGCTATATTGTTTAGTTTTGCTTAATTATTTATTTATATTTAGGAAGTCATAGAGTTACTTGCTTTAAATGAATAAATGTTTCTTTATTTTTCTCCCTTTCTCTGTTCTCTTGTCATTATAAACTATTCAAACTTTTCTAAGGGTATATTAATTTTGACGCATAGTTTGTAACATACCTTAATATTGCCCGTAGACCCCTAAAAGTTACTATATTTATGATCAGCATCGATAGTAATGTCGATCTAGCCATGTCCGTCCGTCCGTCCGTCTGTCGCCAAAAATTAGGCCTTTAAACTGGACCTAGAGAGCTGAAATTTTAACCATATACTCTCTAGGGTTCCGAAATAATCAAGTTTACGAATTTTTGAAATCCGCCCACAGAAACGCCCACAAACTCAAAAAAACAAAATTTTGGAAAAAATCGAATTTTGAGCTAGAAAGCTGAAATTTTGTATATATGATCTATGACTCCTAAAACTGCTCGGGATAGAAAAATTTCAAAATCCGCCCACTGACACGCCCACAAATAAATAAAACAATTTTTTTATACCCTATTCTAAGGGTATATTAATTTTTGTAAATCCAAAGTTTGAGCTAGGGAGCTGAAATTTATAATATATACTCTCTATGGGCCCTTTATGCTCATGTGTAAATATTTTTAAAATCCGCCCACTGACACGCCCACATTTTTTTTTTTTTTTTTGAAAATTCAAAGTTTGAGCTAGGGAGCTGAAATTTATAATATATACTCTCTAGGGGCCCTTTATTCTCATGTGTTATTTTTTTTAAATCCGCCTACTGACACGCCCACAATTAAATAAAACAATTTTATTGAAACACTTAAGTTTGAGCTAGGGAGCGTTTTTTTTTTGATAAAATCCTTTAAATGTTATATAACAAAATATGTAGAGCGTTCTTAACAATTCAACCATACTTAGACTTTTGTCACGCCCACTTATGAGGGATACAAATAAGAATAGGGTATCCAACAGTTCGCCCAAGCGGACTGTAGCCCGTCCCTATGTTTTTATTTTAAATTGCTCAGTGCTCACCCCACAAAAGAATAGCTATTGGTTAAAGTAACATTATCTCTGTTTCCAATAAATAAAAATGTTACTTACTATTCTATTACTGCTATTATATAGGTTTAATTAAATATATAGTTGCTTAAGTTGTTAAATTAATAGCTGTAAACAAGAACAATGAAAATAAATAAATAAAAAATAAATAAAACTCGAGCTCATAATTTTCCCGAAACCATTTTTCATCCTTTGCATTTCCGAACCATTTCGAAAGACCATTACTTTTGACTTGTTGGTAATAACTTTCAAGTTTCCATCAACTGCAAGAGTTGCGATGTAACTTTTTGATCATGATCTGCAACATTGTTGGCCGTTTGTATCTATCCAAACTGTGAGCCGCTCCGGAATATCTAATCGCCGAAAAAATATTCATACATAATTGAATTCAAGAAGGATATGCCTCTGTAGTGGCCTTTATTATTATAGTTTCCATTTTTAAATAAAGGGAAAATGATATTTTTTTGAAAACACGTTGGCACCTCGCCCACGTTGAATATTTATGTATAATAATAAACGGTTTCTAATCCTGCAAGACACTCGTTTGTTGCATATTTAAAGAATTCGTGCGGGATACGATCTTTTCCCGGAGCTTTATTATCGTTGCAATAGCTTAAAGCTCTGCAGAAGTCTTGTAGTTCGATCTCACGATCTTTTTTTTTTTCTTAATTTAACCCTTGCCCAAGGGCCGACACTGGTCCCGAACCGTACTGCAGTGCCAACTGGACTAATGCTCTAGGGTAAAGAATGGGAGCAACAGATTCGCCTCACACATTGGGAAAACGCCCCTGGTCTGAGCCAATCCAAACGCTTAATTAAGCCCTATTCCTATAAGGAAATCCTCACACTAAATAAGGAAAACATTAGAAGGCTGGTAAGCTTTCTCACTGGCCACTGCGGTCTGAGATATCATCTCAACAAAATAAATCTCAGAATCTACATTCTGACGTTGGACTAAGATTTATTTTGTTGAGATGATATCTCAGACCGCAGTGGCCAGTGAGAAAGCTTACCAGCCTTCTAATGTTTTCCTTATTTAGTGTGAGGATTTCCTTATAGGAATAGGGCTTAATTAAGCGTTTGGATTGTCTCAGACCAGGGGCGTTTTCCCAATGTGTGAGGCGAATCTGTTGCTCCCATTCTTTACCCTAGAGCATTAGTCCAGTTGGCACTGCAGTACGGTTTGGGACCGACGAAAATGGCTTCAGATCCAGCCCTGGCAAGCTCATCTGCGGATTCATTTCCTGCAAAACCACGGTGACCAGGCACCCATCTGAGTTTAACTTTTTTGTTTTTGGCTAGCCTTTGTAAGGCGCTGCAACAGTTTCTAACAGTCAGAGAGTCCATCGTGTTGGACGACAGTGCCTGTAGTGCCGCTTGACTATCTGAAAATGTATCTTTGCGCCTTTTATTCCTTTGGTGGAGTTTAAGATAGCGCAGATCTCAATGGCATGGATTTCCGCCTGGAACACTGTGGGGCACATACCCATAGGTATCGAGACCCTGGTGTTGGGTTCAAATACACCAGCACCAACTCCAGACTCCATTTTTGATCCGTCGGTGTACCATACCAGACTTTTTGGGTCCACAAGTGGAACCCCCGAGACCCATTTAGAACGGTTCAATTTCACGATCTAAAAGATCAACCATTTGGAAAGGAAGCGCGTACTATAGTTGCTTTGAGCTACATGGCGGAGTCAGCAAGTGTTCAAAATGTTTTGGTAACGCAGATGAATCGATTTGCGTACTGCGCGCGAAGGTATTGCCGTTGATCGTTGTCTTTGATATTTCCAAGCGCCGAGCCAAATGCTGTGCGTACTTTTTTTGTTTCTCTTTACAAAAGAGCTTGAAAGCTTAGTTTGCCTGCTAGTAAAGGGTTTTTCAACAGGGACGCTACAAAAGTAGAGCGACAGGGACAGCAAACGACGCCGAATTTCTTGCCGCTCTTTTGACATTTCTCTTCAGTAAGGTTTGCCATTTCATGATAGAAATATACGATATACGAGCCAACAACGAGTCGAAATTATTAAAATTTACTACCGAAATTCGGAGTCAGTGGCCTCAACGTTAAGAGCGCTACGTCCAATTTATGGTCGTCATAATCGTCCTAGCAGATCCACAATTGAGCGTCTAGTGGACAAATTTGAATCCACAACCACAGTACAAAATGTTCCCGTGCCAGTGAGACAAAAAAGTGCCCGTAGTGTCGAGAATATTGCTGCCGCTGAGGCTTCGGTTGAAGAAAGCCCAAATGTGTCTCTCACACGTCGTTCTCAAGCGTTGTGCATCTCTGTGACGTCGTTGGGCATCTCTGTGACGTCGTTGTGGCCTCAATTGGATGATATGGACTTGGAGGACATGTGGTTCCAACAGGACGGCGCCACAAGCCACACAGCGAATGCCACAATCAATTTATTGGAAACCAAGTTTGGAAACCGTGTTATCTCACGAAATGGTCCAGTCGCTTGGCCGCCTCGGTCGTGCGATTTGACGCCGTTAGACTATTTCCTGTGGGGCTACGTCAAGTCTATGGTGTATGCCAACAAGCCAGCGACGATTGATGAACTTCGTACGAATATCGAACGTGAAATTGCAG
The DNA here is from genome assembly GCA_949715645.1 of Portevinia maculata. Lineage (NCBI taxonomy): Eukaryota > Metazoa > Arthropoda > Insecta > Diptera > Syrphidae > Portevinia > Portevinia maculata. The sequence continues at coordinate 170,848,472 of OX454527.1, read as the reverse complement.
CAGTATCGGCCGATTTATGCTTGAAAACCGTCGAAAATTGGGTTCAGCGTCTGGACTTCTGCAAGCGTGCCCGTGGTGGCCATGCAAAAGAAATCGAGTTCCATACATAATGGCATCGAACGTACTTTCACAGGAATCAAGAATTTCATTGATATCCAAAACCGTTTTTGTTTTATTTAAAAAAAAACTTTTGTAGCGCTCTTATTGAAAAACCCTTTACATAGATTTTGCAAATTGCTGCGCGTTTCTCTTACTAATCGCAAATAGGCGAAAGACTTTTGCCCAGCTGCCACGCACTCACAGTCATACCACAGTTGTTTTCTTTCTTTTTATTACCCTTCCTGAAGATTGAAATTGTATAATTAATTTTATAATTAAAAACGTAAAAATGGCTTTCTCATGCTAATTAAACATTAATCAACCAATCAATCCATGTCCTCTATCATCAGAAACCTTCACAGCTCAGTATGCAGTTCCGAAAGGAAGTCCTTGAGGTCCGATTCTTTTTATACTACCCATTATCTTAAAGCGTGTATAAATCACAGCAGTATTCCAATCAATGCTGATGATATGAAAATATATAAATCTGTCACTAATCTGAAACACATAACGCCTTGCCACCTAGTGTGTTAAAAACTGTTTATTCCTGAGCCCAACTTAATGTTAACGTTTATGATATTTTAAAGAAATAATATCCCATTCATCTTTCAATATTCATAATCTCAACATACTCTTTACCATGTTCCTAGTTTTAAGGACTTTGGGGTTTATTTCGATTCTAAACTTTATTTCGACGCCGCGCTGTATTTATACCCTATTCTAAGGGTATATTAATTTTGACGCATAGTTTGTAACATACCTTAATATTGCCCGTAGTCCCCTAAAAGTTACTATATTTATGATCAGCTTCGATAGTAATGTCGATCTAGCCATGTCCGTCCGTCCGTCCGTCTGTCGGCAGAAATTAGGCCTTTAAACTGGACCTAGAGAGCTGAAATTTTAACCATATACTCTCTAAGGTCCCGAAATAATCAAGTTTACGAATTTTTGAAATCCGCCCACAAACTCAAAAAAACAAAATTTTGGATAAAATCGAATTTTGAGTTAGAAACCTGAAATTTGTTATATATGATCTATGACTCCTAAAACTGCTCGAAATATAAAATTTTCAAAATCCGCCCACTGACACGCCCAAAAATAAATAAAACAATTTTATTGAAAAACCAAAATTTGAGCTAGGGAGCTGAAATTTATAATATATACTCTTTAGGGGCCCTTTAAGCTCATGTGTAAATATTTTCAAAATCCGCCTACTGACACGCCCACAATTTAAAAAAAAACCTTTTTTGAAAATCAAAAGTTTGAGCTAGGGAGCTGAAATTTATAATATATACTCTCTAGGGTGCCCTTTATGCTCATGTGTAAATATTTTCAAAATACGCCCACTGACACGCCCACAATTTAATTTTTTTTTTGAAAAATCAAAGTTTGAGCTAATGAGCTGAAATTTATAATATATACTCTCTGAGCGATAGGAATAAGAATAGGGTATCCAACAGTTCGCCCAAGAGGACTGTATCCCGTCCCTATGTTTTAGTTATACAATTGGTTCTAATCGAAGACTTTTAAAAGCTTACTACATTTCTGCTTTTCAGAAGCAACAATTTCATATTGTTTGCACATAGTTTGCACAGTAGGCCACGACCTGACTAACCCCATTGCAAACCCGCAAACACCACATAATTCCACATACAATTATGCCACCAGCTGGGTAAGCACCAATTGCAACGTTACAAATAGTATGGGCCGTATATTCAGGTCAGCTCACGCAGCACATTGAGTGCAATACTGACACAATTACCATTGGGGTCATAGAATAAGTAGTATAAGAGAAGCGTAAGAAATTAATCAATAAACCAGTTATCCACCACTCACCAACAAGTTTACTTACTTACTTACTTACTTACTATCGTCGACATAGTATATCATCTACAACCCGCTACATTACGGAAGATTGTGCAGTCCTTCCAATACACCTACAACATCCATTCACTACTCCACCATTGACTATCCATTTGGTCCTTCGAGTCTACTTACGAACCGCCCGCGTTCAGTGAAGCAAAAGTATACCCCAGTCTCCCAGTCACACGGTCTCCACATTCCCAGAGAAGGGAAAAACATACATCGAACAATCACGTTAACACAAAAGCCCCTTCTAATCCAGTTGACAGTGCCCACCAGACGCATCGTACCATGGAGAATCTGACCAACCAGCAAGAACAGATCGGCGCCACATTCGCCAAACTGCTGGAGCAGATCGGGTAGGAGCCTACATCAAGAAGAACGCAAGACTTCATCGAGAGAAAATCGGAAGAAGCCAACAATCTATGGGAAATATTTCTAAAACTACATAGAGAAATTGAAAAACAAAACGAACCCGATCACGATTACTTCACTACAAGGTTCTTCAACCAAGTAGAGCAACTGAAGAACAAAATCGATCAAAAACTTACATCATACAAAAATGCACTAGAACAAATCAAGACTACAGTCGAACAAAAAATTGGCGCATCGACAGAAAACGATGACCAGCAAACGATAAACACGACAAACAACAACGCAACATAGAATGGCTCACCCAATGACCTACAGGCGCTAAGGCGGAAGCGAGCTCAAATTCGCATTACGTCATTATCAAAACAATTGGAATTGGTGAATTTGAGTGTGGGTATGAGTAATGCCTGCATACAATTTCAAGTTAACAACATAACTGAAGAATGGAGAAAGCTTGAAGCGAGTTACGAAGAAGTGCTGATGTTTACAGAAGACGAAAATGAGGCAGCAATCATGACAACTCAAGTGGAGGGTCTTCGGAAGAATTATTCGGAGGCGGTCATCTCATTGCGGGAAATGGAAAACCAAGCAAGGAACACATTAGTCGAAAATGAAATACGGCTTCCCAACCTGCAAATACCCACGTTCGAAGGAAAATTCAACACTTGGGTAGAGTTCGAAGACCTCTTCAATCAAATTATCCATTCAAACAAGAAATTGGCTGATGTCGAAAAAATGAGGTACCTTAAAAGTAACTTAAGGGGAGAAGCAGCCAAACTCATAACCCACCTAGAGGTCAGCAGCCGCAACTACAGCGTAGCTTGGAGGCTCATAAAGGAGAGATACGACAACAAAAGGAAAATACTATCTACTCATCTACAGACGTTATTCACTCTGCCAAAAATGGAAACAGAGTCGAGTAACGCACTAAAAAGAATGCATGACACAACAAAGGAATGTCTGCATGGAATAGCGAACCTTGGCATCGACACAACGTCATGGGCACCAATAATTGTGCACCAAATGATACAAAAACTGGATTACGAATCTCAAAAGTTTTACGAACAATCACTGCACATTACAAGAAGATTCCGAAATTCGACCAATTCTACAGCTTCCTAACGACCAGATTCGAAGCACTAGAGGCCTTAGGGGAAAACAGGAGACGTAATCATCCAACGCACAAACTCCACCCAAAGGGGCCAATAGTCCGAAACTACGCCACGACTACCGACCTAAAATGCCTGTACTGCCAAAAGGCACACACCATTTACATCTGCGATGCATTCCTGGCACTAAGTAGTCAACAGCGCTTTTATGCAGTAAGACGCCTAAACCTATGCCAGAACCGTCTTAACCACACGGCAGATACAAACTGTCATAGGCGGCGCACATGCTCTAAGTGCAAGAAACAACACCACACACTGATTCACCCAGAGACACAAGGGACAAGTAAGCCAATCCAGGTACAAAACACGGTGGCGGAACAAAGTACAGATATACTGCTAGCTACAGCAATAGTCAAAGCAACCACAGTTAATGGAAAAAAAGGAATTACTGCGCGCCTTAATCGACACAGGGTCGCAAGTGTCATTTATAACGGAGAATGCAGCTCAACTACTGGCGCTACCAAGATCAAAAACGTATGCCAAGGTATCCGGACTAGGAGCAACAAATGCCGCAACGTCATTGGGAAAGGTACAAGTGCAAATTCAACCACAATTCCCGTCCTCATTCAAAGCCAACGTTGAAGCGCTAATTCTAACCAAGTTAACCAAACAACTTCCAAACACACATGTCACGAGTACAATACCATGGACGAACTGTGTATTAGCAGACCAAACGTATAATCAACCCGGGCCAATTGACATGATAATAGGAGCCGATGTATATACATACATTATACGGGAAGGCATACGAAAAACCGAAAAAGGAATTCTTGCACAAAACACAAAACTAGGTTGGGTCATCTCTGGAAGAGTGCCTACTCCTCAAACCAAAATAAAGATGGTAGCAATGATCTCCAAACTGGAACTAACCAAACTGGATACACAATTGCGAAAATTTTGGGAACTGGAGGAACCACTAACTGAGAAGACCGAAGGGCAAGAAGACAAATAATGCGAACAGCATTACAAAAGAACCCATATGAGGAATAGGGATGGTTCCTACACCGTCAGGATACCATTCAAAGCAAACAAGCAACCGCTGGGCAACTCATGAAGGCGAGCATTGGCGAGGTTATTGCAGCTGGAGAAAAGTTTAAGGGCAGATCAAAATCTTGCAAAGGAATATAGAAGGTTCATACAGGAGTATCTCGCTTTGGGACATATGAAACCATCTGCAAGCCAGCAGCCTGACGACGAGGTGTACTACATGCCCCAAAAAGCGGTAATAAAGGCAGAAAGTACAACAACAAAGTTGCGTGTGGTGTTCGACGCATCATCCAAGACAAGCAATTGCATAAGCTTGAACGATAACATGCTCATTGGGCCTTGCCTGCAAGCGGACCTATCATCAATACTACTGCGTTGGCTGAAATACAAATACGTATTCACAGCTGATGTAGAAAAGATGTATCGACAGATAAAAATCGACCAGCGAGACCAAAACTACCAACGCATATTATGGAGAGCAACCCCTGAACAACCCATCCAAGAATTCGCGCTAACCACAGTAACATATGGTACCTCATCTGCGCCGTATTTAGCGATGAAGACAATGCGCCAACTCGCGCAAGATGAAGCGAAGAAGTACCCTAATGCTGCCAGGATAATAAAAGAAGAATTCTATGTCGACGACATGATGTCTGGAGCGAATACGATCCACGAGGCAAAACTACTACAACAGGAAGTCGAAAAATTAATGAAAGCAGGAGGTCTCAGGCTGAGAAAATGGGCAAGCAATAACGCCGAGTTACTAACGGCAATATCAACTACCAATAGAGAAAAGGGCATCCTTGAAATAGCAGATAGCGATACCATCAAGGAATATACTGGTCTCCACGGACTGACCAATTTCAGATAAAGGTGAACGCTCAACCAACTAATAGCGAAGTAACGAAGAGAACACTTCTCTTAGAAATAGCCAAAATATTTGATCCGCTTGGATGGTTAACACCGGTAATCATCACAGCAAAAAGAATTTTTTTTTAGAAGATAAATTAAACCAAGTTTTATTTAAGTTTTACTTCATTTATTATGCGATTGAGCTCGTATTTGAGGCAATACGGGGCCATAGATCGGCACATTCTTTTGCAACTGGGCCTGTGATAGCGGAACCTTTCATGCTACAAGAGTTATGGAAAGAGCAAGTAGCATGGGACGAATCGATCCCCGACAGCCTCATGCAAAATTGGGTCAAATTTAGAGACACGTTACCCGCATTACAAGAAATTACCGTACCGAGATGGATTCACACAGATGCCAAACAATCAAGAATCGAGCTATGTGGATTCTGCGATGCAAGTGAATGGGCGTACGCAGCAGTCATCTACAGCAAAGTAACAACCTCCGATGGTGGGTGGCGACGGTGTAGAGGTTAGTGTGTTGGCTTGTGACCCGTGCGGTGCAGGTTCAATCCCCATGGGGAACAACAACATACGCCACCCAATCACATGCCTCTACACCAAAAGGAGGATTTCTGCCTGGTAGTACAATGGAACGTTACCGAGTCTGAGTGCTCTGGGATTTGGATTTCCTTTCTTTTAAAAAAATAAAAAAAAAATAAAAAAAAAAAAAAAACAACCTCCGAAGGCGAAGTAGTCATCCGACTTCGCGGGTGGCAATGGTGCAGTAGTAGTGTATTCGCTTACGGAATGGAAGGTCGTGCGTTCGAATCCCGGCCAAGTCCATTACTTTATACCGAATATATGAAATCGTAATCTCCCTAAGTAACTTAGACACCACCCGTGGAGAAAAACCCTACAACTGCACCCAAACACTTCTTTCCTATCTCTCTATTCTTTCTAAAAGCCAAGTAGCTTACACTGTGTTCTTAGCATTATAAGGGTACTGTAATAACGAAAAAATCCCTTTATAAGCAAATTATAAAAAAAAAAAAAAAACTGCAAAATCAAGGGTGGCACCCATAAAACCTAAGAGCACAATCCCAAAACTAGAACTTTGCGCCGCGCTGCTTTTAACCAAGTTACTTTCACATGTTGTCGATGCACTCGCTACTGCAATTGCTGCAGCTCATCTGTGTCTGTGGACAGACTCTCAAATAGTCCTAGCATTAATTAAGGGCGACCCTCAGAAATGGGAACAGTTCGTGGCAAACAGAGTTAGTGCAATACATAAGGTAACTAGTCCCAATCATTGGAACTATATAAGGACTAATGAGAACCCAGCGGATTGTGCATCAAGAGGGATCTACCCGAATGAGTTAAAGAATCATCCGTTATGGTGGACGGGTCCAGAGTGGTTACGGCAGGAAAATGGTGTCCCGAAAATAGGTTCCATATCAGCCACAACAGAACTCAACGAAAGAGGAGAAAACAGAACAAACAGTGCAGCAAAGATAAATCAGGACACCTTTCAAGACACGTCAATATTGGAAAGATACTCATCATTTCGAAAACTTGTCCAGGTACTAGCATATTGTAATCGATTTATGAACAGCATTAAAGGGCAGAAGGAACACTATGAGTCTACAACACTCAGCCGCATTGAAATTTCGAAAGCCAAACACCTGATTCATCGCATGGGTCAAGCTAAGGAGTTCCCTGATGAGATCTCAAAACTGAAACAAAAGCGTTTGTTACCAACAAGGAGCAAGCTTACGCCGCTAATGCCGTATCTCGACGAGGACAACATATTACGAGTAGGAGGGCGACTCCAAAAATCAGCACTTACACACGATGAAATACACCCGATAATCATACCCAAGAAAGGTGCACTTACGACGCTAATAATAAGGGAGGCCCACAAAAAAACACTTCACGGTAGGAACCAAGCAACATTAGCCTTATTACGAAGACAGTATTGGGTGATTGATGGCAGAAGCACAGTAAGACAGCATATTCATCAATGCATCACATGCACTCGAATAAGAGGAAAAACCATGGAGCAGCAGATGGGGAACCTCCCAGCGCACAGGGTAACACCCGCTAGACCGTTCGCACACACGGGCGTAGACTACGCCGGCTCACTTAAAATTCGAGCTTCTAGAACCAGAGGGTTGTCATGCTTCAAGGGATATATCGTCTTCGTTCTATGAAAACTCCCTAAATCCATTTTATAGGTTTTGAGATAATTGCATTTGAAGTTGATAATCAATATTAAAAATCCGAAAATGTTCGTAAGTGTTCGATCTTGGGTTTCGCATATATAAGGAACTTTGGGTAACCATTAACAAATAAAATATTTTGGAACTGGTTAGCCCGGAAAGGATAAAATAGGTAAAATTGACTTAGGGAGTTTTCTCTGGAAGAAAACACGAGAACATGCATTAGAAAGCATTAATTTTACCATTTTTATTATTTAGGTAAGTCATACAATGACGAAAAAAAACAACCTAGTTTATTATTGTTAAGAAAAATTATAGAATATTTTTCCATAAAAAATATCACACCAATTCAGTCTCGAAAAAGTTTTAGAAAATAGTACAAGAAATTTAAAAGTAATTTAAAATTAGGGAACTCAAGTTAAAAAATAAAATTTAAATAAGAAGTGAAAATAAGTAGATAAACGTTTTAAAAAAAGGCTTCATCGTTGCTGCTCTCAACTGCTGCCTCAGGAATCCGATCTACTAATGGAGGGTGGATACTGGAAGGGATTTGCACTATCCATGAAATTCTTCTGGAATAACCCCGCTCTCACACAAACGCAACAAGTCTCGTTTCTTTGGGACGATGTTGGCAGTGGCTCATTGCGGAGTGTTTCTATTTTCAATTTTTTAGGCCTTCCTCTTCCACTGACAATTATTATAGTTGCATAGGGGCTATGGTGGTCATATCGGTATTGCAATGTACCTGAGCAACCTTTCAAATACTTAAAGCTTTTTACTTTAAGCCAGTTCACTTTTCTTAAGCGTTGTTTTGGCTAGTGATGGAATATTGAGGAATTCTTTAACCTCAGTAACAACTCAGTAACTTTATATTCGCTATTTTTCTTTTTTCCTCTTGTGGAACGAGCAAGGCGAAATACTTTTAACCAGTCATGCATTGTGTAAACTGATGCATACTTTTTTTGTGACTTAATTGCACATTCCATCATTGAGTGGCCCGATTCTATAAACTTTTGTTCTATCCCCTGAACGTGAATCCAATCTTTTTGTAGACAGTAAACAAGAATAGCCGCCACATTCTGGTTACGATTTTGGCCACCACAAGTGTCCGAAAACAGAGAAACTGATTTGACGTAATCCGGCAGTTGATGAAGATATTTGTACAAGCATAACCCAATTTCAGCACTTCCTCTTTTTCCGTTAATCTCCGTCCAGACATAGCAATACGCGTTGTTAGGAGCAGCACCCTCATAAATCGTGAGATTATAACAACAGACCTTTCGACTATAGTACATAGGTGACACGTCACTACATGCAATTTGAAGAACACTTTGAAGGTCAAAAGTGGCGGTTACAAACGACTTCTCTCGGAAACAGATTCTTTTTCACGTTCTTTGTGCAAAGAATATTCAGCTTCCAGTTTCTGTTTGCTATCAATGATCTTTTTTCGGCTTAAAAAATGACAAGTTGTAAACTAACTGCTTTTCGGGTTTCTGCAATCATTTCATTTTGATAAAGCTTATGCGTTTTAGCAATTCTCAACTGAGAATCAAGGTACTTTCTTTGTGAAGATTTTCTCAAAAAATGGGACTCCATCGCTGGAAATCTTTCAATGTGCTTATTTACTGCAATTTTATCGGCTTCTGTTGTTTTTATTCCTGGAGCATGGCGGCCTCGTTTATCCAATCCCCCAAATATACCGGTTACTAAGTTTGCTCCTTTTTTAGCAGATCTAAGAGGTCCATCGTCAATCGATAACGTCCTAAGGAATAAGTTGCAGCAAACTCGAACACTGGATTCGTTTTTCAAAAAAAAAATTTGCTCGTTTTTTATGCCTTAAATAAAACTACAGCTTTCCCTTGATACCCATTCACATGAGAATATAGATTCAACCGCAATTCTGTTAAATATGACGTTTCACAATCGATTATAGTAGGCTAAGTGAATTTCAAATAACAAAAAACTGCAAAACGTTTGCAAGTCAAAACCCCCTGAGTCCATTTAGGGAGTTTTCACTGACAAGAAAATCAAAATGTTTTGATTTAGGGAGTTTTCATTTATATAATTTGTATAATTTATTAATAGAGATACTAAGGACTTAGGGAGTTTTCACAGAACACAGATATTGTTATTTGATTATAGATAGTGTATTTATCTCAGTTTTGAGAAATATGGACTTAGGGACTTTTCATAGAACGACGACGATATGGCTATATTTGTGTGCATGTCGACGAAGGCCGTTCACATAGAAGCCGATCGATGAAGTAGAAACATTAGAAATACAAGCAACAACAATTGGCACGGCATACCAGGGCATCGCACAAGCAGTAAGTACGCGCAACAAGTCCCGTAAACGCCGAATCAATCCGGTTACGGGGTATGACAATACCACCCATCAGGAAAAACAAGGGTCAGGTCAGACACTAAATAACAAGAAGGTGCAAGACCATCCACAAGCAACTCCAGCGAAACGATACGTGTCAATAACCGACTACCGGAAAAGAAGGCAGGAACAAGGAGCCGCGTTCACCGCCATTCTTTTACTGATGTTGATGTTAAAACTGGGAAAAGCGGAATATTCAATCACGTACCCAACACCGGGACTATACGTGGAACATATGGGAGAAGCGAAAATCCAAAGAGGAACACTCTGACTTGAAGTTCTCTATGGAATTAATACAACAAAGGATGCGAAGCTCATAGAAGGCGCAGTTTCCCAAATGGCCACAACCTGTGGCCTAGCGAAACAGCATGCCCAAGAAATTCATTGTTCAATGCTTGTACATCACATCCAAGAAAAGCAAAACCGCATACTGAAGGACATGGCCATACTTCAGCAGCCCTCGCCGTCCAGACAGAGAAGAGGCATCTTCGGAAATATGCTACAAGACATATTTGGCGTAAACGACGGAGTCTATGCAGATATCAACTCACTCAACCAGAATCAGCAAAATCTGCTACACACGAGTAACCAGCAGTCCGCGTTAATGCTTACAACAACCACTCAGTTACACGAGTTAGAACGAACGCTGCACCAAAAATGAATGTATTCAATACCAAGCTAACCTAAGCCACCACAGAAATAAACAAGATACAAGGTTGGTTCTCCACCATCGACACCAACCGCATAAATGTACACTTGCTGACAGCCTACGACCTGGTGACCGGGATTTTAGAAGAATACGAAAACAGATACCATACATTGATGAAGGTAATACAACAGAGGGCAGACGTGTTGGAAAGCATAGCACCGAGCGATCTGATAACGCTGATACAAAAGGCGTCCAAACAACTACCACCAAATATCAGCATAGTACCGACTCCAGGCGGTGGAATGAATGCGAAGAGGAATGAGACACACGTTATTGGACAGTGGTTCCTCCCTTTGATCACATCGACAACATATACGATGGTTAAGATTACTCCAATACCCAAAAGAGTAGTAAGCGACTCTTATATACTCCCCGTCCTCCAAAAGTCAATAATTGCAACAGACTACAATAGCCAAACATACTTTGAGCTATCCGAAAAGGAGTTTTCACAATGCGCCAACCAGCAAAAACACGAGTGGCTCTGCACTCCAACGGTTGTCAGTAGAATAGACACCAACCCCAACTGCATCATTGACGAGCTATACAAACGGCATAACAAGGTTGCATGCACATACACCGAGATCAAGGTACCCTACCTAACATTCAAACATGTATTCCAAATCAACAGCTGGCTCTACATCAGCAATAAGCCGACATCAGCCGCAGTCATATGCAATGGGGTACATGAAGACATCGAACTTAAGGACTTAGGACTAGTGCAGATCGACAATGGCTGCATCATTAAAACCAAGTTCAACCTGTTAACTGCAACTATAATAGAGACCATACCTATACAAGCAACCTTCAACCAACCACTAACATTCAACATGTCAAGTTTAAGGATTCTCAAACACGATTCGTAACCAGTGCCAGCACTGGAAACAGTCTTGAAATCCGACGACCAGTTCATCACAACCATAAAGGAAGAAAGGCACCCTCAGCCCGATCAATCAAGCACATGGAAGACACTATGACATCATGCCGCGTCAGGATCAATCACAATCTCAATAATCCTGCTAGGTTTACTCGTATTCTACAAATATCAAACACGTCAAACACATACATTCCCATCACCCGCCAAACCTGAGCAACCAAGTTCCACTCACACTCCAACGAGGAAGCCAGCCGCACCACAACGCAGATTCGAACTACATCCGCTGTCCACACCTGCACCTGAGGGGCCCCAAAATGTTTGCACATAGTTTGCACAGTAGGCCACGACCTGACTAACCCCATTGCAAACCCGCAAACACCACATAATTCCACATACAATTATGCCACCAGCTGGGTAAGCACCAATTGCAACGTTACAAATAGTATGGGCCGTATATTCAGGTCAGCTCACGCAGCACATTGAGTGCAATACTGCCACAATTACCATTGGGGTCATAGAATAAGTTATCGTAAGCATTAGGTTAAGTTCAATATTGTATAAATAGCGGAAGAAATTAATCAATAAACCAGTTATCCACCACTCACCAACAAGTTTACTTACTTACTTACTTACTTACTATCGTCGACATTGTATATCATCTACAACCCGCTACATTACGGAATATTGTGCAGTCCTTCCGATACACCTACAACATCCATCCACTACTCCACCATTGACTATCCACATATTGAAAACTTTCCATTGTTATTGTTATATTTTTATCAACTAAATTTTTACACTGAAAACTTGTCGTTATCAACTTAATAACTACGTTTTCTCAAGGATACACCGAAGTGAATCAAACAACTTTACTTTTAATTTGCTGCAAAAAGTGATAAAACTAAAGTTTTCTGCCTCTTTCTCCAAAACAAAGAAAGGAAAAAACGCCAGTATTGTTTTTTTGACTTTTTGCTGTTATCTTTTTTTTGCGATTTTTTCATGTCTTAAAATAATAAAAAAGCATGAAATTTTGGAAAGATTGCCCAAAAAAAGTCTGGCATTTTATCCTAGGAAAAGGGGCCTGATTTTGTATGTACAATTTTCTGGGGATTTTTTGCTTTTGATTACTTAAGCACTCCGCCACACAGATCTGATAGTTTATACTAGGTGGCGCAAAAGTCATCAACCTATGCTATACTATTTGCAAATGACGGCAAATGTAAATTCCACTTTGATATTTGTGAAGTAAACAGATAGAAAATTTAAAAATTTTAAAATTTAAGACATAAATAAACATAAGCCAAAAGCAAAAACAAAGTTTTTCATCCATAAAAAAATTACAGCCAAAGAACATCAGGTGACAACCTTTGCGCCACCTTTTATAAATTTCTTTCGGAGTTGGGTGAAGCAGAATTGTTCAATTAAAAGAACGGGTGGACTTTTATGGTTTGATTTTGTTGGTAGCTTCCCCTGGTCCAAGAAAATCTGAGATTAGGCTTTAGGTCTTTTTTCCGGTTTTGGGGGGATCTGAGAATGTGCACTTCATGAGTTCGTCCTGGTAGGGGTAGTAATCATTCGATGAAAGTATTTCTAGCTTTCTTATAGAACATCTGTGTTTCGGAGGTTAGCCGATGACTAATATTGTAGTATAGTACATCGATTTTCCCAGCTTATCTAGGATATAAGAAATATTTGGTATTGGATATCAGTAGTGTTTAGTCTTTTCGTTCAATATACGGTAGTCTATTGCTAACCGCCACTTACTCTGGTCCCTTGAGCACGTATTTTTTAAAGCTATCTATATGGGGAAGACCGTGAGGAAAAGCTTCGTCGTATTGCCTTCGCGGTTATCGGTATGACTTCGAGTAGATAGGGATGTTATTTTTGGTCTTTATTTCGTGTTTATTGTTATTTTGAAATATTAACATGAGAAACTGCAGCACTAATGCATAGCCTTAAAGCTTTTATTATCAACCAAAATGCCTCAGCACGAAGCGATTCGAGTTCGGGAGTCCTGCCGAAACCTGACCGGCGAACCTCTCGGGTGAACAACTGTGCATGCAGTGTAGTGGGTTGGTCATGATTCCCCTAATCCAGATGATACGAGTAACTTCCCCGCCAAAGAAGAAGAAGATTACAAAAAAAAACTTAATATTGTTTTATCTTTCCCCAGTCAACATATTTTCAGTTTAAAATTCAATCCAAAATGGTTTCGATCTTTTGACTCAAATCGATTGTGGGTGCAGCAAAACGAACCAATCGCAAAATATATGATTTCATATCGACCTTGCATAAAACAATTACAATCATATCAAACATATTTTCAATTCCGAATTCCCAGTCTTAAATTTAAAATTGATAAAGCTTATCAAGTATTTACCAGGATGGGAATATGTTCAAGCAAACACTACTGAGGCATAGGGTGAATTTGCCTTTTTCTTTTAAATGGGGTTGGTCTTACACAAGCGAAGGGAAGGTAATTGCTTTAGATTGTTTCATAATCCTTTAGGCTGTGGGTGATGTCGATTTCAATATTTCTTTATCCTCCAAACAAGTTTATGTCTAATGGGTTTATTTGAATTTAGGTTTCAAAATTTCCCTGGAGAATTCTTCATCAAATTAGACATAGGCAAAAGAAGAGGATAATGCTGGGTGTTCGGATCGAATTGTGAATGCGGAGGGTAGTGGTTCCTAAAGATTTGCAAACAACATTTAAAATTTGCGAAGCAGGACCATTTTTATATCAAGTTGGCACTTTCTGAAGTATGACACTGGTGGTGTTAAATAATTTAAGAAAAGTTGAATTTTAAATGGGGCGAACAAACCATATGATTTTATGCACTTAAACATTATCTACTTTCATGTCATACAACCTCTATCTCTATTAAGGCCCTTTTAGACGATCAGTTATCAGTTAAGTTGTCAGTTCAGTTCAGTTCAAATACAGTGCATTTAGACGTCAGTCCGGTGTTCAGTTGAGCTTTAATTTTTCTTGTAAGCAGTCGAAAGTCAGAAGAAATATATTGCGTAATGGACGATGAAAGCCGATAAATTTTAATGAAATCAACCATTATCACTCCGTTTCGACATATTGAAAAAAAACAGGAACTCTAAAATGTTGATTCACCGTAAACTGCAATTGAAAGGACGGTTGAACTGACAACTGAACTGAAACGTATTTACACATCAGTTTAACTGCTAACTGAACTGACAACTTATGGGAATTCCATCAGTTTCAGTTTCAGTTTCTGTTAAACGCTTTAATTTTTGCATTTAGACATCAGTTTAACTGAAATCTGAACTGATAGCTCAACTGAAGCTGAAACTGAAATGATCGTCTGAATGGGCCTTTAGCTATTAAGACGAAATCTGTGCACCAATTTTATTTTCGTATTCTATTGCTCACCTACAAAAGGAAATTTCATTTTTTAATGGTGTTATACTCTGTCTTAAAATAAGTCAATGGGATTCAACGACTTACGACAATAATTTTAAATTTGTTGTTTCGTCATTTAACCACACTAGTTGTCTCCAGTCGATTCAACCCACGGATTTGTATGTACACGTGCAGAAGAGTTTCAAGATGTTAAATGAGTGGCGCGCATGGCGCACATGAATGTCAAAATGCCTAGATGTTATTTTTTTTGGAGAGCTGCAGTGATATTCTAAGTTCGCTTCTGCAGGGGAATAAAGAAATCTTCATTTATGGGATAAAATATAATTTATGCAGCAATGTTGATTTACAGAAGATCAAAACATAGGGCAAGACTACAGTCCGCTTTGACGAACTGTTGCATACCCTATTCCTATTTCTATCACTTATAAAGTGGGCGTGGCAAAAAATCTAAGTATGGGCGAATAGTTAAGAACGATCTACATATTTTGCTATATAATATTTCATGTATTTTATCGAAAAAACAAGGTTTTTGTAAAAAATACGGCCCGGCTACTTTTAAGACCATATCAGAAAGCTTTATTAAAAGGAATTGTTCTAAGCGACTTTATCTAAAGGGTGGTTAAATTTTAAGGGCCGGTATTGATTTTGAATAAAACACAAATTATTTAGAAAATTATTGTAATTTCTTTTTATTATGATAATATTGGTATTGTTCAATTATGTATGGAACAAAAAATCGGCCAAATGGCTGCTGCAACCTCGGCGGCACACCTCCATCCGATGGTCCAAATTTTCGATGACGCTGAGGCATAATTGAGGTTCTATGCCGTTAACGTGCCGAATTATCTCATCCTTGAGCTCTTGAATTGTTGCTGGCTTATGGACGTACACCTTTTCTTTCAAATAACCCCAAAGCAAGAAGTCCAACGGTGTCAAATCACAAGATCTTGTCGGCCAATTGACATCGCGACCAAGTGAGACACCACATATCGTTCACATCCATATCTTCCAATTCGGGCCATAAAAGTTCGTTATCATCTCACGATAGCGAACACCATTCACAGTAACTGCCTGGCCGGCCTCATTTTGGAAAAAATACGGCCCGATGATGCCGCCAGTCCATAAACCGCACCAAACAGTCACTCTTTGTGGGTGCATTGGTTTTTCGACAATCACTCTTGGATTATCATTCGCCCAAATGCGGCAATTCTGCTTATTGACGAATCCACTGAGGTGAAAATGAGCCTCATCACTGAAGATGATTTTCTTCGAAAATTGAGCCAATTGCACCTTGTAAGCGCGTAAATGCAAGTCTTTATACATAATGTTCATCAACTACGAGCGTGAGAGGTGCAATTGTTGGGCACGACGAGGAGTTGAGGTGGACGGCTCTTCAGCCACACTATCGCGAACAGCAGCAATATTTTCTGCAGTACGAGCTGTACGAGCATGCACTGGCGATTTCACATCTCCTACAGACCCGGTTTGCTAAAATTTTTGCACGATTTTTCCGATTGTACGCACATTTGAACGATTAAATTGACCGAAAAAATCACGAAGTGCACGATATGCATTTTGATTTGAACGCCCATTTTCATTATTTCGATTATGTAAATTTCCATGGTTCAAATTGAGTTAGTCTGAAATTGAGAAATGTCAAATAAACTGCACGTTTAGGTGTGGCTCACATTCAACATCGGCCCTTACAATTTAACCACCCTTTACATACATTATGAAGAATAGGCATTTACTTCTTCAATAAATCGTTTTTTTCGTTGTTCGGACTTTAAAAATTTTTAAATAGGAGCATTAAGGGCCCCTAGGAAGTAGAAGTACATATATTTCAAATGTTACCTTCCTAGTTCAAATTTTAATATTTCGATATACCTACAGGTTGCTTTAATTTGGGCGGATCTTAGAAATCCTTAAAAATGAGCACTAGGGATAACAGAAATATATATCAAATATATCTATTATAAATTTAAGCTTCCTAGCACAAACATTGACTTCTCGATCAAGCAGTTTTTTTTTAATTGAGGGCGTGGCAGAAGAAAATACCTACAGTAAAAATGTCTAGCTCAAAATTCGATTTTTTTCGATGTATTAGTTTTTTTTCGGGCCCCTAGGGAGTATATATGTGTTTAAAATATCAGCTTTCTAGCTCGAGTTAAAATGCTTAATTTTTGACGGCAGACATGCCTTAATCGACATTACTATCGATGTTGATCACGAATATACGAGTAGTAACATTTAGGAATCGACGGGCAATATAATAGTATGTTACAAACTACGAGTCAAAATTAATATACCCTTAGAGGGTATACAAAGTGCATCCATTATTAAAGAGCTACCTTTTGTTTGATATTATTTCTTATAATGAACAATTAGATGCCGAATTTCTCTACATTTCAACAAAATTAAGTGGGTATTTTATAAACTAAAAAACGGAAAAACGTAGTGAAACAGTAACCAATTTCGACAAAAACTAACAGTGTAGTGTTAAACTTTTCAGCTCCCTAGCTCAAATTTTGGTTTTTCAATGAAATTGTTTTATTTAATTGTGGGCTGTCAGTGGGTGGATTTTGAAAATTTTATCTCCCGAGCAGTTTTAGGAGTCATAGATCATATAATAAAAAATTTCAGCTTTCTAGCTCAAAATTTGATTTTTTCGAAAAATTTGTTTTTTTTTTTGAGTTTGTGGGCGTGTCTGTGAGCGGATTTCAAAAATTCTTAAACTTTATTATTTCGGGACCCTAGAGAGTATATGGTTAAAATTTCAGCTCTCTAGGTCCAGTTTAAAGGCCTCATTTTTGCCGACAGACGGACGGACGGACGGACGGACATGGCTATATCGACATAACTATCGATGCTGATCATAAATATAGTAACTTTTAGGGGTCTACGGGCAATATTAAGGTATGTTACAAACTATGAGTCAAAATTAATATACCCTTAGAATATGGTATAGAAATGCACACTTTGTTCTTAGTTTGGACAATTTTGTGGTCAAGATTTAGTTGCTGCAGCTTCATACTACGAACGAATGGAGATCGGAAAATATTCGTCGTGGTGTCAGCTTATGTCCCCTATAACTCGGTAGTGCATCTACCACCAAGGGCAATTATTGCTGAACACTTAGACTTTTGCTATATATGTTGCGACGCTTATGCTGAGAGCATGGTTTAGGGCAGCAGAAAATGCAACATGCGAGGAACCATCTACTGGATTTCATACTATCGTCTGATCTCACAATCACCAATGCTGGTTCACAGCCAACTTTTGTGAAGACAAACTTTCGAATAAACTTTATCTATTAGGTACTTTAAGGTGGTTACCAAATGGAGGGTCTGCTCGGAGGTGACCCTCTCAGACCATAGATACATCTAATTCCAAATCGAATGCGAAGTCATAACTTTGCAATTGACGAGGAATCCGAGAAAAACCAAGTGGATACGCTTCAAGGAGGAGTTATGGAAAACTCCAGACAAAAGGTAGAGCAAGCTGTTCAAAACCTGATCAGTGCTATTACCAGATGTTTCTTTTGTTGCGGAACGCCACTGGTGATTTCACATCTCCTACAGACCCGGTTTGCTAAAATTTTTGCACGATTTTTCCGATTGTACGCACATTTGAACGATTAAATTGACCGAAAAAATCACGAAGTGCACGATATGCATTTTGATTTGAACGCCCATTTTCATAATAAGCCTGAATAACTTTAACGCGTTGCTCGATTATGTAAATTTCCATGGTTCAAATTGAGTTAGTCTGAAATTGAGAAATGTCAAATAAACTGCACGTTTAGGTGTGGCTCACATTCAACATCGGCCCTTACAATTTAACCACCCTTTACATACATTATGAAGAATAGGCATTTACTTCTTCAATAAATCGTTTTTTTCGTTGTTCGGACTTTAAAATTTTTTAAATAGGAGCATTAAGGGCCCCTAGGAAGTAGAAGTACATATATTTCAAATGTTACCTTCCTAGTTCAAATTTTAATATTTCGATATACCTACAGGTTGCTTTAATTTGGGCGGATCTTAGAAATCCTTAAAAATGAGCACTAGGGATAACAAAAATATATATCAAATATATCTATTATAAATTTAAGCTTCCTAGCACAAACATTGACTTCTCGATCAAGCAGTTTTTTTTTAATTGAGGGCGTGGCAGAAGAAAATACCTACAGTAAAAATGTCTAGC
This sequence comes from Portevinia maculata, assembly GCA_949715645.1. Classification (NCBI taxonomy): domain Eukaryota; kingdom Metazoa; phylum Arthropoda; class Insecta; order Diptera; family Syrphidae; genus Portevinia; species Portevinia maculata. The sequence continues at coordinate 170,829,340 of OX454527.1, read as the reverse complement.
TCAAAATTCGATTTTTTTCGATGTATTAGTTTTTTTTCGGGCCCCTAGAGAGTATATATGTGTTTAAAATATCAGCTTTCTAGCTCGAGTTAAAATGCTTAATTTTTGACGGCAGACATGCCTTGATCGACATTACTATCGATGTTGATCACGAATATACGAGTAGTAACATTTAGGAATCGACGGGCAATATAATAGTATGTTACAAACTACGAGTCAAAATTAATATACCCTTAGAGGGTATACAAAGTGCATCCATTATTAAAGAGCTACCTTTTGTTTGATATTATTTCTTATAATGAACAATTAGATGCCGAATTTCTCTACATTTCAACAAAATTAAGTGGGTATTTTATAAACTAAAAAACGGAAAAACGTAGTGAAACAGTAACCAATTTCGACAAAAACTAACAGTGTAGTGTTAAACTTTTCAGCTCCCTAGCTCAAATTTTGGTTTTTCAATGAAATTGTTTTATTTAATTGTGGGCTGTCAGTGGGTGGATTTTGAAAATTTTATCTCCCGAGCAGTTTTAGGAGTCATAGATCATATAATAAAAAATTTCAGCTTTCTAGCTCAAAATTTGATTTTTTCGAAAAATTTGTTTTTTTTTGAGTTTGTGGGCGTGTCTGTGAGCGGATTTCAAAAATTCTTAAACTTTATTATTTCGGGACCCTAGAGAGTATATGGTTAAAATTTCAGCTCTCTAGGTCCAGTTTAAAGGCCTCATTTTTGCCGACAGACGGACGGACGGACGGACGGACATGGCTATATCGACATAACTATCGATGCTGATCATAAATATAGTAACTTTTAGGGGTCTACGGGCAATATTAAGGTATGTTACAAACTATGAGTCAAAATTAATATACCCTTAGAATATGGTATAGAAATGCACACTTTGTTCGTCACGGAAAGTCGTTACCCTCTTTCCTTTCTTTAATTTTCAAACTGCAATCAGTAATCACTATTATTTACTGCATTTTCATCTTGTTTGCTTCAGAAGTCCCTTGACACCAAAGTTAAAATTACTTTTGGTTCCTGTTAAGTTTGCATCGATATTGTTAGCAGGTGTCTTGTTTGTCATTATGGACCTTCGCCTTTTATCAAATCTGTTAGCTATGCAGTCAAAGTAAACCGTAAGTAAAACTTTGCAAATTTGACTTCCAATGTCTTTGTTAGAGGATTTGCTTTGCGTTTTTTCAAGATAGTTTTGTTTGTTTGTGGACTGCAATTAATTTCTCCTTTCCAGAAGATGGTGCTCCTCAGTAAACATTCATCAAGAACTTTTCTTTGATAATTTGATGTTTTTCATAGAACATCAATGATAAAATTCGCATAGTTTTTGTTCAGTACCTATACAAAACAAAGTGCCTGGGTGTGTAGTAGACACCGGTGATCTTTAGTCATGTAAACCCACGAATTTACATGCAAACTTGGGAGACCATTTCAAGATGATACCTGTGAGGCTAGATTCACCTAATGAATGACATAAATGCTTCTATAACTGTCGAATTCGCTCAGCTGAAGAGGCTACATGAAATTCGGCCAAGAAAGCAAAGCCGAATCAAAATTATAAAGAAGACCCCAACATGGCAACCGTTGACCGACGCAACTCAGATGACAGGCTGACGACGGACAATTTGGCGAAGGCGTGGCTGCCGATACAAACAACGCCTGCAGCTTTGAACAAGCCGGCTGGCGGAAGGGATTCAAGGCCGTGAGGTATGGCAACAAAGAATCGCTATACTTTTTTAACACGCATTCATGCCCTTACTGAGCGATGGCCTGGGACCCTACTACTTAACTCGATTTCACTTTCGAATCTATTCGAAAGCCATTTCCAATTCAACAGTTACTTGTGCTTTGTACTCAATTAGATTAAATGTTAGAATTGAATGTTAATTATGTCGAATATATTTCCTCCGGGAGGAACAATGCATATTTACAACAGTTTTCTATGCTAAACACAGAGCTGAGTGAAGGAGACTGGCAAATAGCGGGTTCGAAGCCGCGCGAGAAGGGCGGCGCATGGACTCACAAATCTGCTATTTATCGGAGAGACATAGCAGGAGAAATGCAAGATCAACTTTCAGAAGACGGCCTTGATCAGAACTACATACATTGGCTGGGGCCTCTAGGGATACCAGAAAAAAACAGGAAGAAAGTGGCCAATGGACAGAATGGGCAACCATTGGCAGTGAGAAGTTTGTTACATATCTGGGTATTTGGCTCGATCAGTGTCTGTATTTCGATAGACTTATAGATGCTTGTCTTGCTGGGAGCAAGAAAGATTATGCTCGGACAAGCAGACTGTTTCAAAGCAGTCAATTTGACTTCAGATCTTACGTGGCTCTAATTATCGCTTTAGGTTTATCCATTGTGGTTTAATATATCGCCAAGTTATATGAGATGATTTGGGTTTTGGGAAGACAATATGTAAGGGGCTGTCTCCGGTTGTTCCGAAGAATTGAATCCAACTATAAAAAATACTATCCCAACAAGGCTGTATCAGAAGGGGCTGAGTTGAATGGAAATGGTCGGAAACACGCAACCTTCCGATCAGAAAGTGAATACATTTCCAAGCACTATTGCCACCCGCAACATTCGAAGGCAAGTTGCAATGGTGATGGCCAGCGACAATAGTCCGACCTTTGGGGCTTTCTACGCAAATGCAATGTTTATAAAGAGGCCGCCTCGGTCTGACTTTATCCCGCAGGAGACATCTATCCATATTGATGCAAAAGTGCTGGTACGGACGAGGGATATTATCCCTGTATGGTATAGCGCGAACCAATTTACTTGATTATTCTACTGTGAAAGTTGACAATGGAGCAATCAGACTCGATACTGGTCCAGTGTTTCATGGGTTGTTGTCGATCGCCTTCCACTGAAACACCTCCACCTAACGGAGGTCCCCGCGCACAAAATCTGGGTGAAACAATTACTGCAACCAGCAATGCTTGCTGCACTAGTGGACAGAAATAGCATGTCGCAGGAACACCAAAGAAAAACACGGTAATTATATTTACTAAGCTGCTACTCCTTTCATCAACAAGAAGCTTTCCGTGTTGAATAATAACCCCACGTAGCATCCATACAGGAGCCATGGGTGTAGACGAATCGGTGGCATTGGAGGTGTTCGTGGCAGCACAATACTCTGCGACAAGTAATCCGAAAGGTTCGGGGCTTGTCGTGCTGTGTCTAACCTTCTCTCAGTGACTTAGTTTGGACAATTTTGTGGTCAAGATTTAGTTGCTGCAGCTTCATACTACGAACGAATGGAGATCGGAAAATATTCGTCGTGGTGTCAGCTTATGTCCCCTATAACTCGGTAGTGCATCTACCACCAAGGGCAATTATTGCTGAACACTTAGACTATTGCTATATATGTTGCGACGCTTATGCTGAGAGCATGGTTTAGGGCAGCAGAAAATGCAACATGCGAGGAACCATCTACTGGATTTCATACTATCGTCTGATCTCACAATCACCAATGCTGGTTCACAGCCAACTTTTGTGAAGACAAACTTTCGAATAAACTTTATCTATTAGGTACTTTAAGGTGGTTACCAAATGGAGGGTCTGCTAGGAGGTGACCCTCTCAGACCATAGATACATCTAATTCCAAATCGAATGAGAAGTCATAACTTTGCAGTTGACGAGGAATCCGAGAAAAACCAAGTGGATACGCTTCAAGGAGGAGTTATGGAAAACTCCAGACAAAAGGTAGAGCAAGCTGTTCAAAACCTGATCAGTGCTATTACCAGATGTTTCTTTTGTTGCGGAACGCCAGTTCTCTGGTGGTGCTCGGAACTGCAAGGAATCCGAAGAGAAGCTGGAAAACGTCTTAATAGGTAACTCAAAACTGATTTGGAGGAAGACTGGAATTTCTGTCTATCGAAACAGAAAGAATATAAGAGGTTAATTTGGGTATCGATAGGTGCTTCTTATAGGAATTTCTGCGAAAAGATCGAAGCACAAGGTGAAACTAGTAAGGTGTCAACGTTCTGATAAAGGGCGAACCATTCAAATTGGAACCACTTAGAAAACTTGATGGCACCTTGACTGAGACGAAAGCAAGAGCTCTTAGTCAACTCGCAACAAGGTACAAACCAGTTGCTACCGACTATAAAGAGAACCCTGGCGTACCTTGCGGGGTGGCAACAGGTGCAGTAGTAGTGTATTCGCTTACTGAATGGAAGGGCGTGCGTTCGAATCCCGGCCAAGTCCATTTCTTTATATCGAATACATGAAATCGTAATCTCCCTAAGCATCTTAGACACCACCCGTGGAGAAAAACCCTACAACTGCACCCAAACACTTCTTTCCTATCTCTCTATTCTTTCTAATAGCAAGTAACACCCAAAAGCATGCAATGAAATGCAATAGTGTTGCTTGCTGTTAAAACACAAATGCTTACGCTATGTTACGCACTATAAGAGTACTGTAACAACAGAAAAAATCCCTTTAGCGTAAGCAAATTATAAAAAAAAAAACAGTTAGAGTGACATTACCAAACATTGGCAGAAATGACTACTCACTCGCCAAGAACTTGAGACCAATCTGCTGCGCTACAAATTCTACTTGAAAGAATTGAGAGCGCGCTTGACAAGAAGGAATACACGATGGTCCTTTTCATCGATATTGAGGGTGCTTTTGACAATGCGACTTTTGACAGCATGTGTAGCTCTGCCAGATAACATGGTGTGGACGAGTCATTGGTGCTCTGGATTAAAGTAATGCTAATGAATAGGATGCGGATTGTGGCCGTTATGTGATGGTGGAATAAACAGAGACTGTCCGCAAGGCGGCGTTCTGTCAGCTGCGGTGCATGCTGATCTAATCTCTGTTAGATGCTCTCAACAGTTCTAATGTCTACGCTCAGGCGTACGCGGGTGATGTTGACGTGCATTCTATTGGATCATACCTAGCGCCTGTCTGCGCCAAAGCGTAGGCGGCCATAGATGTGATTGACGAATGGTGAACTAAGAATGGGCTCTCGGAAAATCCTCTCAAACCTGAGGTTGTTTTCCTTACGAAAAGGAGAAAGCTGATCGGGTTGACTCAGCCAGTGCTAAAAGGCGTCTCAATCCAACTCTCCAATGAAGCAAAATATTTGGGAGTCAGCCTGAATAGCAAATTTCTTGGCACAAGCATGTTGAGCTGGTTAGTGTGTTGGCTTGTGACCCGTGCGGTGCAGGAACAATCCCCATGGGGAACAACAACATACGCCACGCAATCACATGCCTCTACACCAAAAGGAGGATTTCTGCCTGGTAGTACAATGGACCGTTACCGAGTCTGAGTGCTCTGGGATTTGGATTTCCTTTAAAAAAAAAAAAAAAAAAAAAAAAAAAAAAAAAAAAAAAAAAAATTTGAGCTGAACACTGCTAATGCGCTGTCGGTTATCTGGCAGTACAATCGCATTTTCGGAAAGCCATGGCGCTTATCACCGAAAAGAGTTCAATGGAATTAATACGGCTATGATAACACCATTTCTAGCATATGCATAACTGTTATTTTTGCCAAACTCCAAAGGAAGGTGTATGTCCCGACTTCATTTTTCGGTTAAAAATAAGTCTTCTAATAAGTCTTAGTAATTTTAAATTATCTACGATTAAATTAAATGTAAAAATGGCTCGCCCCCAGAAGTCCGGCATAGCTATAACTTGTTACCGCAAGTAAAGGGTTTTTCAATAAAAGCGCTACAAAAGTTTTTTTAAATAAAACAAAAACAGTTTTTATATTCGTACGAAGTTCATCAATCGTCGCTGGCTTGTTGGCATAGACCATAGACTTGACGTAGCCCCACAGGAAATAGTCTAACAGCGTCAAATCGGAGGACATGTGGTTAGCGAATGCCACAATCAATTTATTGGAAACCAAGTTTGGAAACCGTGTTACCTCACGAAATGGTCCAGTCGCTTGGCCGCCTCGGTCGTGCGATTTGACGCCGTTAGACTATTTCCTGTGAGGCTACGTCAAGTCTATGGTCTATGCCAAGAAGCCAGCGACGATTGATGAACTTCGTATCTATGCACAACTAAAACGTTCACAAACTACTTTCGTTTCATAAAAAATAAAAACAAAATTGAAATTAAGTTTTAACTAAAGCAAAACACGAACCGCACGCGTTTTTATTTGGCATAAATGAGTTTGCAAGCTTATTTATTTTCACAGAAAACAAAGCAACTATCTACAAACATTACTAACAAAACATGGGCTTTCATATCGCTACAATTTAAAGGTTGATTTGGTATATCGAGTAAAACAGTTTAGATAGCAATAAAAAAAACCGATAACGAGATCTAAGAAAGATTTAGTCCAAGGAGCGAAGAGGAGAAGAGTCAAGGAGTAGCCAGGGTCGAGGAAGATACAGAGTCTGAATCAAGCTTATATTCTTCTGATAAGGTAAATCAGAAATCCGAATATTTTGAAATAGCCAATGCACCTATTCAAAATAATATTCACCTGAAGGACGTCAAGGAGTCGTTGAAAGATTCAGCTTGGAATCTGCAAACAAAATCGAGACTATTTCCACAGTATGCCAGTGGAGGAACGTATAGGAGGCGTTTGTGGACAGGAACGGCAAAACTGGCTATTGAGGCAGAAGCTGGTTTTTGTAGCGTGGAAAAATTGAAAAAAATTGTTCTGAAGAGCGACTTCGATTCGCAGGATATTGCAATTTGCACAAAATACTAGAGAGCATGAGAAAGTCCAATATCACCACGTGTTTTTGTTTTAAGTTATGAAACCACTACAACTGAAAAAAAACTATTCAACGATACGAAGTTCGTGCGATTATTAAAGCTCTGACAATACTTCGAATTTATATATTAGGGTGGTCCTTCGACTTCTTCACCGATTGTAAGGCATTTCAACATATAATGCAAAAGGAAACTCTTAATAGTAGGGTTGAACATTGAGCTCTGCAAATTGAGGAATTCCAGTGCAAAGATCATCATCGTTCCGGTAACAGCATGCACAACATCGACGCATTGAGCTGCCTCCAGTTGTGTTTAGTGCTAAAGACCGCATTCTACAAGCAGTGAAGAAAGCACAGGCGGTTAGAATTGTCAGATGAAATCTAAAATACAGGAGAAAGAGGCATATCAAAACTACCAGCTTCGAAATGGCATCCTGTAGGAATTCATTGAAGCAGCTTATCACTTGCTGATACCAAAACAGATAAATAAAGAGCTGAAATTTTAACCATATACTCTCTAGGGCCCCGAAATAATCATGTTTACGAATTTTTGAAATCCGCCCACAGACACGCCCACAAACTCAAAAAAACAAAATTTTGGAAAAAATCGAATTTTGAGCTAGAAAGCTGAAATTTTTTATATATGATCTATGACTCCTAAAACAGCTCGGGATATAAAATTTTCAAAATCCGCTCACTGACACGATCACAAAAAAATAAAACACTTTTATTGATAAACCAAAATTTGAGCTAGGGAGCTGAAATTTATAATATATACTCTCTAGGGCTCCTCTATGCTCATATGTAAATTTTGTTTAAATCGGCTTACTGGCACGCCCACAATTACATAATATAATTTTATTGAAAAACCAAAGTTTGAGCTATGGAACATTTTTTTTACAAAAGCTTCGTTTTTGTTTGATAAAATCTTTTAAATGTTATATAACAGAATATGTACAGCGTTCTTAACAATTCAACCATACTTAGACTTTTGTCACGCCCACTTATGAGGGATAGGAATAATAATAGGGTATCCAACAGTTCGCCCAAGCGGACTGTAGCCCGCCCCTATGTTTTTTAATATTATTTGGGACTTTATTATACAAACTTAACCTTTTATAAAAAAGCATGTTTTTTTTTTTTTTTTTTTTTAAACAACCTTAAATTGAAATTTTCATTGGATCTTAGATTGAAGGTTGTGACAAGTGACAATTTTCTATTCAAATATTCGGGCATTTGATTATTGTCCATTCTATATATTATTATAAAACAGTTCATTATTATTCGCTGTTTAACACTTAGCCATTTCAACGCTTGTAGCATACATACTATGGGAGTATCTATTACATTTAAGTATCACCCGCATAGCTTTATTTTGCAATTTTTGCAGCTTTTCATGCATACCCATAGATCCCAGCAAAAGTATTGTTGGGCAACACTCAAGATGGGGCCTTATAATGGTATTATAAATCTTTATAGAAATTGAAATGCTAATTTTTTTTCCTAAGTCTTCGAAAAAACCGATTTTTGTGGGTAATTTTTTAATTACAAAATTAAAATGTTTTTCGAAGTTAAGCTTGCTGTCTTAGATTACTTCTAAGTACTTTACTTCACTTTCACATTCAAATTCATCAAATCTAAGACCATCATTCTTACTAAACCAACGACCATATCACGTCGGGTTAATCGGTTCTCAGATTACCGTAATTAAACGACGTTGGGCGCGGTTAGTACGTAGATGGGGGACCGTTTGAGAACAACCGCGTGTCGTTGGCCAGTCCCATCTACAGATTTGAGGTAGATAATAACCGTGGTATCACAATGGACCTAAGTTGGTCAAAGTGTGTCGGCTTCTGCCGACAGCCACCTAAACCTAACCTAAGACCATCATTATCTTCGTTAATAAACATTACTTTCGTCTTCTCTGGATTTAATTTAAGCTTATTCATATTAAGATATTATTTAACATATTTTAAATCTTCCATTAATTTTCTTTTACAATTACATAAATCATCATCACTAACATACAGTAGACCATCATCAGCGAACAAGATTATTTTACCATGTTTTAAAATACATAAGAATAAAATACATAAGAAACAAAATTGGTCCAAGTCGTTATTGACGTTATTACAACATCCCTCATATGTTTTGTTTCATTTCCACTCAGTTGTTTAACGCACTTTATCAGCTCCCTTATTGCATCTTCTTGTTTATTTAACGCCGATTTAATTTCACTTGCAACCTTTAATATGCTCTCAATTTTAGCCGTCAAACTATTTACATATTCAACACACTCATCGCACATAACATTATTATTCTGATAAATGAATTTAATCTCATAATCACTAAAATCGACACATTTGTATACCCTATTCTAATATTAATTTTGACGCATAGTTTGTAACATACCTTTATATTGCCCGTAGACCCCTAAAAGTTTCTATATTCGTGATCAGCATCGACAGTAATGTCGATCTAGCCATGTCTGTCCATCCGTCTGTCGGAAAAAATTAGACATTTAAACTAGAGCTAGAAAGCTGAAATGTTAACCATATACTCTCTATCAAGTTTAAGCAGTTTTTTGAGCTATAATGCTGGCGATTTTAATATAATGGTCTTTAAGACTTCAAAATGCTGGGGAGTTACCATTTTTAAAATCATTATTCCAAAAAATCAAAAATTGAGCTAGGAAGCTTTAATTTATAATTTATACTCTCTATGGGCCCTTAATTCTCATGTGTAAATATTTTTGAAATCCGCCTACTGAGACGCCCACTTAGTTTTTCAATAAAATACATCTAATGCTGAGTAACAAAATATGTAGATCCTTTTTGAAATGTCGCCCATTCTTTGATTTTTGTCACGCCCACTTATTGAGGGATAGGCATACTAATAGGTTATTCGAGCGGACTGTATCCTTTCCATATGTTTTAACATAACGTTTTGTTATGAGTATTGAAAGTTTACTGTAAAAAGGGAAGATAGTTTAAGTTAACTAAAATTGTAAAGATGAAAAGGAGTCATACTAAAATAAAAGCATATTTAGTCGATATGAAAAAGTAAAGCTGTTAGGTCGGAAAGAAAAGTTGTCTGTTCTTTTGATCAATAAATATTCTATTTTTTTCATTACAATACTTGTTTAGCAAATTGAAATCATATAATAAACTATATCTTGTGTTTCATCATAGTTCGTTGACTTTTTATTTTCATTATTTCACTTGGTGTGGTTTTTTTCATGTCGTTGCATTATTTCTTCGGTATTCAAAAAAAAAATCCCTGTCTTAGCCCCTTGCGTTTCCTACATCTATATACATTTTGAAACTGTTTGCCCCATAAACGTTGGTCAATTGAGGAAACCAATGCTTTTAGGATTTTGTACAATGTGTCAATTTGAAGTTAGCAAAGGGCGTTTTTCTTTTTAACCTCAGAGCAGTGCAGTGAGCAGAGCCTGAGCACGTCGAGTATGCTCTGAGCTTCTTATTTATGTGTCGTACTTGAGCACTTCACTGTCATATGGTTAGAAATCATGTTTATTTTTCAAATAAAAATCATTTTATTAAATTGTATTACATTTAACGCCAGATAAACAACCAACATCATTATTAGCTGTGTTTTATTATCCATGCGGATCTGGATCTGGATCAATTTAATACGTAAAACAAAAACAACACAGGATCTTGCTATTTATCGGGATCATTAATCGTGATCCAAAATGTAATTACAAAACTCACTACCTGTTTTTTCGTGGCGTTGCTTATTTAAATTATAGGAAATTATAGGAACACAATAATATTGCCAGACCAAAATATGAAACACTATTAATAACACAAAAAATCAATTAGCATATTTTCATATTCGAATAATATACCACTGCGACTTTTGAGACGTTTTGCTTCGTAATATAATACACAAAAATTAATGGAAATATTAGCAGTACAATACGGTTAATATGTTGCATATTTGAACATAACATTTGAACATAGTTTCTGAAAAAAAATATTAAGTGCAAAATCTATGTTGATTTGTATTCAAATGGCAACACCCCCGACACAACAAGCGATCATATTGTGACGTCACTTTGTACCCTATATTTGCAATATGGCTGAGTGCCAATCGAAACTTGAAATACCTGGTATCGTCTGTTATGTGTTAAAAACAACTGTTGCCACAACTTGCCACTGATGATCCAGATCGTTTTATTATCAGATCGGATCCGTATCAAGATCATTGGGATAATAAAACGCGGCTATTATTGTGTTGCCGTTAGTATCCCTCCTTTCAGTCTAAATCTGGCCGCGTTCAGCTTTATAGCATCTTACTACAACTACCCGTTCATTTATTCGGAGCTCACGGAGCCCGCTCAGATCGCGCTCTGAGCGAAATAAGAAACACAAGAAAAGTGTGCTCAAAGCGCTCTAAATTAAAAAAGGAACATAGATTTTTTTGACAGCTAGGTGCACAGCTCTGAGCTTTTAAAAGAATAACGCCTAAGATAGAGTGAATTTGGAGTGAGTAATAATCATTTTTTGTAATCTCAAAGAGTGAATAGCAGTAGCTGAGTTACAGAAAAACCTGCTTTTATATATTTGTTTTCTATGAAAAAACTTTAAAATGGACTGAAAAAAATAACTTAAGGAGTTATGGATTTAAAATTAATTTTTTGTTGAAAACTATAGCTGTAATTAAGAAGTTCGTACCTACTTTTTTTAGGAAAACTATTCACTAGCAGTGGAGAAAATTCTTTTAATAACTTGTGTTTGAAATGTTGAATGTGCATACTTATTGTCGTATGTGTATAAATAAAAGAAACTTTTAATTTTGATTTTTTGACACGATATCTCTTTCAGAATAGTTATACCGCAAACTCATTTTTGACGAAAATTTAAATATTTTAAAAATTAAAAGCATTTGAGGATAAATGTTAAAAAAAGAATTCCCAAATAGATATCATGTCCAAAAATTAAAAAATATCAGCGGTTAGTTTTTATTCATTAGAGTGCCAAACCGTTAAACGCGATTTCATAAAAACATGAAATTGCGTATACGGCAAAACAATATAGCAACAACATAGCTACATTGATATATATTATATTATATATGTATATACTATCAGATTTGTAAAAATAAATAATAGAATATAGTTCTGATAACTTTTAGAAAACCGTCTGTAGACGGTTATAAAGGTTGGCATCAAAAATTTATTTGAAAGTAGTTTTAGTGCGAACATCCGCAGGCATTCTTTTAGGGGACTGTGTACACGAAGGCTATTTTCCATCCTTTAACATGTGACGCACAAAATGTTATCTGGTGGCAATGTCTGTCGTATGGGAATGACAAAAAGCATTGTTGTCTATCTGGTTTGCTTCTCTATAATCTGTCCCAACAGTTATCGCAGCTAACTCAGTCAATCTCGTTTCGGTCATCAGATTTCGGAGATATGTCGATTCTCTAGATGCTTCCGTTGTTGAAATATCCAGTGACTATTGCTTTTTGATCAACATCAGAAAATGCTCGGACACAGAGCGTTTTTATACACCAATCCATAATTCTCTGTACATCGCAAGTAGCTTAAAACAAACTTTCGAAGCTGATTAATGCACCTCTTGATAATTCTTCTTGAACTGAGCTTGTCGATTTACAGTAAAAGCGATGTCTGGACTTGTCGTTATCGCCAGGGACATTTTTTTTTATAATTAGCGTGCGCTAATGGGATTTTTTATTTTTCTGTAATTGATACATCCGTTATAATGTTGACACAGTAGAGGTGTTTTTTTTTTGTTGCTGCAAGCAGCACTCATCAAATAATTCATTGCCTGTTTCTGGGTGCTGCTTACTACTTGAACGAATAAGAAGATAGGAAAGAAGTTTTGGTGCGATAGGGTTTTTTCTCCACAGGTGGCGCCCTAATTGCTTAAGGTAGATTTTGAATTGTTGTGTATATTCAATTTTACAAAGCATGACCCTGGTCGGGATTCGAACACACGACCTGCCAATCACTTTGTGAATACACTACCATGGCACCATTGCCACCTGGATGACCATAATTATCTGCCGATATGCACCCATCTTACATTTTTTCCTCCTTGGCGTATGGTTTCTGCTTCACCACAATTTCCCTATCTCTTTGAATTATTTCGACAGTTTTTACTACGCCAATCCGTGATTCTCAACTTCGAGAATAGCTGCAAGTCCTTTCCGGTAACGGTCAAATGCCTCTTGACTTCGTAATGCATACAAAATGCATACTCTGCATCGACTGTGCAACCTTCTCTGCTTGATCCCTAGCAAGGACATTTGTCGAAAGGCATAAAGCTACCGTGGAAAAGTTTTCTCGAAGTCTGTTCCTTGGAATTCGAAAATCGTATGGCTACAACGTGGGTTTTCTTTCGATCCAAAGATCCAAATGGTTTCGACTTATTTCGCAAAACAACTTTGATGCTTACAGTAGTTATATTCACTGGACGGTCACTTGACCAGTTGCTAATCATTATTCTTGAGAAGTCTTATGGCCTCCAGCCATTCTTAACCTCTGATCCAGGCATCGCTTCCTTAAGTGACAGCTCGCCGACTTTCCGCAGTCCAACGGATCGAAAAAAATGTCATCCTCTGTTTCCTCTTTCTCCTTGTCTCAATCAAGGCTCTGTTATTCGCAATCTTTTCCTTTACTTATCACGTCTGACATATCCTTCGATCGCATGTGTCCTGCTCTTGGAACTCAGAGCCAACTTTTGAAATGCTCAGACCATCCTGTGGTTCTGTCCTTACCTCAAGCCCTGCTCCTTCTTTTAGTAGTGGCATCTGCATATGCACTGAGTTTGACTCATGTTCGCTCTCAGATATTGCACCAGAACCCGACAACCAGATCATGTAAGACAATTAACATGTCGACCTCGCAACTTGCGCGAGCTTTTTACTCCTTGAAACACGAAAAATCTCCCTCTATTCAGAAAGAACATTTCCCACCATCAGCATCGGCTGCTATTATAAGATGTGTTAAGCTGAGCTGCACAGAAAGGTACACAAAATATGATAAAAGTGCAGGATTTTTGTATCATGAGTAAAAATCTTGCCCTCAATTACATTCAATCACTTTCTTTTCTATGAAGCTGTCCAGATCAGTAAAACACACGATTTTCTGAAAACACGATTTTTCTTTAAGAGTCAAATCTGTAAAATGTGAAAGTTCAAATTGTTCTGATTTTATTTGATTGGCATGAGATATTGTATTTATTAGATTTAGGTTACAAATATTCGCAAAATTTTAAAAATAAATATCAAAAATAAAATATATAATAAATTCAAATTGTGATCAAATTGACTTCAGTCCAAACATTGACGGTACAATGCTCGATCAAACTCGAAGTTCACTAAAAAATACTGTGGATTATAGATTTGAAGTTTCACAGCTGACTCGAGGCTGTAATTTGTCCTGATTCGATCTGACAGTTTTCATTCGCTTATGCTGTTCTATTCTGTTCTGATATAGTTTTCTTTCATAAACACACATAATTAGAGTTTCTTTCGGTAATAAAATCACTCATATTTTGTTTTGAACAGAAAAGCCCATTCTTGTTACTTCCTCTTAATTCGTTATGCCGTCCAGAGACGTCCAATCTGTTTTTACATCTGGAGCCCAAAACATCACAGGGAAATGGAATTTGACTTCAGAGGCCGAATTAAAATATCGTGAATGAGTGAGTGACTTCCATACGTTATCGAATAATCAAATAAACACATTGGGATGATATTTTACGAGGCATAAGGTATCGAATACGAATATCAATTGTATTAATTATCAATTGTAGTAATTATAGTGCAATTTGTAATTGAATGAAGAAATGTACGAGTATTTTGTCTTCTGACATTCTTCGGTTTATTTAAGGTTTGAAAAATATTTCAATGTTTGTATTTGTAAAATCACTATACAATTGTGCATAGAAATGGTTATTTTTTGGTCTTATTTATTACAGGGTCTACAGGAATGTATTCATTTAATAGATTCATAAGTGTACATTACTTCAGCATACTCAATTCGTAACATATATGTGAGCAAGATAAGCGTGCTTGAAGCGATCTAACAAAAAAAAAGCAAAACATCGTATTCATTCATTGTTTGAAAAAAGGAACGGGTGTTGTTCTTATTTTTTTTCTATGGGTTTTGTTTCACAGGAGTTTTAAGTGATATAGGAGGCAAGTAAAAAGTAGGTATTTAATATCTATACATATAATGTACTGAGAAAAAGTCCTTAAACCCCAACTCCAAAACAGGGATTTTTTCCAAAATGTCCTTAGAATCCGCCCAGTATTTCTGTGTTCAAAGTAACTTAACCAAGAGGTCCATGGAAGCAAAAAAAAGGTGTTATTCCGAAATGCCCTTAGAAACCACACAGTATTTCTGTATTCAAGATTATTTTTGTAATTCAAATATAAACTTACAATGTAATAAAACGACAAAAATAGTTATTCTCATACACACTACTTACTATTGCAAAGATCAGCGACATACTCCCAAATATTCAGTGCGCCCGATTTAAATTATGAATATTCATAAATCAGAACTCATTCTTTGTGAGTGCACTGTATACCGAGTGTTTGATTGAAATGAATATTTAACTCACATGACCACCAAACATCAGGTACTCAACTCGGTCACGTTTGTAAGCTATCAGTCTAATGAGTTGAGTATAACAAAATAATATTGAATATATCAAAGCTAGCTTTAGGCCATTCATGCAGACCTCTATTATTTACTAATGAACCTTTTGCTTTAAATTATTTTGTGAACTCTGTTTAAAGTTACAAAGTAAGTTTTGGTGAAAACATTGTTGATTAATTAAAATTAAACCTACAAATATATTCCATTTCTACTATTCGCTATTTTGTTAGCCACACGCACTACAAAATCAGGACATAATAGAGCTTAAAAGCATTTATCTATAACTATACGGTTTTAGACAACCGTAATTTTTGAGATAAAACTAGCGGTTTTCTTTCTGTTTCTCTTTTTGGGAGCTGGAAATAATAATAAAACAATGGTTCACTGCTATCGGATAAAAACTTATACGTTCACTGATATGGATATGCAAAACAATCGGACTAGATGCTCGAAATCATGCCAGAATTCTTAATCTGATGTGGTAATTCGGCCCAAGATTTCCGTTTAGAACGTACCAATGTTTAACTTTCTGTACATTTAATTTTCACAGAAAAACGGTTAGAGGGTTAAACTGCTACCTAATTTTAAAGGTGGTTTTCTCTAAATGTGCATCGGCGGAATAAAATCGTTCTTCACCTGGACCCTTCGTATACATAATACCTACTTGAAAGGAAATATCATTTTTACGTTTGTGAAGTTCATAATTTATAGCTAACATAAGATTCCACTGCAGTCAAACTTCTGGAATATTCTTAAGGGAGCAGAAAATATGATGACAAAAATGTAATATTGCAACACCTTGGGATGTGGAAATGAAGTTCGCGTTTTTCATTTCTTATTCCAGCATTTTTAAGGAGTATTTATTATGTTCTTTTGCTATTTTCTCGATTTTTCGTTTTCGTGTCATATTCGTAGGTATTTGCTCATGCCCTTTCGACACTCTTTTAACATTAACAATAAAAATGCGTCTAGAAAAAAATTTCTTCTTCGAACTTCACCCTCATCACCTACATAATTGAAAGAAGGCTTCATAAAAAATATGTAAACATTTTCCTTTTTATGTTGTAGCTCTATCATTTGAATGAGCACGTTTAATTTGCAAGGCAACTGCGAGTCACGTGAGTTATTCGATCAATGAAAAAGGTTAAAATAGATATGAATTGTAGTTGTTTTGTTGCGAATTGAATTTTGAAATTGTTGGTGGTAGTTTTTCATTGTTGATTAATCAAATCAAACCAACAACTTTCTCAAATTAACAAAGAGTTCGAAAACCTCCATCAAAACCAAGTTCTCGATATGGCCCTGGGTGAAAAGTGATAATTGTGTGATGATGGTACTTGCTTTTACAATCCGATAATTTTATGAGGATTTGGAGATGATTTCATCGAAATCTCCCAAAAGAAAGAGATTTTTCAAATACTCTAAATTTATGGGAAATCTTCCGATTTCGATGCTGTTTTCGAGTAATTTCGCAAATCTGGAATTTTAATTCGGCGCGAATAGCCTATAACTTTATAACGTTCATCTTAATGAAAATAAAATAGTAAATTTTTTAATGAAGTTGGAATGCCTATACACATACCAACTTCATTAAAAAATTAAGATTAACACGATTAGATACATATGTTCGAGATGATACTCCTTGCATTGCTTGTAAGCACCCTTATAATGGAATATAGCATGAAGACCGATATAATGAAGCTCCGATTAAGGAACTTGTTTTAAAATTGGAAAGAAATATTCCTAACCAAAGGAACGTTTTGTGGTTTTTTGATTCCAGCGATCAAGCGCATTTTAATATGTTTACAAAAATGCAGAACCTATGATAAATCTGTATTTATTTATATACATTGATAATTGTATATTTAAAGTTAATAGATTTTGACACCTTTGATGGATTACCATGAAAGCTGGCACAATATGTATTTTTTCATGGAGAAGGTTTTAATGATATCTACTTTGCTAACTTGTATACTGTTTGACCGATCACCATCAAAGTTGGCATAAGAATGTATTTCTTCAAGGATAAGGATTTTTTCAACTCGCTTTTTTTCCCCGGGAAGGTGGCCACCCAAACACTGCTTCTTTCGAAAAACTTAGCTGATATAGGCCTGCCAGAGTCTACAGAGACAATTACCCCTTACCCTAAGCAGCGCAACAACAAAATTGCGTGAGCGAATCACTCAACCGATTGAACTCAACTTTCCAGGCCATCTTCGGTATTGGTCTGAAAGTGAAGTTTAGTTAATCGATTCAGCAATTTGCTTTTAGTTTTGATTGTTACTATGTAATTCTTTTTGTTAGGCGCAGCAATCCACGCCGGGTATCCGCAGTATGATATAATAAACAAATCTTTATGACTTCTCAAAATACATTCATTAAAGTAGACAAAACTAATATTTATGTTTTCGCTTCTCAATCTTAATGCCCAACCGTGATCAATAAGCATTTACTTTACTTAATGGGATCCAGACCCGTAATCTCCCTCTGCGATTCCGGGTATGCTGCTTCCAGTTCTCCAGACCAAGCGCTCTGGCATCCGCGATGGGTTGGTCTTTAAAACGGAGGTTCGGTTTTCCTTGCCTTCTCGAACCTGTGGGCTGGGACTCGAAGATCCTCTTGGCTGGAGCAATATTGTTCATTTGCTCAATGTTCCCGAGACAATGTAGGCGGCGTAATTTAGCTTTTTGGACTACATCCACATCTCGGTACAGCTCGTAGAGTTTGTGGTTGTATCTTCTCCTTCATTCGCCCTCCCAACGCACAGAACCAAATATGCGACAGAGTATTTTTCCTACAAAAGAACCTAATAAAAGCTCCCCTTTCCTACTAATCGTTCAGCACTCAGCATTGTAAAGCACGACTGGCAGAATTAAGGTTCGAGAGAACCATGCATTTTGTTATTCGTGTGAGGAGTTTTGAACCCATTTGCTTGACCAAACCTGGTGCCCCCTTGCAACCCCCCTGCTTGGGGTCACTGTTTGATTTGGAGTAGGTGCAAGGGCAAATTGTTGAAAACAGCACCAATGGAAAACGAAATAGGGCCATATTTTCAAATATGGCCTTATTGCGTAAGGCCTTATTTCACGGCACCGATATAAATTGCTAAAAATAAATTGTTATATTTTGTTATAAATGAAATTATACAAAAATCTCATAAATAACTCCATTTCATATTTGCTCTTCAGTTATAATAGACAAATTCTCAAATTATAGATGAGAAATAACTTCATAAAATTTACGGTGGAGTAATTGTTCATCTTCAGTGGGCAATAACTCCACAAACAAAAAGTGAAGTCATTTCCCACTCGAGGTGAAGTTATATCCGAGGTGAAGATATTTTCCGTGAAGTTATTTCCCTGCAGCGATTTTAAGCTAGATTTTATTTCTTTTGTCTAGTATGTAAGTTGATATATAAAAATCAATAAAAATTTATTTAAAAGTAAAAAAAGTAGTGTGTTGGACTAATAAGCCTCTCTCCTCCTCTCGCTGAGTCAGTCACCTTGACGTGTGCACCATCACAGCAAACAAACTCGATAGTGCCGGTGCGGAGGCTTACGACGCAAAGAGTCATCGGGCTTGTTAAGGGCCAGGCCGTCTGTTGAGCGTCAACCAAGAACTGAACAGGACTTCACGTCCGCTCCCACCCTAATATATCCCCCCCCCCCCCCTTTTGCTTAAGAAATTGCACTATGCACCTTTCTTGACATAGAGGGTGCTTTTGATAACACCGGTTATGATTCAATATCAAATGCCTTACTTCACCGAAAGGTAGACCTCCCCACCATAAACTGGATAAAAGCGATGATTGAAAGTCGAAAAATTACTGCTTCGTCAGGACAGACTTCAATATCAGTATCAGCTATAAAAGGCTGTCCACAAGGAGGAGTTTTATCACCTCTCTTGTCGTCTTTGGTCACAGACGACCTACTTCAAAAACTAAGTAACTTAGGCTACGACATAGTAGGGTACGCTGATGACTTGGTCATCATTATTAGGGGTAAAGAATCAAACGTAGTTACTTCACGTATGCAAAACGCCATTAAGATAGCTATAGACTGGTGCGCCAAGGAAAATCTCTCCATAAACCCCAGTAAAGCTATCACAGTTCCTTTTCCAAAAAGAAGAAAGCTCAGCTTAGCCCAGATTTCACTGAATGGTATGACCATTGAGTATTTCGATGAAGTCAAATATCTTGGAGTAATCCTGGACAAAAGACTAAACTGGAACTCTCACATTAACAACAAAATCACTAAAGCTAATAATCATAAAGCTTTATGGGCCTGTCGGCGCACATATGGCAGAATCTGGGGAATCTCTCCAAAGATCGTCTACTGGATCTACACAGTGATGATAAGACCCATTATAACATCGCCTAAATTGTATGGTGGACAAAATCCACACCAAAGGTCGCAATAGAGAAGCTCAAAAAGGTACAACGGCATGCGTGCCTTGGTATCTCCGGAGCCATGCGAACCTGTCCAACAGCTGCCATAGGGGCAATAACAGGAATTACACCTCTCCACATATACATTCAAAAAGTAGCGATCCGCAGTGCAATAAGTCAAATACAGTTAAACGAGATAAGTCTTAACGATCATCCGGAACTTAAGACCCTTCTCGATGAACTGCCAGAACCGCATTCATAAAACACTATGCTTCAATAAACGGTTCTCCACGGAGATCCAAAAGAGAGAAGCATGGGTTAGTAATAACCCATCAATCGGCCACAACGGCATAAAGTGGTATGCGGATGGTTCTAAAATGGAAACGGGGGTAGGAGCGGGAATATACGGACCAAACAAACGCTTCACGATACCCATGGGAAAAAGTCCCAGCGTATTTCAAGCAGAGCTCCACGCCATTCAAGAATGCGCCAGCCACATAAATTTATCTGGTATAAAAGGTGCAACCATCCATATATAGTCAAGCAGCTATAAACGCCCTTAGCTCGCATACCATTGACTCTAAATCAGTCATGTACTGCTTCAATACCCTACAGGCACTCGGAATAAGTAACAAGACCAAGCTATGATGGGTTCCGGGTCATGTCGGGGTGGAAGGTAACGAAAAGGCCCACGAACTGGCCAGAAAAGGTTCGGAAATTCCTTTCATAGGTCCCGAACCTTTCTGCTGCACTCCTAGATCAGCAGCAACGGCAGCAATAACAAGCTGGGAACATAGAAAATGTATCCATCTTTGGGAAAGCATCCCAGGTCTAAGACAGGCCAAACGAGCCATTCGGTATTTCAATCAAAATGCCAGCAAATGCCTAAACCTAAGCAGGCATGATATCAAAACTTATTAGGTTACCTTAATGGTAACCATGGTTTAAGATATCATCTACACAAAATGAGAATAGTAGACTCTCCTGAGTGCCGACTCTGTCTTGAAGAGGACGAGTCAGCTGAACACATTTTATGTGAATGTCCGGCCTGTAATGGAATTAGAAAGAAGATCTTTTTCAGAGGGAACAAATGACCCCCGAGGACATAAAGAATTCTTCTACTAGTAAAATTGTCCGCTTTACATGGAAAGTGGTAACTCTACTAGTCCAAAAAATTTCTGGCCCATACGGTACAAAAGATGTTTTAAGGTCGAAGTGCCCCTATTAAATCGCCTTGGCGAGCCAGAATTAAAAAAAAAAAAATAAGCGAAAGGTCTCCGGCTCAAATCCCGCCGGGGCTAAGTAACATCTATAACTTTTTCCACTGCCCCACCTCTTGCGAACGTCTGACAAGCATCCAAGAGTATCAATTTGCATGACAAGTTTCTCAAATATGCCGTTCGGATTCGGATTAAAATTGTAGGTACCTACCTTCCACTTCGCACAAGCAAATGGTTCGAGAAGCTTGGTTAATAATTAGTGTTGAAACAAATAATACCGAATGTTCGGCCAGGGCCGTGGTATAAAAAAGATTATAAAGTTCTGAAAAATACAAACACATTTGGGGCGGACATAGTTGATTGAACATAAGATCATTCTACACAAATTTCACTATTTTTGGGACACACACCTAAAAGCTTTTTCTAATGGCTCCATTTAGTTTATGTTCTTTTCTTTGTCTTTCACGAAAAATATCCTTCAAAAAAAAAACACCAAGCTATCGATGTTCGAGGAAAAACTTTTTTTTTGTGTGCAAACCTCGTTCACTTGCATCTCGTTTGTATTGAAATGCCCGTCTCCAAGAGATAAGAGAAAGGAGAAGGGTCAATTGGCGCGCTGCCTCGCGCCGGTCGTTCGGACGTCAACAGTTGAAATGCGAAGATCGCTCACTCACGTACCTACGTATGTGTTGGTAGTGGGTCTGGGTATACTTAATTTATACTCAGTCTGGTCTACGCTTAAATTAATTGAAAATTACCATTTTGTTTTTGGTTTTTTGCTCCTTTTACTAACTATTCGGTATTTGGCCGAATAGTAACACAATATTCGGTATTCGGCCGAATAGAAAAATATAGGCCGAATAGGCCGAATACCGAATAGTAACCGAATATTCGTTTCAACTCTACTAATAATTACTTTTATTTTGTGAAATTTACAAAAACATTTTGTCAATTCATCAAAACTTTTGTAATAGCTATTGAACATTTTTGTTTTGTTAGCCTGACAACATTTCTATTGCTTTAACAAAAATTTACAAAATTGATTTTTGATTCAGATTTTTTTTGAAACAACAAAAAGTTTCTCAATTCAACAACAATATATTCCATAATACCAAATTTTGACTTTTCAATTTTGTTATAATGACAAAGGGTGTTCTGTTGAACGGAAAAAGATGCTTTGTTACTGAAATTTTATCATAAAGACTAAAATTTAGCGAAAAATATGGCATGACCTGACCATATACAACTGTATTATGTTGGCCAAAGCTTACATTAAACGTCTCTTCACAAGAGCGCGACTTGCGCGAACGAACGATTAGAAATCTGGGGAGAAAAACACATTTTATCCATTTAAAAACAGGAACTTAGAAGTATACCTATTCCAAGAGGGGGATGTGTGACTAGTTCATCGATATATTTTAAAAGAAAACAGGGTTCAGTAAGGTTTAATAAACCAAATATTGAATCCCAAATTTTTTGCCGCGAACAACAACACCCTTGCCGCGATTTGTCAGAGTTTAATCCTAGTTCACAACATTTGGTCGCGTTCCACATACCGACGATTAAAAAAATCGCTCGAACTTAGCCCAAAAAATCCCAATGTTGTTAGGATTTGCTTATACTTTTCAAGTTGGAATTTGCGGCCGTCCGCGACCAAAAAAATTGTGTCATTTGAATGAAGTGCCAAATTTTCAATATAATCGTTCGGAATCGGATAATTGGTCGCTCTCATATGAATTGTCCTTAATAACAGTATGCGTTTATTTTATTTAAGTGCTTATACCCTATTCTAGGGTATAATCATTTTGATTCATACCTTGTAACCTAACTTAGTATTACCCGGAGACGCCCAAAAGTTACTTTTGTGATCAGCATCGATAGTAATGTCGATCTAGCTATGTCCGTCTGTCCATCGGCAGCAAAGTTTATAATCCGTAGGGGCCGAACTAATCAAGTATAAGAATTTTTAAAATCCGTCCTCTGACCCTCACAATCTCAAAAATTTGAGCTAGAAAGCTGAAATTTGGAATATATTGTCTCAAAATGCTCGTGTGTGCGGATTTTCAAAATTCCCCCAATGACACGCCCACAATTTAAAAAAAAAAAAACATTTTGGTCGAATAGTAAAAGTTGAGCTAGGAAGTTGAATTTTGGAATATTGAGAGTATCGAGGGGCCATTGTGTAAATATTTTTAAAATCCACCGATTGTATTTTATAAATAGTGGGGATGTTACACTATTTAAAAAATGTCATTTTATTGAAGAAATCATTGAAAGTCCTATTCTTCGCAAAGTATGTGAATAAAATCGTTTTGAAAAATTCTTTTACATAAAGTTGTCTGCCCACTTTTAAGGGTAGTTTTTTTTACAAAAAACTTAGTTCTGCAACATCTGTAGACCCTTCTTATCAATTCACCCAGGGATTGGAATATGCATAGGGTATCCAACAGTTTGTCCAAGCGGACTGTAGCCTTTCCCTATTTATTCATGTTGGATTTGAATAATTTTTTGTTTATTTCTGCCTTGAAATTGCGTATTTATTGTGAGCGGTCCAAGGTGCACGCAGGGTTGGTTCATGGTACACTTAGTTTGGGTACTTGGACCATAGAGATTTATTTTGATTGAACTTAATTTGAGCATAGTCGGATATGAAATTTTTTCCATGGCACAGTAACCTCCCTTCCCGTCAATTAACTTTTCAGTACTGTATACGCGATCTTGTTACGTTTGCGATAATTATTCTACATTTTAAAACAGATCGAAATCGTTAAGCCCCATTTATACGATCAGTTATCAGTTCAGTTGTCAGCTCAGTTTTGAACTTGTCAGTTGAGCTGTCAGTCAAATATTCAGTTATACTGATATTACAAAAATTTAAGGGTTTACCTGAGACTGAAATTGATAAAATCCCCATAAGCTCAAAATTAAACTGACGACTGAACTGATAACTGATCATCTAAAAGGGCATTTAAAGCCATTTTGCAGAACATCGGCTTTTTGAAAAACCACTTAGGAGTTACTTGGTCCGGGCGGAATTTGACCCTAAGACCCCTCGATTGGTTCCTGAGCCACAAATGCAATATCTGCCTCTTTAGTATACATACTCGTACTAAAGCAAATGAGCAAGTACCAAGAAATCACTGAAGTATATTAAAATCTGGCATAAAAAATGTGTATAAATAATAGTATTTTTAGCACGTATATGCATTTATTATTAAGACAAGCCATTTATAGTCATTATGATTACCACCATTATCATCATAAAGGAAATAGACTGCCACATTACAAACAAATATTTCAAAGTAAATGCTTCCACATATTTTGTAGATAGTATACACAACACATGCCAAGGATCAAAATCAATAGGTTGCAGACCTATCCCATCAAGTTATTTAATGACTTTCATAAGAGGACAGGTGTCAAAGTGTATACGGAGTGAGTCGACCGGCATTCAATTGATTTACCACATCGTTGAATAAACTGCTTGCTTGCCTTTGGATAAATAATTAAGTAAAATCAACGCGTACCTGCTTACTTTACGCACGTTCACGTAGTTGGCACGTTTTCACGCAAGGAGCATGGCCTGATGAATTTATTATAAGTTAAGCGATCGTAATCTACCCGAAAATACATATTTACATAAACTTTTATTTTGGGGGCGGAAAAGAAACGTATAGTCACATGAGTTGAAGATAAGACAAACGTAATAAGATGCTGTTAGTGATAGTTTATTACGAGAGGGAAGAAATATTTGTGAATTTTATTTGAGACTTTAGAAGTGTTTAATCCGTTCGTTATAATTGCTATTTTCAAACCTGATGAAGATGATAAAATTACATCCAAAATAATGGACGATATGCTACGTAAACAAAGTGAGTCAGTTATAAGTCTGTTATCTAAAGAAATTGCCAAACTCTCTACGAAATTGTCTGAAACGGAGGAGAATATTTCTAAGAAGCTCGATACCCAAATCAGTGAATTAAGTGGAACAATTGAACAAATAAACTCCAAAGTTGTTAATCTTGAGTCGTCACTTCTAAACACAAATTCGGATATCGCTCAACTAAAATCGGAAATATTAACAGTAAAAACGTCACTCGCCCACGTAAATAATAATAGTAGTGTCTCTAAAGCACTCATAACCTGAAAAACAATCTTGTGCTTGTCACCGACGAACTGACTGCTGTTAAAAAGACGCTTTTCACACAGAAAAACCGTTTAGTGGCATCCGATGCCCTGCTTTTCGGAATCCCGCACTTGGTTGGTGAAAATCTCACAACAACTTTTAGCACACTTTGCGCTTATCTGGAAATTGAACCACCTCATCTGGTCAATATTTTTCGCACCAGACCGAAGGGTAATTCTAAGGACACCGGAATTATAATCAAATTTAAGTCACCATTTGAACGCAACCGTGTTCTGAAATCAATTGGTCTTTATCGCAAACAAAATAAAAAGGAGCTGTGTTTATAACACGTCGGTATAAATTCCACCCGTACTATACACCTGCGTGAATGTTTGACTCGAAACAACCAACAAATTTTGCATGCCGCATTGAAGCTAAAAAATGTAAACAACTAGCATCTGTTTATACCTCACGTGGTGTTGTATACGTCAAACGCAAATTGGTTCAAACTGCAGTAGTAATCGAAAGCATTGAGGATCTTGATATAATACTTCTTTGAATTTTTCTATCTGTTTTTATTACTTTTTTAAAAAAAAATTACCTAAATCGAGAATTTCAAGAAGCGATTTCCAACTATAAACAGTTAGTTATTATTTAAGTATGATGACCAGTGCGGTTTTTTGACAGGTAAATCAACCACCGATGCAATCCAAAGTATAAGGAAAATTATGGAAAAACATTGTGTTTCGTTTAAGGATTTGCATATGGTGTTGGTTGATTTCGAAAAGGCCTTTGATAGGCAATTGATATAGGTGGCGCTAAGAGAACGAGTAGTTCCAGAAACCTACGAACAGATGATAATGGGCTATAACTAACTATATGCTGACGATGGATCAAACTTCTGTTCTTCACATAGAATAGCATAAGTCTCCGTTTGGAAGGCCGACGCATGTTTGCCTAACGAAAAGAAAAGTTTAATATTGTCGCTCTCAATGAAAACACCAGCACCAGATCCTTGATCGGTTCTGGATCCATCCGTGAAGACTCGACTGCATTCCTTTCCGGGCTCAGAGTCTGGCCAGAGGCAGTCCTGAACACGAGGAAAGTCGACTTCGTAATTGCGCATCAGCCGAGGTTTCGGGGTTGTTGCATCGGACGGAATATCTAAATCGTTCATTCGGGACTTTAAAACTTCAAACTTACAGCGTGAATACACCCTTAAACCGATTACCGAACTAAAATTTACTACCGAATTTCCGAGTCGGTGGTCGCATTTTTAAGAGCGTTAACGCCAATTTTCGGCCGTAATTCTCGTCCAATTAGACAAGCAATTCATAGTCTACTGAACAAATTCGAAACAGAATATTGGCTGCTTGTGAGACTACGTGCCAGTGAGACTACGTTTTGCCCGAGGTGTGGAGAATATTGCGTCGATAGAGACGTCCATCGCAAATCATCCAAATCAGTCAATTTCACGCCGTTCTCAAGAATTGGGCCTCTCCCAGGCAAGATAATGGCGAATTTTGCGTAAAGATCTTACCCTAAAACCCTTACAAAGCTGACTCTAGAACTAAAGCCACTTGATCATATGAAGCGACGTACGTCCTCGAATTGAGCTCTGGACATGATGGAAGAAACTGAAGAATTTCATCGCAAAATCATCTTCAGCGATGAAGCCCATTTTGGTTAAACGTGTGATCTCGAGAAATGGACCCGCCTATTGGCCGCCGAAATCGTGTTATTTAACGCCTCAAGCCAGCGACATATCGGTCGAAATGTGCGGCCGAGTTATCGAAAATTGGGTTCAAGGTATCGACCACTGCATACGTTCCCGTGGCGGACATATGAACGAAGTGGAATTGCATTCATAAATGTTTTGATAGTCATTCAAGCCAATGAATTTGTTTTGAGATATCTCAAGAAGTTTGCATTTTATTTAAAATGAAAGTTGTCAAGTCCTTAATGAAAGATCCTTTATAAGAAAGCAGTCGAAGGACAACCGTCACGCAAGATCATCAAGTGCGAGTTATACCAAAAGCCAGCTCTTTTTAAACGTGATAACATAAGCGAGAATTAAACGTCCATGCAATGAGCACCTGATATATGGGTGGATGTATATGGTATGAGTCCGAAAAAACAGAAGACTTGTGCTGCTCATTCTTTCTACAACCCACTCCGACCTATTGCAGACGGGAGTCGGACAGAATCCAAACCGGGGTTCGCCAGTTTGACCACAAAAAGTGTCGGCAGACCTCGCAATTTCGAATCACTTCATCACAGAGGCTAATCAAATGCTGGTATTGTTCCACTTGTGTGATCGAGGAGTTTTATGGCCTGCCTCTCTTTCGCGATTGCATATGAAACTTTCTGTATTTGCCCGCATACTATTTTTTACGATGTTAAACACTATGAGAAGTATGAATGTGCTGGACATACAACTGAGGTTAAGATCGTAGGGAAATTTTTTTGGTTACAGAAGATGGCTGATGTTGTAATGCGTCTAATGACCGGTTGGTTTTCATGACGCGTTAACGCTGTCCATCATCACGTCGCGTGACTTGGGATCTATGCCGGGTGATTCCGCATTTTCGCCAACAATCAACACTGCTACTTCTTCAATTAAGGTAGCATTGAATTGTCGTGCATGAGCACCTTTTTTTTATAATTGGCGTGCGCCAAAGGATTTTTTTTTTATTTTTCTGTAATTGATATAGTACCCTTATAGTGTTGCCACAGCGCAGGCATTTTCGTTGCTGCAAGCAGCACCCAGATTTATTGCCTGTTTTTGGGTGTTGCTTACTACTGAAAGAATAGTAGGATAGGAAAGAAGTTGTTGGTGCGATAGGGTTTTTTTTATCTCCACAGGTGGCGCCTAAGGGAGATTTCATTTATTGTGTGTATTCAATTTTACTAAGCATGGCTCTGGTCGGGATTCGAACACACGACCTGCCAATCAGGTTGCGAATACACTACCATCGCACCATTGCCACCTGCAATGCCCTCCTGGACTTTTGTCTGCGCTGATAATAATTTTGTAGTGATCAGAAGGCATCGCTTTCAATGCAGTTTTGAACACTTTAGCCAACGCAATGCGTTCGTGTAGGAGTTGTTGCAGTTGTTCAATGGTCCCACGTTTCATCGCACGAAAAATCGCACAATGCTGATTGAGTACATCATTTGAATTCCCACGGAAATAAATCTGAATCAGCTTATGATCTTCATTCAATTGCGGTAACAGATCGATGGGAAAATTCATCTAACAACATTACCTTAAATATGGGATTGAAACCGCGTTCTTGGATTAAAGTTGACGTCATTTGGATGCAGCAGTATTTATTGTTGGGTGCGTGCAAGGAAATGTGCGATTGCTTTGTATCTTCATACAGAAGGAAGATCATTGGATGCGAGTGTGGAATCATAGCGAAACGCAGCTCGATTTAAATTTGAAGGTTGGCGCAGTGTCCTTCGATCTTCCCCCCGATTGAGGCTACTTTGAACTTGGTCATCATTTCCACAACGGGTGGCTCCTACTACACGATCTGCTTCATTATGATCGGCTCTGTCTTCTTGCGAAAACGCGCCACGCATGTTAGCCATTCTTAAACGGGCTTGTTCATTGTAATGTTCACACTGTTTATTCATTCGCACGTAGATTAGCCTCCCGTCTCGTGTTTTTATTGCGAGCTCCAATGTTAAATCATCTTATCCGCGGCATTATACGACTAACACAGAAAAGTCCTGAATGAAAAATGTCACAACCGTCAATCAATTTCATAAAACACGAATAAGTCGTGGATAAAATACCTTATTGAAATTCGTTCTCCATAAAACAAAATACTAAACGTAAAAAACCGCAGTAAATTGCGCACTATATCGACACAACCACTACGTATCGATCGTCAATGTGGAAAGATTTAATATACTACTCAGCTGTTAAAGATGCCATGTTGGAGATCCCATTTTCGTGAGTGAAAAAATTAGGCGATGTCAATTCCGTAGTATTTGTCATACCTTAAGCGGCCCTTACACGGTCAATCGGTTGATATCATGCATCGTGTAATATCGTGTATACCCACCTCTTACACAGTTCAATCGATTGACGTGAAATTTTTAGTTTTTGTGCGTTTTCGTGGTGTACGGAGTGCGATGAGTGAAACGGACGATTGTATTGTATATATTGCTCTTGCACATTGCATTAAGAGGAAAAAGAAAAAAATGTAGAGAAAAAAGAGAATTTGGATGAAGGAGTGGTTAAAAAAAAAAGGAATCAGTTCACACAGGAAAATCTTTTGAATGAATTGAAAATATCTGCACAGGACGATTATAAAAATTGTATGAGAATAGATAACTCCACTTACGGGGAATTGCTTAAAATAATTTCTCCTTTGATTATGAAAAAAGATACATGCATTCGTGAAGCGATTTCCGTAAACCAGAGGCTTTCTACAACATTGAGATATCTTGCAGACATGTTTTCGCTTCCGTGACACAAAACACAATGAAGTAATTACGTCAATCCAACCCTTACACATATCAATCAGCATGACGTTCATCATGCAAAATCAAACTTGCTTTGATTTTCGTCAATCAGACTTCACCAAATGTGTGTGACTCATGCAGACACATTTTCACAAACACATGCTGGTGATTGATGTCATTCGATTGACCGTGTAAAGGCCGCTTTAGAATCTATATTTTCTGCTTCCCATACAAAATTTAAGATATCGCCACCATTCGCCACTGAAAGTAGGGAATGGGGACAAAAATTTCCCGTGGAAATCGGATGATGTTCAGCCAAGTTATGTGCGTACAAACCGACACACCTTCATTTTAATATATATACATATATAGATTCCTAAAAATAAAATTGTTGATCATTTAGGAATTAATCCTAGTAGTCAACTTAAAGAAAGTACATTTAAAAATAATACACATTTCAAATTATTATTTGCAAAAAATAATAAAAATGTACGAGTATGCTCAGATAATATGAAATAATTTAAATAAAATATTTAAAACTTAAAACGATTCTTTTAAACAAAGCATCTCAATGCGTTTTCGTCTAGACTTTAGAGAACCATCTAAACTGCTACCTCTTGGCCGTTATGAGTACGCAGTTTCCTACGTCAATCCTTCTTCGGACTATAATTAGTTTGTAATGCTTTGTAAAACTAAGTGCAAGTAGATGCTCTCAGGAGGTTAGGTTAGGTTAGTTAATAGAGTCACTGGCACCTTCTTCTCCGCTTCCTGCAATGCTAGTGTGCCTGCGGCTGCTGCTGTCATCGATGTCCGGTTAGAATTTTATCACCAAAATAAAGAAACGAACTAATATTTTAATTCTAGTATTCTAATTACTTTATTCTGATATTAGGTACTCTTAGCAATAATATACATAACAGCAAATAATAAGCGCGACCGACTCAGCTGGTGTCTACTTTAATTCTACTCTTCTCCTGGTCTCGTTCAGATAACTTTTATACTTAGGAGTGTGACAACTGCTGTGCTGTAAAGTACGTACAAAAGTTGTTACGAAATTAAAGTGTGGTACAGGGTGCCACATCACTCTCCGCCGTAAAAAAATTTTACAATTGATTTTGTTTTAATTGAGTTTACTTTTTTATACCCTATTCTAGGGGTATATTAATTTTGACGCATAGTTTGTAACATACCTTAATATTGCCCGTAGACCCCTAAAAGTTACTATATTTATGATCAGCATCGATAGTAATGTCGATCTAGCCATGTCCGTCCGTCTGTAGCCAAAAATTAGGCCTTTAAACTGGACCTAGAGAGCTGAAATTTTAACCATATACTCTCTAGGGTCCCGAAATAATCAAGTTTACGAATTTTTGAAATCCGCCCACAGACACGCCCACAAACTCAAAAAAACAAAATTTTGGAAAAAATCGAATTTTGAGCTAGAAAGCTGAAATTTTGTATATATGATCTATGACTCCTAAAACTGCTCGCGATAACAAATTTTCAAAATCCGCCCACTGACACGCCCACAAATAAATAAAACAATTTTTTTATACCCTATTCTAAGGGTATATTAATTTTTGAAAATCCAAAGTTTGAGCTAGGGAGCTGAAATTTATAATATATACTCTCTATGGGCCCTTTATGCTCACGTGTAAATATTTTTAAAATCCGCCCACTGACACGCCCACAATTTTTTTTTTTTTTTTTTTTTGAAAATTCAAAGTTTAAGCTAGGGAACTGAAATTTATAATATATACTCTCTAGGGGCCCTTTATTCTCATGTGTTATTTTTTTTTAAATCCGCCTACTGACACGCCCACAATTAAACAAAACAATTTTATTGAAACACCTAAGTTTGAGCTAGGGAGCGTTTTTTTTTGATAAAATCCTTTAAATGTTATATAACAAAATATGTAGACCGTTCTTAACAATTCAACCATACTTAAAAAAATTATAATATATACTCTCTAGGGGCCCTTTATGCTCATGTGTTATTTTTTTTAAATCCGCCCACAATTAAATAAAACAATTTTATTGAAACACCCAAGTCTGAGCTAGGGAGCGTTTGTTTTGATAAAATCCTTTAAATGTTATATAACAAAATATGTAGAGAGTTCTTAACAATTCAACCATACTTAGACTTTTGTAACGCCCACTTATGAGGGATAGGAATAAGAATAGGGTATCCAACAGTTCGCCCAAGCGGACTGTAGTCCGTCCCTATGTTTTTTATTCGTTTTACCTGTAAGTTTGTGTTGAATATAGTTTAAATATAATTTGTCTTGTCGATAGTGAGCAATGCAGTGCATTTATTTTATAAACTATAATAAAAGTGAATTCTAGCAGGTGATAATTTCAGTAGGTATAGTTTATAAAGTTATAGTAAAATGAATTTAACAAGTGATCGTTTTTGCAGATATATTTTATAAAGGTATAATAAAAGTCAATTCTAACAAGTTAAGTAGTTATATTATTTTATAAAGGTATAATAAAAGTGAATTCTAGCAAGTGAATATTTTGTAAAGGAATTTTATGGAAAATGGAAAGTTACCTTTCGCTTTGTTTTTGCTGGTGAATTGTTTTCCTCAGTAGTAAAGGCAGGTTTAAGTCTGTCTATCGATATTACTTGTTTTTCGTTATTGATTATTACTGAGAATGTTTTATCATTTCGTTCCGCGACTTCGAAAGGGCCTTTATAATGCGGGTTCAGGCTACCCCTGCTTACCTCCTCCCGAACAAAAACGTATTTGCATGAGCTGAGGTTCTTGGGTACGAATATGTACTTTTGTTCCCGGGTTCTTTTGGAAACGGGTCGTACTTGCGAGATGGCTTGTGTGACCTCTCTTGCCTTTGAAGAATTTAAAAGTGGGTTAAATTGTTTCGGTTCAACTAGTTCTGCGGGTAAACGCAAGTTCTGTCCGTTCAATAGTTGAGCAGGTGTGACATTCAAGTCATCGATTATCGTAGAACGTATGCCGAGAAGAGTCCAAGGTAAATTTGAAAACCAATTTTGTTTGTCTTCGTGGGACCGTAACGCGTCCTTCAATTGTCTGTGGAAGCGTTCAACTAAGCCATTAGCTTGTGGGTGGTACGTAGTGGTTCGGATTCGCCTTGTACCGAGCGTATCGGAAATTTCTTTAAAAAGGCAGGACTCGAATTGAGTTCCTTGGTCGGTTGTGATCGTTTGTGGAACTCCGAATCGGGAAACCCAGTTGTGAACGAAAGCTGAAACAACTGCTTGCGCACTTATGTTTTTGATTGGGATGGCCTCTACCCAGGAAGAGAATCTATCCTTAATTGTGAAAAGATATGTAAAACCTTGTGCGGGCGGGAGCGGACCAACTAAATCCATGTGAATGTGAGAAAACCTATCTTCAGGAAGCGGAAACTTTCCATGGAGGGAAACGGTATGCCTGGTTATTTTGGATTTTTGACAAGGAATGCAGCTACGGGTCCATCTATTTACTTCGCTATTCATTCTAGGCCAAAAATACTTGGCCGTGATTATTTTACGCATTGCTTTAGCGCCTGGATGCGATAATTTGTGATGGTTGTCAAAAATCGTCCTTCGAAAAATTTCGGGTATGTATGGGCGATTTTTTTCGAGAGAAGTTTCGCACCATATTTCGACGTCGTGAATAGGTATCAAAGTTCGAACGAGTTTTGCCGAAGTATTTGACGTCGTTAAAAGACTTTTCAGTTCTTCGTCGTTCTCCTGCTCTTTTAACAGAGCGGGTATACTAACGTTTGTGAAATCGATTATATCTATGTACGCCCTGGACAACGTGTCGGCAACCATGTTTTGTATGCCTTTAATGTAGCGGATGTCCGTTGTGAATTCCGCGATGAACTCAAGGTGACGAGTTTGACGGGGTGATTTTTCTGTTTTAGAGCAGATTGCTTTCGTGAGTGGTTTGTGGTGAAGACGGTGAATTGTCTACCTTCCACATAATAGCGAAAATGTTTAATGCTTTTGAAAATCGCAAGTAGCTCGCGATCAAATGTCGAGTACTTATTTTCTGCAGGGCTGAGACGAGTGGAGAAAAATCCTAACGGTTCCCAAGAGGTGTTACGGTATTGCTGTAGGACTCCTCCTATAGCGTCGTTAGACGCGTCCACGAAGATGCTAATCTGAGCCTTAGCGTTTGGGTGATATAGCATTGTCTGCTTGGCGAGATCCTTCTTAAGATCTTGAAATGCCCTTTCGCATGGTTCGGACCATAGGAAGATAGCCTTTTTGTTCTTCTCCTTTTTTGTGTCTTTGAGAAGTTCGTAAAGTGGTCTAGCTTTGGATGCCATGTTGGGCATAAAACGATTGTAAAAATTAATCATCCCAAGAAAACGCTGTAGTTTCTTGATCGAGTTGGGTTAAGGAAATTCATTAATTGCCTTGGCCCGTTCCTGCGAAGGAATGATTCCCTGTTTGGTAATTGTATAACCAAGAAAATCAAGTTGGCTAACCCCAAGTTCGCATTTTTCCACATTAACGTTTAGTCCATGCTCTTGCAGTCTACTGAAAACCAAACGCAGTTGTTGTTTGTGTTCTTGGACGGATTTACTTGCGATAAGTATGTCGTCTAAGTAAATGAACACGAATGGAAGATCGCCGAAGATGCTATTCATGAAGCGTTGAAAAGTTTGAGCCCCGTTTCGCACTCCAAAAGGCATTCTGAGAAATTCGAATAGCCCGAACGGCGTTATCACTGCCGTTTTGTGCACGTCCTCTTCTGCTACTGGGATTTGGTGGTACGCACGAACTAAGTCAACCTTTGAATAAATCGTACAACCGTCAAGGTTGGCTGAGCAGTCTTGGGCGTTTGCTATCGGATGTTTGTCGGGTAACGTTGCGTCGTTTAGCCACCTATAGTCCCCGCATGGTCGAAAATCGGGTGAATTCTTCTTTGGAACCATGTGAAGTGGTGAGGCTACATGTGATTTTGACACTCGGCAAATACCTAGCTTGATCATTTGCTGAAATTGTCGTTTGGCAATCGTTAACTTATCGGGACTTAGTGTCCTAGCACTAGCAGATGGTAGTGGACCGTTTGTGATTATTCGGTGTACTACGGTGTGTTTTACAGGCCACGTGAAATCTGGCGGCGCTTTGAGTTCTGGAAACTCGTCCAGGATAGCGCCAAATTCGCTTGGAATTGAAAAAAGCTTAGGCGTACAAGTGTTTGTTGCCTTTAAGATGCAATTGGCTTGGAGTTTTGTTTCCTTGTCAACTAATCTGCGGCTACTAAGATCGACAATTAAATTAAATCTGTGTAAAAAGTCAGCTCCTATAATAGGGTGATCAATATCAGCGATGACGAAAGTAAATTCGAAAGCACGCCTAAGATTGAGATCAATTGTCAATCGTTTACATCAGTACGTACGAATGCGTCCGCCGTTCGCCGTGAGTAGAACGAAATCATTGGGTTGGTTGAGATGAGGGCAGAGTTTTCGAGGAATTATCGAAATCTCGGCGCCTGTATCTATCAAAAAATTGTATTTAGTGTTAGTGTCGCGAATAAAAAGGCGGCGCGAAAAGTTTGCCTGACTCAAAGCCGCATTTGAGTTTTGGCGCACTAGTTTTTTGTCGCGCTGCTGGTGTCGGCTTGAAAGTGACACCCTTGCCCTGAACAGTTTCTAGCCTTTGAACCGAATTTGCGATGAAACCAGCAAATGGTTTGATCTGTTCTTCGACTATTTGGACGGTGTCTGCTCTTAGACCTTTCTCTTGTAAAATTTCGAGAGCTTCTGTTAAAATTGTTTGGTCTGAATTGGTGCCTTTCCAATTGTTCGATGCGCAGTGATAGTTCTTGTAAAAGGTTGTTGTCTGAATTTGCTTTTCGAGACACGTTGATTTGAGCAATTTGCTGACTGCTTGATGAGTCATGAAGCCTATCGGCCAAAATAAATAGTTCATTTTGGGTTTGTGAACTTTCGACTGCCATTAGGCAAACTCGAATTGGTTGTGGTAGTCGGTTCAGCCAAAGTTTCATAACTAAAGGTGGATTGACTAAGTTGTTCCCACTTGCCAGGCTTTCCATATTTCGGTATAACTCGAATGGTTTCATGTCTCCCAACTCGATTTTGTTCAGGAGTGCGTCTAAGCGGCGTTCTTCACTGTCCCGATTTCTTTCCAACAGCACTTTTTTAAGATTATCATATTTATCTTGCGCAGGAGGACGAATTAAAACATCCGCCACTGTTTCCATTGTTTGGCTACATAAGGAAGCGACCAAATAATCGTACTTGGTATTGGCTGACGTAATATTTTTAAGTCTAAACTGCGTTTCGACTTGGAGAAACCACAAATCTGGTCGGTTGTTCCAAAAAGGGGGTATTTTTATTGAAATGAGTGAGGCTTGTTGCATGGTGTCGGCGATATTGTCTGCGGAACTGCCGGTTGTATTGTCCATGCCCGATGCTGATCCTGTGCTGGATCCAGACTTGTTATCGGTTTCATGTGTAGCCATTTGGTGTGAGCGCAAGGTAATTGATATAAGGGAAACTAAAATTAACTACAGACGTGTGCTATGACGAAAGAAAACTGTGTTGGGAAACTGAACAATGAATGTGGAAAGCAAGCTCGAAAATTGTGCTTTGAAACCAGCTTGGGTTTAAAAATCTTTAAGATTATTAAAAATCAAGTTAAGATCGCTGTAGTTGTAAATTGTTAAGATTGGTAAGAATTAAGTTATGATCGGTTGAAATTCCTGCCGAATTCGTAGAAATTCGAGGAGAGAAAAAGAAATGAAAATATATTGAACCCGATTTGCGAGTTCAGATTGATATATAAAGTTGAAAATATATTCAATCGCCGGCCGAGTTGGAATTGAGAGAATTGAGGTTAAGAATGTGCTATGCAACTAATAACCATAACCAATATAGCCCCTGTGGCTATTTTGCATCACAAACAAATGAACGCAAATTCGTTTAATTCATTTTAATTTTATTGATCAAGTATTTTCAACTTCAGTTTTATTAGATACAATTAGGTGAACGCGCGACTTTAATTATGCGATGCAATTAGGTAGACGCGCAATTTTGATTTTTAACAATACAATTAGGTGGATGCGCAACTTTAATTATGCGATGCAATTAATTAATCTAATTCGAGAACGTGAAATTTGAACTAATTAATTGAGTTGAAATCGAGATCAAAAGACGAGGACAAAATCAACTTGCAATCGAGTATAAAATGAAAGTAAATAAGATGAAAATATGTAGATACAAATCTCAGAAAATTCGCATGTGTTCTGCAGGAGGCAAGCAGTGGCTGCAACCCAAAATGCAAAAACACTCACGGGCAAAAGTCTTTTTTACCGTCCGTATGGTATACCGAATAACTGATCTTACGACCACGCAACTTTCTATTTACTGAAAAGCATTCACCGTTTAGCGAAGTGTATGTATAAGTGAAAATATTCACTTGGTAGGTACAATTGAAATTAGTTTAAAATGTATATAAATGTAATATATTTACTGTTTATAATTGTATCAATATAGTTTATGGTAAAGACTGATATTTTTGTAAAAGAATTACAAGTACTCACTATAATGCTGTATGAATATATAAAGTGTGATGATGATGGTTATAGATGAAAATATAGATATAGATGATGAAGGCATAGGTGATGATAGTGATGGTGAAGATCGTTGTGAAGATGATGATGATGAGAAATTTGATGATGTTCTGGTTGATGAGTATGATGGTGGTGTTCCTGGCACTGCTGTACCTTTTCCTGTACGTTTCGGTGCTGGTGGTGGTTTTATATATGTACCAGCAAAATTGCGCAGTAAATTTGCTTAATGATTGCGTTTTTACGTATTCTTTTTTATATATATATTTAGGTATTCGGCGTTTTATATATATAAAAAGAAAGAAGGCGTAGTGGTTGTGGCTACGTTAAGTGGCGTGACACAATTTATGTTAATATATAAACTATATATATTTATATGTATATATGGTGGATGTCTGGCAGCGGCAATGGCGTGGATTTTTTTCCAATTTTATTCGGGGTCACCAATTTGTGCCTGCGGCTGCTGCTGTCATCGATGTCCGGTTAGAATTTTATCACCAAAATAAAGAAACGAACTAATATTTTAATTCTAGTATTCTAATTACTTTATTCTGATATTAGGTACTCTTAGCAATATAATACATAACAGCAAATAATAAGCGCGACCGACTCAGCTGGTGTCTACTTTAATTCTACTCTTCTCCTGGTCTCGTTCAGATAACTTTTATACTTAGGAGTGTGACAACTGCTGTGCTGTAAAGTACGTACAAAAGTTGTTACGAAATTAAAGTGTGGTACAGGGTGCCACAGCTAGGTGGACCCTTGATGACAGCGTTGAGGAATTCCAGTCATATCTTTCATACCTGCTACCGTCGTATCAGCCATGATTTTTTTCCCAAAAATGGAGCCAACGTCAAAGTGCCTAGGTACCATATCTTACGATAAATAATACCAATTTAAATTTAAAATGATGCCCATTTTAAAGCGGGACCGAGCTTAATTTTAAACTTTATATATTTGTACAAGCAGGTAAACATTCGTACATACATATTGAACTTAATAAATATGAATATTGATTACTTGGCGTCGGAGTGCTTGTGATGTGTTATAAAAACATTCATTTTTCATCACAGTAATTAAAAACCGAGAAAAATCGACTACCAACTACTTTTGCTCATTTTACATTTTCAATATAACCACAAGAAGGAAAATTAAAATCCACCAGCCACCCACCTTTGTTAAATATAATCGTCGCAATTACCGTTCGTTGGTCGTTGTAATCTCTTCCAACAACGAAACTCATTAGTACAGAAAAAGAGATGATAAGTGGGGCAAAACAATGTTCACTCCCCGCCGTTCGTTCAAAAGCAGAACGTTGATTATATTTATGCCCTTCGAAACGGTTTTTGCTTGAAAATGGAAACAATGTCACCTAGGTAGGTATACAAAAACACATTCAAGCTAAATAAGTACACAGGATGTGAAAACAAGTTGTAAAATTATTTAAACGTCATTATAGGTATACCCTTAAAATTGCTTTCTTTTTCTGTCAAAAAACGATGCAAGGGTAGCAATTCCAACGAATCTCAACTCCTTCCGCAAAACAAGGTATAGGATCTGATGCAATATATGTATGTAGGTTTGTAAATGAATGCATTCATATAATGTAAATACATACAAGCATACAAAATGTAGGTAAACAACTATATAATGTATTGTACGATGCACATAAGGTTGGTTGAACCAATCTTATATACTAATAGGCGCAAGGACATAAGTCCCGAAGTCTTTTTTCTTGACCCACCTCAGTGGAAGAACATGGTTGAATCCCTTGGCCTGCGAAGCGGTTCACGCATCCACTATTTATTTGAAAAAGGAAGCTGACATAAATGAGCCTGCCAGAAAACTAGCACCTACCTTTAGCGGAGCAACGGAGTTGCTTGAGCGGGGATAAACCGCGTTTCTATCGGGATTTGTGTCCCATTTCCAGCGATAAAAATTTGGGTCTTATGCTCCGATATCCCACTCATGTAGGATATAAGGCCTGAACTGATTTCGGGACTTATGTCCCCGCGCTATACTTATAGCTTTATATCTGTTCCACTGACTTTCAGGAAGAACAAAGTTTATCATGTATTCATCCGTGTTTATTCGACTTTCTTAACCCATATCTAAGATGTTGTTTGGTGTAGGTTCTGAAATCTGCCTTTATTACGAATTTATGTATATTTCTCTAATTTTATAGTCACCTGTTATGTCTACTGATGGAAAAAAAATTCGCGTTTAGTTATTTTTTTTTTTTAATATTTTTAAAATTTGCCTCACTTAAATTCCGGAGCTTTATGGGTGGGTTTCCAGTACATTTATTGTAAACTAGCGGAGGGTACCGGCACTGCCCTTGTTTTATATTGAAATCTCTTAAAAATTGTCTATGCAACATTGAGTTTGCAATACTGAAAATGAGTGTTTTTGTAATTTGCAAAATTTTTTTTTGCAAAACTGAAAAAAATCGACTAGCATAGATACCTACTTTTAGTTTTGAAATAAATAAAGTATGAACTGTGAGTTCTCTTCAACAAAAAAGTGTGTCTTTAAATAAATTTCAACACAGTTCAAATTTCAAATTTCTTAGTTTAATGGAGAAAGAAGTAAGAGTTAGGATACCTGTAGGGGGTGC
Source organism: Portevinia maculata (assembly GCA_949715645.1). NCBI lineage: Eukaryota > Metazoa > Arthropoda > Insecta > Diptera > Syrphidae > Portevinia > Portevinia maculata. Next base: position 170,789,571 of record OX454527.1, on the reverse strand, counting down.
AGCAGTCGGTCTATTTTTTCATCCGAAAAGCAGAAATCCGTGAACTGATTAAATTCAAAAATGTTTAAGTTGTAGCCCTATTGCAAAAGAACTTAGAATTAGAATCAATGTAAGGGGCTTTGCAGTCGCTCAATTTTTACATACAAAATGCAAAAGCCACTAAAATATATAAATTTGCAATTTCTAGCTCAATTGAAAATAAAAGTTAAGCCCCTACATGGCTTTAGTGAATCAATTTTTACACACAAAGTGCAAATGCCGCTATTTCCAGTTCAGTATTGACTCTGAGCTCCTCTTACGTCGACGGCTTGTTGGCATAGAAAAATGATTTAATGTAGCCCCATAAAAAAAGTCTGGAGGCGTTAATTCACATGATCTCGGCGGCCAATAGGCGGGTCCGTTTCTCGAGATGCGAATGAAGATTAGGGTTCTCACCTGCTTATTTACGAAACCGTTTAACCAAAAATGCGCTTCATCGCTGAAGATGATTTTGCGACGGAATTCTTTATTTTCTTCCATTGCCTCCAGAGCCCAATTCGAGAACGTACGTCGCTTCATATGATCAAGTGGCTTTAGTTCTTCAATCAGCTTGATCTTGTGAGGGTATAGGCAAAATTCGCCATAATATGATATGCGAGAAGCCCAATTCTAGAGATACCTCTATTCTCCACTTCTCGGGCAAGTAGTCTCACTGGCACGACAAAATCAAGCAACGAATATTCTGACTCAAATTTTTTCACTGGACTATGAATTGCTTGCCTACTGCGACAAGAATTACGGCCGAAAATTGGCGTTAACGCTCTTAGAGTTGCGAGACCACCGACTCGGAATTTCGAAATTAACCTTGAATACAGAAATACTGCGCGGTTTTTAAGAAAATTTCGGAAAGATATCATATTTATGTGTTTCAAGGATTCCGTAAACCTTTTTTTATCTAAAAAGGTGCATCTTTGAAAGAATTTTGGCATATAGAAACATATATTTACGATTTTATTTCACCAAATTGTCGTTAAGTAATAAATTGGTAGGGACATTTTTATGAAAAATAATGTGCATTAGCTTATTTAATCTTTAAGTACGACGTTAAGTCAAATAATACATACTGGTAACCCCAAATCTCTTATTCTCAAACTTATTTCTGACACTTCGACGAGTGTCTATACTCTTATTTATGAGAAAAGTTGAATTTTGACTTATTTACTAAACTGCTTTTTGAATAAAATTTTGAATTTTGATACGATTTTGGCACATCATAGTAGCAATAAAGAATACATAGTATCTAGTACAGATTTTTACCATTTTATTTCACCGAATTTCACGGCTCATGATTGTCATTAAGAAATCAATTGGTACACAAATTGGGAAAATTGGAGACAAGTTTAATTTTGATTTTGAATTTCGATACATTTTTGGCAGTACAGTATTTATTAAAAAAAACCTTTTTTGCATTAGCTAAAGTTAAAATGGTGAAATTGAAATTGTCGTTTTTTTCTCCAGTAAGAGTTATAACATAATTGGCACTTCAGCTAACATCCGCTATATGCTTCTGCAGTCAACGTGGCGCTGTAATCGCTGGACAGGGTTTTAAAATTGGGTGCATACAAATATTCTTTTGCAAAATGGTTTATTTGTAATTTATTGTGTCATTTGATTTGGGGAGGTTTTTTCTTGTTGTTTTTTTTTATTACGAAGTCGATACGCTTCATGCTCATACATGCCACAATTTGCCGCCATCATATTGCCATAATGCTTGTAAATATAATTTAATGAAAATTACCTGTTTCAGTATAATTAGATCTTTGCAAAGAGGTCCACGTTTATTGTTAACAACTTTTAAATGAATGCGAAATTTAATATTTCAATTTGAAAACTCATATATAGATATTTTCGCAACATTATTGGTTATTTGAAAAATTGGTAGGCATTTGTGTGAGCATTTTTAAGGTCTTTCACAACTGGTTTAATACTTTTCAGGCGACTATTTAGTACAATTTTCAATACTTTTCCAAGTTTTTTGAGTATTATTCCGGACTTTATTTTTAGCTTTAGATTTGGTTGCTCTTGCCTTGGGGGTGAACTGTCGCCTTCAATAGTTCGTGAAATCCAACTCCGCACATAATTAAAACAAGTTTCACACACACATACCACAAATCGCCGACATCATATTGATTAGTTGCTTGTATAATTATTTGAAAAATACCGGTTCTAGTATTAACTGATTTTTGCAAAAGGGTCCACTTTTATTGTTAATAACTTTTAAATTAGTGAGCATTTTAAAACTTCAATAAAAAAAAAGGTGTGAGCCACGCTGCACTCACGGTATAGTTGATGTGTAAACATGTAGGTTCGTCAGTGTTGCATGTGGAAATATCACAGAGGTTGTGGTTTTGATAAACAAGAGATTTGGGTATTGTATTGAAATAAAACCATGATATATATTTAATGTCAACGACAAAATTTATTTAATGTTTGACCGAACAAATAATTGGTTTGTGAAAGCTGAAGTAGGAGACGTACACCGTCGACTCAAGTGTGTCGATGTACCGGGAAAATATAGCATCGATTATCGTTTAAGTGACATTCTTAAATCGGCCATCGGTTACCGAAGTACAAATCGATACTTTTCCTCTTACCTTCAACTGATGTACAACAAACTACAAGCTATACAACCTCAATTATTCAAAACAAATCTAATTCCACACAACTTTCCGGTGTTTCGTAAGGACATAATAATCTCTAAAATTGAACATACATAATTAATAAAAAACATAGGGGCGGGCTACAGTCCGCTTGGGCGAACTGTTGGATACCCTATTCTTATTCCTATATCTCATAAGTGGGCGTGACAAAAATTTAAAGTATTTAGAGTATTTTATCGAAAAAACTAAGCTTTTGTAAATAAAAACGCTCCCTAGCTCAAACTTTGGTTTTTCAATAAAATTGTTTTATTTAATTGTGGTCGTGTCAGTAGGCGGATTTAAAAAAAATTTAAGTATGAGCATAAAGGGCACCTAGAGAGTATATACTATAAATTTCAGCTCCCTAGCTCAAACTTTGGACTTTCAAAAATAAAAAATAAATAATTGTGGGCGTGTCAGTAGGCGGATTTTGAAAATATTTACACATGAGCATAAAGGGCCCCTAGAGAGTATATATTAAAAATTTCAGCTCCCTAGCTCAAATTTTGGTTTTTCAAAAAAAATATTTTATTTAATTGTGGGCGTGTCAGTGGGCGGATTTTGAAAATTTTATGTCCCAAGCAGTTTTATGGGCCAAAGATCATATATAAAAAATTTCAGCTTTCTAGCTCAAAATTCAATTTTTCCCAAAATTTGTTTTATTTAATTGTGGGCGTGTCAGTGGGTGGATTTTGAAAATTTTATGTCCAAATCAGTTTTATGGGCCATAGATCATATATAAAAAATTTCAGCTCTCTAGCTCAAAATTCGATTTTTTCCAAAATTTTGTTTTTTTGAGTTTGTGGGCGTGTCTGTGGGCGGATTTCAAAAATTCTTAAACTTGATTATTTCGGGACCCTAGAGAGTATATGGTTAAAATTTCAGCTCTCTAGGTCCAGTTTAAAGGCCTAATTTTTGCCGACGGACGGACGGACGGACGGACGGACGGACATGGCTAGATCGACATTACTATCGATGCTGAGCATAAATATAGTAACTTTTAGGGGTCTACGGGCAATATTAAGGTATGTTACAAACTATGCGTCAAAATTAATATACCCCTAGAATAGGGTATAAAAAAACAACGACACGCGGTTGTTCTCAAACGGTCAGCCATCTACGTACTAACCGCGCCAAACGTCGTTTAATTGCGGTGATCTGTCGAGCAGCGATTACTTTACTTACTTTTAAATTAATTTTTATTAATTATTAGCTTATATCAACTTACATACTAGACAAAAATGATTAAATCTAACTTAGAATTAACAGGATACTTATTCTAGATTATTGATCCTTATGCGGACGCCCTAAACTTAACTCTATCTTATAATTATTGCCTTTCGGCCTAAAAACTATTTTACAAACTAATCTTACATATTATGTTTTCATCGAGAAAATTTTAAAGAAAACTCGGCATCTTTATCAAATTTTATATTTTTATATAAAAAAAACAAATAATTAAAAACTACCTACTCTACTTACTTAAACTACTTAACATATTCTAACTATAATTCCAACTATAATTATAATTAGGATTCCGATCACTCGTTGCATTACGAAACAAGTGATCAAAATCCCAATGGCTTTCCGAATTCCGAGCACCTGGCAGTCGTCAACGTGCACACGCGCTGCCGTGAGCTGACTGATGCCTTACAGAATCAATCACCTCCCGGAAGCACCACCACAAGTTGGCGAGCCCGGCCTCTCCCAGAAACGCCCTAGATAACTTAGTCTAACTTATAAACTAAGAGGATGTTACCTAGAGTAACGCACCGTCTTGGGAGGGCATGTTGACCCCTCCCCCCCTCAAAAAGCCGCCAAAATTCGGCGAATTGTTTTGCCGTGTCGAATTTATCCCTCTCCGCTATTGCGGTACTAAAAGGGAGGAGCTCATGAGCATTAGCGACGTCCTCGCCGCGTATGAGCCGCTTATCTCTCGCGCCGCGGTAGCGGTGGTATAATACCGGAATACCATCCCTCGTCTGTACCAGCCCTTTTGCATCAATATGGATAAATGCCTCCGGCTAGACAAAGCCAGACCGGAGCGTACTCTCTATGAACATTTCATTGGGATAGTAAGCCCCAAAGATCAGGCTATTGTCGCTGGCCATCGCCCTTGCAACGTGTCTTCGAGTCACCTTAATAAGGAAATTGTCAATCCTATTCAACTGAGCCCTATCGTATAGGACCTTGTTGGGATAGTATTTTATATAGTTGGATTCAGGCGTTCGGAACAACCGGAGACAGTTCCTAAGACATTGTTTCTCCAAAACCCGAATCTTTTCCATATAACTAGGCGCTATATTAAACCACAATGGACAACCATAAGCGATGATCGGCCTTATAAGGGCCACGTAGCAAATGACCTTCACTCTGGAGTCAAGTTGACTGCTATGAAACAGTCTCCTTGTCAGAGCATAAGCCTTCTTGGCCCTAGCAAGACAAGCAACTATATGTCTATCGAAATATAGATACTGGTCAAGCCAGATACCTAGATATCTCACAACGCTTCTCACTGCCAATGGCTGCCCATTTTGTCCAATAATTGCCAATTTCGTCCAGTTTTTTCTGGTATCCCTAGAGGCCCCAGCCAATTTAGTTCTGAACAAGATTGTTTCCGTCTTCTGAAAGTTGATTTTCAACTTCCAGTCGTCGCAATATCGCTTAATTTGATCGAAGTCACGCTGCAAAAGAATGTTAATGACCTCGATTTTAGGACCTGATCTGTATGCCACCAAATCGTCGGCATACGCTATAGCATGTCTGAATGAACCCACCAGATCACTAGTGTAAATGTTAAACAGGATCCGAGAATTGACCGCCCCCTGCTGCAAACCGTTTTTAATTTCGAAGACTCTGCTCGAAGTCACGTTGCCACATTTGACAACGAACTTCTTTCCCATAAGCATATTATAAATTACATATAGCAAAGGTTTGTGCATCCCCCGCCTGGTCAACTTGTAGAAAAGTCCCTCTAACCATACGGTGTCGAAAGCCTTCTCAAAATCAACCAGACAAGCACCCGTGCATTGGTTCTTGCATTTATTCCACTGAATGTCGGAAACTAGTTTCGACGCGGCATGAATAGTGTCATGCCTCGCCCTGAAACCAAACTGGTTGTCCGGAATTATGTTATTGTCCTCGACCCACTTTAACAGGGCTCTATTGACAACCCTTTCAAAGACCTTGCTAATATTCGGAAGCAAGCTAATTGACCGGAGATTGGCATGGTTCGTCCTATCTTTACCTTTTTTCAGGATAGGGTGTACCACAGCTACCTTACAATGCGCCGGATAATGTGCATTATTCAGCGCGTTGTTAAACAGCGTGGTGGAAATATCTACAGCCTCCAAAGGCAGGTGTCTCAATACGACGTTTGGGACACCATCCATCCCGCCGACTTTTTATTCTTTAGTGACTCGAAGATGCACAGAAGATCATCCTTCGACACGAACAAGTGCGATGCATCTCGGCCATTGGCGACAACTGCATTAGCATGGTTTTCATCAGTGAACACGGTGAATCCGTTATTCTCAGATCGCCAATTCTCAAGTTCGGTGCGCAGATAGAAGTGGCTCACCAGAGTCCTGTTCTCAATGTCGTGGGTACGGCGAACAGGATTGTTCACCGTATACACGGCCTCGAAACAAGCGCCCAGCAAATCCACCTTCTCCTGTGGGTCCTCGACCACGAAAAAATCGTCGTTTGAAGCGACACTTTCTGGGCTTATTCCAGCAGTCAGTACTGTCTGTTCTCTGCAGTCTGGGAGATTCGAACACAAGGAATATCATTGTGATCTTTCCTCCTGAACAACTTATTTATCTGTGGGAACATATTCGGACTACAGGTTTTAATAGCCCGCATTTTATTGCCCCAATACAGACTTACAGATTTTCTATAATTTTCTTTTATCAGCTGTTTCAGGATTCGGATCTCTGAATTCAGCATCCTTACCTCATGGTCGTTGCGATCAATAAATTGCCTGTACAGGCGTTTAAGCCTCGAGAGCAGTCTACTTTTCTGTCGATATAGTGAGTCGATTGTAGGGTTTCTGTACTTTTCTGTCTGGTCGTCGTCGGAACGTCCTACTGGAGGAATAGTTCGTTCCATAGTTCGTTTCATGGCGTCGTTCATTTGCAATAAATGCCGATCAATGTCATCATTTGTCATGTTACTGCTTGTCGGTGGGTCGATCCCACTCGAACGTATATCTCGCTTTAACAATCTGGAGAAACGCCACCATTGTGCCCTTCGATAATCGAATGAACACACTGCTTCGTACTCCTCCAGCAGCGTTTGCTCGTTCGGGATCCGTATTGCGGCGGCGAGTCCGTAGTGGTCACTATCGTACTCAAACGCACGCAAACAGTTCCGCGTGTTTTGATCTATGTTCGTCAGTTGAAGTCTTGCGTCCGTTAAGGCCACGTCCAGGAAACCACCGCTTCTTGTGAAAGAAGCGATATCCGTCGCGTACAACTCGAGTTTGTACTCAATCATATTGAGGCGCCACCAGTCGTGAAACTGGTTGCCCCTGGGATTTGCAGTAACATTTCGCCACGCCGCATGTTTGGCATTAATATCTCCGGCCAAGAAGTAATAATTCTCCTCCGAGTTCAACTGCAGACTACGAAAAAGTGTCTCGAGCTCTGTCATAAATTGGTTTGGTGGAGGTGCTGCAGGTGCGTAAAGCGACACCACATACATTCTTCTCCGGCTATGGAGAGGAATGCATATGATGCATGCTTCCAACAACTGGAACCTACGCACGTCCCCGCTATATATAACCCTATGGCGCAGGCCTTTTCGAATTAAGATTCCAACCCCACCTCCTGGAGTGGAGTGAGGCCGGTCTCTTCTTACTACATGATAGTTTTTGTATCCCAATTTGTGCTTCTGATTTAGCTTAGTTTCGCTAACCAAAAGCACATCGGGGTTTTCGGTTTTCAACAAGTTGGCAAGTGACGTTCTTTTCTCGATCCTGACTAGTGAATTAACATTCACAGCAAGGATCTTTAAGTTTCCCTCATCCAGCGTAGCCATTTGATTTATGGCACACCAGACCCTACAAACAACTCCGAATAGATAAAGTCAATTCGGGCCGCTTGTTCATTTAACTGTTTCTGGAACTTATCGATCTTTTCATGCAGGGACAGAAGGATCGATTTCAAGTCCAGATCCACCTCTGGTGCCTTTTGGGCTGCCTCTGGCGGGTTTAATGTTATTTGGGCTTGACCCGGTCCAGCTGCCATTTGGGCAAAGGACACGTTGGGTGCCACAAATTTAGAGAACGAACGACTCTTTTGACGCCTATCGTCTTCAGGCTGCTGCTTGCGGGCCTGGACTCGCTTTTTTAGCTCCTGGTACTTTGGACAACCCCTGAAGTTGGCGGGATGCCCAGAGTTCCTGCAGAGCACACAAGAGAGGACACTCCGGTCTTCAACTCTGTCCTTACCAAGAGGACATCCACCATGTTTGTGGTCCTTATCGCAATTCACGCATCTAAACTGCATGTTGCAGTTAGCTGCGGCGTGCCCATACCTTTGGCAGCGCATACATTGAAGTATGCGATCTGACCTCTTTATTTTCTCCCACCTTACAGCATGGTAGTACAGGAAGCGGATATTTCGCAGCCTGTCGATTTTGCTATCGGGAGTTAGCTGGACCAGGAAGAATGGTAAGTGACGGTTAGCACCCCTTGCCACAGCCGAGGAAAACGGCTTGACCCCCACAAACTTGAGGTCGTCGCTTTCAAAGTTCTTTAGCTCTCTTTCGAGCTCCTCCGTTTTAATTGAGGGATCAATTCAATTCAACACTACGGTCTTCAATTTTTGCTCCCTTGGGGTGTACGTGAAGTACTCAGTTTTGACCTCTCCCAGGGCGGTGCGCACCCTATGGTACTCCTCTATATTTTCACATACAATTATGTGCTTGTTTGCAGAAAGCCTCTTAACATAAAAATTCTTAGTTATTAACCTACATAACCTAATACTATCACTAATATCGAAGTTACTTACGTTAATCGGGGGTTTTTTTTCCTTCCTTGCTGGTTTCTGCGTCTGCTGCTTTGGCTTTTGTTGTTGCTGTTGTTTGTGGTCTTGTTGCTGTTGTCGTTGTTGCTGTTTTTCGCGATGCTGCTGCTGGATTTGCTCCCTCAGCACTTTTTGTTGTTGTTGTTGCTGATTTTTTGTTTGCCTCAGCTGCTCTCACTTCTCAAGGAGCTCTTTAATGAGTTGGTCGAGCTGAGCCTCCTCATCGTCGTCTTGTCCATCCTCCATTTGTGTGACACTGTTATTGTCATCGTCGACCGGTAGGTCCCTGAAAGAGAGTTTCCCTCTCCAACGTGCCGGCCTGCTGCCTCTTCAGCCTCGTAGGAGCTCGAATTATCCGAATTATCCGCGTCATCATCGGTTCCAGCCACCGAGCCTGCCAGATTTGCCCTTCTCTTGGCAGAAAGATTCGGCTTCGAATTAAGTTTCCTTTGCCTCTTCTCTACCTTTCGGAAGTCCTCATTGATTAGTGCTACTGCTGGCACAGCTGTAGTGGGAGTTTTTACAGCTGCTTGGGTAGTAGCTTCTTTATCTGCTACTACTGATGTTGCTGTTGCTGTTGATGTTGCTGGTATTGCCGGCGAAAACACTCGTCTGGGCAACGAGCGGCCATTTGTTGCCGTTGTCGATATATTTGCAGCTGGTGTCCTTGGCATACATACTGTTGCTGCTGCTGCTGCTATTGCTGATGTTGTTGCTGCTGGTGCTATTGTTGTTGCTGCTGTAGTTTTTGTTGCTGCTGCAGATTTTTTAGCCGGCTCACGTGTTTGAGTCACGCGTCGCAACTGCACTCCAACACCCGTACGCGGGACTACCGATTTTCCGGGGTCCATCGCCACACCGTACGGCACTTTTTTTGTTTGTTTTATTTTTACTCTTCTTTCACTTTTTTTTTTTATACTTTGTGTCTAATGTCAAAACTATCAGAAAAAATGTTCTTCCTTTTTTGTTTTTTTTTATTGTTTTTTTTTTTAAATAAATTAAAAAAGGGAAGCGAACCTGAGCCTCCGGTGCCTGAGCCAGACACTCAGTCCACTAAGCAAACTTTAAAATTATAAAATTTCTTTGCTAATCACCACTAACTATCACATTTTCACTACGGATCTTCTCTAACTAGCCGCCCTATCTCGATGAGAGCTGCGGAACGTCTGTCGAGCAGCGATTAACTCACGTGGTAATGAAAATCTGACGATGATGGTGACGCTAAATATTTCCAACTAGCTCCTACCGAGAAAAAATTAAAAAAAAATATATTTACACATCAACGAGAGCAAAAATATTTACACATTAAAAACTCAAGTATAGCTTGAACCATTTGCATGCTCTTGTGTAAGCCTTGTAAAGACCTTTCAAAATTGATTTAATAGTTTTCAGGCGACTATTTAATACAATTTTCAATACTTTTCCAAGTTCTATGGGTATTTTTCCGTTTTTTTGTAGCTTTAGATTTGGTTGCTCTTGCCTTGCGGGCGAACCATCGCCTTTGGTAGTTCGTTGTTTTTGGGTGTGTGATTAAAGCCATGATTTGACCAGCGACCATGTTTATACCCTATTCTAGGGGTATATTAATTTTGACGCATAGTTTGTAACATACCTTAATATTGCCCGTAGACCCCTAAAAGTTACTATATTTATGATCAGCATCGATAGTAATGTCGATCTAGCCATGTCCGTCCGTCCGTCCGTCCGTCCGTCCGTCCGTCCGTCCGTCCGTCCGTCCGTCCGTCGGCAAAAATTAGGCCTTTAAACTGGACCTAGAGAGCTGAAATTTTAACCATATACTCTCTAGGGTCCCGAAATAATCAAGTTTAAGAATTTTTGAAATCCGCCCACAGACACGCCCACAAACTCAAAAAAACAAAATTTTGGAAAAAATCGAATTTTGAGCTAGAGAGCTGAAATTTTTTATATATGATCTATGGCCCATAAAACTGATTGGGACATAAAATTTTCAAAATCCGCCCACTGACACGCCCACAATTAAATAAAACAAATTTTGGGAAAAATTGAATTTTGAGCTAGAAAGCTGAAATTTTTTATATATGATCTTTGGCCCATAAAACTGCTTGGGACATAAAATTTTCAAAATCCGCCCACTGACACGCCCACAATTAAATAAAATATTTTTTTTGAAAAACCAAAATTTGAGCTAGGGAGCTGAAATTTTTAATATATACTCTCTAGGGGCCCTTTATGCTCATGTGTAAATATTTTCAAAATCCGCCCACTGACACGCCCACAATTTTTTATTTTTTATTTTTGAAAGTCTAAAGTTTGAGCTAGGGAGCTGAAATTTATAGTATATACTCTCTAGGTGCCCTTTATGCTCATACTTAAATTTGTTTTAAATCCGCCTACTGACACGCCCACAATTAAATAAAACAATTTTATTGAAAAACCAAAGTTTGAGCTAGGGAGCGTTTTTATTTACAAAAGCTTAGTTTTTTCGATAAAATCCTTTAAATTTTTGTCACGCCCACTTATGAGATATAGGAATAAGAATAGGGTATCCAACAGTTCGCCCAAGCGGACTGTAGCCCGCCCCTATGTTTTCTATTTTATTTTCATGCATAAACATGATGAAATTCGTAAAAAAATTGAATGCGAAGTACGTACATGTTACGAACATTTCAATTCCAATCAATTCAATATATATCATTAACTATTCCAATTAATTTGTTTGCACTTGTGTTGATTGATTGTTTTGTTGGTTAGTTCAATGAAGAAGAACAATTGTGATTCCTACTATGTGAAGTGGGGGCTGGAGCTGGAGCACCGTTTCACGGGTTGTCACATTCATTCATCAGACTCCTTTTTTTATGGTGTTGGTTTTTCTTCATTATTCTGGAAGAACCTTTTTCGCAACGGGACTCGAACCTTCCCCAGTGTCGTTTCTTTACTTATTGAGACATAATCATTGCTGAGTAAACATACGCAACGTTGTTTTAAGACAATTTAAATATTTGAGCAAGCTACAGTAATGGACTCATACACCAACAAACCCGTGGTATGGTGATGTATGCGTTTACCGAAAGAAGGTGACAGAAGATGCGCATTGAAAAACTCTGCAGCGTCACCACCCGGTTTAGCAGAGGTTGGCTTAGCTTAGCTACAAGAAAGCCTTAGACATAAAATAGTAGCGCATGTGATGGCTTACGAGCGAAGCTTTTGCAATACGAAGGTGATGTTTTGGTTGCGCGCATACATCAAATCAACGATCAAGTACGAATAGAAGAAAGCATGCCCGACGACTGTCCTATAAGCTCCATATGCCCCATCTACAAGAAAGGCGATCCTATGTCTTGCAAGAACTATCGAGGCATATCCCTGCTAAATGTCGCATACAACTTACTGTGTGAACGTCTCAAGCCGTTCTGTGAAACACTAATTGGCACGTACCAGTGTGGCTTCCGGCCCGGCAGATTGAAAATAGACCAAATTTTCACACGTAGGCAAATCTTGGAAAAAGGTTCTCACTTACTTACTTAACGGGCTCTCGACCCGTGAAGAGTCTCTGTCTGAGACACTGCAGCTTTTCATCCTCTGCGATCCCAGGCACGCTGCTTCCAGTTCTCCAGACCAAGCGCTCTGGAATCCGCGATGGCTAGGTTCTTAAAACGGAGGTTCGGTCTTCCTTGCCGTCTCGAACCAAGGGGCTGGAGCATTATTTTCCATTCACTCAATGTGGTCGACGTACTTTCCATATCTTGATACAGCTCAATGAGTTCGCGTTTGTATCTTATCCTCGATTGGCCCTCCTCGCACACACTACCAAATATCGCACGGAGTATTTTTCTTTCAAATTAACCCAATATAAGCTCCCCTTTTGTACTTATCGTGCAGCACTCGGCACATTAAAGCAGGACCGGCAGGTTTAAGATTCGAGACAGCATGCATTTTGTTATTCAAGTGAGGAGTTTTGAACCCATTTGCTTGACCAAACCGAAGTAGCAGCGGATTGCTTAGGTAATTCTAAGTCGTATCTCCAATAAAGTGTCATTTGTGGAGTTGATGTCTACTCCAAAGTAGGTGAACTTCTTAACTACATCGAAGTTATTGCTATCAGTTGTTGGTTGATAGCATTTATTTAGTCGTGTACATATTAACTTCAAGACCAACCGATTTTGCCTTTTCTTCAATCGCCGTAAGCCTCTAACACGTCAAGCTGGGAACAGCCGATAGTGTCGATATTGTCCGCATAACCCAGTAATTAGACGGATGGACTTAGTGGTGCTGGCACTAAATAAATGGTACCTCCGCTTCCTCAAAAAAGGCTTCGGGCCTGAGGAAGCCAAGAGGAGGGCCGAGGAGCATCGGGCCAAGCCCTTAAGTACAGAAGTGGCGGCGGGGAAAAGGGGGAACAACATCATGTGGTGGAAATGGCCTTGGGATGGGAGCATAAGCTCAAATCCCAAGGAATACATTTCAAACATGGAATGCTCTTTTTTGACTGCGAGACTCCGCAGACAGCTGAGTGGCTAAAGGTAGTATCGCCAAAGCTGGGGAAATGGAAGGGGACATGCCTCAGGGCATGCAGTGGGACAGATGTACCACGGTCATACTCCATTACGATCTTCCTTCCACGCAGTGCAGACCAGGAAGTTAAAACCTCCTTGGCACTGCTGGAAGCACAGAATGCGGGAACTAACGTCAAGGCGTGGAAGGTCCTCAACTGTCTGAAAGAGGGAACCGGGCAGGTACTGGCTCTTGGCATCGACCGAGAATCCTTCGACGCCATAAAGTCCCAGAAAGGATCCCTGAGCTACCGATTCGGCAGGATTGCGGTGTATGGACTCAAGAGGTCGGACGGGATCACTGGGCAAACAGCCCAGCCAGCATCGAGTCTGAACTCGCAGAGCGCGCAATCCGAGGTAGAGCATACAGCTCCTCTGAAGATTATAACACCTTCTTCCGTTGTCCAATCGGCGGAACAGGATCCCGAGGAGGCCGAGGAGTCTATGTCCATCTCTGAGAGCATGATCTCAAAGGGGCAGATGGACAACACGATCATCGACCTTTTCCAGGATATCACCCAGGAGGAGGAAGATTCGCTGCTGACGGAGGAAGGGGCAAAAGCCCCTCGCGAGCAATAGCTCGATGAACCCCCAACAAATTAGACTAGCAAAGGTAAACATTCACAATGCTATAGCCGCCTCGGCGACCATATCTAGAATGTTTACCTGCCAAAGCCTAGCGCTTGCACTTATCCAGGAGCAATGGATACTTAAAGGACAAGTCAGGGGATTGGCGAGCAAGGATGCAAAGGTACTCGTAATATGGGACACTCGGGTCGAGAAACCGAGAGATTGCATTCTAATAAGCAATAAATATAACTTGAATTTACTTTCAGAATACGCGACATGAGACTTGGTGCCAATTCAGGGATGTCGAAGGATGCCAACGCACCATCATCATCGTATCATCGTACTGTGCAGGGGTTGAGCCAGTTGTATCATCCCAACTGCAGCGAGTGGTGGAGCATTCCAATAAGCTCAAATGCCCACAACACCATATGGGGGAGCACCGACACCAACATCAGGGGTGAGTACCTATTAGAATTTATTATCAGTTCGTCACTTGATGTAATAAACCCCCACGTTTGTAACTAGGATCAGGGAGGAGGTACTCGACCTCACGCTTGGCAGCCCAAGCCTAAGTAAACTAATTGGCAAGTGGAGAGTAGCTAGTGAGCCGTCATTGTCTGACCATCGAATAATAGTATTCGACCTGGATAGTAGCAGTATCACGAGAAATCCAGTACGGAACCCAAGTAAAACCAACTGGGAAAGCTATAGAACTGCTCTAGAGAGCAATTTGGATCTCCGGGCCACCCTTAGAGCAAGAAAGCGCAGTGGAAGGCGTAATAAACGCCATCATCACTGCGTTCGAAGAAAACTTTCCTCTAAGTAGAGATCGGGACAGGAAATAGACGACATGGTGGAGCAATAACTTGTCAAAACTAAAATCCGAGGCGCGGAAGCTTTTCAATAAAGCAAAGCGCAGTGGGGACTGGCAAAGCTATCAAATGGCGCTTACGTCATATAATAAGGAAATCAGAAAAGCTAAAAGAAATAGCTTCAGGAAATTCATTGATACAATTAGAAACACTCCTACTGCGGCAAGGCTACATAAAGCTCTTGCGAAGTCAGGAGGAGTGCCGATGTCTCTGAGAAAACCAGATGGCTAGTTCACGGAAGATGAGGATCAAAGGGCACTATTGCTACTAAAAACTCACTTTCCTGGCAGCTCGCCTAGTACTGAGCTAGGAATCAATACCACTTGAATCAGACCTCGGAGGAAAGACTGGGAAAGAACATCAACCTTGTGTTCTGATGGACGACTGAAATGGGCAATAAATTCCTTTCAGTATTTTAAATCTGCCGGAGTGGACGGCATTATAACCGCCCTACTACAAGAAGGGCAAGGTGTACTAATACCACATCTGCTAAAATTAACAAGGAGCAGTATTGCCTTGGGCCACATACCGATGCAATGGAGACGAGCAAGGGTTGTGTTTATACCAAAAACAGGGAGAAAAGAACCCACACAGCCAAAATCGTACAGACCCATCAGCCTTACGTCATTTCTTCTGAAGATGACAGAAAAGGTTGTGGACAACTATTTAAGGGAGATGTACTGAATACATCCCCCTTACATCATCGTCTGCATGCACACAGAGCAGGCAGATCAACAGAGACCAGCTTATATCAGCTGACGGAGATAATTCAAAGTGCCTTGGAAGGAAAATAAATAGTACTGTGTGCTTTCCTAGATATAAAGGGAGCATTTGACAACACCTCACATGAGGCGATTAAACAATCCCTGGATTGGAAATGAGTTAACAGTACAGTGTCCAACTGGATGTGTGAGCTGCTGAACACTAGATCAGCAGAGACTCAAACACCATCTGGAAACATCAGAGTGAACACAACAAGAGGATGTCCACAAGGAGGGGTACTATCACCCTTAATGTGGAGCCTAGTTGTAGACGAACTGCTGGAAAATTAACCAACCTTGGCATCAACTGTCAGGCGTACGCCGATGACATTCTATTGATTGCTAGGGGCAAGTTCGAAGAAACCCTTGGGGACATCATACTAAGGGGGTTTAAAGTAACCAAGGAATGGTGCCATACTGTCGGAATCAATATCAATCCGGCGAAAACAACGATAGTACCATTCACGAGGAAAAGACAACTTCAAAGACTTAACGACATAAGCCTATCAGGCACGACACTGATACCAGTCAAAGAAGTAAAGTATCTAGGACTTCATCTAGATAGTAAACTCCTCTGGCGAAAACATACGGAGGAGATATCCAAAAAGGCCACCCGCGCTCTCATGATATGTAGGAGCCTGGTGGGGAAGGCATGGGGATGCAGCCCAAACATCCTGCGGTGGATGTACATTGCAATTGTGAGACCAATGATCACATACGGAGCGGTAGCATGGGCGAAACGAAACCAGTCTAGCCACAACAAGAGAGACACTCAGCAAAGTGCAAAGACTGGCGTGCCTGTGCATTACCTGCCCAACCGTAGCCATGGAGGTGTTATTGAAATTGACCGCTCTACACATCATGGTGATGAACGCGGCAGATAAAACAATCCTAAGGATGGCAAAGGAGGGAATTGGAAGAGGGAAATGCATCCGTTTGAAAGGACACGGTGACTAACTCAAAAAAACTCAAAATTCTTGGCATATTTAGGGATGACAGCATCAGGAAATTTAACTTCGAGAAGAATTTCCAGATAAAGCTAAGCAAAAGGGAGAACTGGAGCAATGAATCCACAACTTATTGACCGAGCAACCACACAACAAAGTGGTTCACGGACGGCTCGAGGACCGAGGAGGAAACTGGTGCAGGAGTGTTTGGGCCAGGAACTAAGCACTACGAATCCATGTACCAGCATCTTCCAGGCAGAAATATGTGCCATAGACAGGAGTGTTCGAATCAACCTCGAGAAAAACTACAGAAATTGCAACATAGCAATAATGTCTGACAGCCCAGCAGCCATAAAGGCTCTTGACGCATACGCCATCAAGTCTAAACTCGTGTGGGAATGCCTACACGGACTGAATAGACTAGGCAAGAATAACAGAATTTCGATCTGCTGGGTACCTGGCCATGTTGGCATTACAGACAATGAGGCAGCGGACTCTCTGGCAAGAAAGGGGGCAGAGGAACCCTTTATAGGGCCTGAACCCTTCTGCGGGATAGGAGAACACACTCTACGCGATGAGTTCAGGAGACTGGAGGAAGAAACAAGGGCCAAAACCTTTCTTAAACTCCACGGTCTGAAGCAAGCAAAGAAACTCTTAGGAAATTACAACAAAAAGAGATTCCAAACTTGTATCAGCCTTATATAGTCGCCTGAAAACTATTAAACCAGTTGTGAAAGACCTAAAAAAGGCTCACACAAATGCCTACCAATTTTTCAAATAACCAATAATATTGTGAAAATATCTATATATGAGTTTTCGAATTGAAATATTAAATTTCGCATTCATTTAAAAGTTGTTAACAATAAACGTGGACCTCTTTGCAAAGATCTAATTATACTGAAACAGGTAATTTTCATTAAATTATATTTACAAGCATTATTGCAATATAATGGCGGCAATTTGTGGCATGTATGAGCATGAAGCGTGTCGACTTCGTAATAAAAAAAAATAACAAGAAAAAACCTCCCCAAATCAAATGACACAATAAATTACAAATAAACCATTTTGCAAAAGAATATTTATATGCAC
The DNA here is from genome assembly GCA_949715645.1 of Portevinia maculata. Lineage (NCBI taxonomy): Eukaryota > Metazoa > Arthropoda > Insecta > Diptera > Syrphidae > Portevinia > Portevinia maculata. Next base: position 170,772,093 of record OX454527.1, on the reverse strand, counting down.
CCAATTTTAAAACCCTGTCCAGCGATTACAGCGCCACGTTGACTGCAGAAGCATATAGCGGATGTTAGCTGAAGTGCCAATTATGTTATAACACTTACTGGAGAAAAAAACGACAATTTCAATTTCACCATTTTAACTTTAGCTAATGCAAAAAAGGTTTTTTTAATAAGTACTGTACTGCCAAAAATGTATCAAAATTCAAAATCAAAATTAAACTTGTCTCCAATTTTCCCAATTTGTCTACCAATTGATTACTTAATGACAATCATTTTTTATTAACGAGCCGTAAAAGTCGGTGAAATGAAATGGTAAAAATCTGTACTAGATGCTGTCAAAAATTATGTAAAATGTCCGTGTTAATTGTCTGCTAAAGTTTCTAAAGAGAGAAGGCGAATCTCTAGAACAGGCTCTCGCTCTTTTTCTACGAGCACAAATACGAAACCTGTCAAAACGGCACTAGGTTTGTTTACTTCTGAAAAAAGGGAAAATTGTTTATTTTGCAATGCAATAAATCACGAAGCTAAGGACTGCGGATGTTCGAAGGGTCTTGCAGAAAAGAAAAGGTTATTGGTGAGTGAAGGAAGGTGTTTTAGATGCTGCAAAAAGGGCCACAATTCTAGAACGTGCAGAGTGAAGGGAATTATTTGCAAAACCTGTGATAAATGTCATGCTACAAGCATGTGTGACCCGTCGTACTCTCATCGTAGCAACCCTAAGCCAGGAAATTTGGACAATGCTTCCGTAGTCAACCTTTACACCGCGGATAGAATGCAGAATGAGAATGTGTTTTTGCAAACCGCATGTGCTTATGCTAGCAGTGAAACTTCTACCCTTTCTATGTTTGTGCGCATTGTTATGGATGGCGGTAGTCAACTGTCATTCGTAAAGTCAACATTGGCCCGTCGTTTAAATTTGCCTATTGTAGGAACACACCATTTGGAATCGAAAAGCCTAAGCCCAGCAAGCTATGCAACAGAGTTCGATTAGTACTTCGCAGCCAATATGATGATCAAGCTGTAGTGCTGGACGCTATTGAAGTTCCTACTATTTGTTTTGATGCGTTGTTAGCACCCACTAACGAAAAAGCAATTTCATCCTGCAAGCTGATTTTAGCAGACAAATGTGCTCACGGCCAGCAACTGGAGGATGGAATCAGTGCCGATACATATTGGCAGTTTGCGACAGAACACATACGTCTTACGGAGAAGTTAACAGCAATCAATACCATTCTGGGGTATAGAATTCAAGGACCATCGAACATGGAATCGAAAGCTTCCAGCTCTTGTACGATATCGCTTAACGTCTATGCCTGCGATGATATAGAGAGATTTTGAAAACTCGATGTATTGGGAATACTTCCAGATGACAAGAAAGGGGTAAGTGGTGATGTTTCCTTACATATTTATAGGAAAGGTGATAGGTTTGAGGCGTCCCTCCCTTGGAAAGGCATATATTCCTCGCTTCATAACAACAGAACTGGTGCCTACGTACGATTAGAATTGCTTATTCGAAAGCTATGCTCAGCTGGAAAGGTTGCCGAATACGATGCATGTATGAGGGAAATGCTGTCTGCTGGCATTGCGGTGATGGCTCCAGACGAATTGATTGATGAGAACCTTGTCTACTATATGCCTCACCGTCCGGTGTACAGAGAAGATAAAGAAACCACGAAGCTTCGCATTGTCTTCGATGCTTCGGCTCATAGGCCGAACCATTTATCACTTAATGATGTTTTGGAATTAGGAGAGAATTTCTTGCCTGATCTATTGGTAATTCTTTTAAATTTTCGAGTGCGAAAAATTGGACTCATAGCAGATATTGAGAAAGCATTTCTGCAAATTTTGCTTCAACCGTCTGATAGAGACAGCCATCGCTTCCTTTGGTTTGCCGAAAAGATAATCAACGAGAAGGTGTTGCCTGCAATTAGAATTTGCCGAATGGCACGGCTTACATTTGGCGTAAACAGCAGTCCTTACATTCTTGGCGCTATGATCCAAGAACTGATCAAGGAGGCTATATTGAAGTTCAAAGAGCTATATGGGTCTTGAAACAAAGATGATGAGAAGATGCTGCGTTATCAACAAATTTGTTATCTATTGAGAAAAAGCTTTTATATGGATGATTTTGTTGCATGCGTTGATAATGAAGACTTAGCAATGGAAGTTTATCGCGAAACCACTAACATTTTTAGAAGCGCCTCAATGACATTGCGTAAATGGAACTCAAACAACGCCCAATTTTGTTTTTAGATTCGTTTATTTTAAAAAAAATATTTTCATGTTCTCGTTAGAGAACGCAACCAAAGAAAATAAAAGATCACTTATTCAATTTTTAATAAAGTTTTATTTTGAATGAAATAAGCTTCCGATCCCTTACCCTTGGTGGGGGGAAATCTTCAGCTGAACGTAGTACTACAACTATGGACAAGAACTAAATCTAACATGAGAAAGAAACCCTTTATATAGTGATTTATCTGCTTAGGTCGGCAGTTCGATTGAAGATCGTTATTTTATCTTTATTACTTCTGATTCAAGACATAGTATTTAATTAGCTTATGCAAGAAAGATCTTGCTATTATAATACATTGTAGATGCTTAGTTTTCTATGCAAGAAATATCTTGCTCTTATGATACATTGAAGATGTACACTTGTGCCAACAAATGAAGTTGGCACTGCCATTATTTATGTCTTGTATCAGATTACATTTTATAGTTTTGTTTATTAAGACTTTGTCTTCAGTGATTTTATATAATACAGTGTTTATGGAGACTTTGTCTTCAGTGGACTTACAGTTCAATATGTGGGATTTGTGGGAATGTAACCCCTCCCTCCTTAAGTTCGCTGCTCTCCTGAGTATCGTTACATTTATTTTCAATTTTAATTTTATGGGTTTTCTTTCCCTTACAATATAGTATAAGAATTACAATTAAAATAATTATGATTACAATACTTGTATATGATATGACATGCTATATATTATTTTGATATTTTATTTCTTGCAATTCTTTAAGGTTTTCAATTTGATTTACATGTATATCTTCTAAAGTTATATTTATTTTTGTAAAGTTCAATATGTTATATAATGGAATTACAATATTTTGCTTAAAAATTTCTTTTCGATTTGAGTACAAAGTTGTATTAATTTTAATGTTACAATCTTTAAAATGTATAAGGTTATTTTTAACAATTTTATATTCAATATTATTACAATATTCTTTTAAACTTGATTCTAATAAGTTTTTCGTTAAAATAAGTCCATCTTCTAATTCTATTAATTCTTGATCTTTATTTGATCTTATTCTACAGTTTTCATATTTTGTCTTAAATAGGTTTTGGATACATATTGGACTTTCCTTTAAATGCTTTACATATTTTATTTCATTTTTTTCATATAATGTCCCCTTACAAATGATATAATTATATTTGGATACTTCAACTTCGAGTCCATGTTCGTTTGGTATTGGTAGAATCATTAAGCTTTCACATTTATACGTAAATGCTGGTATTTTTAAAACGAAAACTAATTGGTTGTTTCTAGTTAATAAGTTACTCTCAATATATTCTAATTTATCAATGGTTATATTAAATCTTTCATTTTCTTCTCTGGTTAAGATATTTCTCCCTAGGATTCCTATTCTTGAAAATACTACGTTGTCCTGTAATTTTTCTATCTCTTTGTTTAACAGCATTACATCGGTATTGATTTGTAATGAAAGTATGCTTTTAGCTAGATTCTCCTGTTCTGCCTCTGTTGAATTAATAAAATTTCTTAACACATATTGGTGTTTGTTTATTCTATCTGCCATTGTTTCTAATTTTGTTTGGAACTGTGTATTAATACCTATTTGTTTATTTAACTCTGTTATAGCATTCTTGTTATTTTCTTCTATTATTTTTAAATGATTCTCGATCTCTAATCTTTCATCGTTATCCATGACTCCAAAAAGAAAATGGAGTGCACTACCTCCTATGTTTATTAATCCTCTTCTCTGTCTAGAATAAGGAAGTATACTGTATAACTTTGATTTTGAATCTGCTAATGCTTCTGTCATAAGTCTCTTTAATCTTAAGTCTTGAAAATTGTTATATCCTTTCGCTATAGAAAATTCAATATGTTTAATAATTTCATTATAGGTTTCTAGATTGATTATATGAAGTATTTTATTATATTTTTCAATTAATTCAAAGGGCTCCTGTTTGATTATAAGATACCCTGCTTGGTTGTGAATTTTTTGTAATAAGAACTCTGATGAAGGTTATAATGAAAAATAAATATGCAATTACAGTTTTCATGTTGTCTGTAAAGAGATTAAATTGTTAGCACTATTTTGATATTTATATTTTCTTTTGAAATGGGTTTTATGTAATTTTTTATTATTCGCATAATATTTATTATTAATTTTTTCTACCTTTGTTTTCTTATATTTCGCAGCTATTTTTTTCACTGTTCTAACTACATCTGCTCTTACGTATAAATCTGTATTTAAATTGGGTTCAATAAAGTCTATTTTATTTTGATTTCTTTTATTAATATTATCTTCCTTAACTTTTTGTATTCTTTTTCCTATTTCCTCTAATTCTTTTACCTTTATTTTATTTTGAATAAAATCCATAGGTTTTCTTAATATTGCTGAATGGATTGTACAGTTATATATACTAACTACTTTTATTACTTTTTCTTTTAAGTTTAATATGTTCTTTTTATTTTCTTGCGCATTGTATATTCTTATATGTTCGTTGAGTGTACCGTGCACTCTTTCTACATCCGCATTACCTGTCTTATGATTTGGGGTTGTCAGTTTTATTTTAATTCCCTCTTCGTTGCAATATTCTTTGAATGCTAAACTATTAAATTCATTATCGCATACTATTTCTTCGGGTTTGCCCAATATTGAGTTTCTTATTTTAAGTTGCTCAATTATTTTATGAGTGTTTCTACTAGCTATGGGAAAAGCTGTCAAATGTTTAGTAAATTTGTCAATAATTGTCAAAAAGTAAATATCTTTACTTGGAATATATATATCCATGTGTATAAGCTCATTTGGCTTAAGTGCAGTTTTACTTATTTCAAATTTTATTTTCTGTGGGCTTCTATCATGTTTTGCTACCTGACATACGGTACAATTGTTAATATATCTTCTTATTAATTTACTTAGTTTTGGAAAATACGAGTAGTATTCATTTTTAATTTCAAAATATGTTTCTTGTATTCCTCTATGATTAAATTTTTCATGAATCTTCTGGATGAGATTCAATGCATCGTTTATACTACTTAAATCTTTTAAAAGAGTAATGCAACTTAGTAATTTTAGCTTACTTTGATTGCTGTAGAGCTCGACATATTTTTCCTGAATTTTGCAAAATAAATTATCACTTGGACAATATACTGCCACTTTTCCGTGATCGGGTAAAAATTCCCTTAATGCTTCAGTAAAATGATTGCCCACATCTTTTGATTTAATAGTTAATCTTCTTACACCTTGGTATATAAATTTAACATTTTTATCTTCATCTTCCGATTCTATAACTTCTATTTGATGCTTAAACATATTTGTAGGTAATTCTGAAATTCCTATATGATCATTTCTTTCTTCCGTTCCACTATGATTTGTGGCTAATGATAATTCATCCTTTCTATTAATTGCATTTACTTCTATTCTACTAAGATAGTCTGCTACATGATTTTCTTTTGCCATTAAATATTCGATATCGAAGTCGTATTCATTTAAACTGATCTTCCATCTTTGGAGTTTCGAGTTTGGTTCTTTAAGGTTACTTAGCCATATTAAAGGTCTATGACCGGTCCGTATCTTGAATTTACGACCGTAGAGATAAGGTCTAAAATATTTGGTTGACCATACTGTACTTAATAATTCCTTTTCGATAGTGCTATATCTGCGCTCATGTTCATTGAGGGTACGAGATGCATAACACTAAGGTTGATTTGATTGTGAAAGAACAGAACCGATTGCATAATTTGATGCATCAGTTGTTAACACAAATTCTTTTGTATAGTCAGGATATTTTAAAACAGGGTTACTGGATATGAGCAATTTAAGCTCCTCAAATGCCGTAATGTATTCTGGGTCTTTAATGTTTATCTTTACTCCTTTTTTAAGATATTTGGTCATAGGTGTCGCTACTTTTGAATAATCTTGGATAAATTTTCTGTAGTAACCTGTTAAGCCTAGAAAAGATTTTATTTGTTTCGTTGTACACGGGATTGGTATTTTGTCAATGGCTTTTACTTTTTCTGGGTTTGGTTTTATTCCATTTGTTGTAATAATATGACCTAAATATTCTGTATTTTTGCTAAAAAATTTGCACTTATCTACTTGTATCTTTAAGTTATGTTGTTTAAGTTTCTCGAATACTTTATTTATTGAACAAATATGTTCCTCCAGTGATGTACTAAAAATTAGGATGTCGTCTAAATAGACAACACATATTTTTCCTATAAGTCCTTCTAAGACGTGATTTATCATTCGTTGAAAAGTTGCTGGGTCATTTTTTAATCCGAATGGCATCCGATTAAACTCGCAATGATCATTAGTTGTTGAAAAAGCAGTTTTATGCCTGTCTTTAAGGTTCACCAATATCTGATGAAAGCCTTTCGCCAAGTCAAGAGTAGTAAAATATTGAGCTCTCCCTAATTTCCTAAATATATCGTCAATATTTGGAATAGGAAACTTGTCTTCCACGGTTATTTCGTTAAGTTTTCTATAATCTATGATAATACGCCATTTCTTGATTCCTGAGCTATCTATCTTTTTGGGTACGACCCAGATAGGTGCATTATATGGGCTACTACTTTCTCTTATTATACCTTGATTTAACATTTCTATTACTTGTTCTTCTACTTCATCCTTGTGTATTTCTGGATATCTGTATAAGCGTGAATAAATTGGTTTATTATCCTTTGTTTCGATTCTATGTGTAACTTCTTTTACAGTAGTTAACATATCTCCTTCTCTATAAAATAATTTCTTATTATACCTGAGTATTTGAATTAAAGCTTTTTCCTCTTCCGCGTTCATATAAGGTTTAATTAATCTATTAATTAGATTCTCTGAATTTTCATCAGTCCTACATAAGTTTATTTGTGTGTCTGATAATTCTTGGATGTAACTATATAAAGGATAATCTTTGGTTCTTGAGAGCAATGGTATTTCTATATTATTAATTTTCACAGTGTGAGTATAATATGATAATTCTGCTTGTATGGTATAAGGATATTGTTTCCTAAAATGCCGTCGAATGTACCTACTATTCATAATTGGAGTAATTAAAAATTCCATGGTTGATTCATTTTTATTGAATTCGATTGGTAATGGTAAAATTATTTTATTTTCTATTAAATTTTCTTTGTACAATGTTTTAAGGGTAACTGGTTTGTCTAGTTTACTTTCAAAATGTCTAGGAAATATATTTTCTTTTAAAATGGAGGTAGCTGCTCCTGTGTCTATTAAAAATCTAAGTTTTTTATTAAGAATGTGTATATCTATGCAGGGTAGTGGTCTGTTGAGGCATGTATTCGAAAAATTGAAGTGTCTCGAGTAAGGTGGTCTACTTCCATTGGTTCTGGACCATTTCTTCTATTTTGTGCAGCAAAAGGATTCTGATAGTGGTTAGAAAAATTGCCACTTCTATTTTGTTGCCTATTATATTGTTCATTATAGTTTCTCTGATTATAGTTATTGCCGTTTTTGTTTTGTTGCCTATTATATTGTTCATTATAGTTTCTTTGATTATAATTATTGCCGTTTTTGTTTTGTTGCCTATTATATTGTTCATTATAGTTTCTCTGATTATAATTATTATTTCTATAAATGTTTTGACTATTTTTATTTAAATTCCCATTATTGTTTTTAAAATTATTATTGTAATTTTCACTTCTATAATTATTCCTGTCATTTCTATTATTGTTACCTTCTGTTGTCCAGTGACAAGATTCTAATTTATAATATGCTTCGCTAAGAGTTTTAATATTGTGATTAATTATAATCGAACTAGCATTTGGTGGATTTTTTTCACAAAACTTTGCTAATAATGACGCTTCATTATTGCTTGGATTGTATTCCTCTACTTTTATTTCAGTTAAATAATATTTATTATTTAATCTGCAAAGTATGTCTGAGAACGAGTGATAAAGTTGGGAGATATTCTTGTAGAATATCTTGTCTGCTTGTTCTTTTAATTTTAAAAAGGTTTCCCTTTCACCGAAATTATTAACTAAAATTGTTTTTACTTCGTTCCAATTGTTTGGGTCGCCAGCCCGTAAAACTACATCTAAGGCAGACTCTATTATTCTAGATTTGATTTCGTTCATTATAAAATCCTTAAAACCCTCATTATATGTGCTTGTTGCATTTATTATGAACTCAGCTTTTTTTATAAAAATGACTAAGCTACATGATCTACCAATAAAATTTGGCAAAGTTTTTAATAGTTTAAGGGGGTCAATATTTATGGTTGCCATTTTTACCTGTTTTTCTTTAATTATGTCTTCTTCTGTTGTTGTTTCCTTTTGAGCTGTTGATGGATCTGTTGTTCCTTGGGCTGTTGATGAACTTGTTGCTCCTTGGGCTGTTGATGGATTTGTTGTTCCTTGGGCTGTTGATGGATTTGTTGTTCCTTGGGCTGTTGTTATATCTGTTGCTCCTGGTCCTTCAATGCTATTGTCTTCTGATTTCAATGCAACTGGTATGTGGTAAGGCTTGTATTTCTTCATATGTTTTGCCTCAATAGTTGTCGTCTCAGTTTTTGCTGTAGTGCTTTAAAATGGTCTTGAAAATCAGCTGTAGCCTCGTCGTCTATCCAGCTCTGTAAGTTATCTTGTGTTCTAGTTGAATTGTTCCTGTGGTGCTTCTACTCCCTCTTGAGTTTTAATTTCCTCTGGTAGCATTTGGAAAAAAAAAATTTCATATATATTTTGTTTCCTCTTAGTCCAACATTCCCTCTATGAGATTTTGTGAAATTGTCCTTTATGGATCCTGGTTCACTATGTTTTTCACTAAGATTTATTTTTTTTAATATTTACTATTATACTTTTTCCAGTTTAACATTCTCTCTACGAGATTTTGTGAAATTGTCCTTTTATGGATCCTGATTCACTATGTTTTTCACTGAAGTATATTTTTATTTGTCCTATACCGTTTGTAATTTTAATTTACCGGCAAACTATTTTAGTTAGCTTAAAGGACTGTTTGCGATATCGTCTTATACCGTTCTGTTTTAACGGCAACTATTTTAGCTAGTTTTAAAGACTATTCGCGATCTCGAATTAAACTTTTAAAAAAGTAAGATTAACGTATCTTATAGACAATAATTGATCTTTCGAGATCCTACCGACTGCGCCAATTTTGTTTTTAGATTCGTTTATATTAAAAAAAATATTTTCATGTTCTCGTTAGAGAACGCAACCAAAGAAAATAAAAGATCACTTATTCAATTTTTAATAAAGTTTTATTTTGAATGAAATAAGCTTCCGATCCCTTACCCTTGGTGGGGGGAAATCTTCAGCTGAACGTAGTACTACAACTATGGACAAGAACTAAATCTAACATGAGAAAGAAACCCTTTATATAGTGATTTATCTGCTTAGGTCGGCAGTTCGATTGAAGATCGTTATTTTATCTTTATTACTTCTGATTCAAGACATAGTATTTAATTAGCTTATGCAAGAAAGATCTTGCTATTATAATACATTGTAGATGCTTAGTTTTCTATGCAAGAAAGATCTTGCTCTTATGATACATTGAAGATGTACACTTGTGCCAACAAATGAAGTTGGCACTGCCATTATTTATGTCTTGTATCAGATTACATTTTATAGTTTTGTTTATAAAGACTTTGTCTTCAGTGATTTTATATAATACAATGTTTATGGAGACTTTGTCTTCAGTGGACTTACAGTTCAATATGTGGGATTTGTGGGAATGTAACCCCTCCCTCCTTAAGTTCGCTGCTCTCCTGAGTATCGTTACATTTATTTTCAATTTTAATTTTATGGGTTTTCTTTCCCTTACAATATAGTATAAGAATTACAATTACAATAATTATGATAACAATACTTGTATATGATATGACATGCTATATATTATTTTGATATTTTATTTCTTGCAATTCTTTAAGGTTTTCAATTTGATTTACATGTATATCTTCTAAAGTTATATTTATTTTTGTAAAGTTCAATATGTTATATAATGGAATTACAATATTTTGCTTAAAAATTTCTTTTCGATTTGAGTACAAAGTTGTATTAATTTTAATGTTACAATCTTTAAAATGTATAAGGTTATTTTTAACAATTTTATATTCAATATTATTACAATATTCTTTTAAACTTGATTCTAATAAGTTTTTCGTTAAAATAAGTCCATCTTCTAATTCTATTAATTCTTGATCTTTATTTGATCTTATTCTACAGTTTTCATATTTTGTCTTAAATAGGTTTTGGATACATATTGGACTTTCCTTTAAATGCTTTACATATTTTATTTCATTTTTTTTCATATAATGTCCCCTTACAAATGATATAATTATATTTGGATACTTCAACTTCGAGTCCATGTTCGTTTGGTATTGGTAGAATCATTAAGTTTTCACATTTATACGTAAATGCTGGTATTTTTAAAACGAAAACTAATTGGTTGTTTCTAGTTAATAAGTTACTCTCAATATATTCTAATTTATCAATGGTTATATTAAATCTTTCATTTTCTTCTCTGGTTAAGATATTTCTCCCTAGGATTCCTATTCTTGAAAATACTACGTTGTCCTGTAATTTTTCTATCTCTTTGTTTAACAGCATTACATCGGTATTGATTTGTAATGAAAGTATGCTTTTAGCTAGATTCTCCTGTTCTGCCTCTGTTGAATTAATAAAATTTCTTAACACATATTGGTGTTTGTTTATTCTATCTGCCATTGTTTCTAATTTTGTTTGGAACTGTGTATTAATACCTATTTGTTTATTTAACTCTGTTATAGCATTCTTGTTATTTTCTTCTATTATTTTTAAATGATTCTCGATCTCTAATCTTTCATCGTTATCCATGACTCCAAAAAGAAAATGGAGTGCACTACCTCCTATGTTTATTAATCCTCTTCTCTGTCTAGAATAAGGAAGTATACTGTATAACTTTGATTTTGAATCTGCTAATGCTTCTGTCATAAGTCTCTTTAATCTTAAGTCTTGAAAATTGTTATATCCTTTCGCTATAGAAAATTCAATATGTTTAATAATTTCATTATAGGTTTCTAGATTGATTATATGAAGTATTTTATTATATTTTTCAATTAATTCAAAGGGCTCCTGTTTGATTATAAGATACCCTGCTTGGTTGTGAATTTTTTGTAATAAGAACTCTGATGAAGGTTATAATGAAAAATAAATATGCAATTACAGTTTTCATGTTGTCTGTAAAGAGATTAAATTGTTAGCACTATTTTGATATTTATATTTTCTTTTGAAATGGGTTTTATGTAATTTTTTATTATTCGCATAATATTTTTATTATTAATTTTTTCTACCTTTGTTTTCTTATATTTCGCAGCTATTTTTTTCACTGTTCTAACTACATCTGCTCTTACGTATAAATCTGTATTTAAATTGGGTTCAATAAAGTCTATTTTATTTTGATTTCTTTTATTAATATTATCTTCCTTAACTTTTTGTATTCTTTTTCCTATTTCCTCTAATTCTTCTACCTTTATTTTATTTTGAATAAAATCCATAGGTTTTCTTAATATTGCTGAATGGATTGAGTTTCTTATTTTAAGTTGCTCAATTATTTTATGAGTGTTTCTACTAGCTATGGGAAAAGCTGTCAAATGTTTAGTAAATTTGTCAATAATTGTCAAAAAGTAAATATCTTTACTTGGAATATATATATCCATGTGTATAAGCTCATTTGGCTTAAGTGCAGTTTTACTTATTTCAAATTTTATTTTCTGTGGGCTTCTATCATGTTTTGCTACTTGACATACGGTACAATTGTTAATATATCTTCTTATTAATTCACTTAGTTTTGGAAAATACGAGTAGTATTCATTTTTAATTTCAAAATATGTTTCTTGTATTCCTCTATGATTAAATTGTTCATGAATCTTCTGGATGAGATTCAATGCATCGTTTATACTACTTAAATCTTTTAAAAGAGTAATGCATCTTAGTAATTTTAGCTTACTTTGATTGCTGTAGAGCTCGACATATTTTTCCTGAATTTTGCAAAATAAATTATCACTTGGACAATATACTGCCACTTTTCCGTGATCGTTTAAAAATTCCCTTAATGCTTCAGTAAAATGATTGCCCACATCTTTTGATTTAATAGTTAATCTTCTTACACCTTGGTATATAAATTTAACATTTTTATCTTCATCTTCCGATTCTATAACTTCTATTTGATGCTTAAACATATTTGTAGGTAATTCTGAAATTCCTATATGATCATTTCTTTCTTCCGTTCCACTATGATTTGTGGCTAATGATAATTAATCCTTTCTATTAATTGCATTTACTTCTATTCTACTAAGATAGTCTGCTACATGATTTTCTTTTGCCATTAAATATTCGATATCGAAGTCGTATTCATTTAAACTGATCTTCCATCTTTGGAGTTTCGAGTTTGGTTCTTTAAGGTTACTTAGCCATATTAAAGGTCTATGACCGGTCCGTATCTTGAATTTACGACCGTAGAGATAAGGTCTAAAATATTTGGTTGATCATACTGTACTTAATAATTCCTTTTCGATAGTGCTATATCTGCGCTCATGTTCATTGAGGGTACGAGATGCATAACACTAAGGTTGATTTGATTGTGAAAGAACAGAACCGATTGCATAATTTGATGCATCAGTTGTTAACACAAATTCTTTTGTATAGTCAGGATATTTTAAAACAGGGTTACTGGATATGAGCAATTTAAGCTCCTCAAATGCCGTAATGTATTCTGGGTCTTTAATGTTTATCTTTACTCCTTTTTTAAGATATTTGGTCATAGGTGTCGCTACTTTTGAATAATCTTGGATAAATTTTCTGTAGTAACCTGTTAAGCCTAGAAAAGATTTTATTTGTTTCGTTGTACACGGGATTGGTATTTTGTCAATGGCTTTTACTTTTTCTGGGTTTGGTTTTATTCCATTTGTTGTAATAATATGACCTAAATATTCTGTATTTTTGCTAAAAAATTTGCACTTATCTACTTGTATCTTTAAGTTATGTTGTTTAAGTTTCTCGAATACTTTATTTATTGAACAAATATGTTCCTCCAGTGATGTACTAAAAATTAGGATGTCGTCTAAATAGACAACACATATTTTTCCTATAAGTCCTTCTAAGACGTGATTTATCATTCGTTGAAAAGTTGCTGGGTCATTTTTTAATCCGAATGGCATCCGATTAAACTCGCAATGATCATTAGTTGTTGAAAAAGCAGTTTTATGCCTGTCTTTAAGGTTCACCAATATCTGATGAAAGCCAAGTCAAGAGTAGTAAATATTGAGCTCTCCCTAATTTCCTAAATATATCGTCAATATTTGGAATAGGAAACTTGTCTTCCACGGTTATTTCGTTAAGTTTTTATAATCTATGATAATACGCCATTTCTTGATTCCTGAGCTATCTATCTTTTTGGGTACGACCCAGATAGGTGCATTATATGGGCTACTACTTTCTCTTATTATACCTTGATTTAACATTTCTATTACTTGTTCTTCTACTTCATCCTTGTGTATTTCTGGATATCTGTATAAGCGTGAATAAATTGGTTTATTATCCTTTGTTTCGATTCTATGTGTAACTTCTTTTACAGTAGTTAACATATCTCCTTTTCTATAAAAATAATTTCTTATTATACCTGAGTATTTGAATTAAAGCTTTTTCCTCTTCCGCGTTCATATAAGGTTTAATTAATCTATTAATTAGATTCTCTGAGTTTTCATCAGTCCTACATAAGTTTATTTGTGTGTCTGATAATTCTTGGATGTAACTATATAAAGGATAATCTTTGGGTCTTGAGAGCAATGGTATTTCTATATTATTAATTTTCACAGTGTGAGTATAATATGATAATTCTGCTTGTATGGTATAAGGATATTGTTTCCTAAAATGCCGTCGAATGTACCTACTATTCATAATTGGAGTAATTAAAAATTCCATGGTTGATTCATTTTTATTGAATTCGATTGGTAATGGTAAAATTATTTTATTTTCTATTAAATTTTCTTTGTACAATGTTTTAAGGGTAACTGGTTTGTCTAGTTTACTTTCAAAATGTCTAGGAAATATATTTTCTTTTAAAATGGAGGTAGCTGCTCCTGTGTCTATTAAAAATCTAAGTTTTTTATTAAGAATGTGTATATCTATGCAGGGTAGTGGTCTGTTGAGGCATGTATTCGAAAAATTGAAGTGTCTCGAGTAAGGTGGTCTACTTCCATTGGTTCTGGACCATTTCTTCTATTTTGTGCAGCAAAAGGATTCTGATAGTGGTTAGAAAAATTGCCACTTCTATTTTGTTGCCTATTATATTGTTCATTATAGTTTCTCTGATTATAGTTATTGCCGTTTTTGTTTTGTTGCCTATTATATTGTTCATTATAGTTTCTTTGATTATAATTATTGCCGTTTTTGTTTTGTTGCCTATTATATTGTTCATTATAGTTTCTCTGATTATAATTATTATTTCTATAAATGTTTTGACTATTTTTATTTAAATTCCCATTATTGTTTTTAAAATTATTATTGTAATTTTCACTTTTATAATTATTCCTGTCATTTCTATTATTGTTACCTTCTGTTGTCCAGTGACAAGATTCTAATTTATAATATGCTTCGCTAAGAGTTTTAATATTGTGATTAATTATAATCGAACTAGCATTTGGTGGAATTTTTTCACAAAACTTTGCTAATAATGACGCTTCATTATTGCTTGGATTGTATTCCTCTACTTTTATTTCAGTTAAATAATATTTATTATTTAATCTGCAAAGTATGTCTGAGAACGAGTGATAAAGTTGGGAAATATTCTTGTAGAATATCTTGTCTGCTTGTTCTTTTAATTTTAAAAAGGTTTCCCTTTCACCGAAATTATTAACTAAAATTGTTTTTACTTCGTTCCAATTGTTTGGGTCGCCAGCCCGTAAAACTACATCTAAGGCAGACTCTATTATTCTAGATTTGATTTCGTTCATTATAAAATCCTTAAAACCCTCATTATATGTGCTTGTTGCATTTATTATGAACTCAGCTTTTTTTATAAAAATGACTAAGCTACATGATCTACCAATAAAATTTGGCAAAGTTTTTAATAGTTTAAGGGGGTCAATATTTATGGTTGCCATTTTTACCTGTTTTTCTTTAATTATGTCTTCTTCTGTTGTTGTTTCCTTTTGAGCTGTTGATGGATCTGTTGTTCCTTGGGCTGTTGATGAATTTGTTGCTCCTTGGGCTGTTGATGGATTTGTTGTTCCTTGGGCTGTTGATGGATTTGTTGTTCCTTGGGCTGTTGTTATATCTGTTGCTCCTGGTCCTTCAATGCTATTGTCTTCTGATTTCAATGCAACTGGTATGTGGTAAGGCTTGTATTTCTTCATATGTTTTGCCTCAATAGTTGTCGTCTCAGTTTTTGCTGTAGTGCTTTAAAATGGTCTTGAAAATCAGCTGTAGCCTCGTCGTCTATCCAGCTCTGTAAGTTATCTTGTGTTCTAGTTGAATTGTTCCTGTGGTGCTTCTACTCCCTCTTGAGTTTTAATTTCCTCTGGTAGCATTTGGAAAAAAAAAATTCATATATATTTTTTTTCCTCTTAGTCCAACATTCCCTCTATGAGATTTTGTGAAATTGTCCTTTTATGGATCCTGATTCACTATGTTTTTCACTGAAGTATATTTTTATTTGTCCTATACCGTTTGTAATTTTAATTTACCGGCAAACAATTTTAGTTAGCTTAAAGGACTGTTTGCGATATCGTCTTATACCGTTCTGTTTTAACGGCAACTATTTTAGCTAGTTTTAAAGACTATTCGCGATCTCGAATTAAACTTTTAAAAAAGTAAAATTAACGTATCTTATAGACAATTGATCTTTTGAGATCCTACCGACTGCGCCAATTTTGTTTTTAGATTCGTTTATATTAAAAAAAATATTTTCATGTTCTCGTTAGAGAACGCAACCAAAGAAAATAAAAGATCACTTATTCAATTTTTAATAAAGTTTTATTTTGAATGAAATAAGCTTCCGATCCCTTACCCTTGGTGGGGGGAAATCTTCAGCTGAACGTAGTACTACAACTATGGACAAGAACTAAATCTAACATGAGAAAGAAACCCTTTATATAGTGTTTTATCTGCTTAGGGCGGCAGTTCGATTGAAGATCGTTATTTTATCTTTATTACTTCTGATTCAAGACATAGTATTTAATTAGCTTATGCAAGAAAGATCTTGCTATTATAATACGGCGCGGGGACATAAGTCCCGAAGACATAAGTCCCGAAGACATAAGTCCCGAAGACATAAGTCCCGAATTGATTTCGGGACTTATAACCCACTTAAGTGGGACATAAGTCCCGAATTTTAATCGTTGAAAACGGGACACAAGTCCCGAATGAAACAAACAGTTGGAAATATTTTATATTTTATTAACGTTCTTAAATTGATAGGTAAATTATAATTTTGTCACTTTCACTGTCACTGTATTATGTCACTTTCACAAAGCGTCATAAGGCCATATCCGGAAAGTGACATAAAGCCAAATTTTCAAAACCGTACCTCGCACCTACTCCAAATCAAACAGTGAGCCCAAGCAGGGGGTTGCAGGGGGGCAACATGCATCCCCATAGACATTGTACTGTTTATGCAATCTACTTTCGATTTCGCAACTAATCCCATAAACAGTGCAATCTATATGGGGTGGGGGGCATGCCGCCCCCTGCAACCCCCTGCTTGGGGTCACTGTTTGATTTGGGGTAGGTGCGAGGGCAAATTGTTGAAAGCAGCACCAAACGAAAGTGTCATAAAGCCAAATTGGCCTTGTGACGCTTTTCCAATGTGTCATAATACCAAATGCTAAAATTTGGCCTTATGTCACTTTCACAATGCGACATAAGGCCAAATTTCAAAATTTGGGCTTATGACGCTTGGGGTTATGTCACGGCACCGTTTTACCGTTAAGTCTCATAACATAATTGTAAGCAAACAAATCGATAATAGTTGCACATTTGCGCACAACAAAGTGGTTTGGTCTTATTTCCATTAGTTTTTTGGTATTATTTCGTTTTGCATGACGAAATAAATCCAAATTGGCTCTATTTCGCTTTCGAAAGCGAAATGATGCCAAATTTGGAATTTGGCCTTATTTCGTTTGGCTTTATTTTACGTCACCGATAACGAAACCGATTTGAATATTTGCTGTAGCATTTGGAGTGGTCTTCTTAGTTTCTCTCAGGCGTATATTTAGGAAATGTATAGTGGGCGAAAAATGAATTCGGGACTTATGTCTTCGGGACTTATGTCCCTGCGCCTTATAATACATTGTAGATGCTTAGTTTTCTATGCAAGAAAGATCTTGCTCTTATGATACATTGAAGATGTACACTTGTGTCAACAAATGAAGTTGGCACTGCCATTATTTATGTCTTGTATCAGATTACATTTTATAGTTTTGTTTATGAAGACTTTGTCTTCAGTGATTTTATATAATACATTGTTTATGAAGACTTTGTCTTCAGTGGATTTACAGTTCAATATGTGGGATTTGTGGGAATGTAACCGCCCGTGTTCGAGAGTGTTTTGAGGAAAAACAACTATTTCCAGCTTCGCCTAAGGTACTAGGTTTGCGATGGGTAATAGCAACAGACGAGCTTGCAGTAGATCTTATCCCTGTTCTGAATTTATTAAAGTCCGAATGCATTCAAAATACCAAACGCGGTGTTTTAAGGGTTATGGCTAAAATCTTCGATCCATTCGGAGTGCTCTCTCCGTGGACGGTTCGTCTTAAAATTCTATTCCAAAGAATATGGCGTGAGAAGCTGGATTGGGATGAAAATTTATCATCAGATTTGCAGTGTATTTGAACGGCGTGTCGGAACGAGATAAATGAATTAACCGAAATGGCCATTCCCAGGCATTTTTTAACGAACGAAAAACCAACCCAAGTTCACGTATTTGCTGATGCAAGCCAATTTGCTTATGGAGCCGTAGCCTACGCAAGGACAGAGAGCCATTCCGGAAAGGTATGCGTGCGGCTTATTTGTTTGAAAACTAGAGTTGCGCCTCTTAAAAATGATAGTCATCAAACAAACGCTGGAAGCCCTATGTGGAGAACCGAGTTAAGGAAATGAGGGTTTTGTCAAAAATATCGTCCTGGAGACATTGTCCTGGTGAGGAAAATCCTGCGGATTTGCTTACAAGAGGTGTCAGTGCGGCGACTCTCATAAATTTATCGATTTGGTTGAACGGGGCTTCTTGGCTAAAGGAGGAACGGATCGGCTGGCCATTAACTACAAACGTAAATGCAGTTTCATTGTGCGCTCTGTCATCGCACGTAGAAAACTCGGAAGGAGAGACTTCGAAGTTGCCTGACCCAATTATGAAAGCTGAAAAGTTCAGCAAGTGGAGACATATACTACGTGTCACAGCTTGTTGTTTCCGAGCCGTTAATGCGTTTAGAAAGCTTCCTTTTGGATCTCAAATATCGGCTGAAGATATTGATCGGGCTGAAAAGTACTGGATCGGCCAAGTGCAATGCGAGCACTTTCGAAGGGAAATTATATCTCTTCAGCGGAAAAGGGGTATACCTCCTAATTCAAAATTATTATCTTTTCTCCCATATTTAGACGATGCCGATCAGTTGCTGCGGGTGGGTGGTCGTCTTTAAAATGTTGAAGACGAGGTAAACATTGCCCATCCCATCATCTTACCGAAGGCATCCCATATAACCAAACTTATAGTTGCTGATGCTCTTCAAAGGACATTCCATGCCGGGACCTCTCGCGATGGTCAGTCACCTTGACGTGTGTACCATCATTGCATTCGAAGGTACCGGTGCGGAGGCTTGCGGTGCAAAGATTCAACGGGCTATGCTGTCTAAGGGCCACCCATGGCAGACAGGCCGATTGATGAGCGCCAACCAAGAACTGGCCAGGACTCAACGTCCACCCACCCCTAATCCAGATTGTCATGCGACCCGTGCTTATTGGATGGTTTGCAGCCAGGGGTATCCGGCTGTATTTTTGCGGAGCCTCTCTGATACCGGGCCACCTCAGAGAGTAACCATGGCCCTACCACGTTAATGCGGGGCTCTGGCGTGGTTGACCGTCTTTCCCGCGCTACTCGTGGGATATGCCAAATAAAAAGAAACAAAACAAACAAAAAACAGACTCAGCAGAATACGGGGACAGACCGCAGACGAAGTCATTGGTCGGACGGAGCAGGACATCCATGACGACCGCCTGGCACATGATAGACCCGGAACAAGTCGAGAGGGAGGCTCTAAACTGGTGCAACCCAGCACTAGTCAAAGAACCATTATCACCTCACGACAAGCCACGGGGGTGCCAAAAGGCCCGGGAAGAAGCCCGGTAGCACAGACAGGTGCATGCAATGGGGATGGGAGCCAAATCTTAATCCCCGCCCTGTCCGGGAAAGAATTGATGGAGGGAACGAGGGCAGCGGGAACGAGCATAGCTCAAGTACCCAACATCACCCCCCCCCCCCCCCGTACAACAAATAAAGTCAAAAAGCAGAAGGTGAATGAAGGTACCGAGAGGGCCACGGGAAAGCCTGCAAAAGCGAGCGCCACCGTGGTTGGTCGAAGCTATGCTACGGCGGTGAAAACCTTCCCGGCTAGCGGTAGACACGACACAGGTACGATTGCTGAGCAGGTTGCTGTTCTATCGTTGAAATATCCGCAGGAGATCCTCAGCAACCCAGACCTCACGGCACTTGAAGACGCCATTGTGGTGGAAATGGCCTTGGGATGGGAGCAAAAGCTCAAATTTCAGTGCATACATTTCAAACACGGAATGCTCTTAGTTGACTGCGAAACTCCGCAGACAGCTGAGTGGCTAAAAGCAGTATCCCCAAAGCTGGGGAAATGGAAGGGGACATGCCTCATGGCATGCAGTGGGACAGCGATACCACGGTCCTACTCCATAACGATCTTCCTTCCACGCAGTGCAGAACAAGAAGCTAAAACCTCCTTGGCACTGCTGGAAGTACAGAATGTGGGACTTAACGTCCAGGCGTGGAAGGTTCTCAACTGTCGAAAAGAGTTAACCGGGCAGGTACTGGCTCTTGGCATCGACCGAGAAACCTACGACGCCATAAAATCCCAAAAAGGATCCCTGAGCTACCGATTCGGCAGGGTTGCGGTATGCGGACTCAAGAAGTCGGACGAGATCTTTGGGCAAACAGCCCAGTTAGCATCGAATCTGAACTCGCAGAGCGCGCAGTCCGAGGTAGAGCATACTGCTCCTCCGAAAATTAAAGCACCTTCCTCCGTTGTCCAATCGGCGGCGCAGGTTCCTGAGAAGACCGAGGAGTCTATGACCATCTCAGAGAGCATGATCTTTGGGGGGAAATGGACAACACGGTCATCGACCTCTTCCAGGAAATCACCCAGGAGGACGAAGATTCGTTGCTGAAGGAGGACGGGGCAATTGCCCCACGTGAGCAATAGCTCGATGAACCCCGCCAACAGAAAAAATAAAACTAGCACAGGTAAACATCCACCATGCTATAGCCGCCTCGGCGACTATATCAAGGATGTTTACCTGCCAAAGCCTAGGGCTAGTATTGATCCAGGAGCCATGGATGCTGAAAGGACAAGTCAGAGGATTGGCGAGCAAGGATGCAAAGGTAATATGGGACACTCGGGCCGAGAAACCGCTTCTGAATATGACAGAAAAGGTTGTGGACAATTATTTAAGGGAAGATGTACTGAACACATCCCCCTTACATCATCGTCAGCATGCATACAGAGCGGGCAGCTCAACAGATACCGCCCTATATCAGCTGACGGAGATAATTCAAAGTGCTTTGGAAGCAAAAGAAATAGTACTGTGCGCTTTCCTAGACATAGAGCGAGCATTTGATAACACCTCACATGAGGCGATTAAACGATCCCTGGATAGCAAAGGAGTTAACAGTACAGTATCCAAATGGATGTGTGAGCTGCTGAACACTAGATCAGCAGAGACTCAAACACCATCTGGAACCATCAGAGTGAACACAACAAGAGGATGTCCACAGGGAGGGGTACTATCACCCTTAATGTGGAGCCTAGTTGTAAACGAACTGCTGGAAAAATTAACCACCATTGGCGTCAACTGTCAGGCGTACGCTGATGCCATTGGATTGATTGCCAGGGGCAAGTTCGAAGAAACGCTTGGGGACATCATACTAAGGGGGTTTAAAGTAACCAAGGAATGGTGCCATACTCTCGGACTAAATATCAATCCGGCGAAAACAACGATAGTACCATTCACGAGGAAAAGACAACTTCAAAGACTTAAGGACATAAGCCTATCAGGCACGACACTGATACCAGTCAAAGAAGTAAAGTATATAGGACTTCATCTAGATAGTAAACTCCTCTGGCGAAAACATACAGAGGAGATATCCAAAAAGGCCACCCGCGCTCTCATGATATGTAGGAGCCTAGCTGGGAAGGCATGGGGATGCAGCCCAAACATCCTGCGATGGATGTACACTGCAATCGTGAGACCAATGATCACATACGGAGCGGTAGCATGGGCGAAGCGAACCAGTCTAGTCACAACACGAGAAACACTCGGCAAAGTGCAAAGACTGGCGTGCCTGTGCATTACCGGAGCAATGCGTAGCTGCCCAACCGCAGCCATGGAGGTGTTATGGGAATTGACCCCTCTACACATCATGGTGATGAACGAGGCAGACAAAACAATCCTTAGGATGGCAAAGGAGGGAATTGGGAGAGGGAAATGCATCGGTTCGAAAGAGCACGGTGACTTACTAAAAAAATCCCACTTCTTGGCATACCTAGGGACGATAGCATCAGGAAATTCAACTTCGAAAAGAATTTCCAAACAAAGCTCAGCAATAAGGAGAACTGGAGCAATGAATCCACAACTTATGGACTGAGCAACCACACAACTAAGTGGTACACGGACGTCTCGAGGACCGAGGAGGGAACTGGTGCAGGAGTGTTTGGGCCAGGAACTAAGCACTACGAAACCATGGGCAAATGTACCAGCATCTTCCAGGCAGAAATATGTGCCATAGACAGGTGCGTTCGAATCAACCTCGAGAAAAACTACAGTAATTGCAACATAGCAATAATGTCTGACAGCCAAGCAGCCATAAAGGCTCTTGACGCCTACGTTATCAAGTCAAAACTCGTGTGGGAATGCTTACACGGACTGAATAGACTAGGCAAGAATAACAGAATTTCGATCTTCTGTGTACCTGGCCATGTTGGCATTACAGGCAATGAGGCAGCGGACTGTCTGGCAAGAAAAGGGGCAGAGGAACCCTTCATATGACCTGAACCATTCTGCGGGATAGGACAACACACTATACGCGAAGAGTTCAGGAGACTGGAGGAAGAAACAAGGGCAAAAGCCTTTCTCAACCTCCAAGGTCTCAGGCAAGTAAAGAAACTCTTAGGAAATTACAACAAAAAGAGATTCAAAGCTTGTATCGGCCTAAACAAAAACAACCTAAGAATCCTAAGAGGCCTCCTCACGGGGCACTGCAGACTCAAGGAGCACCTGAGGAAAATGGGCATATCGGAGGACGGGCTCTGCAGACTATGCAGTGAAATCGCCGAAACTCCAGACCACATACTGGAATCCTGTGGGGCACTGGCCCACAAAAGGATGAAATATTTGGGCAGGCCCAAAATAACAGACAAGGACATACAAACCATGGACCCACAGCTCATTCTCCGATTCATCAAAGAAACTGGACTGGACGCTGTGCTCTAAGGAGTGTGACCTGCCAAGGATAAACCAGAGCAATACCTCGACATGCTTCACAAAGAAATATCTAGAGAGGCTCTGAAAGAGGGCACGAACCTCTCCGGGGCACAACCAAGGGGACACAATAGACCAATAGGTCGCAGTGTAATATACTCTAACAAAATATTATTATTTTTATTATTATGCCGGGACAACAGCAGTACTTTCTGATTTGCGCTCAAGATAATGAGTCATAAAGGGTAGGCCGCTGGTTAAAATCGTTATTAAAAATTGCTTTGTGTGTAAGATGCTTCGAGGACAAGCAGCTACGAAAGTATTTGCACCACTTCCCAAGGATAGGATTCTATCATCAAAAGCTTTCGATGTGACTGGTGTCGACTTTGCCGGTCCCTTATACGTGGTGGATAGCGCTGGACAACGTAAGAAAATTTATATACTTTTATTTACATGTGCAGCAGTTCGAGCTGTACACCTTGAATGTACAAACAATCTAACAACAGAGGGCTGTATTCATGCAATTAAACGTTTCATTGCCAGGCGAGGTATTCCTCGCATAATGTACTCTGACAATGCCACAACCTTCAAGAAAGCTTCATCGGAATTGAAGCAACTTGGCGATGTACGAAGGGTGAACGTTTTTTTGGGGTTCTTGAGTGATTCTCGGATAAAGTGGAAATTCATCGTAGAACGAGCTCCATGGTTGGGCGGGTTTTGGGAGCGACTGTCGGGGGTAGTCAATTGGGCTCTACGAGCGGCTGTACGACGAGCTACATTAAACAACGACCAGCTGCACACTTTGCTCACGGAGGTTGAATGTGTAGTAAACTCGAGGCCGTTAACGTACCTGGGGATGACCCATTAGATCTTGCACCACTTACGCCTGCACACTTCCTCAACGGAGCCTACCATTTTTCAGATGAAACCTTATCTGACAACCAAAATGCTAATTAATTGCGAAAGCAATGGAAGGAGCGTGTACGATTCTTAGCTGCTTTTAAAAACGATGGTTTAAGGAGTATCTTCATCAATTAAGATCCTTGCATCACATAAAACACTCGCCGGGTTCCAGTTTGCAAGTCGGGGACGTAGTTTTGGTGGAAGACTCGTCGTTGCCTCGAACTCTTTGGCATTTAGCAGTAATAATTAAGGTTTTTCCTGGACGAGATGGCAAAATTCGTGCTTATGAGATAAGCTTAGGGCTTTTGGCTTCCCACCATGTTTCATAAAATGGGTTAATTCATAACTTAGATCAAGGGTTTATCAAGTGAAATTTAGAGGATCGCTATCAGTATCTTTTACAGCTCAGTCTGGAGTTCCCCAAGGAAGTCACCTCGGACCAATTTTATTTATACTTGGCATTAATGATGTTAAGGCATGTATAAATCACAGTAATATCCTGATCTACGCTGATGATATGAAAATATATAAATCTATCACTAGTCAGCAAGACAGAATGTTTCTTCAATCTGACATTAATAGCTTCGCAAATTGGTGTGATAAAAATGGTTTATCCCTGAACCCAACTAAATGTCAACATATGACATTCTCTAGAAAGACTATCCCTTCCACCTTTCAATATTCTCTGTCTCAACATATTCTTTGTAATGTTGATAATTTTAAGGATCTTGGGGTTTATTTCGACCCCAAACTGGTTTTT